>CM038677.1:268221042-268863656 GCA_021605205.1 Aegilops longissima
AGCGGTGGCGCCCCGACGGTCCTTTTCACACTATTTGGGCGACGTAGACGGGCATTTAATGCCTTTGTCCTCTTCCGTCAGGGTTAGGTATGATACACTGTACAGGTAGTTGTACCAACCACCATTCCTTTTCCATTTTTACCCTTGTCTACGTTGCCACCTATCGGAGACCCCTTTAGCATATAAAAGGAGGCCCATGCACAACGTAGAGGGGGGTTCGGAGGCAGAAAAACTCTCACGCTCCATCTCGTTAGCAGCTAGTGTGTACTGTAGCACTCAGCGCTCCCGAGCAAGAACTCAGATCACCGGACATGCAGCGAGAGGAGTGTTATCTCCGGAGAGCTCCGGCTTGGGTAACTGCCGTGTGCTTCGCCTCGGTCCGCTTTTCGTGCGATCTCCTCCCCCCGCCGAACCGAAAGGGGCTCGGTCCGCCGGTCCCATAGGTGTTCGTGGATCAGTTTCCCCGACACAACTTCATTTCTTCATGGGCTGTCATGTGCCATGAGTTCATTGGCGCCTTCACTAGTGGTCATCAAGAGCCCAGGAGGCCCAGCGACTTGCATCTTCTCCAACAGAAAGAAGGATAAACCCTCCGTAAGTATTTACAGAGATTCAACAAAGTTCATAGAAACATCCCAAATATCCATCTAGCAGCTGTAATAGCTGCCTTCCTGTCCAATGTGCGCAACCGCCGGATTTGTTCCCAGATGAAGTGCGGTTGCTCAAGACTGTGAAGGAGCTCTATACCTTGATGGATAAGTGTGCTCGGATGGAGGACGGAAGGAAGTTGCTCGGATAGGAATATTGTGCCAATGTCAATCCAGAGGATGATGATGAATCGACCAGTCGGAAGAAGAGCAAGAAGCAGAGGTGCATCCAGTACCGGCAGGTAGGCCAAGCTGATGTTCCTGGCAAGGAAGCTGCTGTGTGCACTGACAGCCGGGAGGCCGCGGCTGCAGAGAAGGCCAGGAAAGGTGACGACCCATATTGCAAGATTCATCGGGCCAAAGGCCACGACCTTCAAGAGTGATATCAGGTGGAGCAGCTTGTTAAGAGACAGAGAGCAGAGCATGAGAAGGGTGACAAGGAAAAGGGTCAGAATGCTGCTCGCGGTAAGGGCCGAGGTGGTGAAGTAAATCGCCCTGGCAAGCCTTTTCGAAACCAAGGTAAGCCAGCTAGACGTCGAGACAAGGAAGCCTGTGATGATGAGAGTGATGGAGGGGATGAAGAGGAAACCAGTGAGCAAGAGTTTCAGAAGGCCACTGACGCCCTGTGCATTGATGGGGTGCATCTCTGCACACCTCTCGCCGCCAGCTCAAGCGGTGGGCGCGAGAAGTCAATGCCGTGGAACCAGCTCCACAGGCCCAAAAGCCGCTCAAGTGGTCACGCACGCCCATCATCTTTGATGAGGAGGATCATTCTAGCTGTACCACTGCGTAGGGTGTTTGCCATTGTTGGTCTCTCCAACAATTCGCAACCTCAAGGTCACAAAGGTGTTGGTGGACGGTGGGGCCCGGTTGAATCTGATCTCCCCACAGTTATTAGCAAGCTTCAGATGGCAGAGGAAGAGCTAGAGTTTACCGACACGTTTCAAGGAGTTAATCCCGGCAGGAGTCATCCCAAGAGGAAGATCACGTTGCCGGTAACGTTTGGGGGAGAACTGAACTATCAGACTGAGAGGATTGTGTTTGATGTGGTCGGTCTCCCCCTACCATACAATGGGATTCCTGGATGCCCGGCCATGGCTACATTCATGGCGGCATCCCACTATGCTTACAACGCCTTGAAGTTTCCTGGGCCACTGGGAGTCATTACCATCCCATCAGATGAGAATGATGCAATCATTTGTGTGGACAAGATGTACCGGGTTGCAGTTGCGATAGAGGCAGCGGCAGCAGTAGTTCCCGCCAAGGAAAGCAAAGGAAAGAACAAGGATTGTAAGGACTACAGCAAAGAGTCCGGGAAGCATGCCCCCCGCTGAGCGCACGGCACCCATTGATGACGTGTCGGATTGTTCCAACATCAAGAGAAACAAGGTCGCTGCACCTCAAGTGAAGAAGGTCCCGACAGGGATAGCTGGCTGTGATGGTAGTTTCACTATCAGCGCCACCCTTGATGAAAAATAGGAAAGCGCGCTTGTTGCCTTCCTCCGGGCGAATATTGAAGTGTTTGCCTAGCAACAATCTGATATCCCCGGTGTTCCCGGGGAGGTAATCGAGCACCACCTTGACGTCTGCCCACATGCCCGACCTGTCAAGCAGAAAGTCCGGAAGCAGGCCTTGGAGAGACAGCAGTTCATTGCGGAAGAGATCAAGAAACTTGAGGCAGCTGGTTTGGTCAGAGGAGTGCTACACCCCACGTGGTTGGCAAATCCAGTGGTAGTCCGGAAGGCTAACGAGAAGTGGAGGCTTTTCGTAGATTTCATATATCTCAACAAGGCTTGCCCGAAGGACCCGTTTCCCTTGCCGAGTATCAATCATATTGTGGATTCTACTTCAGGTCATGATTTGCTCTCCTTTCTGGATGCATATTTTGGGTATCACCAAATCTTCATGTCCAAGGAAGATGAAGAGAAGACGGCGTTCATTACTCTATGTGGTATGTACTGTCTTGTCCGCATGCCATTAGGATTAAAGAGTGCCGGGTCCACTTTTGCAAGGGCAGTCCAGATTGGTTTTGAGCCGCAGTTGCACAAAAACATAGAAGCTTATATGGATGATATTATGGTCAAGATCAAGGATAGAGCCACCCTTATTCAGGATTTGGAGGAGACGTTTGCTCATTGGTGCAAGAACAATTTGATGCTCAACCCGGAGAAGTGTGTATTTGGTGTTCCCTCCGGCAAGTCGCTTGGGTTCTTTGTGTCCCATCACGGGATCGAAGCCAACCCTGAGAAGATCAAAGCTATAGAGCAAAGCCAAGCACCAAGGACAGTTAAGGATGTGAGGCGTCTGACAGGATGCGTTGCCGCGTTAAGCAGATTCATCTCCAAGTCTGCTGAGCGCGCACTGTTGTTCTTCAAATTTTTGAAGAAGGCAGGGCCCATGAAGTGGACCCTGGAAGCAGATATAGCTTTGCAAGAGTTGAAGGCCTACTTGTCCTCTGTGCCTACCCTGGTTGCTCCCAAACTCCAGGAGCCATTGCTACTATACTTAGCAGCAACTAACCAAGTGGTTAGTGCAGCCTTGGTGGCGCGGCGGGAAGTAGATGAGGCAGAAAGTTAGCAAGAACTGGCAGGGCCAGAGAAGGATCAGGACAGTAATGAGCACGGTAGTGAGAGCAACCGCAAGGACGCGGCAAGGAAGAACGTGGTGCAGCGCCCAGTGTACTTCGTCATCTCCGTGTTACACGGGCTAGATCGAGGTACTCTGGCGTGCAAAAGTTGATCTTTGGTCTCATCATGGCCTCGAGGATACTGCACCACTACTTCCAAGCCCATGAGATCACGGTTGTCACTCGTTTCCCGTTGCAAAGGATACTCCAAAATCCTGAGGCTACAGGAAGAATAGTGGAGTGGGCTTAGGAGTTATCCAGTTTTGGTTTGAAGTTTGAGAGACATCGACTATTCAGAGCAGGGCATTGGCAGCGTTTATTGTAGAATGGACGCCAACCCCTGATGAGGAAGTGACAGAGACAGTTATCCTCGGCAACGAATCGCCCCATGAATGGATTATGTATTTTGATGGTGCTTTTTTCCCTACAAGGTGCAGGAGCTAGCGTGCTTCTTGTCGACCCCTCTGGGGAGCACTTGAAGTACGTCGTCCAAATGCATTTTGCCCGAGAAGAAGCAACCAACAGTACAACAGAATATGAAGGGCTCGTTGTCGGGCTCAGGATTGCAGCAGAATTGGGAATTAAGAAGATGATCATTCGAGGAAATTCATAGCTAGTGGTGAGACAAGTCAACAAGGACTACCAAAGTCCACTGATGGAGACATACATCGAGCAAGTGAGGAGATTGGAGGAGCGCTTTGACGGATTGCAAACAGAGTGTGCTGCGCAGAAGCTTCCTATGGAACCAGGAACTTTTGTTCTCCATCTTACTCAGCCCTCTGTATCTCCAGCAACAATGGCCCGGAAAAGGAGAAAGATGGACTCTGGTAAGCTTCTCTCGGTAGAGCCGTCCGCTCCTGGCAGAGACCCTACCAGAAACAACTCCTCACTATCTGCCAGACCACACCCTCCAGCCAGGCCCATGGTCCCCGCAAACGAGGCATGTGCTCCCGCAGTAGAGGAGGTGCCGCTAGTCCTCGTTGCCGAGCCCCGGGCTCCAACTTGGGCAGGGCACATAGTCCACTTTCTCCAAACCAGAGAGCTTCCCGGCGACAAAGATGAAGCTAAAAAAGTAGTCCGGAGGGCCAGTATGTATCAGTTTGTCGATGACACTCTGTACAGAAGGAGGCCCAACGGTGTGAAATTGAAGCGCGTCTGCCGGGAAGAAGGAAAGGAACTGCTGGCTAAGATACACAAAGGCATGTGCGGCTCCCACATTGGATCAAGGGAATTAGTTGGGAAAGCATTCCTGCAAGGATTTTATTGGCCCACAGCCCTCCAAGAGGCGGTCGTTAACCCCACGGAACTCGTTTACGGGTCGCCTAGAGTGCTTGCCTATGATGAAGTAGCGCAAGATCAGCACCGGCGTGACGACGCTGTGCTACTCGAGGTGAACCATCTCCAGGCTGCTACGCGTGGCGCATGCTAGCAGCAAGCCCTGCGTCGCTACCATAGCCGCAAGGTTCATGGCCGGTGTTTTGAGGAAGGTGACTTTGTCCTTAGGCCCGTTCAGTCCGCCAAGGGTACAAACAAGTTGTCACCAAAGTGGGAAGGCCCTTACCGGGTAGTGCGAGTCACCAGACCTGGCCCAATCCATCTGGAGACAGGAGATGGCATTCAATTGCAAAACTCATGGAATATTGAGCATCTCCGCAAGTTCTACCCGTAAGGCGCGGCTGTCGGGCCCTGCCCGGCAGCCACCCTTTTGTACAGGCTTTGCCTGAGATGCATGTAACACCTTGTACAAAGCCAGGGCGATGACACTGTGCAAGAGAAAATAAAGAAGTTGCCAGGGGGGGCAACGTAGATCGCATGCATGCATGAGCATTCCAAGATCACTGCATAAGCATTTCATGAGCATTTGCATCACCAGTATGCGTCGGTGCTATACAAACGGTTTTTAACCCCTTTCCACGACGGCATTCGGGACCGTCGCCAAGTGAGTGTGGGCGATAGGGGGTCCTTCCCACATGACCCCGAAACCATCGGGGATATGGAGCAACGATCCAGATGCCTTATAAAATGTAATCGTGTATGATGCAGCACACACTAAATTCTTTCGTAGGTGTGGTAACGGTGATTAAACGTTTCTAATGACGCAGTGAAACCAAACGGTGTGTCGTAATGAACCGTTTGGGAAACAATATGTAAGGCGCACGGGCCCACATATGAACGGTGTGCGATTTGTGCCCCATCGCACTTGTGTTTTTTGCGTGACCCGTCTGCCGTGCAGGACTCCATCGCACACGTTTCCCAACAATTACCGTCTGGTATAATGTTCTATCACAAAAGGTTCAGGAGCCCCTTTGCACACATACAAATGTTACAGACCGTTTGTGATTTGTTGTGTATCACCGACGGTTGCGGCAAGAGTGATGTGTGCTTTTCGTTTGTGATCCCACACGTTTCCTGAAAAAATTACGACTGGGATTGTATTTTACATTGGGCACGGTTTACTCCGAGTTCTGATGTGCGATAATGTGATATCACAAATGGTTCCAGAGTCCTTACGCACTCGTAGTAGCGCTCCAAATCGTTTGCGATCTGTTGTGTATCACCGACAGTTCCGCTACGATTGACGTATGCTTTCCGATGTGGATCGCACACTCATTTAGTTGAACCGTGTGCGGAGCAATTGCCAGGTTAAAACAAAAATATCCCATTTTGAATCGGCATGCAAAAAGCAAATTCGCCAAAATATTAAATTGAACAAATAAACAAACATATCCCATTTTGAATCGGCACACAAAAAGAAAATTCGCTACAATATTCAATTGAACGAATAAACAAAAATATCCCACTTTGAATCGGCACGCAAAAAGCAAATTCGCCACAATATTCAATTGAACAAATAGTGTCCAGAGGAAGAACATTAATCAGATTCCGAAACAATTGCAATTGAACATGTGGTAGCTAAATTCTAATGATTTGTCCACACATATATGCATTACATAATTAATCATAGTGTACGAAATACGAAGACCTCATCAGATTGAAAACAATGGATCCTTGCGTATATGTTTAGCGGCTAACTCCTACTCAATGTTTCAGGAGAACGCATGCTGAAATCTTCATTATCACCAGTGGGATCGATGTGGTGATTCAGGAAGAAGTCGCTGATAAATGTCCGAACCATCAGCAATTCACCAGCCGGGAGTGGTTCAAGGGTCCTCGGTTTTAAGATGAGTTGCAGTATTTTTAAGATCAGAATGTGCCATATGAGTGGAGTAGAAGATATTAATTAAGATAAACTTACTGGTACTAATTCGCGAGGATCATTAAAACTATCAGCATATTTGCAGATGGAGACCATGTGTCTACAAACATAGTATCCACAAAGGTTGGTCCGTGCTTCTTGCTGAGGACGCTAATTTTTTTTGTACATAATTAGTCATGTATTTGTCCTGTTAGGAACAACCTAACCAGTGTTAGATGTATTGTTTTTTCTTTGGAAAAAATAGAAAGAGGTTCATTTAGAAGCTTGAACATGTGACTAGCGTAAGAAAAGGTATTTGCAGACTATTGGATAAATTTTCCAAAAATAACGGATTTTGGTGTGTTACCGGAGAAATGATCTCGTGCTGCAGAGGTAGTTCCCTCTTGAACAGGTTCCCTAGTTTAGTTTTCCACAATGCAAGCACACTGCAAATGAAGATGAATTTTGACTACATCAATTATTGAACCAAATGCAAATTAACTTCAACATCATAGAATTCAATACCTATCAACTAATCGCTGAAGACGCGTCAGATCCTGAGCGTTTGTTGACTCTCTCAGAGAATCGATGTAGTAAACTGTGTTCTTGTTTTGGAATAATGAATACTAATACCCAATGATTGCTACATATTAAGAAAGTCGTGAACTTATGAATTATGTCGAAATCTGAAAGACAACCAGTGTGTGCGTGGTTGTTTACTTGACTTACCTTTCATGATATGGCCAGAGCAATGATTCTGCATGGGACGTGTTTTCGATGAGACGGACAACCGTGTTAACGGCCTAGTCCCGTAGGTCCTTACCATGTATTGTTGTGCTATTTGCTAATTCACGATCTATGAAATACACACCCTCCCTTTTTCTTTTCTATGCGTTCAATCCCCTTAGAGGAATAAAATGCAGTTAGTTGTTTATCATTTACAGCCTTGTATGGAGAAGTTGATTAGATTTTATTAAGTACTTACAAAATCAGGTATCTAAAAAGAGCGGCATCGAGCTCGTTGAAGTTGAAGAAGAGATGAAAGTCCTCAAAACTCACATTGATGGAACCAACATCATGTAGGAAATGATCTCTGTTGTAGTGGACTAGCAAACCATGATGACCTGCTGACATTTGGTCCATGCAATATTCATGTAACTCGCGACAACTGGAGTTGCACTCATCAAAGTATTCGCCAACATGTAATGGCTGGCCATGGACGTAATTGCGTGCTTCAAGTATGTCCGCTTTACTTTTAGCAAGCTGCAAAGCTATTTCTTCATCATCCATGCTGTCAGAAATAATTTTACTCTCCGATTCAAACAAGCTGCTGTTAATTTGGTTCTGGGCGATGATTGCTTTAAGTAAGAGGCAATCATTCTCTTTCCTCTTCACTCTCACGCTGTGCTTCCTCATGGGTGTAGCCTTTTTGGCTACTTCCTTATTAGTACTTGAAGCATTTCTGGCAAAATGTCTAGTTGGTTGCAAGGTAGACTGCCGAGCAGACGGTGAAGCTTCGACGGACTGCTTAGCAGATGGTTTATCTATGCCAGACCACTAAGCTGGCGGTGTTGCTGTGATGGACTGCTGGGCTGTAGGAGCAGAGGCATTGTACTGCTGACCATGCGTTGAAGCTATGTCGGGTATCTCCGCGGGTGGTACCAACTTGTCGGTCTGCTCAGGAGGGTGAGCCAATGCGTTGGTTTGCTGAGCAGGAAGTGCTGACGCATTGGTATGCTAATCACACGACTGCGGACCGACAGACTGATGAGTAGTGGGTTCTCGACCTACAGACTGCTTAGCAGGTAGTTTCGAAGCAGGAGATTACTTAGTAGTCCGTTCCACCAGTTTGGTCTGCAGAGCATGTGCTGCAGCTGGGTCTCCCCCCGCTGCTTCAGCGGCCAGCATCTGAACCGGTGGTAAGTCTTTAGCAGTTTTAGGCCTTGCCACTGGCTACTTTGGGGCGGAGGATGACATGGCTTGTACGCCACAGAGTCGGGCCGTCTGATCATAGGTTGATGCATCAGCTGTCGGATAACGAGTATTAGGTTCTTTGGGGGAAACACGCGAGAGCTGCTGTGGCAAGGAGAGCGTCACCGGTTGAGGGGCGACATTGGTTGCTCTTGGCGGGGCTTCAGGGATCTCATGGATGAGCTCTATTTTGTTTCGTGGCCACTGAATGTGATGTAACAGTATTTCTCCCAGGGTCATTTGCTCATCGAAGTCTCCTAGGACATTCTTCACGGAAAATTCATTGAATCCAGGCTTTACTTCAGTCATGTAGCACTTCACACAGCCCGGCTTCAATGGCACATTGTCCAACAAGAGGCCATCTACCAAGAAGGGTGGGCAAACCCAGGCTGTTGAACAATTTAATGTACCTTCATAATGTGTAAGCATGCCCTTGAGTCTGTCTTTCATTCCAGATAGATCAGATATAGCATCATCATGAGCAGATGCAGTCTCAGTGTCGCTGGGTTCAGCTGATGCACAGCTACTCTTGTGCAGTGTTGTCACGCAATAAGCAGCATCCTCCATGCCCGCCTCCCCTCCCATCTGCTAGCTATCTATCAGTGTTAGGGTCTTCTGCATCATCATTGACTCCTCAACATCACTTGATACAGTTCTTCGTCATGTGAGCTTTTAAAGTAATATGTTCTGTCATCACTCCTCCTTGCACATGCCCACAAGTAGTCTCTAGCGCATTGGCCCCTAATTTCACTAAAGGTCGGATTCCCACCCGCCGCTACTGCTTCTATGTCCTGCTTTTCCCATATCAGTTTCATGTCGTAGTATCCTGCCACACCCATACGATGGGGGTGTATGTTCTTCTTCTGAAGTTCCGATTGCTTGAAACTCTTCTCAGCAAACTCTTTAGTTACCCTGACCCTTTTGAATTCTACCCAGTCTGCCTTTGTAATTTGGGGTATGCGGGGATTGGGTCCTTGCCTTCACTCAAGTACTTCTTGTACAGCACGTGCTTCAAGTTTCTCCAAGCATCCCTAGCCTTCTTTAGTGCAGCGTGTTCCACCTGCATTCTCCACTGCTCTGGAACGTTGAAGTGATCCACGATCTCCCGGATTATCCTTCGTCATGTTTCTGTGTCAGCCTTCAAAAACCCCGGCAGATTAATGTTGAGCCTTGCCCTGCTAACAAATCCACACACTCTCCTGAACCTCGTGCATGCTTTATATAGTTTAGTTGGAGCCCAAGACTTTAAATCAATCTCAGTTACTTCATACACACCTTTAGGCTGGTGTGTGGGCTTCCTTGGAGCATTCCTCCGTGTCCTGACCAGAAGGGTAATTGCTACAACTCTATCTCATTCAAGATTACTTGATCCCTCACAATCTGCCGAAGTCCTAGGGTTGTCGAAATCAGATCAAGATACATCGCCTGAAGCATGAGTGATGTCGCTGCTACTCGACATCTATAGAGAACACATGCGGAACTCAGGAAAGGAGGATAAGGATAAAACTAACAACTTGGTATCAAGCTTTCTAAACATGTCATGCAATAATTTAGAAAATGTACGGCTAATTTGTTAAGTTTGTGTGACTCGGGCGCCCACGATCTGTAAATAGGCAGTAACTTATTCGAGCAAATACAGCTTATATGTAGTTAGGAAAGTATATAATGAACATATATACGCTCTCTGTTATTTTATAGCCAACTTGGGAACATAAGGAAGGAAATAGGAAGAGAGATTGTGAGGAAATATGCATCACCGCGATGGAGAGCAGTAACTAACAGGCTTCTTAATGCAAACCCGGCCGGACCACAGGAGAGGCGAGGGTTACAACATCGACATGCTCGAGTGTGGCTGGTGAGCAAATGAAGACGACAAGGCACGGGCAGCCGCGTGTTTGGAACGACAGTGGAGTTAGACTTGACGCCGAAGAGCGGGCACACGGCCGGGAGGAGCACGGAGGTGCCGGAGAGGGTTCTGCTATAGATCTGGGGGAGGCGGGAGCTGGCGATGGAGATAGGGTGGACTAGTTGAGTGAAACGCGGGTGGGCGGTGGGGCAGGGGGGTGTTGGTGGCCTAGGTTAAAAGGGTGAAAAATATCCCCGGTCGACGCGCGGAAAGGCCTGTGCAAACGGTTGCCTCTAAGCGCTCGTGTGCACAAAGAGAATAATTTCTTTTGAAATGAAGACGTACTAATGTTGAAATGAAGACGTGAGTTCATCTTTTCGCCTCTAAATTTTTCCCACGTTAAGCAATCACCATTGTACCACGGGTTTGTTTTGCTGGCACATTTCAGGTCTCGTGTGCTATATGTAAGACATTTTTGGCATTTACCGTGCATTTTGGCATATAAATAAATTCCTAGCCGGACTGCATTTCCTGTCGAAAGGGATGAGAATTGTCGTTCGATCTGGGAGCATCCAACAGTGCAGACGTATGGTCCGTGGGGTTTGGGTTCTGGCCAATAAGAACGCACGACTCAGATCGCGCGCGCAGCAGAGGGGGGCCATCGGCCATGGTTTGGTAGGCACACGGCTTTTGTGAGTGAACTATGTGCTATTTGAAAACATTTTTTTGTGAGGGGCTATTTGAAAACATTTACATCAACTGATGATACATTTACGTTTGAATGAAAACAAGAATTCATTGTTTCTCCTCCAAATAGCTTTACACTGTAGGAATTACCATTTTCCCCTATGGTTCGATTTTCTCGTGCATTTGACGTATCGTTTGCTATATTTGACTCGTTTGCCATAGTCACAACTTCACGTGGGTGCTAGCTAGCTAGCAAGATCATTTTTGTCGCTTTGGGAGTATTTATTCATTGCTTAAGAAACGGGAAAAAATTCAAACAGTTCGGCTGCAGGGTCTGGCCAGAGGCTTATGCCTTGTTGGTATTCTAATTACATGAAATGCATATAGAGTTCGGTAATAACGAAAATTGGTGTGTCACCGTGTCATGTTCTCAGGATCACATGGATTTTATTGGTAAAGATGGCACGAGTTTTGATCCTCACACCACTACAAAAAAAACACACATCCGTGACATTTTGGGACGAACGAATTTTTTTTCTGTCATACATATGACACTTCTATGACGATAATTGTGACAAAACCCGGTATCATCATAGATGTGGTGGGCTCCTACTTCTATGACAAAAAATCATGACAGAAAATGGGCTTTTCGTCCTGGACGAGCCGGAGATGCAGCTGCATGACATTCTTTGGGCCGTCCATGACGGAAAAAACCGTGGTAGAAGCGAGGGCGAGGAAAATTTTGGCGAGTTCCCGGTTTTGGTGGGAGCTCGGGGGCCGAGCGATGTGCATTTCTCTCGTACACGTACGCGCGTGTGTGCGGCGTTAGCTCTAATCAACCCGAGCGATCGCGTTGGGCTCTAATCGAACTCGAGCGATTGCACTGCAGGCTACGCGTTCATCGAACCCGAGCGATCGATCGATGGTGTTAATCGAACCCGATCGAGCGATTCCATCGCTATCGCTGCTAATCAAGCCGATCGATTGACGAACAGGAGCGCTATGGGGGTTTGATGAACGGTGGAGCCGTGGCGTTGCCTCTGGATGAACAGGACCCCGTGGTGTGGTGGTGGGCCGCATGAACAGTAGACGGAGGAGGGGTACCCGTGGAGGGTGGTTGAACAGGACCCCGTGGTGTGGAGGGCTGGATGAACAGTAGATGACGGAGGGGTGCCCGTGGAGGGGTGGTTGAATAGGACCCCGTGGTGTGGAGGGCTGGATGAACATTAGACGGTGGAGGGGTGGTTGAACAGTAGCCGGTGGAGTAGCGCGCAGTGGAGGCTGGATGAATAGGAGCCCGTGGAGGCTGGAGGAGGTGGACGGTAGCCCGTGGAGGCTGGAGGAGGTCGACGGTGGAGATGAACAATATCCGTGGAGTCCTGCTTTGCGGCACGCCACACCCTCCCGGCGAACAGGACCCCGCTTTGACCGTGGCGCCCAACACAAGTCCGCTTTGTGGTACACCACACCCATCCCGATCAACAGACCCTGCTTCGACCGTAGGAGGTCCGCTTCTCCGCTTTTGCGGCACGCCACACCCTCCCGATCAACAGACCCCGCTTCGACCGTAGGAGGTCCGCTTCTCCGCTTTTGGTGCGCCACACCCTCTCGATCAACAGGACCCCTGCTCAACATAGGAGGTTCGTTTCCTCCGTTGTGCGGTACGCTAGGCCTCGTTTCCATCGCCTGTTCCGTCCAAGCCCTCCCGATGAACACGACCACGCATTCTGTTCCAACCCAGCCGGTTGGCTCCCATGCATTCCGTTGCCTCCCGTTGAACACGATGCATTCCGTTGCCTCCCCATGAACACGACGCATTCCGTTGCTTCCCCATGAACATGACGACGACTCTATTTCTCCGTTCCGACCCAGCCATGTACACGAGCCCTCGCCGTATGTATGAGCGAGTAGGCGTTCGAGACCCCACCCGTATGTACACATACGTGGCCGTATTTTCTTTCTTGCACCCTGGCGCTGTGCGACGCAGTACATGCTACGCGCGCGCCTCTACTACGACACGTCGCGCCGCTTCTACATCCACCAAGATATATGTACGACACGTTCGTGACCAGAATGACAACACTACGTACGCTTCGACCAGGTGGGTCCCGACTATCAGGCACTTCCTTCCGTGCGAAGATGTAGCTGGTAGGTCCCAGCAGTCAGGGGGGCGAATCGTTTTTTTGCCCGGACGCACTTCCTTGCGTGCGAAGATGTAGCTGGTGGGTCCCAACAGTCAGGGAGGCGAATCGTTTTTTTTTGCCCGGTGCACTTCCTTGCGTGCGAAGATGTAGCTGGTGGGTCCCAGCAGTCAGGGGGAATTTTTTTTTTTGCGAAATACGGTGGCCTGTCCGGAGGGTCCCCGCTGTCAGGTGGAGGAATCATTATTTTGCACGTAATAAGGAGGCACTTCCTTGCTGCGGCCGTGGACCCAGCTGTCAGCCTCTCCACGTACAGTCCACGTCCGATGGAAGTCGTTCCTTGACCTTGTTGACCACGCCGCGCCGAGAGCACCACAGCGGTGGACGACGGTGAGGACTAGGAAGGGGATGACTCGGAGCCGGGGAATACGCAACAGTGGATGCCCACGCGAAGAGGAGTACGAGGGTTCAATGGTTCGGCTGCGGGGTGAGGCTGTTGTCGCCGCAGAATAACAGGGGGTGTGGGTGAGTAGAGGGATGGCCTGGCGAGCGGTGGGAGTAGTAGGGGGCAGTGAGGCCTCCGCGGCATCACAGCCGGCCACGGGAGGCAGGAGCACGCGGCATGACCGACGCTGGTTTGGGCGGCTGGAGCAAGAAGACCAGAGGTTGAAGAAGCACTACGGCCGTTGGATGAACATCGTACGGTAACAGGAGCTAGAATCGTTCATATTGACTAAGTTGACAAATCCCTCCATCCCCGTCAACTTGGTAGGCCCACAAGTCAGCCTCCCACTATGCTGGGTTCCAGCAGGCAGGGGGAGTATTCATTTTTTGCGTAATAAGGAGGCACTTCCTTGCGTGCGAAGATAGCTGGTGGGTCCGACATGTCAGCGGGGGGCACGTTATTTTCGCGAAATACAGAGGCCCTTCCGGTGGGTCCCAGATGTCAGGTGGAGGAATCATTATTTTGCGCGTAATAAGGAGGCATTTCCTTGTGTGCGGCCGTGGACCCAGCTGTCAGCCTCTCCACGCACAGTCTACTTCTGATGGTGTCGTTCGTTGACCACGTTGACCACGCCGCGCCGAGCGCATCCAAGGTGGTGGACGACGGCGAGGCCCCGGACAACAACGAGCCGGAGTGGGAAGACGCGGGAGTAGAGTCGCAGACGGAGAGGTGTACGAGGGTTAACTAGTTCTAGTGCGGTGTGGTTCGGCAGTCGGTTGAGAAGAACAGGAGGTGTGGAGGGGTGGAGCGATGGCCTGTCCAACGGTGGAGTAGCGCATCATAGCGAAGCGTGCTAAGTAGAGCTGCTAGCAGCAGGAGGCGGGAGGTGGTCCTGGCGGCGCTTGAGGAAGAAGACGAGAGATTGAAGATGGATGCTGGTCGTTGGATGTAAATCCAACGGCTAACATGTCAGAATCATTTGTTGACTAAATTGACAACGACTTGCACTGGCTTCGACATATTGGCCCAAATTTCAGCCTCCAAAAATGTTGCACGTATTTAACCCATTTTTCAGAATTTACAGTCTTTTTTTGCGCGGTAGAATTTACAGTCAATTTGATCTTTCTTTTTTGAATTACAGCCATTAGCTGGGCTGGGTGAACAAATAATGTAGCGTCCATGCGGCCCATTTATTTTATTTCCTAAAAAATTACAGGCCATTTGCACTTTTCTCGAAATACACAATTTTGCTGGGCTGATTCTAATTATAATATTGGGTTGGGCCAGCAATGTTATCAAAAAATAAAAAGGGGCTGAGCAATTTTTTATAAATATATTTAGATAATAAGTGATATTATTACATTCGTCCTTAAATCTTACCAAGCTTTTGTACACAATCACTAGGATTTTCGTGCCAAAACAATCCAGGATTTTATTTGTTAAGAAATTATTTTTATAAGTTAATAAGATGTGGGATACTGTTTTCTTACATATGTAAGTATCTGTTAAATATATGATGACAATAAAAATAATATATAATAACATATAAAATAATTTAAATATATATAATATAGTTAGAAGGGAAACATAAGCTGGACCTGGCGTTCCTATTCTTATATAGAAAATAGAACATACCTCTGCATTTTCTTCAAAAAAATACATAGATTGGGCTGACAAAAATAAAACCTCGGATGGGATGGTCGATACATGACGGCCCTAAGAAAATACAAACAGGCCTATGGACCTCCCATCCGAGGTCATGGGCTGCGCATGTTAAAAATGAAAGCCTAGACGGGGCAGCCCGAAACCACGCCCAACACTTGCCAAAACTTCGTCCCTCGTTTTCTCTGTGTTTCGCACACTCGATATTGTGTGGGCATTTTGACTGTGCATCATATGAAGATGTGCTATGCATGAATGTTGATCAGCATGATGTTAACTGGCTGGTAGTTCCATTTTCGACCATGAATAAAACTTCCAACATGGTGCCGTGTCGGTGTCGGGGTCAGGGTGTCGGGTCAGGCTCGGGGTCGGGGTGTCGGTGTCGGGGTCGGGGTCTTGGGGTCGGGGTGTCGGGTCGGGGTGCCGGGTCGGGTCGGGTGTCGTGTCGGTGTCGGGTCGGGTCGGGTGCCGTGTCGGTGTCGGGGTCGGGGTGTCGGGTCGGGGTGTCGGTGTCGGGGTCGGGGTCGGGGTCTCGGGGTCGGGGTGTCGTGTCGGGGTGCCGGGTCGGGGTCGGGGTGCCGTGTCGAGTCGCGGTTTTTTCCTCTTTTTTCCTTTTCTTCTTCTTCCTCTTCTTCCTTTTCTTCCTTTTCTTCCTTTTTTTCCTTCTTCTTCTTCTTCTTCTTCTTCTTCTTCCTCCTTTCCTTTTTCCTCTTCTTCTTCTCCTCCTCTCCTCTTTTTTCTTCTTCTTCTTCCTCTTCTTCTTTTTTCTTCTCCTCCTCCTCCTCTTCTTCTTCCTTTCCTTTTTCCTCTTCTGCTTCTCCTCCTCTCCTGTTTTTTTTCTTCTTCTTCTTCATCTTTCCTAAAACTAAACTAAACCTAAAACTAAACCTAAATCTAAACTAAACATAAATCTA
This sequence comes from Aegilops longissima, assembly GCA_021605205.1. Taxonomy (NCBI): domain Eukaryota; kingdom Viridiplantae; phylum Streptophyta; class Magnoliopsida; order Poales; family Poaceae; genus Aegilops; species Aegilops longissima. The sequence continues at coordinate 268,237,178 of CM038677.1, forward strand.
AAACCAAAAAAAAACAGAAAAAAGGAAAAAACTAAATCTAAACCTAAAACTAAACTAAAACTAAACCTAAACCTAAAACTAAACCTAAAACTAAAACTAAAACTAAATCTAAACTAAACATAAACCTAAAATTAAAAAACAGAAAAAAGGAAAAACAGAGGAGGTAGAGCTCACCTGGGCCGGTGGAGGAGGTGGCTGGTGGAGGAGGGGCGTGCCGGCTGGGAGGCGGGCGCTGCCCGGCAGGTGGGCTGGGGGCTGGGGCCCTGGGGGCAAGGCGGCGCCGAGACGGCACGGCGGGGGCGACGGGTGGGGGGCGGGGACGACGGCAGGCAGGCACTGCGACGATTTAGGCGGGGCGGGCGACGTGATGGGGGCTGGGGGCGGCGGTGGTGTGGGCGGGGCACGGCAATGGCACCGAGACGGCAAAGCGGGCGGGGCGGCGGGGCGGGGGGCGACGTATGGGGGGGTCGGGCGGGGCGGGGAAGCATGGGCGGCGGCGGTGGTGGGGGCGGCGCTGTGGGAGCAGGGAGAGAAACAGAGAGAGGGTCGGGTTGGGGCGCCGTTAGATATGTTTAATCTTTGTCATCCGCTATCAGCTTTTTGCCGTCCGCTAGCAGACGGCAAAGAGGGGGCCGATAATATTTCTTAACCAGCTCTCGCTGGGGCCCCTCCCTTTTGCCGCTCTGCTAGCGGACGGCAAGAATCTTTTTGTCGACTAGCGGACGGCAAAGAACTGGCTGATGGCAAAAAGTTCTTTGCCATCAGCCAGCTTCTTTGCCGTCTGCTAACAGAGGGCAAAGAGTTGGCAGATGGCAAAGTAGCTGATTCCAGTAGTGTTTCTTCCTTGTTTGAACCAAGTAGTACTAGATTCGAGTGCATGAACTAGTTTTACCTCATAAACGTAAAAAAATTAGGTGGTTTTCGAACAGCCGATCGATTCTATCTACGAGGGGGCTTGAGAAATAGTAAAAGATACAAATGCAGCGACCTCAGGAGATCAGGAAGTAGAGCAAGGCCGGTTTCGAAGGAAGTTATACCTGATGGTCGCCCGGATGTCGCTAGGTGGGCGGCGGGAGGCCGGATCTGCCTACACTACGACATCGATGAAGAAGGGGTCGGAGGCCCTCCCTCGCTAGCAGTGCTTGGGGCAGAACGGCAAGGCAGGCTGATCGACGCGCGCCCGGCAAGGGAAGAGCCGTCGCCGAGGACGATCACGTGAATGTTGCACCTTCTCACCTTCCCGACGGAGAGGATCCGGCTGGATCTGTGACCAGCGGTGAGCAGAGAGAGAGAGAGAGAGAGAGAGAGAGAGAGAGAGAGAGAGTGGCCACCGCTGTCGTGTTTAGATCCGGAGAGGCCGAGACAGTGTGAAGAGAGCAACACTAGCAAGCAAGCGCGGAGGCTCCTGCCTATATAGTGGAGTAGTACTAGTTTTCTTTTGTCCACTGGAGCCGGCTTGACCTCGTCAATGACTGTCGAGAAATCTTCATGCACGTGGCCCGGAGGCACAGTTTGTCGTCATTTTGATCTGAAGCGGTGGATTATAACATATAACACGAAAAAATGCCACGTGACAAGAAATCATAACCTCACTTCCCAAAGGAGACAACAGGAATCCCAACGGACAAACTAGACGAGGAAAAAAGCTCAAATTAAAGATAAACTAATAGAAAAGGGGTCCGTCGATAGATGTCCTAATTAACATAGCTGGCTTGACCTCGATGGCAGCCGAGTAGTCACTGTTCGTGCAGTGCCCCCAATGACTAGCCCAACTTAGTTGTCGCTGTTTAACCCTCGCAGTGATCAGAAGCACATGACACCTAATTTTGCGAGATGACAAGAAACCTTTTTTTTTAGATTTTTCACCACAACTACAGCCATTTACAACACAGCCTGCACGATATGTAGACGATAGCCAATCCAGGCGTGTCTGCTGGAGTCTGGTCACATGCATGGGCGAACTGATCTTCCGTGTCTTGCACGGATCGTCCAGGCACCAACGTAGTACAACACTTCTCTAGTACTATCGCTCGTCTCCCTCTTCTATTAAGTCACCCGACTTGCGGGGCCGGGGAGTGTGCCTATGGTCGGTTCTCAATTGCCGTCCCACATGTGTGTGCAAACGCAGTATGACACACGTTCCATTCGGAGAGCAGCGTGCCAGACCGACCGACCGTCTGGGGTGCGACGCTAACGCGACGGCATGCTGTATACTCCGTACATGTGTACCGCCGTTTTCTAGACGCTTTGCTCCATGGCGCGGGCGCAATCCATGGATACAAAATTAGTATACTGTATACTATTTAAAAGTCGAGGGTAGGGCTTTTCCTGCGCGGAAGGCGGTGGGGCAGTTCCTCCTAGTCGGTTCGACAAAGGTGCGAGAAGACGAGGGAGTAGGCTGCTGTAAACGTAGGGCTGTGTGATTTGACAGCGAGTTACTGCTGGACAGGTGGGGCCCCGTGATTTGACTTGCCATTATCATTTTAACTGCCGCGCTACGACCAGCGTGAGTCTCCCGATTCCTGACCACCTCCATACAGGTGCCTCTCCCAATGCTCCACCATGTAGTAGAGGCTAGCTCTTGCATGAGAGCCCACTTCTCCACTTTTTCTTTACCTCTCTTTCCTCCACATATGCAAAAATGCCATGTAAAGCGCACTATTGTACTTACTTTTACTTGCTCCTACAGGTGCTTAAGCTTGCCACAAAGGCATAAAGTCTGCTGTGGCAAGTTAATCAAGAAGAGAGAGACTAGTTTGGTGACCCAAGGAAGAAATGGTGCTAAGCGCGCGTTCCTAGGTGAAAAGACTATTTTGAGTCTATAGGTAACTAAATGAAGCAAACTTAGCAACATCATTTCATTGGAAGAGGTCACTCCTTGGCAAATGCAATAATATTTAGAGCTCAGAAACCCATAATATAAGAACGCTTTTGGCACTACACTAGTGTCAAAACATTCTTATATTATGGGACGGAGGAGTACGAAGAAAGAGATAGAGAGAAGTAAAAAATACACTTATAGCCAACCTTATAGCCAAAACCTTGTTGTAGTATGAGTGACTAAGTGATGACTATGTATGACATGCCAACATCGATAGCCTAACGACCGTGTTAAACTCAAGGGCGCGATCGCACGAAATGACGCGACGGTCGTGGTAGGCGAATTACACGATCACGGCTGCTGGCAGCCCTTGGATCCGAGATCAAACGATCACATGCTAAGTTGCTGAAAATTTGCGAATAACCTCCGTGATAGGATATTCACCCATAGGTCTAAAATCACGCCATGCAACCGCTCGATCTCAGATCCAAGGGCTCTCGGAAGCCCGTATCATGGGAGAATGGAAAGCCACTACCCTGCCGTTCGCACGCTGGCAGGTCGCTCCTACTCGTCCCCGCACGTCCTTCTTTTTTTTACAGTGGTTCGCTCCTAGTCGTCCCGTCCATTCACAGTATGGCAGTTCCACTAATCCTAAACCTCCTCCCAAATCCATGGCGTCCCAAATCTCCCTGATCAGCGGTGAGTACAAGGTTAGAACCATCACCGATGATGAGTTCGACGTCATCTACACCTTTTCTTCCGCGAAGGTGAAAGGATGCCTTTCTCGCTTCAGACGCATGTTCGAAAACTCAGATGATGAGTGGGTTGCTGGGCTAGATGCTGAGTACACCACAGTCCTGGGACGAGAGAAGGATCTAAAGGACGAAGAGAGGAAGAAGCCCGCCGTGATCCAGGTTTGGGGGCATGACTTATGCTTGGTCTACCACATATGCCATGCCAACGTTGAGTGCCAGGATTTTAAGGACTTCCTCGAGAGCAACCTAGTCAAATTCGTTACTGTAGACTTTGGTAACAACAAAAAAGTCCTGCGTCGGATAGGCCTCGTTGTAGGAAACACCTTCGACCTCCAGAAGAATCGGCTGGTATCCTCCCGTCAGCCTTCAATGCTGACCCTGGCAGGAGCCATGGTTCATCCTTCGTAGGGTAAACTAGAGAAACCTCCATACATGTTTCATCGTCATGCATGGCAGCGGAATGTACTAAATATAGACCACATCTACTATGCTGCAATGGATGGCTACCTTTGCTTCAATATCTACAAGGGTTGGATGAAGAGCAACAGCCAAGTGTGCGGTTCAAGCAAAGAAGTATCGGCCAAGAGGAAGAGGGACAAGGACGAAGTCGAGGACGTGGACGAGGACTCCTAGTAAGGTGGCAGTGTCGTTGCTTATGGTGGTTCTAATGAAGTGTCTACCGGAATAGTTGCAAAGTTTATTTTCAAGTGTGCTTAATTTAATTTGAGGGGTGTGTTGTGCTGAGCCCCTAGCAGAACTTTGTTATGTTTCTTCTTGTTACTTTAACTCTTCAGTACGTACATACTAGTATTTCTTGCATTTCATCTTTTATTTGGTATAGTAGTACTACTCGTTTCTTCACATTATATACGTACAATATATATGGCCAACATCATATAGCCAGCAGTTTAGTTGTCAAAGAATTTCAGGGTGCTTAGTTTTGTTAAAGAATTCCAGGGTGCTTAGTTTTGTCAAAGAAGTCCTGGGGGCTTAGTTTTATTTGAGGGGTGGGTTGTGTACTTGTGCTGGACACCATCATTGTGACAAGCCTTTTTAATAGTACTATGTGCATAATTTGGCGACGAGCGCTCTCTATATGTACCACCTTTTTTAAAATTTCAAGTTTTGCTCCATGGCGCAATCCATCGATACTACTACTGTACAAAAGTGGAGTATACACATTTTTTAAAAGGCTAGAGGGCGGGGCAGTCTAGCTCGGTCGGTTTCACGAGAGGCGAGGGCCTTTGTGATTTGACGGCTCATTACTACTGTCAAATCGAATAGTACTGCGCCGCCAGCTGCACGCCCGGCGCCTCCATTAAAACCCTCCGTTAAACCTGCATACAAACCGAGAATCCTACTCCGACCACACGTTCGTTCATGAGCGGGTCGAAATTAAACGAAACACCAGCCGAGCTCCTCCCAACCGCCCTCCGTGTCCGCCGCCATCATCGAGGAGAAGTAGAACACGGGAGGCCGCCGCCACTCGGGACCCATGAAGGCCACCGCCGAGGCGACGACCGCGGATTCAGGTGGTTTCTTTGCTGCTTCGTCTCTTCCGAGGACGTTCGTCGACCCCGCAAGTGTCTGACGGACATGAGGAAGACAAAGTGATCCTCGGGCGGCCATTTAGAACTAAAATAAGTCTAGATACATCCATTTCTAGGACAAGTATTTCCGGACAGAGGGAGTATTAATTATACAAGAGAGCCGGATTGGCACCTCTTAGTTCATGTAAATGTAATGAAATCCATCATGTTTATATGAAGATCCGGCTTTTTTATACGAAATCCTTCATGCTTATATGAAATCAGTCCGTGTTTGCAACGAATTTCATCTGGTTGGTTAGAGTTGTAAAATTTGCGTAATAACCTCCGTGATAGGATATTCACCCATAGGTCTAGCATCATGACATGCAACCGTTCGATCTGAGATCCAAGGGCTCTCGGAAGCCCGTATCATGGGAGAATGGAGAGCCACTACCCTTCCGTTCGCACACTGGCAGTTCGCTCCTACTCGTCCCTGCACGTCCTTCAATACTAAGGCGGCTCGCTCCTAGTCGTCCCGTCCATTCACATTACGGCAGTTCCACTAATCCTAACCCTCCTCCCAAATCCATGGGGCCCCAAATCTCTACGATCGGCGGTGAATACAAGGTTAGAACCATCACCGGCGATGAGTTCGACATCATCTACACCCATTCTTCCGTGACGGTGAAAGGATTCCTTTCTCGCTTCAGACGCAAGTTCGAAAACTCAGATGATCAGTGGGTCGCTGGGCTAGATGTTGAGTACACCACAGTCCTGGGACGAGAGAAGGATATAAAGGACGAAGAGAGGAAGAAGCCCGCCGTGATCCAGGTCTGCGTACATAACGTTTGCTTGGTCTACCACATATTCCATGCCGACGTTGAGTGCCAGGATTTTAAGAACTTCCTCAAGGACAAAACAGAGGGAGTAGTAAATTTTTCTCCTCGTGCTGTGAGCCACCATGCGCGTGGTCGAGGGAGCGGGCGTAAAGGCGTACAGTAGTAGTAGTACAACTACAACTACTCGTAAGCAAGCTTCACCTCATCCTGCGAGCCACCGCGCCCGTGGGCAGGGGAGACGGCGTACTAAGCAAGCTTCTCCTCGTTCTGCGAGTTGACGGGACACATCAAAAGTACTCCAGTGTATAGAGCCTTGGCTCTAAGGTAGGCCCCACATGGTTTGCCTCTTTTTTTAATTTAACATAACGCGTCAAGTCGCAATTTGTTTGTTCACCCGTGGTAGACGATCCTCCCTCCACCAAGTCGCAATTATGTTTCTTCTCGTTACTTTAACTCTTTAGTACGTAGATACTAGTATTTCTTACATTTCATCTTTTAGTTGGTATAGTACTACCACTCATTTCTTCACATTATATACGTACAATATATATGGCCAACATCATATAGCCAGCAGTTTAGTTGTCAAAGAATTTCAGGGTGCTTAGTTTTGTTAAAAATTCCAGGATGCTTAGAGGGTGATTAGATCCAAGTGACTTATTTTAGTCTGACTAAAAATAGTCTCTTTAAGAGGCTAAAGTTCCAAGCAACCCTGACTAATGAGGAGCTAAAACTAGTCTTGAGACTAAAATTTTTTAGTCAGGGGTACCCCTACTAAAATGTGGATTAGTCCTCTCTACTCATTTAACTCCTCTCCTTAACACAAAGTAGTTCGGATTGGAGGGTTTGGAGGATAATAAATGCTCATTAACTTGATTTTAGCCTTTTTAGTATTTAGATCCAAGCATGGGTGAGGCTAGCATGTTTTAGTCCCACTACTTTTAGTCATGGGACTAAAACGTATCCAAGAACCCTCTTAGTTTTATTTGAGGGGTGGGTTGTGATGGACACCATTATTTTGACTAGCCATTTTAATAGTACTATATGCATAATTTGGCTACGAGCGCTCTCTTTATGTACCACCTTTTTTTTTAATTTCAAGTTTTGCTCCATGGCGCAATACATCGATACTACTGCTGCACAAAAGTATACATTGTTTAAAAGGCTAGAGGGAGGGGCAGTCTAGCTTGGTCGGTTTCACGAGAGGCGAGGGCCTTTGTGATTTGACGGCTCATTACTGCTGCAAGGCGGGGCCTTGTGATTTGACTGCTCGTATAAATGCGCCGACGACCTGATCAAGGAGGAGCAAAGAACCGTGCGGTGTACTCAAGTTTTCCAATGGAGTAGTACTGCGACGGAGGAGCACGAAACACGGCAGCCCAGTGCCATATGGCGATAAAAAATTATCTAATTTGCTAGTCATCTCATTGTTAGTATTGCTCTATTCATTCCCTAAAAAAACCATTGTTCTATTCATGCCTCGAAGAGAACGTGACACGTGCGGCGAAACACCCGAAGCAAAAGATGAAACACAGGAGCAAAAGAAGAAGGAAGATTATCACCCCAAATGATCTAATTCACCGCGGAGTCGTAACTGCTTCTTCATCGCCTCCACGACCTCCATTTCCTTGTGCGTCTCCTCCGCCATCTTCATCATTGTGTCCATGACGCGGGATTTCTCGACGCGATCCTTCATCATCTGTTCCACGGCCTCATTACGTACATTGACAGCAGTGGGGTGCTCGATGCGGAGCTTCGCCAACTCCTCCTTCTGTTCCATGATGAGGGCATGCAGCATCTTATTCGAGGAACTACTATTCTCATGCAGCTTCTTCTAGCCGGCATTCTTCTCCTTCAACAGGTGAATCTCGTGGCAGAGCTTCTCCTTGTCCTCCTGAAGTCACAGGATTTCGCCGATCGCCTTCTTCTCCGAGGAAATGCTCTTCTTCAGCAGCATCACCAAGCCGGCGGTCAACTCCCCCTGCTGATTGAGCTCAGCGGGCATGTCATCGAGGCTCTCCTTCAGCAACTCCATCAAGCCTTGGATGAACTCCTTCTACTTATTGAGATGATCGGGCATGCCATCGAGGGATAACGACTCCAGCTCCGCCGGCTTGGCATGTTCACCTCTGCTGCTAGGGCGCTCCTGGGAGCCATCGCCTGCCCGTGAGAGATCTTTCGATGTCTCTGCGTGGCGGCGAGCCCTCTCTTTTTTTCTGCAGCCTTGGTTGCCGCTCCCTTGTTAAGAGTAGTTCTTGACCTAGAGCTTTGCTCACCGACCATGGCAACGACGGACGAAGAAGAAGCACTTATGAGGAGGAAAGGTAGAGTAATTTTCGGTTAGGTAGTTCCCCTTTTTATAACCTAAGTACTAGAACTAGTACTAATATCTACATAGTGGGAACACGTTTAGGTTTGGTACGTACTAGTAGGTGTGAGAAGGCTCTCGAATGTGATGGGAAGAAGGTAAATATTAATTGATGGTTTTGGTTTTGAGGCCCGAAACGGTCCTGATGAGTTTAGCGGAACATAAATTTCAAGTACTACATTGCTCAAATGCGTAAATATTATGTTACTGTCAAAAATTGGCACAAAATACGAAGGAGACCAATGGAATTACTACAAGCAACCCACAATTTAACTACTCGCATGCGCGCAGTGGAGTAATAATGTCTTTCTTCCACCCTCACGTCCACTCAATTTGCATGCGCTGTATTAATTGACCATCAATGAAGTGAACGACTTTACACGCGTCAAATTATCACATGGGGGTGGATCTTGGTACAAAATTGCGTCCGCCCGTGTACCCGCATGTGCGTGTGAGGGAATGAGTGCGTGCGTGGCGTGCGTGCACATCTTCGCTTCGTGCATGTACCGCCAGTATGGCTAAGGGAGGACGAGTACATTCTTCTAGAACCAGCAGCACGTCATTGTGATCAATCCACGCAAGGAGGTCGCGACAACGCCTCCACATGTGCAACGTGGCTTCATGAACTGTAAGAGAGACACTGTGTAGCGTGCCATTGGTATTCTAATTTACGTGTTCTGCACATACTGGAAGTACTAGTAAGGTACACGTGCATTGCATGCATCAGATTTTGCAACCAAATTATGAATAAATATCACACTATAGAATGTAAGCTCTGAGTCATATATGCCTAATGTAGCCCCTGGTTTAATACTTATAGTTCATCTCATTGAAAATCAATTAGTTTTTATAATAAAGCTAAGAACGCGGGAATAGGGAAAACATGGGATTATAGTGGAATGTCGTCTTGAATCCTACAGGATTGTACGAGTGTTTGATTGTGCATAGAAAAACGCATAATTCTTTCGAAGAGGTTTGAGTGGATGGGATGTTCCCTATGAAATCTAGTGCAAATGAATCATATGGAAAAATTCCTATGGTTTAAAATCCTACGAATCAAACAACCAAGATAGGAAAAATTCCTAATGATTAGAATCCTCCAAAATTCCTTTGAGAATCCTTTGAATCAAAGAAGCCCTTAATCTATTTTATGATTCATGGAATTGTGCGTTGTAAAGCATAAAGTAAAACAAATAATGAAAATTCAACTAGAAAAAAAGTTTGGGCAGTTATGATACAGAAGATTCTAGAACAAAAGAGAACCACTGTTGTTTTGAGGTTTGTGCATTATGCTTAAGTTCAACCATGGAGTCTGCTAGATTGTACATGTGGAAAAATCCGTGGGGGCTAGAAGATGGTGCGAGGGCGAGTGGAGGAGACTATGAAGGAATGCACAAGTGCGAGATCGATATTTAGAGAGAGGGCGAACACGCTTATTATGCATGATGGCGAGCCATGAAAAATAAATGAGCTAGGGGCCAAGCATTGCTAATCCTTTACAAGGAGGGTAAATTCATGAACTTAAACCATTTTTGGCAGCAATTGTCTAATGATCACATTCATATTAGCCTCGATATATAGTGATGTTAGGGGGAGGGGGCAGGGCCCTTACTACCCCCGCTTCGCCATTGTGCACGGCTCGAGAGATGAAGCGAAGGCATGGATGATGAGAGGGGGACGTTGGATATATAATTAATGTGGGTGTATTAGCTATATATGTTAATCCTATATAGAGAGGTATAGATTGATCGATGTGGACGTGGGAAAGAAGGTGAGACCTCACTGGATATATCGATTGATCGGTTTGTGTGGAAAACTATGAAAGACCTAGCTATATACACACATACATAGAGCAACATCGATCGTTGCGCATGCACGCGTGAGATAAAGAATGCCCGATATGATGGAGAGGGGGATGTGTGTGGGTGTGTGCCTTCATGGGAGACCAACCTGAAGAAAAAGATTGCATGCGTGCGATGGATAAGGCCCACTGGTAGTGTGTGTGCATGCATGCACGTGAGAAAGTTAGTGGTACAATTATAAAGAGAAGACTACTGTGTGGGTGTAAAAGAATATCTGAATAGGTGAGGTCATAATCAATTTAAAGTTGAATTCAAATATTTGAATAATAGATCCCGATGTTTGAAACCCATGCATGCATGAATATAACGGAGATCTACGCGGTGTAGTTTGGAAACGAGCATGTTGTAATGTATACACATTGAACAAGGTCAGACTGATTTGAATTTGAGATACCGATGGCAAACATCATTTGGCCACGTCGCATCCGTGCATGGACACACTATTCTAATTGGAGATGATGGGCGGCTTTCGCATCACATATCTATATCTATACCCCTATATATATATATATATATATATATATATATATATATATATATATATATATATATTATATTTTTTTATATTGTGTGTGGGTAACTTTAACTTTGAAAGATGGTTGTTGGATGAGGCGAATCCGATGGTCCAAAGATGGCAAATTTAAGCACTATTGGCCGTTGGATATCATCTAGATTCCACCAGATTTCACCACATGTATAATCTAGAAGACTCCATGGTTGAACTTAAGCATAAGTCACAAACATCAAAACACAAGCACTTCTTATTTGTTCTAGAATCTTCCGTATCAGAATTGCCCAAATGTTTTTCTACATGATTTGCCATTATTTGTTTTTACTTTATGTCTTACGATGCACAATTCCATGAATCTTAAAATAGATTAGCTTTCTTATAAAAACCAGATGATTTTGAATGAAATGAACTATAAGAACTAAATGAACATCTACATCATGCATATATGACTCAAAGATGCATGCTATAATGTGGTATTTATTCATAATTTGTTTGCCAAATCTTATGCGTGCAATGCACGTGTACCTTACTCTAGTCTAAATGGTGTTTGTGTGTGTGCTGTGCGTGTTGAGGTGCAAATTGTCTTTTTTTGGGTACACGTTAAGCTTGTTCTTCCAAAATTTCTAGCCGCGCCTTGTTATGCCGAAAATTCAAGCTAGCATCTCTGTCTATCGTGCTGCGAAACTCCCGCCTCTTCAACCCGCACCTTGTTAGCCCGAAATATTTAAGATATATCTTTGTCTCGTTGTGCTCCAACAACTCCCTCCATCTCAACCCACGCCTTGCTATTCAGAAATTACAACGCGCGCGAAAACTCGCACCTCCTATGAAATCCCGACACGCGAAATGCCCGTGGTACCCCTGAACCTAAAGAACGGCCTCAAATCGGTGGGGGTACTTTCGTAACTTACCCCACATTTTGGAGAAGCGCGTCTCTAAGCCACGGTTCCCCACTGCCATCCCATCCGCCCACCCATTCGTACACCGAGGCCGCGAAAACCCGCGACGAAACCCCACACCCTGCTCCGTCGCAACCCAGCCGGAGCTCTCTTCCCGATGACGCCGTCCACAAGAACACCTCGACGCCCCTCATCCACCGCATCGGATGAGGATCCGCCGTCGATCTCATCGTCCCGCCGTTCAGCCACCCCGCCCTCCACCTCCAAGGAGTTGCCCGACGTTCCCCTCGCCTTTCGCGCCACCTCCATTCCCACACCGCCGCCTTCACCTGCACCACCGAAGAGCATCATCATCACCGCTCCTCGGATGAAGCTGCAGCCTAATCGGCGCCACCAAAGAGGTTGTACACTAATCGCCGATTTTCTTCTTGATTCGATTCACGGTATTGCCGGCGCCGGTCCCGAGCCGACACGGCGCGACTCCATCCACGGCGGTGTCGCCGCCACTTCTCCATGGCGTCGCTTCCTCGGCGGCGACGCCCACATCAGATAGGAGATGCTGCTGCTTTAGCTCTCGCTCATGCTGCTGCTGCTCTACTCTTGCTCTCGGTCCCCGCCTGGTCTGCTCTTGCTATTGCTCTTGCTCGCTTGCTGCTCTCGCTCTTGCTCTTGCTTGCGGCGTGCTCGATGAAGCTACACTTCATCGACCGAATCAACATTTGGGTCAGTCGATTTTCACGGGGTGGGGGGGGGGGCTCGCCGGGGTGAAGGAAGAACCAGCCACAATGGGGAGGGCTGCTCGCCGAAGAGGTACCCCACGATCTATCTTAGGGTTCAGGATGGGGGCGGTGGTCGCCGGCGGTGGCGTGGCGTTGGTGGGGCGGTGGCATGGGGATCGCCGGAGAAAAAGCTCGGCACGGGGGGCCCTGAGGGATGTCCGGGGCGGCAGCGGACCGGCGGTGAGGAGTGTTTTCGGGGTGGGCGGGGCGGCGCACCGCTGGCCGCGAGCGGCGGGGGGCTGCTGTTTGGCCGGTGGTGGCTGGTGGCTCAGGGGGGTGGAGGTTGAAGATGAACCGCAGGCCCTTGATTTCGTATCCAATGGCTGCAAAATCGACTGACCATATATGAAAAAGTCAGTCGACTGACGTGTAGCCTCACCTTGCTAGTGCGTTCAGTTTCGACAGCAAAATTCAGTTTCGACGCTTAAGTTCAGTTTCAGCAGCTAAGTTCAGTTTGCGCTTAAATTCAGTTTCGACGCTTAAGTTCAGAGATGAGCGGCTGATGTATTTTACATCTAGCACTTTGTGGTTATGTATTTTACGTCATGTATTGGAGATGCTATTAGAAATCCACTCAGGCTAACGTTGTTCGTTGTCTCTCTTGTCCTGCTTCAGCCTCGGCGTCGCACAACTCACCGAACTGCTCCAACGATTTAAACCTCCATCACAGCGAGCAGTACTGGCTCCATCTCCACACGCCTAAGATCTTCTTCCTCCTCCGACAGCCAAGTCAGCCAAGCATCCTCACCGCCAACCCAATCACGCTGAGATCGACATGGCTTCGCCAAAGAGGTTGTACACTTGTTGCATCTCTTTTTTACTCTAGATGTTATATATATTGTCCACTGAGGACTTGTAGTAACGGGAAATACGATTATTTTATCCAACTATATGACAAGCAGTGAGGTACCAGGCAACTTAGCTATCCGTGATGGACTCTCTTGAACGCCATCATTATTTATCTCTGCGCGTTTGAGCTGTGCATTTGTCGATGGGCCAGGGAGTTGAGCTAGTATGGCAGTGGCCTAGTTCCAAAGTAATATAAGTAGCACAAAAACATGTTTTAGTGTAGGATTTTCCTTGCTCAAGCCTGCCTACTAGAATCGTCAGTGCTTGAAAGTAAAAGTGAATGAAAAACATCGGAATTGGAAAGTTTCCTCTGGTACTACTTTTCATGAATTTGGTGCAAATGAATGGAGCAAAGGAAAACTGTAGGATTTGTTCCTTTAGTGTCTCCTTGAAAGGAAAACCGTAGGAATTCTAATTTCCACTTCTCCTCCTTTTCATATTCCTATTCATCAAGCACAAGACTAAGAGATAGTAGCATAATAGCATTATAACCGTACATTTTCTTGTGGTTTGACTTAATCTCACCATGCTTTTTTGCATCCTATGATCTTCCTATTGTTGTGAATCAAACACCCAGATTGGCAGAAATCATGTGTTTTTAAATTCTCTGTTTTGCACGTGCATTCCTATCCTATTCATGTCTATTTCCTATCCCTGCATTGTTAGAGTCCTCAAATTCAAACAAGCCCTTACTCAATTACTTCTGTTACAGATATGTGTCAAAGAAAACCTTGTGTGGTTTGTCCTGCTCCTGCGACACTGTGTTCCACCCCAGCTCAACTGCTCCAATAACGGAAGGGTTCACCACAGCAGGGATCCGCTCTCCAGACTGTCTTTCGCCGCCTCAGATCTTCTTCCCCGCCGCCGGCAGCCACGACAACTGCATTGCCATCATCAACTGAGAAGATGACCTTGAGGACTACACGGGTCCACAAGAGAGGTCGCACTCTTCCGTGTCTGCTTATGTTATGCGTCGCTTAATATGATGACATGCTACATTATCATCGTGTTCACCTCTTACACTCCGAGTCAGGTCCAAACTAATGCTGAAACTTGAGTTTTTAAATGGTTTGTGGGGTACATATTGGGGAAGCAATCAGTACTATCTGTCTACTATCTGGTTAATCTCCGGTGTCTACTATGAGTTTCATGTTGGGTGCAAACAAACATTAAAGGAGCCATTATCTGTATTTTTTAACTAAAGCTATTATCTGCCTGCTATCATTGGTTTTGGGTATATCCACAGTTTTCTACCATCACTCTGGATTTGTGCATGCACTTCTTACATAATCTCACTACGGTTTATTCCTATGCATGCCAGTTATTGTACACGATGGAATTGATCATGTAGAGCAAAAGAGACGAGCCTTGCGTGGCTATTAAATTTCATGCAGACGTCATTCCATGGTGGGCGCAAAGGCATCTCCCCTCCACCCATTTCGGATCGTAATCAAGAGGAAGATAACTGTTATGAGGGGGATTCAGAAGGATAAGACCACTCCTATTTACCCCATGAGGTCTTCGCTCTAACTTGGCATGCTAATGTTGGTAATATCATGCATATGGTGCCTTGTTTTGCTTACTGTATACATTAAAGATGTCATCTGCTTAGTTTAGACATGCTTTGTGTCAATGCCATCTGTTTAGTTTCTTAATCGTATATGTGAATCGTGCAATGCCATCTTGTCTAGCCAGGCATCATATATGTGAATTTTGCAATGCCACCTGGTTAGCCACTCATCTTATATGTGAATTATATCATGCCATCATTTTTTATTACGTGTTAAATTTGTCAACCATTTTAGTACATTCAATTACTCTTCCTGCATCAGCCATTCGACACGGTCATGGAAAAATCTAGAGTGAAACAAGGTCTTGAGCGCGATAATGCTATCTCGACGCGCATGTCTTGCTGGTTACCGATAGCTCCTCAAAGGAGGATTCGAGATAGATGAGCAGTCATATTCCCCCCCCCCCCTGAGGTGCATGCCCTAACTTGGCAGGGTTATGTTGCTCATATCGTGCGTATGGTATCTTGCATTGCTATGTCATTTGCTTAGTTTAGACATGCTTTGTGTGAATGCAACATGTTTAGTGTCTAATTACCATATATGTGAATTATGCAATGCCATCTTGTTTCAAGACATTATATATGTGAATTATGCAATGTTATCTTGTTGCAAGGCATTATGTATGTGAATTATGCAATGACATGCTGTTTAGGCAAGCGTCATATATGTGAATAATATCATGCCGTCCATTTTTTTTGTATTTCTCATTGCTTTTGTCGACAATGTTTGTATATTCAACTGCTCTTCCTGTGCATCAGCCATTTGAATTGGTGATGGAGAAATCTGGAGTGAAACCAAGGTCTTCAGAGCAGACAATGCTACCTGCTGAAGCAGATATCTTGCTGGTTACAGATAGCTCTTTAGAGGAGGATTCAGAGGCAGATGACCAGTCCTATTATCCCCCTAAGGTGTATGCTCAAACTTGGCAGGGTTATATTAATCATATAATGCATATGTTGTATTGCAATGCTTAGTTTTTACATCATATACACAATATTGAATGCCATCTCCTTAGTTGACACATCATATATGCGATTGCCCTCTGCTCACTTCCTTAGTATATAAATCATATATTTGAATTATGTCATGCCATGATGTTTGCATAGACAGCATGTATCTGAATTATGGCATGCCAACCCATTTTCTAAAGACATAATATAGTTATATCATCTCATCCTATTTACATAGTCATCATATTTTAAATTATGTCATTCTATCCGGAATTATATCATGCCATCATGTTTCCATCGTATAGTTATATCATGTCATCCTATTTACATAGTAATCATACATTGAAGTATGGCATTCTATCCTGTTTAGTTATCCATCATACATGTGAAATTGTGTCATGCTATCCTGTTTAATTAGCCATCATATATGTGAAATTATGTCCTGCTATTCTGTTTGCTTAGACAACATAAATGTGAATTATTTCATGCCCTGTTTTCTTCCCTACTATCCATTGCACCCGTCTATCGCACAATGTTTGTACATTCAATTACTTTTCTTGTCTATCAGCCATTTCAATTGGAATGGTAGTATCTGTGGGAGTAAAAACACACTCTTCAGAAAAGATTGTGCTACCTGTCGATGCAGATAGAACCACGGTTGTACTTGCCCAAGAACCAGCCCCACCACACATAACCCACACTCATGCAGATTGTACCCCTACCTAGTTGGACAGAGAACCACCTACACCCCTTCTAAGCCCAACCCCAGGAGATAGACACCCAGTTCCCGTTGACACAGCACCGTCTCCACCACAGAGCACCCAAACACGAGCAGTTAGTAAGGCAACTGCAGTGCCCAAATCACGAGGACCACCACTCCAAACCCGAAGTCAACGCTTAAAGCAGAAGAAGAATTGTTCTCAGGTCAAGTTCCATAGCTATGGTTCATACTACTTTGCTCTTGCATCACTGTATTTACTGATACCAACTAATTTCAAATTTGAAGGATGCAATTGAAACTCTAATGGCGCAACAGGTATGTTTTAAACCTGTTTCTTCAACGTGTTTGGCTGTTTGCTGTTGTAACTTGTTCTATGTTGATTTCAATTTCAATTGAATAAACAGTTATGTTCTCATGCCATGCACATTACAAGTGTTGTTATTGTTGTGTAGTTTCCCACACTTATATTCTGTCTATGCTGCTTTGTCTTAAATAGATATGATTCAAACTTTATCTATCTTGATTTGGCAACATAAACTAGAATGATATAGACCATACAGTGACCATACTACATAGATATATGTTTGTTTCATGTTGTTATCCTGTCCACCTTACTAATGAACTGGTTTACCAAAATGAGTTTCATATACTACATTGTAAACCTGAGATGTGTTTGTTTGTTTCTCTTTTAGAACGCGAATAAAATATTGGAGAAGAGTACCCTGTTATGCAATGGTAAAGGAAGTAATGCAGATAAGGTTCAAGATAGTGAGACATTCGTGTTGGTCTCCAAGAAAGCTGATAAAAACTATATAAAAAGACACTCAGACAACCCCAATGTCCTATCTTGATGTAGTGTTCGTGTTACTGGCTACCACTGCTGGCACCAGCTCTTCGAACTTGTTGCCTGAATCAGTTCGGCTTCTTGAGTCTCAACTTGAAGTTGAAAGACATCGATCAGATGTTACACGACAGGAAGCCGAAGGACTGAGGAAGTCCCTGCAGAATTTAGATGGATACTTTCTGGTGCAACAGCAAGCGCTGGAGGACTTAAGCGCCAAACAATAGAAATTTAATAAGCTTGCTAAGCATCTTGCCAGCATTATTGGTACCCAGGATATTGTTTCTTGAGCTCTTCTGAAGTGGTTTCACTTCTGGACTTGTGTTGCTGCGGCGTTTATATGCTGCTGTGTTCCCTATATTTGCACTGGTGGCGAACTTTGATGTAATATGTGTAATAGCCGTGATAGCCTAGTGTAAGTTGCTTGTTTATTTAATTCCTTGTTGTCATGTTTATTTGTTTGCTTGTAGTCAGTGCAGTTCTTTTTCTGCGGTTTGCTAGTGGATGCAATAACCTATTTCTTAAAACTAGGCCACAATAACCATGGGCTAATATTTACTGTAGTGACACTGGGCCTCCTACGGGTTGTAGAAACAAGGGCCTTCAAGGGTCAGATAAACAAGGGCCTTCTATGGGTCAGAGAAACAATGGGCCTTCTACAATGGGCCTTCTACGGTCAGATCATCAATGGGCCTTATACGGGCAGTATGATCGACACAAACATGGGCTAAAAAGACCGCATTCTGGCCATAAACGGGCTAGAGTTGGAATCGTCCGTTCATGGGCCGACCATAACGGGCCATCGTTAATAGGCCGTATTTGATGACGATATGAAAACGGATCAACGTATTAACGGACCACAAACGGGCCGACTTTAACCACGAGCTGAATTTGGCCCACAAGCAGAAAATTACAGTAACGGGCCGTAAGTAAACGGATGCTGGAAAATAGCCCAAGAATAAATGGGCACTGGGAAAGCCGAAAGATAACATGGGCTCGAAACGGCCCAACGGAATAACGGGCCGTTAATGGGTATAAAGTGATACACTATTCTTTATGGGCCAGTTTCACCACGGGTCGTTAATGGGTGTAAAGTGATACACTGTTCATTAAGGGCCAATTTCACCACAGGCCGTTAATAGGCCAAGTGTTACATAGGGCCTCATATGGGCCGAAAGACGTCATGGGCCATACATGGGCCAGAAGTGAAAACGGGCTGGAATCATATTGGATGGCTCAGATGACGCTACTGGGCCTAATTCGAATAGGGCATAACGGGCCTTGGGTTAGCGGGCTGTAAATGGGCTATACGCGAATAGGCCGTTAACAGGCTTTCCATGGGGCGGCCAGCCACCTTTTGACCAAGTCAAACGGGTCGGCCTTTTCACGTGAATGGGCCTCGTTAATGTGCACGTGTCGACGTATCATAGGGCCTATCTCGACCCACCGACGAGCCGACACGCAGCTCGTCCGCCAATAAAAATTTTACATGTGGAAATTTCCCATTGGTCGGGCTGTTAACGGGTTATCGATCCAAAACCTTGCCCGATAGCTTAACAGCGTTCCCGCTACGGTGGATGCCACGGTCGGTCACCCTTGACGAAAGCACTTCGTGACGCGCGATTTATCGTCATGGAAGTGGACACTTCGTGATGATAATTTTGGTAATGCCATGGAACAATTCTACGACAAAGACAGGTATGACTATCTTGATTCTGTTATAAATTTGTCATGGATGTACATGCATGACAAAAAACGTGACCTACTGTGACAAACACGTATTATCAGGGAAGTGTATTTGTTTGTAGTGCACCTTCCTAATTGGAGCATCTCACAAGAAGGATCATAGCTTCCAAAAGGAGATGCGACACTTTGGACTACAATCGTCAACGACTACATCATGCCGCTTTGAATTATTTTCACAGTAAACAATCACGTATATACCCTAGGTTTGATTTTCTGGCCCATTTCAAGTCTTGTTGCTATATTATAGTCAGTTTTTTGCACTTACCTTGCATTTAGTGCATATAATTAAATTCAAAATCGTTATACAACTACATCTGGGGTGTTAGTTAGCAAAGAAGGTGTACAAATCATTTGTGTGTCGCTTTGCGAGTTTTCGTCCATTGTCCAAGAAATGGGGATAAGTTTCACACATTTCGGCTGCGAGGTGCTGGCACCGGCATAGGCCTAGTTGGTATTTTAATTACTGGGAATTCAGATGGAGTCTAGACTTCATCAAAATCGGTGTGTGCCCGTGGCGTGCTCTCACGACCCTGGGGAATTTTTTTGGTAAAGTATGCCACAAGTTTTGATGATCGCTCCTTCCAAACTAGAGAATCTCACATGAAGGACCATGGTTTCCAAAAGGAGACGTGTCAGTTCAAACTCCAGTGGCCGGTGACTTCATCGTTTGGCCACATAAAAATTTCCACGATACCACGGGTTTGATTTTCTAACGCATTTTAGGAATTGTTTGCCATATTTAAGGCATTTTTTTTGAATTGAACGTGCAATTTGTGGATATAAATAAAATCACAATCGGAACTGCATGTGATGTAGAAAGGGATGAGGATCGCCGTTCCATCAAGGAGAATCCAATGGTGCAGACGTACGATCCGTGGGGTTTGTGTTCTGGCCAATCAGAACGCACGACTCAGATCGCGCGGTGGTAGGGGGTTGGGGGCATATGATGAAGTCATGTACCGGGGTAGGGTCATAGACCTGCCCAAAGGTACCCTCCACAAGGACACTCGCAAGAGAAGCAGCCTTCCAATGACCGGTAGGTTTCCACTGATGCATTCAAAGACACTCGACCATGAAGACCCACTCGACCACCAGAGTCCAAGAGCCACTCGGTGCCCAAACGGTCTCAGAAGTTAAATAGTCTTTATGATCTTAATGACATTTTATGTAAGGCGCTACCAAGAACGCCTAGCTTTAACGCACCTTAAACCCTCTACTACGTGGGCTGGCTGGGGTCCCAAGACTTATATAAGCCACCCTCCACGTAGAGGGGTTTGCACCCTTGTAACACATACGATATAATCCAATGACCGCCTCCGGCCCGAGACGAGGGCTATTACTTCCTCCGAGAAGGGCCTGAACTCAAAACCCTCGCGATACAACTACTCCATAGCTAGGATCTTGCCTCTCCATACCAACCTCCATTCTACCGCCGACTTAGAACCACGATAGTTGGCGCCAATCGTGGGGCAGGTGTTCTAGCGATTTGTTGGAGAAGTTGGGATTCTTCGATCTCCTACATCATGGTTTCGTGGAGTTCTGCTGACGGCCACGAGATCCGCCTCGGTGCACTCACGCTCGTCACCGACGACTCCGCTTGGCTTCGTGTGGCTCCACTTGACGGGGCCGCGCCCGTCCGCTGGGCGATTTAACTTCGCGCATGTGTCTGTGGGCGCCCTCCCCGGCAACCGCCGACCCAAAGATGGGTCGGCTCCGTCGCTTCGCTCATTAGCCTCCCACCGGGCGCAAGCTGCCCGGCCGGTCGAGGCTTCATCGGTGGGTGAAGCATGCGGTGGCCCGCCACCGCCACCCCCCAAGTCGCGGCGATCGAGCCGCACGAATCTCTCTACGGCCTGTTCGACCTGTCAACTGGCTCGCAGAGATCTGCGTCCAATGCGATAGCAGGACCCGGGCGGCAGAGGTTGTATGGTCGATGGACCGCGCAGTCCCCCGGATTCACCCGCACCAACGGAGGTGACGGTGGAGGCGATCCGAGCAAGCCCACGAAGAGTACCTGCCGAGCCCCTCACTTCGCTTCCAGGGAGGAGCTTCGCCGGAACATGGATGCACTTAACACTCCTATCGTTGGAGAAACCCCGAGGCTCGTGGTTTGGAGGATGCGCGCCAATAATCTGGCTGAGCGACTGGATCGAGAACCTTCAGCGAGTACTCGACGAGCGCCAGCACGCACTCAAGGGTTCCTGAATCCAATGACACCAGCTCTTTCAACCGCCAACTCAGGTATATCGAACTCGATTCAGAATTTAGCAGCCGTCACCAGATAGCGTAGTCAATTCAGCCTTCCCAATGGAGGCGGTAGAGGTTTGCTGCAAATCGAGATCTACTCCGGTGGCAGGAGATCAAAACTCAGGGTATCACAACAAGGAACAGATTCACAGCCGATCCGTCGCTGCTAATTCAGTCCAAATGCCCATAGTACGAGGTCGCCTCGAGGCGTGAGGAACGTGGGGCGGGCGTGATGATCAAGACAAGGGTCATGAGCAATATGAGCACCAATTCGATCGCAACGATCGACATCGAGTGCCCACCTCCCCAAGGGGTGGATCATACGCCTCGGCAGCAGGACGACGACGCCAAGACAAGTTGTTGGGCGAAGGGTTCCAATGACCCTGTGGAACCAGGCTTTGATGCGAGATCTATTATTGTTCAAGGTTTGGTCGACAGGAATAGAGCTCACCGAGACAGCCATGATAGAGATGTTCCTTCCAGCAGCAGAGTTCATGTCTGGGGACCAGAGTGTTTCAGCAGAGCCATCAGAGCCGCAGTGATTCCTCCCAACTTCAGGTTGGCGACTGGAGTCAGTAAGTTCACTGGTGAATCCAAGCCTGACACTTGGCTTGAAGATTACCGAGTGGCTGTTCAGATCGGCGGTGGCAACGATGAGGTGGCCATGAAGCATTTGCCTCTTATGTTGGAGGGTTCAGCCAGGGCGTGGTTGAATCAGTTAGCACCCAGCAGTATTTACACTTGGGAAGATCTTGCCCGAGTGTTTGTCTGGAAATTTGAAGGAACTTGCAAACGACCAACAGGATTGACGGAGTTGTAGTCGTGTCTGCAAAAGTCGAGTGAAACTTTGAGAGATTATATCTAGAGGTGGATCACTTTGCACCACACAGTCGAGAATGTATCTGATCACCAGGCAGTCTGTGCCTTCAAAGAAGGTGTCAAGAACAGAGAGTTGAGTTTGAAATTTGGTCGAACCGAGATATGACCTGACTCGGATGATGGAGATTGCCACCAAGTATGCAAACGGTGAAGAAGAGGATCGGCCCGAGTGGCAATATAAATTGGCCGCCAATGAGGCCAAGGAGGAAATTCCAATGAAGGTAGCGCCAAAGCCAAGCCACCGCCCCGGAGAGGCCTTGGCTGTGCCCCAAAGAAAGTTCAAGGGGAAACCCAAGGGTCCTTGGAACCCCAAGAAGGTGAAAGACCAGGATGGAAACGACGTGTTGGATTTGCCATGTCATATTCATACAAAGAAAGATGAAGAGGGTAAACTCATTTACCCTAAACATACCACTCGACAAAGTTGTCGGTTTTTGATTCAGCAGCCCAAGGGAAACAGCTCAAGGATAAGGATAAGGAAATGATAAAGTTGAGGACAAAGATGACAGTGATGATGGATATCCCCAGTGTCAATTCCACCGATGATTTTTGCCGACGCCGAAGCAAAAGTCGATTGAAGGTTATCAATCGAAGTGAACTTGGTCGCCCGCGACTCCCAACTATCTGAAATGGTCCTGCACCGCCATCACATTCGACTACCCGATCACCCGACGACATTGCCACCCCCGGGAGGCAAGCATTGGTGGTCGACCCAGTTGTTGAGGGCACTGACCGACCAAAGTCCCGATGGATGGTGGTAGTGGCTTGAATATATTGTACGCGAGACGCTGAAAGGGATGGGCATTCCGATGTCCAAACTCAAGACCAAGAATATGAGCTTCCACGGAGTCATTCCGGAAAGAAGGCTGAGTCACTCGCCAAATTGCTCTTGATGTAGTTTTTGGTGATTTGAAGCATTTCCGAAAGAAAAGTTGACCTTGAAGTCATGGATTTCGAGCGCTTATGACGCTATTCGGGAAGGTTAGCTTATGCACGCTTCATGGCCCGACCATGTTACGTGTATCTTAAACTCAAGATGCCTGGTCCCAAGGGCGTGATCACCGTTACGTAATTGGAAGAAGGCGAAGAGTGCTTCCAAAGGCTCCAAGATCGCCGATGCTCGGGCAAGTGGTAGAGCTACAAGAGTATCGTAAAACTGCAGATCCGAGTGATTTGTTGCGAGCTAAGAAGCTCGCTATGGAGTCAGATTTCAATCGACCGTGAGACGAAACAGGTTCACATTCACCCGACCGATCCCAATGCTGTTCGACCAACATCTCAACAACACTCGACTCAAAATAGGAAGAAGCGCTAATCCAGTTCCTCCGTGAGAACTGGGACATCTTTGCATGGAAGCCAGCTGACATGCCGGGTGTTCCTAGGGGGCTGGCTGAGCATCGCCTACGAGTCGACCCAAAATTCAAACCGTTAAAGAATATCTCATGGGTCCGCCGCCCGTAAGAGAAAGGCCATTGGCGAGGAGGTGGCTCGGCTCTTAACGGCAGAGTTCATCCGAGAGATCTACCAATCCGAGTGGCTCGCCAATGTCGTCATGGTACCCAAGAAGGACAAGTCGCTATGCATGTGCATCGATTTCAAGCATATCAATCGGCCTGCCCGAAAGATCATTTCCTCTTCCTCGCATTGACCAAATTGTCGACTCAACCGCGGGATGTGAGAGGTTGTCTTTTAGACGCCTATTCCGGTACCATCGATCCGTCAGATGGACCCGATGAGATTAAAACAGCGCTCATCACTCCACTTCGGTGCTTCGTTATGTCACCATGCCATTCGGTCTCAAGAATGCCGGAGCCACATTCATGAGGATGATTCGAAGTGTTTGCTCACCAAATCAGTTGGAATGTGGAAGCGCATATGGATGATATAGTGGTCAAGTCACGAAAGGGTTCCACCTGTTGACCGACCTTGCTGAAACATTTGCCAATCTCGTGGAGGTATGATATCGCTTAACCCATCAAAGTGCACATTTGAGTTCCCGGCGGAAAGTTACTCCGCTTTTCTCGCTTTTGAGCGAGGAATCGATGCTAACCCCGAAAAGGTTGGCACTATATCTCAATGAAGCGCCTCATGCGGTGCACGATGTCCGTGAAGCTTATCGGATGCTTGGCCGCTTAAGTCGATTCATCTCTCGCCGGTGAAAAGGCATTGCCTCTTTACCGATCGATGAAGAAGTCGACAAGTTCGAGTGGACTCTGAAGTCGATGTAGCATTTGCAGAGCTAAAAGCTCGCTTCCACCCAGCCGGTGCTTGCTGCTCCTATCAAAGAAAGAGCCTTTGTTGCTTTACATTGCAGCCATCGGACAAGCCGCCAAGACTGCATTTACGGTCGAAAGGGAAGAAGAAGGAAAAGCCTTCAAAGTTCAACGCCCAGCTTTATTATCTTTTCAAGTGTCAATTCCATCAAAGCAAAGATACCATAACTATCGAAGCTTGTTTATGGGATTTATATGACCACAAAGAAGGTTGCTCATTATTTCTCTAAGCATTCCATTACAGTCGTCAGCGACGCCCCATTATCGGAAATTCTTCATAACAGAGATGCAACTGGTCGAGTGGCTAAATGGGCGATTGAACTCCTTCCCCTTGATATCAAATTTGAGGCAAAGAAAGCCATCAAGTCCCAAGCAATAGCATACTTCCTCGCCGAGTGGACTGAACAGCAGCTTCCGACTCAAGTTCACTTGGAGCACTGGACTATGTTTTTTGATGGTTCCAAGATGTTGAACGGTTCTGGTGCGGGGGTTGTATTGGTTTCCCCCCGAGGATATAAGCTCAAATACGTTCTCCAGATTCACTTTGATTCTTCCAACAACGAAGCAGAATATGAGGCACTCATGTATGGGTTGCGATGGCCATTTCATTTCGGCGTCCGTCGCCTTTATGGTCTATGGCGACTCGGATCTGGTTGTTAATCAAGTGATGAAGGAGTGGGATGTCGAAGCCCAGCTATGACAGGTTATTGTAATGCGTGAGAAAGTCGGAGAAGAAATTCGAGGGTTAGAGCTTCATCATATACCCCGATCGAAATATCAAGTCATGGATGATTTGGCGAAGATAGGGTCCAAGAGGGAAGCCATTCCCAGAATGTATTTTTGAACACATTCATGCACCATCGCGAAGGAGGATCCTTTCACGTAGAAGCCCCGCAGCAAAAGAGTGCCAATGATCCGACTGAAGTTGAGGTCCCAAAGTGGTCGACCTGATTATGGAAGTTGTGGTCATCACTCCCGATCGACAAAGGTCGTACATCGCATATATCTTAAGAAAACAGCTCCCAGAGAATGAAGAAGAGGTTCGACAGATCGTCCGTCGATCCAAGGCCTTTACAAGGATCAAGGGACAATTGTATCGAGAAAGCGCGATCGAGTCGGCCGAAGTGTATCACGCCGTAAGAAGGTCGATAATTTTGAGGATATCCACTGGGACCTGTGGCCATCATGCGCCCTTCTCGACCATTGTGGCTAAAGCATACCGAAGCGGATTTTACCGCCGAAAGCAAATGAAATGGCAAAAGAAATAGTCGACAAGTGTGAAGGATGTCATTCTATTCCAACATGTCGCACAAACCCGCCTCAGCCTTTGAAGACCATTCCACTGCTTGGCCCTTCGCTGTTTGAGGATTGGACATGGTTGGACCGTTGAGAATCGCGTAAGCGGCTTCACTCATTTGCTAGTAGCAATGACAAGTTCAACAAGTGGATCGGGCCAAGCCCATCAAGAACCTCGATGCATGCATCGCTATCGCTTCATCGAGAGTTGATATTCAGATATGGAGTTCCGTGATAGCATCATCACCGAAAATGGGTCAAACTTCGATAATGACAAGTTCAAAGCCTTCGCGCTTCTCAAGGCACGCTGGTCGACTATGCTTCAGTGGGCTCATCCTCGCACGAATGGACAAGGTAACGTGCAAACGGCCTCATTCTCAAAGGGCTGAAACCACGGCTGATGCGTGATCTCAAACACGCAGCAGAGCTTGGGTCGACGAACTTCCATCAGCTCGGGATTGAGGACCACTCCTAATCGCCGACCGGGAGAACTCCATTCTTCCGGTCAATGGAGCTGAAGCAGTTCTCGCCGAAAGTGACCTGCTTCACAATGCGCTCGAGTCGAACTATACTCAAGAAGAAGTGGAACAAGCCCGGCAAGATGCAGTCGACCTCTTGGAAGAGGAGAGAGAAATGGCCCTGATCCGGTCGACTATCTATCAGCAAGACTTGCGTCGATTCCATGCCAGAAATATGAAGAGTCAAGCCTTCCAAGAGGGAGATTTGGTCCTTCGAGTGGATCAACAGAAACCACACAAGCAAGCTCCCACTTGGGAAGGTCCCTTCATCATCACAAGAGTTCTCCACAACGGAGTGAATCATCTCTACAACGTTGATCGCCAGATCGACGAGCCTCGAGCTTGGAATGCGGAGCTGCTCCGCCCCTTTTACACTTAATACTCACTCGGTTGAGATGTAATAAAAGTACTTTTGTAGTTTGTTTATCTAAGACAAGAATATTATAATTTTCCAAGTGATTGTTATTACTTTTGTTGAAATTTCCCCGAGCAGTGGCTTAGCTGCGAATCCGTTCGCCTAAGTTTGTAAAAAATCCTTTCCGAGTGACGAGCCGCCTCTCACTGGGGCTTAGCAGCTAATCCGCTCACTTAAGTATTCAAAATCCCACCGAGTGGCAATCCAGCCTCCCACTGGGGCTTAGCTGCAGTCCATGTACTCGCCTAAGTACTCAAAATCCCACCGAGTGGGGAGCCAGCCTCCCACTGGGGCTTAGCTGCAGTCCAAGCACTCGCCTAAGTATTCAAAATCCCACCGAGTGATGCAGCCAGCCTCCCACTGAGGCTTAGCTGCAGTCCAAGTACTGCCTAAGTATTCAAAATCCCACCGAGTGGTGAGCCAGCCTCCCACTGGGGCTTAGCTGCAGTCCAAGCACTCGCCAAGTATTCAAATCCCACCGAGTGGCGAGCCATTCTCCCACTCCTGGGCTTAGCTGCAGTCCAGCATCGCCTAAGTTTTCAAAATCCTACTAAGTGGCGAGCCAGCCTCCCACCTGGAGGCTTAGCTGCAGTCCAAGCACTCGCCTAAGTATTCAAATCCCACCGAGTGGTGAGCCAGCCTCCCATTCGGGGCTTGCAACAGCCCAAGGATTCGCTTTAACATCCAAAATAATAAAATCCTACCGAGTGGAGATCAAACCTCCCACTGGGGCTTAGCTGCAGCCCAGCTGCTCGCCTAAGTAATAGAAATCCCACCGAGTGGTGAGCAACCTCCCACTGGGCTTAGCTGCAGCCTGCTCGCCCAAGTAATAGAAATCCCACCGAGTGGTGAGCAAACCTCCCACTCTGGGCTTAGCTGCAACCCAGCCGCCTAAGTAATAGAAATCCTACCGAGTGGAGAGCAAACCTCCCACTGAGGCTTAGCTGCAGCCCAGGCTTGCCTAAGTAATAAAAATCCTACCGAGTGAAGAGCAAACCTCCCACTGAGGCTTAGCTGCAGCCCAGCCGCCTAAGTAATAAAAACCGCATCAATCGAGAGCAAACCTCCCACTGGGGCTTAGTTGCGGTCCAAAGGCTCGCCTAAGTAAGGAATTCATCCCAATCCACAAGGACGATGAGGTGCAGGTCGATCGTTACCTTCTCCTTCGAGCTTCGCCACAAGTACAACGTATGTCCATCCTAATCCGCAAGGACGACGAGGTGCAGGTCGATCGCTACCTCCTCCTTCGGAGCTTCGCCATAAGTACAACGTATGGTTCATCCTAATCCGCAAGGACGACGAGGTCGGTCGCATCAGGTTCCATCTCTACCGCAGGATAGATGAAGCACAAGTCGATCGGAGTTTCAACGACTATCTTCCAATGAGGAACAAAATTCTCTCAAAGGCAAACAAAGCATGTTAAAGGATAAATCAAGTTTGATAAACGCCCCACGGATCCAAAGGTGCTCAGCGTTAAGCCCGTTAAAGTTTATCGGTTACGTAAAACCACTCGCATTCCGAGGCAAATTTAAGGTGGGACTTAGAAGTTTTTACCTCCCAGCGGAGGACCTGAAGGTGCAACAAACTGGTCGAGGTTGATTCCATCGGCAATACGGGTAGCAGCAGCGATGAAAGTCTCCATGAAAGATCTGAAGTCGTGCTTCCTGGTGTTGGCAACCTTGAGAGACACCAGCTTGTCCTCTTGCGCTTCCTTGCAGTGGACACGAACCAGAGATAGAGCAACATCAGCACCACACCTGGTAGAAGATTTTTTCCATTCTTGCACTCAACTTGGAATCTCATTCAGTCAAGTCATCAGGGATTCAAGGTCATTCTGAAGCGTCTGTTCTGGCCAGAGAGTCGAGTCGATCCGCGACGCTGCAACTTTCAGTCGAGCAAGATAATCCACCACGCTAGCAACGCGAGACTCTAGTCGGAGCACATTCATAGCAGCTTTGTCCTTCACAAGAGAGTTGATGGGGTCCAAGCTGGTTTCCACTCGACTGGTTTCTTCTTCGAAGTTTTGACAGAATTCTGAAAACACAGCTCAGACTCAAAATAACGATCATGTGATGAGCCGGTGATAGCAAGACAGTCGGGTAAAAGAGATTACCTTCAAGCATAAGAAACAGCTTCTTGGCGAGACCTCCAAGATAAATCTCCAGTGTCATTTCGCTTCCCCGCCAGCTTGGCCAGCCTTGTCGACAGAGCAATCTTCTCGCTCTTCACCGACTAACTTCCTTGTTAGCCACACAAGAGCGGCTTTCAGCTTGGCATTTTCATCTTCAAGTTTGTCGACCGAGGTAAGTTTCTTCAGCGAGCTTTGTTTTCTCCAAAGCCGCCTTCCGTGCCTCTCGCAAGGTCAAGGTCCTTCTTCTTCAAAGTCTCTTCCGTTTATCTCGCAGCAACAATGAGAACAGAGTTGAGAATGAACGGAAAAACAAAGGCAGTCGTCAAAAGTTCTCACCAGCCATACCTTTTTCTTCATCCTTTGCCTTCTGCAAATTCTCCTAAGCAAGCTTCAAATCGAGGTTGAGCTGGACCTGTTTGTTCTCTAACTCAGTATAGCGAGCCACAAGCTCGCAAGATTTCTACAAAGAGTCAGCCAACGAAAGACATCAAAGACAGATCACTTCTGAGTGACTAAGGAAAAATAGTAGCATTTCTAAGACTATAGTCGAATCAAAACATTCGACAGTAGTCTCGGGGACTACACCCAGCGGGTGCACTCAGCGTGCCCCCGCTGGTTTTATGGTTCCATTCGACTTGGTCCGGCCCTGTGTCGAGTGAAGAATTTCACAAGATAAAGATTATAGCCGATCGCACGCAATGACCATAGTCTCGGGATTACACCTGGGGTGCACTCAGCGTGTCCCCCACAAAATTAATCGACACACCCACCCAAAGGTGTACAGACATGGAAATCTCCGTATGAAGCAGTTCAAGTAGCATATCCTAACAAAGCAAGCAACGATCGACTTATTTGGACATTGCTCGAGAGCTTAACTAGCATCATAAGTCACCGCTAGCCTCTCGACCGCTTACTTGCTCCATCATGATCCCTGCCTCGGCGATGGCCTCCTTAGCAGCACTCACTTGGTCTTCCGGGACATGGTGTATAGCAAAGAGAGATGGTGGATCAGCAGTCGACGAAGTGGGTCGGGCACTTGTCAGCGGTACAGCGAAAGACATAGAAGTACGAATGGGGTTGCCTCCCTCGGAAATCAGCGTCTCAGGAATCGCCGCGACTGGAGCAGCCTTGCCAGCAGGCACTCTCTTGTTCTTCCTCTTCCTCAATGGCGCTTCGTCGTCATCATCGGGGAGGTCAATGACGTGAGGCGGAACTACAAGAAAGATTCAAAAGTAAACATGGAAGCCCAATCGACTGAAAGCGAAACCTCAGAGATCATACCAAGGTTGGAGGTGGCAACATCCTCCATTTCCTGATCTTCATGCTTGGCTGAAGTCTCGGAGGTAGCGGCACTGTAGATTTCAAGAATCGGCTGATCAGTCATCAAGACGACCCAAAGTTCACTCATGTGGAATAAGGAAATACAAGGTTCTGTTGGTGGAGATGGTGGGGATGACCTTCCGCATCTTGGGCAGAGCCTTCGCTGGCTTTGACGACGTTGCTCGAGGTTGCTTCGACGGTTTCTCAGTTGGCGCAGGGAAGTTGTCCTCGGTCGCTTCACGACCGCCCAAGGCACAACAGCTTTACCGCTACCGCCACCGGTCATGCGCCGACTTGACCTTCCTCCGAGCGCAGGAGGATCGACGCTTCCTCCTCTTCCTCCTCCTCCTCCTCGCCGCCGAGCTGTCATCTTCCTCATCCTCCTCGCCGTTGACTCCCATTCCTCCCGACTTTCACCTCCACTTCCTTCTTCTTCTTCGACTGCTTCCGTGCCTGCTGGGCATCGAGTACATCTCAGGTGACCTAGAAGACAACAAAACAAGGCGAAAGTCACCGATTTAATTGGCATCTAAACAGAATGAATGCAGCTGAATCACAGTCGAAGATAAGTGGTTGTACCTTGTCTACTTCGTATGTCTGGTCGAGTGGTGGAATCCTCCTAGCTCCGCATGGGTTATCTTTGTTTCCTGTGATGGCAGTCATCCACTTCTCTAGCGTGGCATCATCGACCTCTTCTGGATGGAGCCGAGTGGTATCATCCGTACCAGAGTACATCCACATCGGATGACCTCGGTATTGGAGTGGCTGAATACGCCGTCGGGAAAACCTCCAGAGATCCATGCCGGTCACCCCTGTCGCTAATAATCTGGACTACACGCCCATCAGCAACTTTACTTGGGCCTTCTCCTCCGTAACACCTTCAGGGAAGATGGCTTGTTCACTGACTCATGGAGAAAGGAGGGAGCCCAATGACCGCCCCAAATACGGCTGGTCTTGGCAGTAGTACCAGTCGACCGCCACCCTCTAACCGAGTCGGGAGAGTCATAGCCGAAAGGCACTCTTCCCTCATCCGACCACGAGTCCCCACACATCTGGATTACTTGGGTTCTCTCGCATTCGGGTTCGCTTTTTCACGGTCCGAGAGTGACAGAATATGTGCTTGAAGAGACCTTAGTGCGGTCGACAACTCAAGAAGTTCTCGTGACAACGAAATGAAAGCAGCAAGGTAGACAATGGAGTTGGGAGGAAATGATGGAGTTGCGCCCAAAAAGTTGAGAAACCCCGAAAAAAGGATTCGTGGCGAGAAAATCCCCGATCTACGTGGGTGGCCAGGAGAACGACTCACCCTCTTCAGGCGGTTGCCACTCCGCTCCCGTAAGCCTCGCCACCCATGGGGATCAGTTCTTCATTGGCCAGATCGGTGAGGTCCTTCGGTGATGGTCGAGCGGATCCAATCTCCTGACCCAGCCTTGCGGCAGTTTGACCACAAAGAGGATCCGCCCCGACGGGCGCCTCCCTTGGCCTTCGCCGCCGCCTTCTTCACCCGCTCCAGTGGCTGCGGTCTTCTCTTCACCATTGTCGCCGGCGGCAAGCATCGAGCTGCGGCGCTGGACAGACTAAGAGCGAGCGAGAAGGTTTGGAGGTGGAGGGAGGAGAAGATTGGGGTCGACTATTCAAAATACCCTGTCCGGCGCTTATATGGGCTGCTTCCGAGTGGCTGACCGTAGGCCCAAGCAATCCCGCCAAATCTCGAAACAAGCGCCAGACGCGATACGTGGCGAAAAAAGGCGGCGCTGAAGATCGAGGCGCCATCGCCTTATCCCATCCGAAAAGCCGGGTTTTCTCCGCTTCGCGCGCTTCCCAAAATTCAGATCCCGCGAAATCCGCTAACTGCAGAGCAACTCGTCAGATAGCAGATTTCCTCCGATCCGTCGCTCGGAAATCCTCATGTTCACAGAAGTTCACTCGACAAAACATGAAGAATGGATCAAGGAGACTGAAAGAGAAGTTGACACCATCACTAAAAGGTCGTTGAACTAGAGTAAGACACACTCGCAACACGAAGAACAGGTCGGAAAGATTATCAACTCCTTCCTCACTCAAACCTCGATTCAATCGGGGGCTAATGATGAAGTCATGTACCTGGGGTAGGGTCATAGACCTGCCCAAAGGTAACCTCCACAAGGACACTCGCAAGAGAAGCAGCCTTCCAGTCGACCTGGTAGGTTTCCACTCGACCGATTCAAAGACACTCGACCATGAAGACCCACTCGACCACCAGGAGTCCAAGAGCCACTCGGTGCCCAAACGGTCTGTAATTAAATAGTCTTTATGATCTTAATTACACTTTATGTAAGACGTTACCAGTAACGCCTAGCTTTACCGCACCTTAAACCCTCTACTACGTGGGCTGGCTGGGGTCCTGGCGCACTCTATATAAGCCACCACCCTCCACAGGTAGAGGGGTTCGCACCCCTATAACACATACGCATATAATCCAGTCGACCGCCTCCGGGCTTCGAGACGTAGGGCTATTACTTCCTCCGAGAAGGGCCTGAACTCGTAAATCCCTTGCGTATACAACTACTCCATAGATAGGATCTTGCCTCTCCATACCTACCCCCCATTCTACTGTCAGACATAGAACCACGACAGCATCTGCCATAGTTTAGTGGACACACGGCTTTCAAGTGAACCGTGTGCTATTTGAAAACATTTATATTACCTAACATCATATTTTTGTTTGAATGAAAACATGAGTTCATAGTTTCACCTCCAATTTTTTTCCATGGTAAGATTGTACCCTATGGTTCGATTTTCTAGTAAATTTTACCAGGCGGCAGGCCTCGCTAGCAATCTCAAACTTTGAATATGCAAAAAAGAGAGATCTCGTTTGTATGTATATATATAGTCGCAACTACACGTGCGTGTTAGAAAGATCATTTGTGTGTCTGTCGGTGTACAGAAAGAAGGGTACACCTTTTAACTGTGCACGGGCAGTCTGAGCCGCGGGCGTCGCCATGCTAAAGCAAGGCAACGAAGGTGAGCCAAGGTAAGGCCGAAGCTCGAAAGAAGCAGAGAGACGCCAAGACCAAGACCACAAAGAGCAAAGGGGGCAAAGCAGACTCCCAAGCAAGATCCTTGCCGGGGCGAGTTTTAGCAGCACCTGCAAGGCCTTTGCCGGGCGGCTCTCCCACGCCCATGAAGCGGGTCACCTTGAGTCCACCGCCCCATGGGGCAAAGGATTCGGGAGACATCCCTGCAGGGCATGCAGATATTTATGAAGACATTCAAATATCAGATACATACTATAGAAGATGACGACCCTTGGCGGGATCCTGGCCAAGGGGGACCACAAGGCCCCCGGCAAGAGCCTTGCCGGGGATGGCAGCAGACGCCGCGGCAAGACCCTTGCCGGGGCCCCCGGCAAGAGCCTTACTGGGGCTGCGGGAAGGCCCCTGCCAAGGACACCCGTAGGGCCACCATCAGGCCCGCGCCAATCGAGCCTCCACCATGCGGCTGACGACCCAACCAGTTGGGCAGGCACTGCATGGCATGCTTAACCTTCGTGGAGACCCACCACCGCGCCACTCACCTGTCCGCTTGCCACGTGGCACCACAGCACCGCATTGGGCGCTGCTGTCAACGCGAAAGGGAGCGGTGGCGGACGAGACTGGGCTCTCACCCGTCCCCGATAAAGCAAGGACACCTAAGCAACACGCATTAATGGCGCCTTGTCATGTAATGCAAGGATAAACTCGTATAACTATACCCTTTCCACCTCCTGTATGCCACTGTGGCAGCCCCTTCCCCTATAAAAGGAGGCCCAAGGCGACCAGGAGGAGGATTCAGCTTTTTGGAGCTCCTCACACCCCATAGCTAGCTCAAGAACGCAGATAAACTAACCACCAAAGCAGGAGTAGGGTTTTACGCATCTAGCGGCCGGAACCTGGACAAACAACCTGTGTGCTATCTGTTTGATCTGCTCTTCTCGCGACCCCGCGCCCCGCAACCGTAGTAGGGATTTCTTGTGATCCCATAGGTGTCGTCCCCACACCGACATCTTTAGCGCGCCAGGTAGGGGGCGCAGTTGTGAGAATCAGCTCTAGCGGTTAGTTCGACGCTTCTTCATCGTCATGGCGCCCAAGAAGAAGACGACGGTGGCGGTTGGCCCTTCGGAAGCCGGACACCCTGTCCCGACGCGGGCGAGCAACGGACCGGTCGCAGAAAGGACTCGGGGCGCTGTTCGCGAACACCAACGTCGTCCCAGCAGCCGAAGTTTGGGAGGCGGCGATGTTGGTGCGCCTGGTAGCGGGCCGCATGCCGCCAAATCCAGAGACGGAGTCAGGCCCTCCGCGGGTGGCGCGGGGCCTTCTAAGATCGCTGCCACCCCGCTTGCAGGTGACACGAGGGCTTCCAAGACTCCCACACCAGCGCCGACGGCACGCTCTTCTCAAGCGACGCGCGGTGAACGGCATAATTCCGCCGAGGACCCCAGGCGTCGTCACGGAAAAGAGCCCCGAGCGCCACCTCCGGGATTCAGAAGACCTGCCCGCACGCCAAGGCGCTGGTGAAGATGGCGTGCGACTGCAGGGTCATGATAGAGCTCCTTCTAACTTGGTCAGAAGTCGAAGCGCGTCGTGATCCGTGCAGGTTTCACTGCCGCCAACGCCAGCAGAAGCTCGCTCGCTGCAGCTGTTCTCGATTTGCCTCCCATCGCGGGAAACTCGATGAATGGAGAGCCACCATCCGAAGCCTTGTTGGGGTGGCCAACAAAGACGAACCGGGTCCAGTGGAGCCCCCGGGTCGACGCTCTGGCGGAGTCCCACGCACCAGTGGCAGGAGAGCCGACGGCGCTGCAACCACGGTGCACTCACCTCCTCCTCGCCCGATCCCACGGACGCCAGCCCGTCGCGACATTATAGGCGACGAGATCTCCGTAGCATCGTCCGACCCGCGGGCCCACTGTGACCAGCGCCAAGTCCTTCGGGAACGAGAACATGAAGACGCCGAACCATTATCGAAGCGCCGGCGCGAGCGCGCCACAAATCGAGACAGCGATCGTGGCCTGCTGTGAACCACCCGCACCGGGAGTTCTCGGAGGCCTACCTACGAGGTAGGCTGTCCGCTTTTACCCGTGAGCTGCAGCAGTTCCAAAGGGCC
The DNA here is from genome assembly GCA_021605205.1 of Aegilops longissima. NCBI lineage: Eukaryota > Viridiplantae > Streptophyta > Magnoliopsida > Poales > Poaceae > Aegilops > Aegilops longissima. The sequence continues at coordinate 268,272,419 of CM038677.1, forward strand.
CACTCACCGCACCTTCAAACCTGACGAGGCGAAAACTACAGCGGCAAGACCCACCCATCCGAAGTTCTCGCGCTACACCATCGCGATGCAGGCTGCCGGAGCCCGCGACGATAAGGTGCTTGCGAACTACTTTCCGTTGGCTCTCAAACCCAACGCCATGTCGTGGTTGATGCACTTGCTGGTAGACTCTATTTCCTCCTGGTCGGATTTGTGCCATGAGTTCGTAGGCGCCTTTACTGGAGACCACCAAGCCCATGGCCAAGCAAGCGACCTGCACGTCACTCCTCAGAAGGGAGGCGAGAGTCTCATCAAGTATATTCAGAGGTTCAGCCGGGTACAGTACAATATCCCTGATGTTCACCCTGTCGCCATCATCAGCGCGTTTCATAAGAACGTGCGTAACCGCAAGATGCGTGAAGAGCTGGCAATGAACAAGGTGAGAGATGTAGTAGAACTCTATGTTCTTGCTGACAAATGTGCCCGGGCTGAAGAGGGAAGGAAGTACCCCGACGAAGATGCCGGCGTGGAAACTGATTCTTCGGATAAGGATATTGCCGCCCCGGCGAAGAAAGGCTGGCGCCGCAACAGGAAGCGCAAGGGAAAAACCATGTTTGCCGTTGACGGATCTGATGACCCCGGCTCCACCAAGAAATCTAAGGCAGACGACCCCGGCAAGGAGGTTGCCGGCTGCATCGCCTGCCGGGCCTTGGCGGTTGCCGAGAAGCCAGGAAACCCCAACAAGCGATACTGCAAGATCCATCGCACCAAAGGCCATGCTCTCCAGGACTGCCGACAGGTTGAGCTCCTCGCTGAGAAGCAGAGGGCTGAATATGAGAGGCGGGACAAGGAGAAGGGCCCGGACGGTGCCGAGGGGTCCGGCAAGAAGCGTGACGGCGACGGGCCGCCACGGCAAGGATAAGCAACAGAAAGGCCGCCTGGGCCGTGATGTAAAGCCGTAAGACGATGATCACGAAGAGGACGATTAATCCGCGACCAAGAGTTTCAGAAGCTACAGAGGCTATGTAAGGCCAACGGCGGCGCCGCTACATACTTCTCACCGCCGCTTAAACAAAGGCGCGAGAGGTTACAGCGGCAGAGCCGTCATTTCATGCCCAAGGGCCGCTGAAGTGGTTCAGCACACCTATCATCTTTGACACCGAGGATCACCCTAATCGCACCATCATGTCGGTGCTTGCCGCTGTTGGTTTCACCAACAATACGCAACCTCAAGGTGACGAAGATGCTAGTCGATGGCGGGCCGGTCTGAACTTGATCTCGCCGCCGTGATCGAGAAACCGCAGATTCTCGATGGAGACCTCAAGAGACGGTCGTGGGTCAACCCGGGAAGAAGCCAACCTAGGGAAAGGTCACGCTGCCGTGACCTTGGAAGCGACTTGAACTTCAGGACGGAGAGGATCGTGTTCGATGTTGCCAAGATCCCCTTGCCCTACAACGGGATCCTTGGCCGCCCAGCGCTAGCCAAGTTCATGGCGGCGTCGCACTATGCCTACAACACCCTAAAGATGCCAGGACCTATGACGATCATCACCATTCCCTCTGACAAGAAAGATGCGCTGATTTGCGCTGACCAACTATACCAGCAAGCAGTTGCAGCAGCTGCCGCCGCTAGAGCACTCGCTCCTGCCGCTAGGACCCCGGGAGGGAAGAAGAAGAAGAAGACCGGTGTGACCTCGGACACCCACTCTAGCAAGTGCCCCTCTTCGGAGTGTAGCGCTGCCGTCGAGGACGTGCCGGAGAGCTCCACCGGCGGAAACAAGAAGCCCAGGGCCATACCACCGGGAACCAAGAAGTTTTCTGTCAATGAGGACGGCACGGGAGGAGCTTTTACCATAAGCTCCACCCTTGACGACAAATAGGAAGACGCGCTTGTCGCCTTCCTGCGGGCGAATGTCGATGTGATTGTGTGGCAAGCTTCCGACATCCCCGGTGTTCCCAGGAAGGTGATTGAGCACCACCTTGCTATCTGCCCTCATGCGCGGCCCGTCAAGCAAAAGGTCAGAAAGAAAGCTTTGGAACGACAAGAGTTCATCACAGAAGAGATCCGGAAACTGGAAGCAGCTGGTTTGGTAAGAGGAGTGCTCCATCCAACGTGGTTGGCCAATCCGGTCGTGGTGCGCAAGGAAAATGGGAAGTGGAGGCTGTGTATTGATTACACAGATATCAATAAGGCTTGCCCTAAATATCCCTTCCCGCTGCCGCGCATCGATCAGATTGTTGACTCCATGGCTGGGTGCGATCTATTGTCATTCCTCGATGCCTACTCCGGCTACCACCAGATCTTCATGGCAAGAGAAGACGAAGAGAAGACAACGTTCATCACCGCACATGGTACGTATTGTTTCATGTGGATGCCTTTCGGGTTGAAGAGTGCTGGTTCGACGTTTGCAAGGACGGTCCAAATTGGTTTTGAACCCCAGCTCCATAGAAATATGGATACTTATATGGATGACATAGTGGTCAAAACCAAGGACAGGGCAACCCTCATACCGGATTTGCAAGAAACATTTGCAAACCTGCTCAAGATCAATCTCAAGCTGAACCCCAAGAAGTGCGCCTTTGGCGCCCCATCCGCAAGCTCCTCGGTTCTTGGTGTCACAACAGGGATAGAGGCCAATCCGACAAAATCAAAGCTATAGAGAAGATTGAAGCACCTAAGCGGATCTAGGATGTGCGCCGACTTGTTAGTTGCGTTGTCGCCATGGGCAGGTTCATTTCAAGTTCGCTGAAGGTGCCTCCCCTTTTCAAGATCCTCAAAAAGGCGGGCCCAATGGAGTGGACACCGTGTCAAGCAGCATTGCAAGATTTGAAGAAATACCTCTCTTCCACGCCAATACTAGTTGCGCCTAGGCCGCGAGAACCTTTGCTGCTATACCTGGCGGCAACGGACCAAGTGGTCAACGCCGCACTAGTGGTGCATAGAGAGGTTGATGACAAGGAAATGGCAGCGGCAGAGCCCGGCACCACCAATGCAGAGACGACACAGTCAGTTGAAGTGCCGCCAAAGAAGAAAATGATGTAGCACCCGTCTACTTTGTTAGTTCCTCCCGCAGGGGCCGATCAAGGTACTCCGTGTAAACTGCTCTTCGCCTCCTTATGGCCTCGAGGAAGCTGCATCACTACTTCCGTGCACACGAGATCACTGTCGTTACTCGCTTCCTCTCTGCAACGGATATTGCACAACCGATGCAACGGGAGAATTGTAGATCTGGCATCGGAGCTGTCCAGCTTTGGCCTCAAGTTTGAAAGTACCTCGATGATTCAGAGCCGAGTCCTAGCAGAGTTCATTGCAGAATGGACCGCAATACCTGACGAAGAAATTCAAGAGACTACTCTCCCCGGCAAAGAGGAAAGTTGTGATTGGATCATGTACTTTGATGGAGCTTTCTCCTTACAGGGCGTTGGGGCTGGCGTACTGCTTGTCGCACCCACCGGAGAGCGCCTCAAGTACGTGATCCAGATGCACTTCCCTAGGGAGGTGTCAACAAACAATAAGGCAGAGTACGAGGGGCTGCTTGCCGGTCTTAGGATTGCTGCGGACCTTGGAATCAAGATACTCATCGTCAAGGGAGACTCGCAGCTTGTCGTCAAGCAAGTCAACAAGGATTACCAGAGCCCGTTGATGAAGGCATACGTCGATGAAGTGAGAAAGCTGGAAGAGTGTTTCGACGGTATACAGGCTGAACACGTTCCCCGAGCGGAGAACGATGTCGTCGATTACCTGTCAAAACGCGCTGCCCTCAAGCTACTTGTGGAACCAGGTACCTTTGTGCTTCAGCTAACTCAGCCATCCGTTGATCCATCAATAGAGCAGAATAAGAGGAGGAAATCAGGGCCCGACAAGTACTTTCCCACCGAGCTCCCTGGGGCCGCCGGCGAGGATGTTGCCGGGAACACTGAGCCCGCCACGGGACGACTGGCTCCGGCGGAGCATCAAGCTCTTGCCGTTGAGACAGTCGTTCCTGTAGCGGAAGAAATGCCTTTAGTCCTCACCGTCGAGCCCCAGGCTCTGGCATGGGCACAACATACTGTCTGATTCCTCCAGACAGGGGAACTTCCTGAGGAGCAGGAAGAAGCGGAAAAAGTAGCCCGTCGCTCTACCATGTACTAGTTCGTCGATGACGTCCTATATAGAAAGAGGCCGAACGGTGTGAAATTGAAGTGTATCCCCTGAGAGGACGGACTAGAGCTGTTGGCAGAGATACACGGAGGCATATGTGGATCCCACATTGGGTCAAGGGCCCTTGCCGCAAGGCATTCCGCAAGGCTTCTTCTCGCCCACCGCCTCCAGATGCGACGACACTAGTCACCGTGTGAAGCGTGTCGGCCCATTCAAAGAAGCTTCATCAGCCAGCTCAAGCCCTTCAAACCATTCCTCTCTCCGCCCTTCTCGGTCTGGGGCTCGACATATCGGGCCCTTTCCCCCTGCTGTCGGGGCTTTGAGTACTTGTACGCTGTAATCGACAAGTTCACAAAGTGGCCGAAGTGGAGGCAGGAGGAAGGTCACAACTCAGCCAGCCGTCAAGTTCTTCAAGGACCGGTGTGCCGCTTTACGCACTCCAACAGGTTATCACCGACAACGCACACAGTTCACAAGCCACACCTTCATGTAATATACCCGAGACCTCGGCAGAAAGTCTGTTTCGCCTCGCTGCTCACCCACGGAGCAATGGTCAAGCGAGAGGGCAATGCTGAAGTATCGCGAGGCTTAAGGACCAAGACCTTTGACAGCTGCGTAAGAGTGGAAGGCATCGATTGATGAGTTGCCGGCGTTCTTTGGTCGATCAGACGCCGCCAAATCGAGCCACCGCCGACACCTTTTTCCTCGATATACGGGCGAAGCAGTTCTCCCATCGAACTCATATACGGGTCACCTCGAGTGCTCGCTATGACGAGCTCGAGCAAGAGGAACCGCGGCAAGATGATGTAGTGCTCCTTGAGGAAGATCGCTCGGGCGGCCGTGAGAGCAGCACGCTACCAGCAAGCCTTGCGCCGCTACCATAGCCACAAGGTTCATGCCCAAGCCTTGAGGAAGGCGACCTTCTCCTTCGCGCGCTCAATCGCCAAGAATTCCAACAAGTTGACGCCAAAGTGGAAGGCCCTTACTGGTAACACGAGTCACCAGGCCCGTGCAGCCTGCTCGAGACCAAAGATGCTGCTCCAAAGGAGTAACCCCGAACATTGAGCATCTTCGCAAGTTTTACCTGTGAGGCGCTGCTTCCTGCCCCCCGCAAGCCAACTATTGTACAAGCATTGCCGATGATGCATGTAACCTTTGTACAAAGCCAGCGCAGACCCTGAGCATAAATAAATGAAGCGCTGGCGCCCTAAGTTATAGTATGCATGCTAGGTCAAGTCTCGTCCTTGGTTAGGGTTGATAGTGCTTGGCGGCGACTAACCCCTAGCTTAGAGGTCGAGTGTGCGTCTCTATGCCATTCTTTTGTCTCCTTTGGTTCGCAGGACTCACAGATACCCTTGCCGGACCACTTGAGGATGAAGGAGGAAAAAGAGGGACGAATCGGTATCTTGACCCCGGCAAGCCAGTATTGCCGGGGGCTGCAAGTACGAAGATTCACCCACGGCAATCCAGAGTTGCCGGGGGCTGCAGCTTCAGATAAGTTCTTCATTCCTTATCATGCATTCCCTTATGGACTGAGGTATGTGAAACTTCGTTGTTTCCCAAGCTACAGTGCTCCCCTAAAAACTCTAGGCTCTAGGGCTCGTTCCTGGGGCCAGGTTTGGTCGTAGTCGCGGCAGCAAAAGAATGAAACGAGGAGCCTGAACCCGCCTCATCCCTGCCTCCGCCAAGAGCGTGAGGAAGATCGAGTGAAGTGGGAAGACGACAGGGCCTGTTGCCGGGCAAGGAAATGTTTATCTTAGAGATATCAAGGATTTATTCCTTGTTGTGGGTTCTACCCGCAAACAAACGACCCGGCAAGCATCCCTTTTCATTAAAAACATTCCACTCAGGTACAGTCCATACAGAATGAAAAACATGAATGATGGGATTACAAGTTTTTAAGTTCAGCCTAGGCCCGAAGGCTTACAAACTAAAAAAAGGTAAGGTGCCCGTGACCCCTCTCTTGCCCCTCTCTTCAGGAGGCATGTCAAGGAGGCGAAAAAGGCAAAAGGGACGCCTAGACGAGCTACGGGTGGCTGAAGACACCAAGAGAACATCTCGGTGCCCGTACGAAGGCTGGATGGTGATGGCGGCGCCGGAAGCAAAGCTCGAAGATGAGGCGGCAGGACGTCAGCACGCGTCGAAGGCATTGGTGCCCGCGTGCTCCGATTTGGCGGCCTTGCTGCCCGCCCTCTTCCTCTTCCGCAGCCTCCCAACGCCAGCCGCCCAAGGAGACTACCCCGAGAAGTTCAGGAAGCCGGCGACACGGATGATGGGATCACCGGTGCCGCACGAAGCGACGCCCGACACCTAGTCGGACCCGTCATCCTGCCGCCTGCCACCCTTGTCGTCGCTTCCACTGTCCTCCTCGCCACTCTTGCTCGAGGAGGAGCCTTCGCTATCAGAAGAGCTCTCCACGTAGCACCATGCCCGAGTCCCGAAGGACCCGAAGACCTTGACGGAGAGGAGGCCGCCCTCCATCAGCTTGAAATGGAGAGTGAGCCCCGCCATCAAGCGGTGGATATGAGCGAACGTCTTCCACCCTCGGCCAAGATACATCACTTGAGGGGCTGGAAAGTCGACGCGAACTTGCGTAATGCTGATCCAACAGCCCCTCATGTGCAGCCGCAGTGACTCCGGCGGATCCCGCTCCATCTCACTCGCGAAGGGAGTCGGGAGACGGAGGCGAAGGCGAGGTGGCCGGAGCAGCCTGACAAAGAACTTGCAAGGGTCATCCCCAACATGGCCCTCCGTGGGGGGAGGAACCGCTGGCGGAGGCGGGACCAGCGCGCCGCCCCATTCTCCTCTTCCGTGAGCACCTCGACCTCGTCCACGGTCTCGCCTGTGGCCTCGCCCCCTCCCCCTTCCCCTCGCGGCTGGCTCTGCCTCCACAGTGAAGGAGAAGGAAGGCGCGCTGTCGAGCGACCCTCGCTGCCACCGCTGAAGAGCCAGATTCCCTCTCTCCATGGTGAATGGAGGAGGGGAGCGAAGCTGAAGGAAAGAGAAGATGGAAGAGTGCGGACGCCGCCCCCCGCTCTTTATAAAGGAACGGGGGGGGGCACGACCGCCCCGCTCAACCAATCAAGACGCGGAAGGCGCAGGGACTGGGACTGACCCGCTGCCCCGGCCCGTGATGGCCCGGTTTCCCGCTTCCGCCATTCGCCACCCCAAGCGCATGAGAGCCACGTGGCAGGCATGCGGGACCAAGGCGACGAGTGAGGCGACCTCTCCCCACCCCGTGATCATGGGGAGTAAACGCCTCGCCCGCTCAAGAACGAAGTCGCGCCCACGCCCCCTCCGCTTATGGGGAAGGCGCAAACCGCTCCCTTTTACTGCGACGTGACGCATGCGTGCAGAGCTCAGCCCCACGCATGCCCCCCACGTCACGCACGCCTCTCCACGCCAAGCCACGCGCAGGAGGCATGGGAAGCGCAGCGCGCGAAAAGACTTACCACGGTAAAAACCACCCTGCCTGCCCGCGCACTGTTTTTGGGCCTAGCCCAACGACGCGATTGCGCTTACGTGTGGCCCAGGCCCGGGGGCTCCTGTCAGTTTACAGAAAGAAGGGTATACCTTTTAACTGTGCATGGGCAGTCTAAGCCGCGGGCGTCGCCACGCTAAAGCAAGGCAAGGAAGGTGAGCCAAGGTAAGGCCGAAGCTCGAAAGAAGCAGAACGACGCCAAGACCAAGACCACAAAGAGCAAAGGGGACGAAGGAGACTCCCCCGGAAAGATCCTTACCGGGGGGCGGTTTTAGCAGACCCGGCAAGGCCCTTGCCGGGGCGGCTCACCCCACGCCCATGAAGCGGGTCACCTTTGAGTCCACTGCCCCCCCCCCCCCATGGGGCAAAGGATTCGGGAGACATCCCCGTGGTGGCATGCAGATCTTTGTGAAGACATTCAAAGATCGATACATACTATAGAAGATGACGACCCTTGGCGGATCCCGCCAAGGGGACCATAAGGCCCCGGCAAGAGCCTTGCCGGGATGGCAGCAGACGCCACGGCAAGACCCTTGCCGAGGCCCCCGGCAAGACCCTTGCCAGGGCTGCGGCAAGGCCCCTGCCAAGGACACCAGAGGGCCACCATCAGGCCCGCCAATCGAGCCTCCACCATGCAGCTGCCGACCCAACTAGTTGGGCGGGCACCTGCGCATGCATGCTTAACCTTCATGGAGACCCACCATCGCGCCACTCACCTGCCTGCCGCCACGTGGCACCACAGTGCAGCGCTGCCGTATGCCGTGTCAACGCTGAAGGGAGCGGGCGGCGACGAGACTGGCTCTCCCGCCCCGATAAAGCAAGGACACCTAAGCAAGACGATTAATGGCGCCTTTGTCATGTAATGCAAGGATAAACTCAGATGATCAGACCATTTCCACCTCCTCAGATGCCACTGTGGCAGCCCTTCCCTATAAAAGGAGGCCCAAGGCGACCAGGAGGAGGATTCGCTTTTGAGCTCCTCACGCCCATAGCTAGCTCAAGAACGCAGATAAACTAACCACCAAAGCAGGAGAAGGGTTTTACGCATCTCGCTGCGCGAACCTGGATAAAGAACCCATGTGCTATCTGTTTGATCTGCTCTTCTCGCGACCCCGCGCCCCGCAGCCGTAGTAGGGATTCTTGTGATCCCATAGGTGTCGTCCCCGCACCGACAATGTCGCTTTGCGAGTTTTCATTCATTGTGTGAGAAACGGGAAAAAACTTCAAACGGTTCGGCCGCAGGGTGCGGGCAGAGGCGTAGGCCTTGTTGGTATTTTAATTTCAGGAAATGCACATAGAGTCCGGAAAATAACAAAAATCATTGTGTCACTTTCGCGTGCTCTCACGATCGCATGGAAAAATTTTGGTAAAGTTTGGCACATGTTTTGGTGCTCGCACCTTCCATACCGGAGCATCTCCCAAGAAGGATCATAGTTTCCAAAAGGAGATGCTGCACTTCAGACTACAAATCGTCAGTTACTAGCTACATCGTTCCGGGCCATCTCAGGTCATCTGCTATGTTTAAGTCATTATTTGCACTTACCATGCATTTTAGTGCATATAATTAAAGTCAAAAACCCTACTACATCTACATGTGGGTGTTTTAGTTAGGCTATACTTAGGCTACTCATAGTGGAGAGTGTCATATACTAGTATCATGCATATATATATATATATATATATATATATATATATATATACTAGTGTATGATACTACCTTTAATTAGAGCGCATAATAAAATACATAGAGTATAGTATCATAGATCATATGTATTGCCATGCATGACACAAATTAGCATCATATTTAACATGATATGCTATCTACCTATATGTTACTCTAACCCTCTCTATATTTAGTTCTTCTCCACATCAGCATACTTGCTATTTCCGACTCCATGATATCGTTGGCTATGATACCTCCACTATGGCCAGCCTTATATAGTGGGGAGTATCATATACTATAGTATCATGCATATGATACTACGTACGTACCTTCATAGTGCATATATAGTATCATAGAGTAGTATATATCATAGATGACGGTATTTACGGCCATGCATGACACAAAGTAGTATAGCATTAATTATATATGTTATGGTATCTGATAACCCACAAGTATAGGGGATCGCAACAATTTTCGAGGGTAGAGTATTCAAACCAAATTTATTTATTCGACGTAAGGGGAGCCAAAGAATATTCTCAAGTATTAGCAGTTGAGTTGTCAATTCAACCACACCTGGATAACTTAATATCTGCAGCAAAGTATTTAGTAGCAAATTAGTATGATAGAGTGATAACAGTAGCAAAAGTAATATTTTTGGGTTTTGTAGTAATTGTAACAGTGGCAACGAAAAAGTAAATAAGCGAAGAACAATATGTGAAAAGCTCGTAGGCATTGGATCCGTGATGGTGAATTATGTCGAATGCGATTATTCATCCAACAGTTATAACACAGGGTGACAGAGAACTAGCTCCAATTCATCAATGTAATGTAGGCATGTATTCCGAATATAGCCATACGTTGTAACATCCCAAAATTCTAAATTTTGGAATGTTATATTAAATAGACAGATTTCATTGATTGTTTGATTGTTGTGTGATTGATTGAGTGAAATTCGAAACTTCTGAAAGTTAAATGAGAGGGAATAAAAGGACTTTCCCAAACTTTCATTTTTCATTTTCGATCTCCGTGAATTCAAATTCTTTCACCACAAAACCCTGGAGAGAAGATGACATGACTTCTTCCATTTATTTAAATGACAAGGGGTGTTGAAAATATTTGAATTTCATTTGGAAAATATTTCCAACCCAGGAACTTTATGCAACTCAATGATTTTCACGAGCGAAGATAAAATGACTTCTTCAAAACATATGAAATATGAGTTGGGAGATTCAAAGAATTAAATTCAAAGTTCTTTTGAATTTATTTGGAGTTATTTGAGAATTTATTTTCAATTTGGAGTTATTTGAGTTTTATTCAAATTATTTTTATCCAAAAATAAAATATATGGAAAATAGGGTAACATGATTCCGTACATCAGAAAATTGGAGAGAAATAAATTTGAATTATTTTTGGCATTTTTAAAATGACTTTTATTGGATTTTATTAGAGTAGAAGCACTCTTTGCTTTATTTGAATTTGTGTGTATTTTATTTGATACTAGAATAATGTTCATCTTGTAGGAAATCTTTTTCTGAAAATTTAGGTATAAAATATGCCTAGGTTAAATTTTATTTTTGGTTCTCTGTTATTTTATTTCATTGTAAAAAAAACTTCTCCCCGCCGCCGACCGGGCCGGCCCAAGGCCAGATCCGCAGCCGCCGCCCAGCCCAACGCCTCGCCATCCCCGACCTAGCGACGGACTCAAAATGTCCTCACGCCATGCCACGCCATTGGGAGACGTGCCGCCTCCGGCCTCTCCTGCCCCCTCCTCCACGCCACCGAGACCCCTCCCCTCCTTAAAAGCCAGCTCCGCCGCCTCTCCTCTCCTCCTCGCACTTGCGCGCTGCAAGACTTTCTCTCCGCCAAGCCATGAAGCCGCCGCTCCGGTGAAATCCAGCCATCGCCGCCCGCTTCACTCCGTCGCCCCCGACCGCTGCCGACACGACCATCGTCACCGCCGCATCGCGCCGCTTCTTCCCGACCCCACGGCCACGCCGGAGGACAACCGGAGTCGTCGCCCGCTAAAAACCGCCGCCGCCGCCACCGTCTTCTCCGGCAACGTCGACCTCCACCGCCGCGGTACGCCCCGGAGCTACCCCGTCGTCCGATTCCCCTTCTACGGCCAGGATTAGATCTAGGTTAGTTTTTTCTTCTTCTCTGTTCGAATCGTTATCCTCTAATTAGTGAACGCTCGTCAGATTAGATCTGGAGCGAACAGTTTTCCATTAGTTAGCGTTCGGCAGCGAACGTTCGCTTTTTAGCCCTTTTCCTTTTCTGTTAATTTCAGCCAGGGACCCGTACATAATTATTTTCTTCACAGATTAGTCCCTGTACTTCAATCGGTCACAACTTTTTCCTCGCTAGTCCAAATGCAACAAAATCAATGCCCACTTCTTCGTTATGATCCCCTCTATACAGTAAAACAACTTAAACATGTTTTTTGAAAGTTTAAAATTTGAATTTCTAACAGTTTAGTATTAGAACTTTGTTTGATCATAACTTGAGTTTTATAACTCCGTTTGAGTTGATTCTTTTTGCAAATCGAAGCTCTTGACCTAAACTTTCTGATAAGGCCAAATTCACATAGTTTTGGTAATTTTTGAAATTGTTTTATGCTGCAAGAGTTTTTTTTTGGTTTTGATGTTTTCCGAGTTGTTCTCTTCGTTCTTTCCGATCTTTTGAGTGATTGCTTATGTGTGGTTACTATTGCTTGATTACGATAGATTGACCGGAGTGTGACGAGTATAACTATCAAGAGTTTTGAGTGCGAATCATCTTCATCAACATTGCAGGCAAGTTCACACTTTGATCATACTCTTTTCATACCCAATTTTTGTGCATTAGCTCAATCCTCAAACATTTGCATGATTAGGATCTAAGTAAATTGTGGGAATTGGAAGTAGTTTGACGTAGTACCTATTACCTGATGTATTATCAAACCCTTGGGAGTTACTTCTACGTTTGCTTATTATGCCATGCTATGCTCGTAGACGTTGATTGGGTTTGAGTGAATATCCATGACAGATGTGAGAATGTTAATAAATGGTTTATCTAAGGTGGCAACTTAAACACACATCTGGGTGGATTGAGGTACCTGGCTATTCCAGGAGTTGCCTATCTAGGCACCTGGGTAGACGGGATTTGCATGTTTTTTATGGACCGCCACCCAGGCTTAAAGGGATCATGAGATAATTCATACTAGAAACTTCCGTGTGCAGCCACATGCCATTATGGGCTCTGGCATAGTTGATTAAGTTGTGTGAACTCTTATGGGTAGGCTAGCAGATGTAGGGGAAAGTAGGTGTACCGGTCTACCCTTCGTAAGGTGCTAGCGCTTCTGAAAGACTGTGTCTCGGTCATCCGTTTCTCAAACACCATGTAGTGCGAGAAATCAAACGGAGGAGATCGAGTCTTGTGGGGAAAAGTGCACAAACCTCAGCAGAGTGTATAAGCTAATCATGGTTAGCCGTGTCCCCGGTTATGGACATCTTGAGTATCTAGTACTTGGATTTTCCTGTGAATATCATCATGTTACTTTAAATTAATTTTGTTGGGTTTAATGATGATGATTAATTGGGATTGAGGATGCTGTCAACCATTCTCAATGTTTAACCACCACCATGATAGTTAAATAAATTTATTCCTTTGCGGTAGGAAAAAATTGGCTTTTCGCAAAAACATTGTAACCATAGAGCCTCCACCAGCCAAATATGCATGTAGTGATAGCCTTATTCATCATTATCCTATGGTGTGAATTTGCCAGTACATTCAATGTACTGACCCTTTGTGGCTGCAATGTCTCATGTTGCAGGATCTTACAACGAGTAAGTGATACGTTAGTGTTACGATTTCTACACTCAACTTTGCCGTTGGTGTTGATGGGAATCCACAACCTTGTTACTTCCGCTATTTGGATTGAGGTAATAGTATTTACGTTACTTTATACATGTGATTTACCTCTGTTATAAATCCTCGAGTCTTGTGTGTCAAAGATACCGATCCAGGGATGACACTTAAGCACAGAGACTTGATCCATTCGGGTCGGGTCGCTACAAGATGGTATCAGAGTGCATGTTGACTGTAGGATGTGATCCTAGAAACAGGCAAGCCCATAGGAAAGATTTTCTCTACAACTTCTTTTTTCAAAAAGATCTTTTGACTCTCTTCTCTTTTGAGCTTATTCAAAAATTCCGTTTTAGTGAGACTATAACCCTTCCCCTTTTGACCACTCGAAGATTCGACTGATGAGACCACTCCAAGAAGTACAAGATATCGGACAACTAAGACCATTTTGGAATGAAGAGGATTTTACCGAGCATTATAATGATGGAAACTACAACGGATAAAGACTTTGAAGACTAGGAGAATATGAAGAATTTCCAGATTTGGTATGACCAAGGAAGGCTACACTTATGGAACTTGACAGACTATGGAAGCTATCAATACCCGAGATCAAGGTGTATCGGAGAAATACCTGAACATGGAGCATTAGAACTCAAAGTTTTGTCAAAAAAACCCTAAGGCAAGAGATATCAACTATGGAGTGATAACTCATGGAAATGACAAGAGCAGAAACATGGCCATCCATGATGTTATTAACCGTTTATGCTATTGTCACCGTGCGGAGTTAAGCATGTAGAGGCATGGAAGGATTGGATGGTAGAAGGCTGATGGAGCATCTGTCAAGCAAATGATGCAATGTTAACCTTAGCTGGTGCATCACCAGGATCTGGAGTATTACGTCAAGAAGTTTAGGATGGACCTGCAGAAGCATTATTTGATAAGGAAGTGTTTCGTGAAGAACTCAGGACCCAGAAGCTGAAAGTAGCCAAGCTAGAGGAGCCAAACCTTGAGACATCAAAGATTCGTCAGGAACTGAAGGACAGTAGGATCATTATTCATGTTGAGGTTGATCAAATCCAGAAGTTGGAACGTAACTCTAGAAATATTGAAGGACGCCACGAGAGACTTTGCGACAACAGAGATGAGCTGGCAAAAGAACTTGAGTAGGACAAGCATGATCGGAAGAAGCCATCGGAGACATGAATAAGACTGGAAGAGTTTGATGACTTTGAAGATTTATTGACCTTTAGAAGACCAAACCCCTGTATATACTTGCGTTAGATGCGACGATTATGAGCTGTCATTTGTTTGATGTTTTTTCGACAGCCACAATAAAATCTGTCTTTTCAAAACTTTTGTTTGTAATGTGTGCATCCCTCTCTATCTATCTTATCTCACCCCAAAACCCATGGACCCAATAGAGGATGAATGGAGATGAGCTCGTATTATCTGGACTAATTAGTCAATTGGAGACAGACCAATGGATTAAAAACGTGGAGGATCATAACCCTATAGTCAGAAAAGGATATAGCCCAGCATGCTCTTCCGTTCTTTGAAAGAGGTGCTGCTACCTGGGTGGAGGATGTACCAAACCATCAATGGATGGCAAGGAATAACCACTTGGAAAGAATTTAAGTAGACTCTGCTAAAGTCTTGGCTTGTGTCCCAGAAGTTGAAGCCTTATGGAAATGATATGAAGAAAGTGCATGCAAGATTTGTGGAGAAATAGGACACAACCATAAAGAACACCAGGATGAATACCCTCATAAGCAGAGCATTACCAAAGGAGTTAGCCGAGGATCTCAGGGAACTTCGGTTGGAGATTGTTCCCAAAGGTTTTGTTGCAGCAATGGAAGTTCAGTCTACATGGTTGGGAAAGATCCGTGAAGCTCAGAAGGATGACAAAGAGATTGCTGAGGTAAAAGAGAGGATGAGCAAAGGAAAGGCCGAAGGTTTTCGTAAGGATGAGCATGACACCTTATGGTTCGACGATCGTGTATATGTGCCTAATAATGCAAAGATCAGGAAGTTAATACTACAGGAGGCTCATGACTCACCATACTTGATTCGCCCTGGAAACACCAAGATGTATTTGGATTTGAAGAAGCGTTTCTGGTGGACTGGTATGAAGAAGGATATTGCGGAGTATGTAGTCGTAGGTGATGTATGCCAGAGAGAGTAAGAGCAGAGCATCAGAAGCCAGACGGATTACTACAACCTATGCCGATACCCGAATGGAAGCAGGATAAGCTTGGCATGGATTTCATTACCGGATTTCCCAGAACCTGATCGGGACATGATTCTATCTGGGTAGTAGTTGATTCGCTTGACCAAAGTGGCTCACTTTATCCAAGTGAAAACCACCTGTACAAGTGAGAAGTTGGCCAAGATATATTTGACCAGGATCGTATGTCTGCATGGAGTTCCGAGGACCATTGTATCAGATAGAGGAACACAGTTTACCTCAAAGTTTTGGAATCAGCTGCACCAGACTTTGGGTACTAGGCTAGAGTTCAGTACAACCTTTGATCCGCAGACAGATGGATAAATCAAGAGAGTCAAACAGATTCTGGAGGACATGTTCAGAGCGTGTGCGCTAGATTATGGATCTAGTAGGGATGATAATCTACCTTACGTTGAGTCCTCATACAACAACAGTTACCAAGCTAGTTTGAAGATGGCCCCTTGTGAAGCGTTGTATGGGAGAAGGAGCCAGACACCGTTTATGTGGGATGAAGTTGGAGACCGTCAGTTGTTTGGACCAAATGTGATCAAGGAGTCAGAAGAGAATGTTAAGTTGATTCGAGATAGATCAAGGTAGCTTAGTCCAGCGTAAGAATTATGCGACTCAAAAACGCAAGGAGGTAGTCTATGAAATTGGAGACAGAGCATGTCTTCGTGTGTCCCCTCTGCGAGGAGTTAAATGATTTGGAGTTAAGGGAAAGTAGCCCCGAGATTTGTAGGACCATACCGAGTTTTGGAGCGTATGGGAGAAGTGGTCAACAAGTTGGAGTCACCCGAAGGACTGTCAGAAGTTCATGATGTGTTTCACATTTCCCAGTTGAAGAAGTGCCATGCAGAGATGGCCAATATTCCCCTGTAAGGACGCTTGAGCCTGGAAAGGATAATGATGTTCCACGAAGTGGAGTATGGACTTCTTAAGTATAAGTTTTTATCTCGGTATGTGGGACATCCCACGAGGATGAAGAGATAAATTGCTATTGGACATAAAGGAGGTATGATGTTGGAAATATGGATCAATGGAAATTCCATGACGAGTCTGAGAAATCATGTCCTAGTTTGGTGCCAATAGAAGGAAGGGAGACAATACAATTGGATGGATTTAAGAACACTAGGAAGTTGGAAGTTGGAATAATGATCAGTGGCCCGATGATAAGTTCAAGTACTACAAGTGATGAGATGGGCCATAACCCACAGGCCCCAGGACCTGCCAAGAAGCAAGCACATTCTTGCTGAAGGAAAAACCCTGGAAGAAGTTACGGTTTTATCAACCGACGATTCTATAGGAGTTCACGCAAAACCTGAGAGTTGTCAAGAAACGATAGATGTTTGTTTGGTTTGCAGAATCAATGGATTTTTCCGAACTTGGTTCGTCGACAAGAGAAATTCTGCAATGCTTGTGAGGATGACCGAGTGTTAGAATGCGAGATTCGCTAAACCATATACAGGGTAATGATTTGGGTGCGGGGTGGATTGATCACCATACCGACTTACTCTTATTATTCGCATTGTTATATGAGATGGTAAATCGGAGTGACTTACCTATAGTAGAGAGACGACGATCAAAACCTTGTTTAAACCTTAGAATGGTATAGGTACTTTTCCCTTGTACACGGCAATTGTTGCCGACCGTAGGTTATACGGTGAGGTTCAACCCAGACCCATTTCCTGCAGGACAAACCATAAATCGATGACCACCATGAGATATCGATAGTTGTTTAGAATTGGCGCCAGACCTGTCAGCTAAGAGGACCGAGTTTCGGGATAACCTTACCAATATAAAAGGACAAAAGAATTGAGGAAAAGGTTATGCCACTACCAGGAAGAGCCCAGAGAAAGAATTATCCTTAAGATCTGAGAAGACCGACACTGTCAACAGTAAGGATGGAGTATATGAGTTTTTGATGGAACAGTAACCATGCTTCTAAGGGTGGTAGCACCACAGACCTTGGGACGATCGATGGATTTTAGAAGACCCCCTACCCTAACCTATTTCTTGCTACCCTCTCCGAATCTCGAGGACGAGATTCATTTTAAGGGTGGTAGGTTTGTAACATCCCAAAATTCTAAATTTTGGAATGTTATATGAAATAGATAGATTTAATTGATTGTTTGATTGTTGTGTGATTGATTGAGTGAAATTCAAAACTTCTGAAAGTTAAATGAGAGGGAATAAAAGGACTTTCCCAAACTTTCATTTTTCATTTTCGATCTCCGTGAATTCAAATTCTTTCACCACAAAACCCTGGAGAGGAGATGACATGACTTCTTCCATTATTTAAATGACAAGGGGTGTTGAAAATATTTGAATTTCATTTGGAAAATATTTCCAACCCAGGAACTTTATGCAACTCAATGATTTTCACGAGCGAAGATAAAATGACTTCTTCAAAACATATGAAATATGAGTTGGGAGTTTCAAAGAATTAAATTCAAAGTTCTTTTGAATTTATTTGGAGTTATTTGAGAATTTATTTTCAATTTGGAGTAATTTGAGTTTTATTCAAATTATTTTCTCCAAAAATAAAATATATGGAAAATAGGGTAACATGATTCCCTACATCGAAAATTGAGAGAAATAAATTTGAATTAATTTTGGTATTTCTAAAATGATTTTTATTGATTTTATTAGAGCAGAAGCACTCTTTGCTTTATTTGAATTTGTGTGTATTTTATTTGATACTAGAATAATGTTCATCTTGTAGGAAATCTTTTTCTGAAAATTTAGGTATAAAATAAGCCTAGGTTAAATTTTATTTTTGGTTCTCTTTTATTTTAATTTCGTTGTAAAAAAAAACTTCTCCCCGCCGCCGACCGGGCCGGCCCAAGGCCAGATCCGCAGCCGCGGCCCAGCCCGACGGATTGCCGTCCCCGACCTGGCGACGGACTCTGTCCTCCACACGTCGCCGCGCTGCCATTGCGGGACGTGCCGCCTCCGGCCTCTCCTGCCCCCTCCTTCACGCCACCGAGACCCCTCCCCTCCTTAAAAGCCAGCTCCGCCGCCTCTCCTCTCCTCCTCGCACTTCGCGCCGCCGTCACACCTCTCGCCACGCTCGCGGAAGCCGCCGCTCCGACGAGATCCAGCCACCGCCGCACGCTCCACTCCGTCGCCCCCGGCCGCTGCCGACACCACCATCGTCACCGCCGCATCGCGCCGCTTCTTCCCGACCCCACAGCCACGCCGGAGGACCACCGAAGTCGCCGCCCGCTCAAAACTACCGCTGTCGCTGCCGTCTTCTCCGGCGACGTCGACCTCCACCGCCGCGGTACGCCCCGGAGCTACGCCGCCGTCCAATTCCCCTTCTACGGCTAGGATTAGATCTAGCTTAGTTTTTTTTTCTTCTCTGTTCGAATCGTTATCCTCTAATTAGTGAACCCTCGTCAGATTATATCTGGAGCGAACAGTTTTCCATTAGTTAGCGTACGGCAGCGAACGTTCGCTTTTTAGCCTTTTTTCCTTTTCTGTTAATTTCAGCCAGGGACCCGTATGTAATTATTTTCTTCACAGATTAGTCCCTATACTTCAATCGGTCACAACTTTTTGCTCGTTAGTCCAAATCCAACGAAACCAACGCCCACTTCTTCGTTATGATTCCCTCTATCCAGTAAAACAACTTAAACATGCTTTTTGAAAGCTTAAAATTTGAATTTCAAATAGTTTAGTATTTGAACTTCGTTTGATCAGAACTTTAGTTTTATAACTTCGTTTGAGTTGATTCTTTTTGCAAATCGAAGCTCTTGACCTAAACTTTATGATAAGGCCAAATTCACATAGTTTTGGTACTGTTAGAAATTGTTTTATGCTGCAAGAGTTATTTGTTTGGTTTTGATGTTTTCCGAGTTGTTCTTTTCGTTCTTTCCGATCTTTTGAGTGATTGCTTATGTGTGGTTACTATTGCTTGATTGCGATAGATTGACCGGAGTGTGACGAGTAGAACTACCAAGAGTTTTGAGTGTGAATCATCTTCATCAACATTGCAGGCAAGTTCACACTTTGATCATACTCTTTTCATACCCAGTTTTTGTGCATTAGCTCAATCCTCAAACATCTGCATGATTAGGATCTAAGTATATTGTGGGAATGGGAAGTAGTTTGAGGTAGTACCTATTACCTGATGTATTATCAAACCCTTGGGAGTTACTTCTACGTTTGCTTATTATGCCATGCTATGCTCTTAGACGTGGATTGGGTTTGAGTGAATATCCATGACAGATGTGAGATTGTTAATTAATGGTTTATCTAAGGTGGCAACTTAAACAAACATCTGGGTGGATTGAGGTACTTGGCTATTCCAGGATTTGCCTATCTAGGCACCTGGGTAGACGGGATTTGCCTGTTTTTTATGGACCGCCACCCAGGCTTAAAGGGATCATGAGATTATTCATACTAGAAACTTCCGTGTGCAGCCACAAGCCATTATGGGCTCTGGCATAGGTGATTAAGTTATGCGAACTCTTACGGGTAGACTAGCAGATGTAGGGGAAAGTAGGTGTACCAGTCTATCCTTCGTAAGGTGCTAGCGCTTCTGAAAGACTGTGTCTCGGTCATCCGTTTCTCAAACACCATGTAGTGCGAGAAATCAAATGGAGGAGATCGAGTCTTGTGGGGAGAAGTGCACAAACCTCTGCAGAGTGTATAAACTAATCATGGTTAGCCGTGTCCCCGGTTATGGACATCTTGAGTATCTAGTACTTGTATTTTCCTGTGAATCTCATCATGTTACTATAAATTAATTTGGTTGGGTTTAATGATGATGATTAATTGGGATTGAGGATGCTGTCAACCATTCTCAATGTTTAACCACCACCATGATAGTTAAATAAATTTATTCCTTTGCAGTAGGGAAAAATTGGCTTTTCGCAAAAACATTGTAACCATAGAGCCTCCACCAGCCAAATATGGATGTAGTGATAGCCTTATTCATCATTATCCTATGGTGTGAATTTTGCAGTACATTCAATGTACTGACCCTTTGTGGCTGCAACGTCTCATGTTGCATGATCTTACGACGAGTAAGTGATACGTTAGGGTTACGATTTCTACACTCAACTTTGCCGTTGGTGTTGATGGGAATCCACAACCTTGTTACTTCCGCTATTTGGATTGAGGTAATAGTATTTACGTTACTTTATACATGTGATTTACCTCTGTTATAAATCCTCGAGTACTGTGTGTGTCAGCATACCGATCCAGGGATGACACTTAAGCATAGAGACTTGATCCATTCGGGTTGGGTCGCTACATACGTGCTTATGGAAAAGAACTTGCATGACATCTTTTGTCCTACCCTCCCGTGGCAGCAGGGTCCTAGCGGAAACTAAGGGATATTAAGGCCTCCTTTTAATAGAGTACCGGACCAAAGCATTAACACATAGTGAATACATGAAATCCTCAAACTACGGTCATCACCGGGAGTGGTCCCGATTATTGTCACTTCGGGGTTGCCGGATCATAACACATAGTAGGTGACTATAGACTTGCAAGATAGGATCAAGAACTCACATATATTCATGAAAACATAATAGGTTCATATCTGAAATCATGACACTCGGGCCCTAGTGACAAGCATTAAGCATAGCAAAGTCATAGCAACATCAATCTCAGAACACAGTGGATACTAGGGATCAAACCCTAACAAAACTAACTCGATTACATGATAAATCTCATCCAACCCATCACCGTCCAGGAAGCCTACGATGGAATTACTCACGCACGGCGGTGAGCATCATGAAATTGGTGATGGAGGATGGTTGATGATGACGATGGCGACAGATTCCCCTCTCCGGAGCCCCGAACGGACTCCAGATCAGCCCTCCCGAGAGAGATTAGGGCTTGGCAGTGGCTCCGTATCGTAAAACGTGATGAATCCTTCTCTCTGATTTTTTTCTCCCCGAATGTGGATATATGGAGTTGGAGCTGAGGTCGGTGGAGCTCCAGGGGGCCCACGAGGTAGGGGGGCGCGCATAGGGGGGCAGGCGTGCCTCCCACCCTCAAGGACAGGTCATTCCGAGAACTTTTGTTTCTGCACAAAAATAACACCATGGCAATTCTGCTGAAAACAGCATCAGTCCGGGTTAGTTCCATTCAAATCATGCAAGTTAGAGTCCAAAACAAGGGCCAAAGTGTTCGGAAAAGTAGATACGACAGAGACGTATCAACTCCCCCAAGCTTAAACCTTTGCTTGTCCTCAAGGAATTCACTTCATAAACTCAAAGTGATAAAGAAAAACTTTTACAAACTCTGTTTGCTCTTGTTGTTGTAAATATGTAAAGCCAGCATTCAAGTTTTCCGCAAAGATTATGAACTAACCATATTCAAAATAACACTTAGGTCTCATGTTTACTCATATCAATGGCATAATCAACTAGCGAGCAATAATAGTAAATCTCGGATGACAACACTTTCTTAACACAATCATAATATGATATAACAAGATGGTATCTCGCTAGCCCTTTCTGAGACCGCAAAACATAAATGCAAAGCACCTTTAAAGATCAAGGACTGACTAAACATTGTAATTCATGGTAAAAGAGATACAGTCATAGTCATACCCAATATAAATTAACAGTAATGGATGCAAATGACAGCGGTGCTCTCCAGCTGGTGCTTTTTAATAAGAGGGTGATGACTCAACATAAAAGAAAATAGATAGGCCCTTCGCAGAGGGAAGCGGGGATTTGTAGAGGTGCCAGAGCTCGTTTTTAAAATAGAGATAAATAATATTTTGAGCGGCATACTTTCATTGTCAATATAACAACTGAGAGATGTCGATATCTTCCATGCTACACACATTATAGGCGGTTCCCAAACAGAATGGTAAAATTTATACTCCCCCTCCACAAACAAACATCAATCCATGGCTTGTCCGAAACAACGGGTGCCTCCAACTAACAACAATCCTGGGGGAGTTTCGTTTGCAATTATTTTGATTTTATTTGCATAAAGCATGGGACTGGGCATCCTGGTGACCAGCCATTTTCTCATGAGTGAGGAGCGGAGTCCACTCGTCTTGAGAATAACCCGCCTAGCATGGAAGATACAGACAACCCTTGTTGATAAATGAGCTATTCGAGCATGCAAAACAAAATTTCATTTGAAGGTTTAGAGTTTGGCACATACAAATTTACTTGGAACGGTAGGTAGATACCGCATATAGGAAGGTATGGTGGATTCATATGGAATAACTTTGGGGTTTATGGCATTGGATGCACAAGCAACATTCCCACTTAGTACAAGTGAAGGCTAGAAAAGGACTGGGAAGCCACCAACTAGAGAGCGACAACAGTCATGAACATGCATTAAAATTAATAAACATCCGTCCCACTTTTTTATTGGCTAGGAGGTGGCGTGCGTGGTAGCTATTTGAGTACGAGAGGCGTGTGATCAGACCCCTGCGTGTGCTCATCATGAGGAGAGCCCTTTGACCTCTATTTGCCGCCCACCTCCCAACCGACGTCTCCATTAATGGCGCTCGAGCCCCAATTTCACGGTGTGGCTATGTCTCACTCAACTGAGATTTAAGAGAGAAAAAAGAAAATCTTAAAAGAAAGTTTTGCACGGATCTTGATGTACGATCCGACGGACCAATATAGCATCGACTGTGACTTATTACAAAACTGATGAATGTAAGGACGATGACAGTGGATAATAATTGTCTTACATATTTAGGAAGGTAATTAAAAAGCCACATGCGGCGACGCCCGAAATACATAAGGGCATAAGAAGAAGGAAGACAACGATCTGGCTTGCTGATCTCTACTTTCTTGATGCGTTGCTGCAGGCCACGGGAACGAGTCTCCGCGACGAGCGGCGATGAGCTCTTTCGTGTCCTCTACAAGCTGCTTGATAGCATCCACATATTCCTTCAGCAGCCTTTTGCGCTTGATGCGGAGCATGGCATTCTCGTCCATAAGTTTCTCGACGATGATGCTTGTCCTCTTCAAAAAGGAGGTGGTCTCCTCCTGCTGCACCGCACTTTCGACGATCTTCGCCCTCAGCGGGTCGCGCTTGGCCCGGAGCTTCGCATTGCCCTCAATTAGTTGCCGGATAACGCTGGTAGCCTGTTCAAACGAGGCTTTCATGTCGTCCTACAACCTCGCCCAGCCGGAGATCTGATCCATCTAGCTATGGAAGATCGCATTCATGCGCTTGTAAGAGTCCTCGCCAGCCCGCGAGACATTTTCCCAGGCCGCCGCGGCGCGGGAGGACATCTCTGCTGCATTTGCGGTGCAACGGGACATCTCGGCTACTTCCTCGGCGCGGCCGAACCAGTCTGCTGCATCAACAGCGCGGTGGGACCTCCGTGTTGCTTCGGCAGTGCGGCTACACCTCTCTGCTGCCACGGCCGTGCAGGGGACATGTTGGCTGCTTTCACAACGAGGCGGGACCTCTGCCGTGCTTCCGCTTCCAAGCTTGCCTCTCCCTGGTGGTAATCTCTCGACCCAGAACTCACGCTGGCCATGGCAGACGCAAGGGAACGATGATGAATGCCTTGTTTGTTTTTATGGATGAGGAGTTGAGGAGGAATGTGTAGTCATCTTGGAGCAGTAGTATTTATAACCTAGTACTAATACACTCCTAAGTGGGAAACCATTTATGTTTTGATCGGTGTAAACATGTTTGCAATTAAATATAGCGTGGTACTTGTAATTTGGAATGTGATGGGACGCGGGCTCAAAATTTATTGACGGTTCTATAATTTCTAAGTGCGGCACTATTCTTGGATGGCGTAATGTGGGCACACTTTCTCGGCCGCGTACGTGGCGTTTGCACCATAGGGTGCACCGCAATAGGCAATGTTAGCACATGTCTTGTTCGAATAACCGTGCGTGCTCGTTATTACCATCGCACACGCTTCTTTTAATTAGAATGTGTGCCCATCTAGCGCACACATGTTGATCTGTCTAACTATTTATGTTTGTTGTGGCTGATTGCAAACAGTTGATCCGTGTGAAGTGTATGCCGTCAATCACAGACACTTTGATATAGTTGACCATTTCTGTTCTGTTGCCTAATTGCAAATAGTTAATCCTTCTGAAGCATACGCCCTCAATCGCACACACCTTTATTTAGCTGCCTATTTCTGTTGTTCTGCCTCATCACAAACAGTTAATCCGACTGAACTGTATGTCGTATATCGCACACGCCTTCCTTTGGCTGCCCGTTTTTTGTTCTTCTTGCTCATCGCAAATAGTTAATTGAACTGAACTGTATGCCCTACATCGCACACGCAACTAAAATAGGAACCGTGTTTGATGGCTCCGCCATCGCAAATGTTTTGCATCTTAGTTAACGGTTTTTTACATCACCATTTGCGATTAATGCATCGCACACAGTTTCGTCAAAGGGTATCTGATCGTAGTGTCATGTTAGCAGCATCCTCCAGTATTTTTGGTCGCCTCCTCCGAGGGAAAATGCATCTAGACAACATACTTCAGGTGCTCTCTAGTAGGAGCAACAAGAAGCACGCTAGCCCCCGCACCTTGTAGGGAGAAGGCACCGTCGAAATACATGATGCATTGTTGGGATGCTTCCTTGCCGGGAATAACTATCTCCAGTACCTCTTTATCAGGGGTTAGCGTCCATTCTACAGTAAACTTTGCCAATGCCCTGCTCTGAATTGTTGATGTGCTTTCAAACTTCAGCCAAAGATGGATAACTGCAATGCCCACTCAACTATTTTGCCGGTAGCCTTAGGGTTTCGGAGTATCCTTTGCAAAGGGAAGCGGGTGAGAACCGTGATCTCGTGGGCTTGGAAGTGGTGGAGCAGTTTCCTTGAGGCCATGACAAGGCCAAAAATCAACTTTTGCACACCAGAGTACCTGGACCTAGCCCCCTGCAATTGGGAGCTAACAAAGTACACTTCGCGCTGCACCACTTTATTCCTTGCCGCGTCCTTGGGGTTGCCTCCGCTGTCATGCTCTTCTTTGTATGTATCCATATCTGGCCTTGCGGGGCTGTGCTCACTCTCTTCCCCGGAAGGGACACTGGCTGAGGCTGTTGCCTCTTCCACTTCCCGCTGCGCCACTAGTGCTGCACTAACCACTTGATTAGTTGCCGCCAGGTATAGCAGCAACGGCTCTTGTGGTTTGGGAGCAACCAAAGTGGGCACATAAGACAAGTAGGTCTTCAAATCTTGCAGTGTTGCGTCTGCTTCTGGAGTCCACTTCATGGGTCCTGCCTTCTTGAAAATTTTGAAGAACGGCAAGGCACGCCCAGCAGACTTGGAGATGAACCTGCTAAGCGCGGCAACACATCCTGTCAAACGCCTCACATCCTTAACTATCTTGGGTGCCTAAATCTGCTCGATAGCTTGGATCTTATCGGGTTGTACTCTATCCCGCGATGGGACACCAAGAAACCAAGTAGCTTGCTGGAGGGAACGCCAAACACACGCTTCCCTGGGTTTAGCTTCAAGTTGATCTTGCGCAGAGTAGCAAACATTTCGTCTATGTCCTGGATGAGGGTTAATCTGTCCTTGGTCTTGACCACAATATCATCCATGTAAGCTTCAATGATCCTGTGCAACTGTGATTCAAAACCAATCTGGCTACTCTCGCAAAAGTGGATCCGACACTCTTCAATCCGAAAGGCATTCGCACGAAGCAGTATGTGCCACATGGGGTGATGAATGAGGTCTTCTCTTCGTGTTCCTTGGACATAAAGATTTGATGATATCCAGAGAATGCATCTAGAAAGGAAAGAAAATCACATCCGTAAGTCGAATCCACAATCTGATCAATGCGTGACAAGGGAAATGGGTCATTCGGGCATGCCTTGTTTAGATCCAGAAATCTATGCGAAGCCTCCATTTTGCCATTAGCTTTGCGCAAGACCACTTGGTTTGCTAACCACGTTGTATGTAGTACTCCTCTAACCAAACCAGCTGCCTCAAGTTTCTTGATTTCCTCGGTAATGAACTACTGCCGCTCCAAGGCTTGCTTTTGGACCTTCTGCTTGACGGGCCGGGCATGTGGGCAGACAGCAAGGTGGTGCTCGATTACCTCCCTGAGAACACCGGGGATATCTGATGGTTGCCAAGCAATTACATCGATATTCGCCTACAGGAAGGCAACGATCGCGCTTCCTATTGTCATCAAGGGTGGCACTGATAGTGAAAGGAACCTTGGATCTCTTGCTATTGGAACTCTCCGGCAAGTCACCAAAAGGTGCAACATACTCCAAAGAGATACACTTCCCATATTCCTTGCTGGCGTCCCTCCTAGCCTTCTTCTTTCCTTTGCTTTCCTTGGCAGGAGCTATGGCTTCAGGGGCCTCTGCCGGAACTGTGTCCCGGTACATCTTATCCACATAAATAATTGCGTCCTTCTCGTCTGACAGAATGGAAATGGTGCCCATCGGCCCTGGTATCTTCAAGGTGTTGTAGGCATAGTGGGATGCCGCCATGAATTTTAACAGAGCTGGGGGTCAAACGATTCTGTTGTACCGTAGGGGAGGTCGACCACATCAAACATAACCTTCTTACTCCGGTAATTCAACTCTCCCTCAGACGTCACTAGCAACGTGATCTTTAGGACGACTCCTGCCGGGGTTGATTCCTTGAAACGTGCCCGTGAACTTGAGCTCTTCCTCTGTTATCTGAAGTTTGCTGATGACCATTGGGTAATCAGATTCAACCCAGCCCCATCGTCAACCAACATCTTTGTGACTTTGAGGTTGCGGATCATTGGTGAGACCAACAACGGCAAGCACCCTACCGCGGTGGTGCGATCAAGGTGGTCCTCTTCGTCAAAGACGATGGGCATGCGTGACCACTTGAGCGGCTTCCAAGAATATGCCATTGGTCCACGGCATTAACCTCACGCGCCCACTGTTTAAGTTGGCGGCGATAGGAGTGCAGAGATGCACCCCCATCAATGCACAGGGCGTTAGTGGCCTTCTGGAATTCCTGTTCGCTGGTTTCCTCTCCATCCCCTCCATCACTTTCATCATTGCAATCCTCCTTCTCTCGGCCCCTGGCGGGTTTTCCTTGGTACGCAGGAGCCTTTCCGGGGCGATTTGCTTCACCACCTCGGCCCTTCCTGCCAGCGCCATTCTGACCATTTTCCTTATCACGCTTCTCATACTCAACCGTCAGCTTCTCGACAAGTTGTTCAACCTGATGACATTCCTGGAGATTGTGGCCCTTAGTCCGATGAATCTTGCAATACGGCCCATCACCTTTCCCAGCCTTCTCAACCTCCCGCCAATCAGCGCACGCGGCAACTTCCTTGCCGAGGGCTTCGGCCTTAGCCTTCTTGCCAGTACTAGGCATGCCTGATCCCTCAACGGTCATCACTTCCTTAGCTTTGCGCCTCTTGTTTCCCTTTTTGTTCTTCTTCTTCTGACTGGTGGCCTCGTCGTCATCTTCTGAGTTGATGTCGACGCCATATTCTTCTCCAGGGAGTTTCCTCCCCTCCTCCACCTGAGCACACTTTTCCACCAAGGTGTAAAGCTCCTTCACAGTCTTGGGCAACCAAACGTTCATCTTAGAACGTATCCGACGGTTATGCACATTGGACCGCAAAGCAACTATCACAGCTGCCGGATTGATATCTGGAATATTTCTGTGGACTCTATTAAACCTCTGCATGTACTTCTGTAGAGTCTCTCCTTCCTTCTATGGGAGAAGCTGCAAATTGCAGGGCCGCCCTGGTTCTTAATGGCCACCCGTGAAGGAGCCAACGAACTCATGGCACATGTCAGCCCAGGTCGAGATGGAGTTCTCCGGCACGTGCATCAGCCAGGACCTCATGTTTGACTTGAGTGCCAAAGGGAAGTAGTTCGCAAAAAACTTCTCATCTCTTCCCCCGACAGCTTGAACAACGATGGTGTAGATGCCCAAGAACTCTGACAGGTTCAGTCTCCCATCATACTTATCTTGTATCTCTGGCTTGAACATGCGAGCAGACAGCCAGCGGACTTGCCACAGCTCACGGGTGAAGGCAGCGCACCCATCCTCAAAAGGCAGGTACCCGCCTCCGCCGAGCGCAGGCTCGTTGATGTTGGGGTCATCGCGTCCATTGAACTGGTGGTGGTTGTCACGGCGTCGCTGGATGGTGACGTGCGTGCCCTCCATCTGCCTGTCCTCCGAAACTCGCCGCCGGCCTTGACATGCTCGAGGATTGGATGAAGCCATCGAGACATCATCAGCCCTTGGTCGCAAGGACCTCGTGCGGGTTGCTGCGGTGGGGATTGCACCATGGGGGTAGCCCCTTTGTCGGTGTCAAAACCGGCGTGTCTCGGGTAGGGGGTCCCGAACTTTGCGTCTAAGGTCGATGGATACAGGAGACAGGGGACACGATGTTTACCCAGGTTCGGGCCCTCTGTATGGAGGTAATACCCTACTTCCTGCTTGATTGATCTTGATGAATATGAGTATTACAAGAGTTGATCTACCACGAGATCGTAATGACTAAACCCTAGAAGCCTAGCCTGTATGACAATGGTAATGAGTATATCCTTTCCGGACTACACCTTCTGGCTTATATATGCACCGGGGAGATCTAGGGTTACATAGAGTCGGTTACATAAGAAGGAATCTTCATAGTTGGTCGCCAAGCTTGCCTTCCATGCCAAGGAGAGTCTAATCCAGAAACGGGTATAGTGTTCGGCCTTTATGTCTTCATAGCCCACCAGTCCGGCCCATTGATAATAGGCCGGACGCCCGAGGACCCCTTAGTCCAGGACAACCTCAGTAGCCCCTGAACTTGGCTTCAATGACGAGGAGTCCGGCGCGCAGATTTTCTTCGGCATTGCACGGCGGGTTCCCCTTTTCCTGAACTCCAAGACAGTCTTCGGATGTGATCAGAGTGTCCGGACCTGTCACACACACCATACACAACCGCAGAGGGAATATAATTTTGTATGAGTCCAGTCTGCTGACAAATTTTTGTAACATGACATCACGTCCAACCGGTCATAATTCCGGACCGTCCTGTGTCCGCCGCTCCATGTCCCGAGACGCGGTCGCTGTTGGCACGTCTTGTCAAAGTAGAGATCATGCCCCCTTATTGTGGGATCCTCATCAATGCGATTATGGGTAACCCAACCATGCCTTTTACATAGCCCTTGGGAATAGGCGAGCTCTAAGGCGAGTGGGGAGGCATTCAACATTCACTGCCTTTATAAGGGGATAAGGATTCCCTCTTCCTCTCCCACGCCTTCTCTCTATATCCGCCCTTCCAATCTTGTTGAGGATACAGCTACGGAGTGTGAACCGCCCCGGAGGGGCCGGTTTACCCTCGTGCGTGATCCAGGCCCATATGGAGGCCTGGAGCCCAGAAGGGAATTAAGATCCATACATGTAAACCGCCCTAATACTGTAACTTGTATTGTAAGACAAGAAAGGAGAGACCAAACCGGACTCCTGTATGAGCCGGATTGGGATTCTCTGAAGCCGGCCGGGCGTTAACCCGTGTATATAAGGGGACGACCCGGCGGCGAGTTAGGACAGAGATTCGAGGCCAAGGCAAAGCTATTGCTCCCTAGTCGCCGAATCATATCAATCACACCACAACTGGACGTAGGTCTTTACCTTCATTGAAGGGGCCGAACCAGTATAATTCCCGTGTCTTGTGTCCGCATTAACCCCTCTAGGTAACCCGTACGATGGCCCTGCGACTAAGTCCTTTCATGAGGACATCTGCCGTGACAATTCCACGACAGTTGGCGCCCACCGTGGGGCTATCGCACGATGGTTTGATGATCTTAGAGGGCAAGTTCGAAGGACTCGAAGGCTATCGATGGGCGGATGACTAAGAGTCGTCGCGGCAAACTCTACATCGACGATGCGGACTGGGGCCCCGAGGCCAGCTCGGTGGAGTATGGATACCGGGTCCCCTTTGGCGGCATACACGTGTTCATCGGCAAGATCGGCGAGTCAGGGCCTGGGCCAGACATCTGCACCGCCCTCGTCGAGACGGCTCAGCGGGCGAAGAAGAGTCCTGCCCTGGCCAAACCGGCGGTCAAGCGTGTTTTCGTGGGAGTCGTCCACGGGTTATTCTGGCGGATCAGCATCTGGTGACGAAACCGTCGTTTACTCTGGCGACGAGTCGTCGGCCGGAGAAACCGAGTCTTTATACCAGCTGCAGGATGGCCAGATCGGGGGCTGTTCCGACGGTGAGAGCATTCCGGACCCCTTCGATCTACCCAACCGGGTCGGGGTCTTCATGGCTGGCACGCAGGAGGCGCTTCACTCTTCGGCCGCGGCGCCCCTGGTCGCCGGTTCAACAGCGGTGATGGCAGCCGGGGAAGGAGGCCTGTGCGCCCGCCGGCTCAAGTTTTGTCAGAGCTTTTCGACGCGTTAGCTGTGCTCCTGGCGGAGGCTAATCCGCCGGATCAGGACTTTCACAACGCGGAGATTGCAAAGGTGAGGGGACAGATCGCCAATGCTAAAGCGGACTTGGCAGCCGCGGACGAAAGGATGGCAGCGGAGCGGGCCGCTTTGGATGCGCAGGCTTATAGGCTCAGGCTGGACCAGAGCGCGGCACAGGAAGTCATGAAAAGGAAGTACAAGTCCCGTTTACCTTCCGTTTTTGAGGGAAGGGAGCTTTTCAATACCCCAGGGGCAGGGACCAGTAATCCGCCGCCATTGGTAAACCGGCCGGAAGCACCTGGGACGGCCGCACCGGTTCAGCCCCGGATGATAGATCTACCTCGCCATCATACCGGCGCACCCCAGACCGTGCAGACACCTCCGGGTCACTACTCCAACCCGATGGATAACCTCGTAGCGGCTGCGGCGCGGTTAGAGGCAATCCCAATTGAAGGCGATTCACCACAGGCAGTGGAGACACGCCGGGTCAAGGAGCTCCTCAGGACGGCCTTGGCTCAGCAAGAAGCGTACTCGTACAGTCGAGATAGGATCCATTCCACCCCCCGCCCGAGTCAGGGCTGCAGCCGGCGCGTCGATGAACCGGCCGTATCAAGCAATGCGCAGCGTGGACCGCCTCGCGGCAACAATCCGGCAGGCGGCTTTGAGGATGCTCAAGTGGTAGTGGACCGCGCCAGGGCACGTAGGGAGGCCGGATTAGCAGCACAAGCGGAGGATCATCCGCCCGCGCCGGTTCGACCAACCATCTTCGAACCAGGGGTCACGTCTGGCTCTTTGGGGGTGCCTTGCCTCGTCCCTGCTTTACATAGCGTCGCTTGCCCAAGGATTTCAAGGGGCCGCAAGGTGCCCAACTATACTGCCGACTTGGCTCCGGAGGCATGGATAGAAAGCTACGAGATAGCCATGGAGATCTTGGATGTGGATGAAGCAGCATGTGCAAAGTACTTCACAATGATCTTTGGAAGGTACTACCGAACCTGGTTGAAAAACTTGCCGCTGACTCTATCAACTCGTGGGCGCAGCTTGAGAACCCGTTCATCAAAATTTCAAGGACACCTGTAAACAGCCCATGTCGGTGGTGGATCTGGCGACTTGCGCCCAGCGGACGGAGAGTCTACAACCCATTGGGTGCGCCGTGTCTCGGAAGTGTTACATTCTTGAGACGGATCAACCCTGGTTCCGCGATCATGACCTTGAAGCCAATTGCGGTTCGAGCCATTGAAGCTGAAGCTGGAGTCGTATGAAGCGTTTTGTCATGATATGGGCACTCTAATGGGTGTTTTGGTAAAGTACGCTGATTACGATAGTACCAAGGATCCTGAATCGGAGAATGATGAAGCGGGAAGGGAAAACAGAACGGCAATTCCAGGAGCCAGCAGCATCGATCGGCGAGCAATGGAGGGCACAAGCGTAAAGTTTAACGGCAACATGGGCTTTGTGGCCAACACCAACACGCAGGACAAGGGTCAGCGGCGCCGGGTAGGCGAGTCAAACCGGAGTGGTCACAATCCGGATCGATTGAACCAGATTAAATCAACCTTGTCCAAAGCACGGGACGAAGGAGGCACCGCGAACCACCTTTGGAAGGACTGTTATATTATGCAGGAGTTTAAGAACTCCAACTCTTTCCGGTATGATCAAGGGTCCGGCGGCGTTCGAGGTCCGCTCCGGTTACGGTGGAGAAATTCCGGCCCGAGGTTCGTGGTAATCCGGGCGGGCAAGGCAATCAGAATAATGAAGGTAATCGAACGAGTCGAGAACCAAGGGGCTACAATCAACAACAGCAGCGATCGGGTTATCGAGCAATCCAAAGCAATTGAATGGCGGACAGTACCACGTCTTTACCACCAGCTTAGACCGACGAGACCGGAAACTTGAGAGGCGGTCGGTGTTGTTGAACTGCTGCGCCGCATTACCTGCTACTGGTCCGAGCAGCCGATTGTGTGGAGCGAGGACCATCCTCCCGTGTTTACAATCCGGCCGATTAGCCCTGGTAGTGGCACCCGGTAGGCGGGTACAAGTTTACCAAGGTCCTTATGGATGGAGGAAGCAGCATTAATATCTTATACTCTGAAACTTTCCGACGGATGGGGTTAACAGATAGGCATCTCGGGCCGTCCAAGATGATGTTTCACGGAGTAGTGCACAGTAAGTCGGCATATCCGGTCGGTAAGATAGCCCCGAGGTAACCTTTGGAGACGAGCATGATTCCGAAACGAAGCGTTGACATTTGAGGTGGTGAAAATTCAGAGCCCTTACCACGCCTCTTTGGGCGGCGGCTTATGCTAAGTTCATGGCACGGCCCTGTTATGTCTACTTACAGCTGAAAATGCGGGTCACAAAGGAATAATAACGGTTCATGGAGCCGCGGATCGCTCTGGAATGCGAGGAAGGTGATGCGGCTTATGCCGAGTCGGTTTGTGCCACGGAGGAGTTAAAGTATTATAAGGATAATGTTGATCCGGCGGATATGACCCTTTGAAGAAACCAACTACGAACATGATCCGGACTTGAAGTTCAAATCGGCGCTGAAACGAAGCTTGTTGATTTTGTGCCCGCGAATCATCCAAGCAGTTCACCATCGCGCCAACCTGGATCCTAAATAGGAAAGCGCGCTCGCGAAGTTCATCCGTGAGAACCGGGACATCTTTGCATGGAAACCTTCGACATGCCGGTGTACCGAGGAACTCGCTGAGCACACTCTTAATGTTGATCCGAAATACAAACCGGTAAAACAGTTTCTTCGCCGGTTTAACGAGGAAAGGCGCAAGGCCATCGGAGAAGAAGTCGCTAGACTTTTGGCGGCAGGGTTTATCGTTGAAGTCTTTCACCCAGAGTGGCTCGCTAATCCGGTGTTGGTCCTTAAGAAAAATGGCACTTGGCGCATGTGCGTGGATTACACAGATCTCAACAAGGCTTGTCCAGCGGATCCTTTCGCCCTCCCCCGCATTGATCAGATCATTGATGCAACGGCGGGTTGTGAGCGTTTGAGCTTCCTGGATGCATATTCTGGTTATCATCAGATTAAGATGGCGGTTAAGGACCAGGAGAAGACGGCATTTATCACCCCTTTTGGAGCCTTCTGCTATGTGTCCATGCCTTTTGGGCTCAAGAGTGCCCAAGCAACTTATCAGCGTTGCGTACAGAATTGTTTGCATAAGCAGATCGGCCGTAATGTGCACGCCTATGTGGATGATATCGTGGTGAAATCAAGGCAGAAGGAGACATTGATTGAGGATTTAAAGGAAACCTTTGACAACTTGCGGGTGTACAAGATGATGCTCAACCCGGCCAAGTGCGTCTTTGGTGTTCCGGCAGGCAAGTTGTTGGGTTTTCTCGTGTCAAACCGGGGGATTGAAGCTAATCCGGAGAAGATTACAGCTATTACTTCTTTAGCTAAGCCAAAGTGCATCAATGATGTTCAACGTTTGGCAGGCCGGATTGCTGCGCTAAGCCGGTTTATCGATCGCCTCGGAGAGAAGGCTATCCCTTTATACCAGATGCTGAAGAAGACGGATCAATTCGTTTGGAGCTCAGCTGCTGATGAGGCCTTGGAGGATCTAAAGCGGCAGCTGGCCAACCCGCCTGTTCTTGCTGCCCCTATTGACAGGGAGCCGCTCCTGTTATATGTTGCTGCTAATGCCAGGGCAGTGAGTGTGGCCATTGTGGTGGAGCGCAAGGAGGCAGGGAAAGAGTATCCGGTTCAGCGGCCAGTTTACTACATCAGCGAGGTTCTCATCGAGTCTAAACAAAGGTATCCACATTGGCAGAAGCTGGTATATGGAGTCTTTATGGCAAGCCGGAAGCTGAAGCAATACTTCCAAGGGCACCCCATCACGGTGGTCAGCTCGGCTCCTTTAGGCGATATCATCTTGAACCGGAAGCAACTGGCGGATTGCTAAGTGGGCTATAGAGCTTGGGCCACACGGTTTAAAATACGTGCCGGGACGGCCATAAAGTCCTGTACTTGTGGATTTCATTAATGATTGGACGGAGTTGCAAGCACCGAAGAGAAACCGGATCACACCTATTGGACCATCCATTTTGATGGGTCCAGCAATTGGAGGGCTCGGGGCTGGAGTCGATTAACTTCCCCACGAGGTGACAAGTTCTGTTATGTTCTCCGCCTAATGTTCCTTTGTACTAACAATGCAGCTGAGTATGAAGCCTTGCTCCATGGTCTCCGGATGGCCAAGGAAATGAATCTCAGCCGGGTTAAATGCTTTGGTGACTCGGACTTGGTGGCCCGGCAAGTATCCGCACTTGGGACTCAAAAGATCCGCTCATGGCTGCGTGTCGTCGGAAGTGGATGTTGTGGCAGGACATTTTAAAGGGTATCGGGTAGACCATGTGGATCGTCGGAAGAACGGCGGCCGATGCTTTGAGCCGGCTGGGTTCCAGCGTAAACCGGTCCCGCCTAGCGTTTTCCTTGATGTGCTGCACAAACCGTCGGTCAAGCTCCCCGATGAGATTGATTTGGCTATCCCTGATCCGGAGGCTCAACTGGTGGCGGCCTTGCATATCATTCCGGATTGACGCCCCTTATTTGGCATACATGAACCGGGCGAATTACTGAGGATGAGACGTTGGCCCGGCAGATAGTTCGGCGGTCTAAGTCTATGACCATTGTTAATGGCGAGTTGCACCGTCGCGGGTGTCGTAGGCGTTTCAGCGTTGTGTGTCCCTCAAGAGGGCTGTGAGATATTGCGAGAGATTCATGAAGGGATTGTGGTCACCACGCGGTTCAAAATCCTGGTGGCCAAGGCATTCCACCATGGTTTCTATTGGTTGACCGCCCATGCTGATGCGGAGGATCTAGTCGACGATGTGATGGTTGCCAAAAGTTCTCGGCGTGCTCATGTGCCAGCCCAAGAATTGAGGATGATTCCAATTACTTGGCCGTTTGCGACTTGGGGTGGACATGGTTGGACCTTTCAAAAGGTCCAAGGACAAAAAGACCCACCTGTTGGTAGCTGTAGATAAATTTACCAAGTGGGTCGAGGCAGAGCCTGTTAGCAAGTGTGATGCAGCCACGGCGGTTCAGTTCATCAAACGGGTGATTTTCCGGTTTGGGTTTCCACACAGTATCATCACGGACAATGGCACCAATTTATCCAAGGGAGCTATGAAGGAATTTTGTGAGCGAGAGCATATCCGGCTTGATGTTTCTTCTGTAGCCCACCCACAATCCAATGGTCAAGCGGAGCGAGCTAATCAGGAAATTTTGAAGGGTATCAAACCCCGGCTTATGGTCCCTTTAGAGAGGACGCCGGGTTGTTGGGTGGAGGAGCTACCATCAGTGATATGGAGTATAAACACTACTCCCAACCGATCCACTTGGGATATCGCCGTTCTTTATGGTCTATGGAGCGGGCGGTTCTTCCCAAAGATATCCGTCATGACTCGCCCAGTGGCAGCTTATGTTGAGACAGATAGTGAGGCAGCACGGCAAGATGATCTGGATCGACTGGATGAAGAGCGTGATATGGCAGCAGCTCGCTCGGCGGTTTACCAGCAGGATCTTCGTCGGTATCACAGCCGGCGGGTTAAAACCAGAACCTTTCAGAAGGAGACTTGGTGCTGCGGCTCATTCAAGATCGAAAAGATATGCACAAGCTATCCCCACCTTGGGAAGGGCCTTTTGTGGTCAGCAAGAATCTATACAACGGTTCCTACTATCGATCGATGTTCGAGAGCAAAAGGATTCACGCACGCCGAGGAAGAGACCAACAGGCCGTGGAACATTGCTCATCTTGACCTTACTATACCGAGCCATTGGCTCCGCTTATGTACATATTAAGACAATGTATATATTTTGAATAAAAGCAATAAACGGATCCTCGGCTAAAGCGGGTATCTGTTACGCATAAACTTCCGGTTTGGGTACATGGAGATCTTTGTCGTGAAGCGGCCTCCGGTTCAACCCTTAGCCTTGTTTTCGAAACTTTTGTCATTTGGGGGCTTGGTCGATCCGAACCAATGCGATGCCTCTTAGCGGTAAAAGCCACCAGATCATTTGGGGACATGGTCATGTCTGAACCAGTCACGCCTCTTGGTCGGCCTAAGGCCATAGAATCACTTGGGGGCTTTGGTCGAACCCGAACCATTGCAATGCCACTTGATCGGCATCATGCCACGAGTTCAGTTGGGGACCTGGCTGACTTGAACCATCGCTACGCCATATAGGGGGCTTGGTCCTGTCCGACCATGGTAACACCATCTGATCCGGTTCAGTACAGCCTTTTCTTGCAAAACGATTCTTTTGTTGATTTTGCTTTTATGTGGTTTTGATACCAATCATTTGGTTTTTGTCGGCCTGCTTAAACCGACACATTTTTTAAACCGGATTTATGTTGTCGGTACGTTTTTACGCTGGCGATTTTTTGTTCCGGTTTGATTTTACTGTTAAAACATCCCATTGTGGAGTAACAGGGGGCTTATCATGCCCGGCACGATTTGCACGGTAAATCGGTCTTATACACACAGAGATTACTCTCCTTTGACGGTGATGGTTTATAAGACCTCCGCTTCGGGATTGGCTAAAGCCAACTGTGTGCCTGATGCTGGCAGAGGTGTAAACCGCCATGGCGGTTTAAGAACTTGTGATTGCAGGCAAAATATGTTGCAGGATTTACTACAAAAGCCAACGGATCCAGCACTGCCATGCAAAAGTTTACAGACTGAGGTTGTACCGGCATTGTTTAATAAAGACACTTGCTAGCCTATTACAAAGCCTTTCGAGGCCCGGCGTTTCACGCGGAGTTGTGCCTTGAAGCTTTGGATATCACCCAGCTTGACGGATTACGCTGCTTCACCGGGTTGGCGCGAAGTAGAGGGGACGGCGCCTGGCGTCGGTTCAGCTTCTTCCTCT
Source organism: Aegilops longissima (assembly GCA_021605205.1). NCBI lineage: Eukaryota > Viridiplantae > Streptophyta > Magnoliopsida > Poales > Poaceae > Aegilops > Aegilops longissima. The sequence goes on from CM038677.1 coordinate 268,309,991, forward strand.
TCCTCACCCAAAGCCCGGAAGTCATTGGTAGACCAGTCAATCCGGGTTAAGGCCTCGAAGACAGCTTCTTCACTTATCGCTCAGCAGCGGATCAACGCTCGGGGCGTAAGTGTGCTTACGGATTGGAGGGATCAGGCTCTGCACTTCCGGGATGACAAACTCCACCCGCTTGTTATTGGCATCATAAAAAGATCGGTGAACCTCCAGATTGGCTTCAGCGGCCAATTGACTCGCCAACGGACGCATTTCCTTTGTAATCCGCTTCAGGGTGTTGTTATCAAAGGCTTCACCGTTCTCTTGAGCGCTGGGAAAACCTTTAGCTATGTCAGCCGGATCAAGGTCCGCTATCCATGCCTTGGAACGCGTCAGAGCCAGTAAGGTGCCAGCCCGGGCTGCGGATCGCTTCATCTCTTCAAGCTGCCCCGGAATCATTGACAGCCGGTCCAGCGTCTCTCTGATCAGGGACGGCGCCGTGTTGTCATATGAAGTGGCGCATATGACCCGCTGGGCGCCGGTATATAGCTGCTCGATCAGAGTGTACGAAGCCTTGAGTTTTTTCCGCACGTCGGAGCCCAGATGGGCAATACGTTTGCCTGCACCAGGTTTAGACAGCTCAAGTTAAACCGGCGGACGCATTAACACAGGCATAGTCAGTATAAATTTGCTTACCAAAGATGGCAGAGGTCATGGCATGCACTTGGCGTTTAAGCCCGGTCAGCTCTTCCGTCACCGGTTTAAGGGCCGCCTCAGCTTCCTCCGCCCGCTTTACTAAACCGGCTTTCTCGGTATCCCAGTTGATCCGTTCGGATTTGTACCACTCCTTCAGCTGTTCCATGGTGGTCAGGGCAGTTTTCAGCTCATCCTTGGCTTTGGTGGCTTCTGTTATTTGGATTTCCAGATTGGTTCGGAGGTCCTTTAGTTGCACAGCCTGCTGGAGTATTTCACTCTGATGACAAAGGAAGCAGGTTAGTGGTTTCATTATGCAAGTCCCAAGCTTAATACAAGTATTCAACTTGGCACTTGGGGGCTAATGGCTAGTTGATCTCAATTTTGCTATGAAGAGAAAACACCTTAAGTCCCGGTTTAACTTTGCAAAGTTAAACCGACCCTTGGGGGCTACTATGCAGTTAAGATATGAGAGGTCAGTTCATTACCTCATAGCGGTCCTTCATGCGGTTTACTAGACCGGCTTCAAAGTTGCGGCTTGTGTAAAGCCGGTTCAGAAAGCCGGAATGAAGCTCTTGGCAGAGAAATTGTCGTAGTCGACATATCAGTCTTCCCTTGTCCTTGCTCATAATAGTGGAGCCGTCTTTGATGTTGTGCTTTGTTAAAGCGACTGGTTGGCCAGAGCAGTGTAGCCAATACTGCCACAATAACATCGCCGTTCTCAGCGGTCTTGTTTGGGCTTGCCATCGCTTTTGCTTTGGCTCGGCGGTTCAATAGTCACGACCACTCGGCGGACGGATATGATGGAACAGGTTGGGAAGTTTCCACTTGGACCTCCGTTCAACTTCGGCGGATCAACACCGCTGCGTCTTTGTACAGCTTCGCGAGCTTTCCTTGGCAGCTTCAGGATTCTCGTGTGTTTGTTCGGGATGTTTTCCGGATCAACATCCGTGGTGGGATCAAGAGTTTTGCCTTTTGCTCAAGCGAGCCTTGGTGCTGCAATAGTCGAGTCGGATCAAGACAAATTTACCAGAGTGACGGTGAGTCGAATTGGCAAACAGTAATTACGCATCAAGCGCGATGTTCAGCGGAGGCAGTTGTGTGGTGGATGAACCGCCGACGAGTTGGAAGAGGCCTGATAATTGGGTCGACGGATTGAGAGGACATCGGAAGAAACCTTTAAGGGATAACGCTTTTCGGAGAGCAAGTCACCTCGGCCGACGCTTCCGGATAGGTGTGTCCGTAAACCGGCTGAAGTAACCTGTTGGCCACTATGCCGGGTTGTACGACGCCGTCGCCTGTTGTGTCTTCAAGTTAAGATTTGGATTCAAGTAAGCACAGGAATGGTATTTTTCACTTTCCGGACGGCGCGATTTAATTCTCTTAACCGCGCAAGGTCGGATTCGGAAGAAAGTAAGATTACCTCAACAGGGTCGGCGTGGCTGGCTTCCGCATCATCCTGGGAAGAAAATTGTCAGTAAAAAGATTGTAAGAGGACTAAGCATGTGCAGGAAGAAACACAAAGCGGCAAGCCGGTTTACCTCAGCGTCTGATTCTTCGTCCTCCGCCGGATTAGAGGACTCGGCAGTCTTCTTCTTGCCCGTTTTCTTAGTGGCCTTTGACTTTACACGAGGCGCCCGAACCGGTTTGGTTCGCTTCCAGAAGGAGCTGTCGGCCTGAGAAGGGATAAAGGATTAACGTGCATTGACGGAGTATTAAGAGCTTGAAAGATAGAGAATAGAGCTTACCGCGGCGGTTTGTTGGTGGCACGAATGGAGCCAATCCGTGAGGCTGCAGACGGAGATTGGTTCATCAAGCATCTTCTTGACGATTTCGGTGACCTCCTGTTCAGTTATAGGCAGCTCGTGACGCCTTTGAGGATCTTTGAGGCTGCCGGTGTACTCGTGCATCAATCTGGGCCGGCGGCTTAGTGGCAAAACACCCCAAGAGACCCAGCAACGTACAAGATCTACGCCGGTTAAACCATTGGCCATTAGAGCCCGGAGCTTGATTATTTGCGGTGCGAAGTTTTTTCGTTCCGCGGCGGTTAAGCGGGAAGGCAGCGGATGAGTGTTGCTGAGCCGGTGAGAACGGTAACCCGCAAGGGGTTTTCGCCGGCGAGGGCAGTTTTCCGGCAGAGAACCAGGTTTGGTTCCATTCCTTTGGATGGCTGTGGTGCTTGGCGTGGGAAAATCGACTTCCTTCCTCTTACGGATCGACACGCCGCCCAGCTCGTGTTCGACCGTCGAAAACTCGTATGGCGGTTCAAATGGAAAAATCCGGAACAACTCCACAGATGGTTCTTCTTGAAGATAGACTTCACGAAGACTTGAAAGTTGCATATATTCGACAATCGAATTTGGGCCGATGTCCCGAGGATGAAGCTGCAGACCGGCAAGGACATCCCGAAAATTTTGAACCGGGCGGACAGAACCCCGGTCTAAGTGATGCATGAACACGACATTTCTCCGCCATGCTCGGGAGGAAACTCGCCTTCGGAACGCGCCAAAGGAGGACACTTTTGGAGCCAAACCGCCAGGTGGTGACATAGCCGCTGAGCTGCGTCTCGTGACTCGACCGGACCCGCTTGCAAGCGAAAATTGAGGAGCCATTCCGAAGATTATATGGGAAAGCTGCGAAAGAAAGGAAGAAAACGGTTCACTATTAAACAGGTCAGCGTTATAAATATTGTTAAACCGCAGTTCAGAAGCCGGCTTCCCGTCCGTTTAACTAAGGACTAATGGAGGGTCGGATTAAATATCGGTTAAACCGCGGAAGAGCTAGTGCTGAAAAAATTGCTAAGTATAGATGAAACAGGTTTCCCATGCAAAAGGAAATAATCTAGATCTACCAGGTTCAAGAAAGAGAATTTCTGCGACCTATACTGCACCTCCTACAGCGCAGGAAGGTTCGGTATGTTAAAATGGAAGATCTGAACAAGGGGAAAGGCGCCTAGAATCGGTAAACGGTGAAAGCATCCGCTTGCATATGAGAAGCGGTGCGGCCGAGCCGTCACGGCCATGGCGGAACGGGCATGCAAGGTCGGCAAGTACACTCATGGATTATGCGACGAACCAAGTTTCCAGATGAGATCTAGGGTTTAAAGATGACCTTACCGGATGAGCAGGAACCACGGAGGAGCGCGGAGACTCTGGTCCGATCCGGTTGATGCAGCGGGTCAAGGGAAGCGCCGGTCGAAGGTTGAAGGTGACGGCAAGAGCTTCGTGGTCGGCAGGTCGCGAGGAAGAAGAAGAGAGGAAGAAGAAGAAGAGAATGACCCGACCGGTCTATTTATAAGGGGCCGGAGTAATCAATGGGCGCGAGAATTGAGGAGCCAAAAGCGGCGGAAGGTGCAGCGGCCGCCTCGATTCCCGGGATAGCTTTAATGAAGGGAATCTTACTGTTTAGATTTTTGTCCAAAATGACGTCAGGGGGCCCTGACACGAAGATCAGAGGATGATGTCACGGCGGTTCAAGTCAATGGCGGTTTACAAGGAAGATCAAGGGTTGCCTGAAGACGTGGAAGATTAACCTGAACCGGTTCAAGTCAATCTGGGGCCTAATGTTGAGGATACAGCTACGGAGTGTGAACCGCCCCGGAGGGGCCGGTTTACCCTCGTGCGTGATCCAGGCCCATATGGAGGCCTGGAGCCCAGAAGGGAATTAAGATCCATACATGTAAACCGCCCTAATATCAGAATTTGTATTGTAAGACAAGAAAGGAGAGACCAAACCGGACTCTGTATGAGCCGGATTGGGATTCAGAAGCCGCCGGGCGCTAACCCGTGTATATAAGGGACGACCAAGCGGCGAAGTTAGGGACAGGAGATTCGAGGCCAAGGCAAAGCTATTGCTCCTAGTCGCCAATCATATCAATCACACCACAACCGGACGTGGTCTTTACCTTCATTGAAGGGGCGAACCAAATATAATTCCCGTGTCTTGTGTCCGCATTAACCCCTCTAGGTAACCCGTACGATGGCCCTGCGACTAAGTCCTTTCATGAGGACATCTGTCGTGACAATTCCACGACAAATCTCGAGCTCTAGCGCCCAATTTCTCATCTCCTTGCCACTCGAGCTAGCATTCAACCATGTCCATATCCGGAGGTCAGGGCAAGTGGATGGTCTCCTCCGTCAGGGAGAAGGATATTACTGAGCTTCGGGCGGCCGGATACTTGGCGAAGGAAATCGCCCACCGTCTGCGGGCCAAGGGACAAGTCGTCCCCACGCCGAAGCCCAACGAGAGGGTGGTACTCATCCCTCATTTCTTCCACGGACTAGGGTTCCCACTCCACCCGTTCGTCTGCGGGCTGATGTATTATTACGGGGTAGATTTCCATGATCTGCCACCGAACTCCTTCCTCAACATCTCGTCCTTTATCATCGTGTGTGAGGCCTTCCTTTGCATCCAACCCCACTTCAGGCTGTGGCTCAAAGTCTTCAACGTGAAGGCAAAGGTGGTGGATGGCCAGCACACAAAGTGCGGAGGAGCCATGGTGAGTAAGCTGTCCAACGTCTACTGGCCGAAAGGCACTTTTCTGGATACAGCAAAGGAGTGGCAGAAACAGTGGTTCTACATCACAGAACCCCGCGGCACCACCTGGGCCGCAGCCACCGAATTCCGCTCTGGAGCTCCCATGCAACTCACCTCCTGGGTTGAGAAGAGTCTGAACTGGTGTTCTCCCGATGAGATGATAGCGTTGCAAACACGCATCCAAAGCATGATAGCCAAGGATGTCAAGCTTGTCGATGTAATCCAGGTGATGCTAGTTCGCCGGATCCCTCTGTGGGATTTTAATCCGAAGAAGCATCAAATCTTGGTGAGGCTCTTCGAAACCACCCATGAAGATGCCTGGAAGTTGCTCTTTAAGGGCAACGAGAAACCGCCGGCCACAGATTCAGACCGTGGGCACGACATTAAACACCCCGCCAGCAAGGTATGTTATTTTTAATGTATCCCCTACTTGTTTGTTTCGAGGATTGTGTCCGAGATTTTATCATTGCTCTTTCAGGACTGGATAGAGAGGGCGAAGCGGATCCAGTGTCCGACTCCGCAGCTTTAGAAGGGCGGCTTCTGCGCATCTGGAGGTGGAAACGCCCAAGAAGGGGAGGGCGCCAGTCAACAACACCGCTGGGACGCTGACAGCAGTCAGTCCGCAACAACGCCTCAAGACTAAGCCCCGGGCCGCATCGTAAGTACCATGACTCACGTATACTCACATATCCGGCCTGTCCTCTTTATCGTTTTGAAGTGGTTAATTGTGCGATTGAAGTCCCGCACGCAACAGGATTCAGCGATCCTCATCCGGAGGTTCGTTGGATCCGGCGGAAATGGCTAGCATGTCACCGCCGACCGCTCACTCCCCCGACACCGAGGATGACACCGAAGTGTTGTCTCGGAGGGCCGCTCCGAGCCAGGGAGGGGCCCAGGACGCTTTCCAGGAGGTGCCACAAGGCGAGACCTCCGCTGCCGGACACATGGGGCACCGAATCCCCATAGAGACTGGCGAGGGGGTCGTATTCCGTTTGGCCCTCAGCCGAATACGATTCTGGAGACCAATATGGCTCCAGAATCAGGCGAGCAGCCTCCTTCGAAGGAGGGGGGTGCGCCAATTCCACCGGTTGTTCCTGTCCAACCAGGGGCACCGGATAACCTGATGGAGGCGCTACGAGGCGCCTCCATTGCGGACGAGCACCGTGTCCTTATGGGACGGTGATCGAGAAGGTTCAGTCCGCCAAGAGCGGACTAAACGAGGCCTGCAACAACCTGTTGACAGGTTTTGAGGTAAGCGACGTAGAAAGAGAAAAAACCCATGCAGACAGTAGCCCCTGAGACACTGTCCGGTGTTCCGAAAGAGAGACCGGACGAAGGATCAATCCTTTGTCGTAGGAGACTAACTTAATATGTATGAATAAGCAAAGCGTCATGTTGGTCATGACCTCGCATTCTCGCCAAGTCTCGAATCAAGCAGCGCCTGGAGCGGACCAAGAACGAGCTCGGTGAGGTGAAGATTCGGCTCCAGGAGAAGCAAGGTGAGTAACGACTTGCTGTGTATTCGGAAAGAATAAGTGGTGGTTATTGACCGGAGTGTCATAATATGTCTAGGGCGGCGACCGAGATCGAGGCCCTGAAAAATGCCTTGGCCGAGGCTGAGGGGAAGGCTGTCCAGCAGCAAGCCGCCCGTAAGAAGCTCAAGGCCCGGGTAGGTGAGGTCCAACAGGAGCTCCAGGACGCGGTGAAGAAGTGCGAAGCCTTGGAGGGCGAGACGTCAGTTCAAGAGATCGAACTTACCAAGGCTCGCCAGAGTGCGGAGACCACACGGAATGAGGCCCGGGACGCTCTCCAGGAGATCCAGGAGGCCAAAGCAAGTATGCGGAGAGGAAGTACCTTTTACTAACCCAGATTTGGAGTTGCCCAGGGGCTTTTGCGGATCTACCAGGCAGCGTGTCCGATGCTGAAAGTGCGTTATATCGACTAGAGGGGGGTGAATAGGCGATTTTTATGAATTCTTCACTGAGGAATTTGCCGGTGAGGAAATTCCTTAGCGAAGAAATACTTGCAGCGGAATAAGTACTCAGAAGTAAGCATAGCAGATTACAAGCATAGTCATCATGATGAAATGAAGACAATCACAGAGTACAGAAAGCGTAATCACAGGATAACACAAGATGAAGACAAACAGACTGAAGAAATTGAACGAGGAAATTGAGAAAGTCTTCACCAAAGTCTTCAAACACAGATATGAACAAACACTCAACACCATAATGAGGAAATGAAAGGGTTGAGGAAATAGAACCAGTTAGGTTGGTGAAGACAATGATTTGGTAGACCAGTTCCAACTGCTGTCTCGGTTATACGTCTGTTGGAGCGGCCGAGTATTTAAACTCGAGGACACACAGTCCGGACACCCGATCCATGAGCACGCAGCTCAGACACCAAGTCCTCACCGATTCTCCTTGAACTAAGGTCACGCAGACTCGTCCAATCACTCGTGGTAAGTCTTCAGCGACTTCCAAACCTTCACATACTTGGTCACTCGGCGATCCACAATTCCTCTTGATGCTCTAGACCTTGACGCCTAACCGTCTGGAAGAAGCACAGTCTTCAAAGGTAACAAGCGTCGGATCCACGCAGGATCAATTTCTTCATGATGCTCAATCACTTTGGGTTTGTAGGGTTTGGTTTTGGGTTTTCCTCACTTTTGGGTTTTCCTCACTTGATGATTTTCTCTCAAAGTCCTCGGAGGATGGGTTGCTCTCAAATGACAAGTGTCAAGTTCTCTCGAGCAGCCAACCAACTAGTGGTTGTAGGGGCGGCTATTTATAGCCTAGGGAGCAGCCCGACATGATAAGACATAAATGCCCTTCAATGATATGACCGTTAGGTGGATAAGATATTTGGGACAGGTGGCGCCAAGAAGACAAAGAACGGTCGGAAATTTGAACATCAAATTCCTCGGGGCTATCATGTTCTCATCGTAGGCAATTCAGACCGGCGAATTTAACTCCTCGCCGAATAAATTCTCAAATGACTGTAAGAGCTTCGTCTCACATCAAGAAATTGACTGAATCTGTATGAGATTTCCAAAAGCTTCACTCAAGGAATTGGTAGGTGTAGGATTTTGAGTTGAGCATCAAATGGAAATTTTTCCTTAGTATTTCCTCGACCCCCTTTAACAAAGACGGTGTTTCCTATGACTCAAGAAAGAGAAAATGAAACTACGAAAACAAAAGTCTTCACGCTTCATGTTCCTCAAATGAATACCAAGTCTTCAAGGTCACACCAATTTCTTCACTTTCAAAGTCTTCGAAAGTCTTCGAAATATCAAAGTCTTCATTGAAGAACTTCATTTTAGGGTCGACTTTCTCTGTAAATATCAAACTCCTCATAGACTTATAGACTGTGTACACTCACAAACGATTAGTTACTTAACCTATAAGTCTTCAATACACCAAAATCACTAAGGGGCACTAGATGCACTTACAATCTCCCCCTTTTTGGTGATTGATGACAACATAGGTTAAGTTTTCAACGGGGATAAACATATGAAGTGTAAATACTGATAATGAGGAATTTGATTGCAAGATATAGAAGAACTCCCCATGAAGATGTGCATAGTGAGATATTTGCTTTTGAGGCAATGCACATTTGAAGAATTGAATCATGGAGATCTCCCCCTATATCTTGTAATTCATACACGCATTTAACATATAGTATGAAGAATTTGAAATGCATGATGAAATATGGTGCTTGATGTTATGCAATGTAACGCATCAAGAGTACCAGAGCCCAAAGGCCAAATTGATTTGCTATGAAGATTTTCAAAGAGCTCACGAAATCGAGCATAACTATCGTAATCGAGCATAAAGCAAGAGCATAATGCATCAAAAGTATCAAAGCACCATCGGGTTTAAGATTACAACTCGATCCAATAAAAGGTTTCAGAAGAACGAGAGTTGTAACTTAATAAAATACTGTATATAGACAAAAACTAGACCCGCTTGAAGACTAACTCAAATTTCTCCCCTTTGTCATCAAATGACCAAAAGGATCGGCGAGGACTAACGCCTTGAAGAATTTCAAGTTGAAGACGGAGCGCCAAAGATTGTTGGGGTCGGTTGTTGAAGTAGGACCAGCAGCAGTGTCTTCCAAATCTTCATTTTCATCGATGTCGCGAGATGAAGAATAGGAGCTGGCCACCAAGGAAGGAACTTTGACCTTCTTGAATTTCTTCGAGGAGGTGCAGACCAGTCAAATTCTTCCTTGAGTCCCATTGAAGCAGTTCTTCTTCATTGTAGACATGTGAAAGAACAGCCCAGTGCGCTTGAAGGTTTCATGAAGGTAGTAGTGGTTTTCTTCACCGCATTGTGTGTGGAGGTCATGTTGTAAAGAAGAGTACCAAACCGACGCTTGACCCACTTATGATTACGATCAACCTTCCGATGAAGACCGAGGAGTAACTCACGATCACCATCACCACAGGTGCGATAGCTTGAGGACTTTGCTTGACTAAGGTATTTGCTGCTTTGAGTCATGTGTGGCGAGTCATCATTGGTGGAGTAGGATGCTGCTTTGCTAAACTGTCCATCCAATGGACGAATGCCTTCATCGATCACAGAGAGTGGCCTTGCCCTTGTCATCACCGAGGTAATTGTCCGCTTGAGGACTTCAATCGGGGCAGGTAGCTGCAGTGGTTCAAAGTATCAGCCTTGTAATTGAGTGAAGACCTTGACCTGATGAATCTCATAATCCAAGGCGCATAAGGCTTCAGCTCAAAAGGTGACATGGCAATGTTAGCCAGAGTCCTCATGAAGAAATCATGGAAATTGACGGGAACGCCATGGATGATGTTGAAAAGCATATTCTTCATGATGCCAACGACTTCTTCATCGTTCGAGTCGTGGCCTTTGATAGGACTCATAGTCTTCGTCAAAATTTGATAGACTGTCCGAGGCACATATAATAATTCCTTGACGAGGAATTTGGTTCTTGGGGCCTGCCTTGGCTTCAAAGGCTTCATCAAGACTTGCATATAGTGATTTGAAAGTTCTTTTTCTTCAGAGATACGACGTGCACCATCAAGCGGAGGATCGAGTGGTAGGGCACGAAGCAATTCACTTCTTTGGTGCCTTGTAGTGAGTGTTTTCAGTCATCCAATCTAAGACCCATGAATTTACGTCTTGAGCGCCTCCGGTGATGTGCGGGTTGCATAGAATTGAAGAATTAGCTCTTCATTCCATCACAAATATCGGTCAGAAGTTTAGAAGTCCTGCATCGTGAAGAACACATAGGACTGGCTCAAAGCTGGCAGCGACTCCATATCCACATGAGGAATATGAGCATGATCAAGATTTTGTCCTTGTTGAAAAGCACCGAGGAATAGAAGTTGGCTTGGCTGGCAGTCCGTAAGCGCCTCTTCCTAATGCGCAGCGTAATCATAAGGATTATATTCATGAAGAACACGTGCTCGGCAAAGAAATCTTCAGCCTTGAACTTTTGCTTGGTTGAGAACGGATTCTTTTGCTTGGCGAGAGGGGTGTCGATGAGTTGCATCACCACCTCAGAATCACAAGTTCAGGTTCTTCACTGAGGAATTCCTTGTTCCTCAACAGGTGCGACCGAGGATTAGCAAAGAAGAGCAGTTTCATCAAGACTAGTGGCTGGAATTTCTTCATGCACGTAACCGATGGGTTGATTTTCTTCAGAGTCCATTTGGACTGTTTGTGCAGGAGAGTGAGGAACTTGTTGGAGCAGGGTGAAGAGAGGAGTATTGGGATGCTGACTTTCCCAAAAGTCATCATTTATCACTGGAGTGGTGCATCCAATATCCACATCTTCATTTTCAATTTCCTCAGCACCAGCTTGAGGAATTTCATAGTCTGATGAGGAAATAACTGGGGTTGAAGGGATTGCTTCCACTTCAATTTCTTCATCAATTTTCTCTGACGAAGCAGCAGATTGATGTTCTTCATCAGATCCGATTGGGATCTCATAGTCTTCGCCAAAAGGAACAACTTCCTTTGATGGTATGGAGGAAATTGGAACAGCATCAATTGGGTTTTCGAATGAGCTAGTCATTGGCTTCATTTTCTTCGCAGTCAAAGAATCGACGCAGCTGATGCTTTCCTTTTTTCACAAAGAGCTCGTTTCACGCAGCTTTGGTTTTCTTCACATCGAAGCGGATGGAAGAATTGGAGTTGGAGTTGGCGCAGGAGGAGCCGAGGAATTTGGTGCAGTTTCTTCAGAGCAACCGATGCGCCTCCCTGTCTTGAGCAATTTCTTCAGCGCACCACTAGTGGGTGCCCCGCAGTTTCTTCAATGGTGGAATGGGATCATCAGCCCTGGAATCAACATTTTCTTCAGCAGGCTGAACGTCATCAGCGGTGCTGGTATTTTCTTCAGTAGGCTGAGCAGAGGCTCCAGCCTAAGGAATTTCATGTTGCACTGGGGCAGCAACACTTGTGAATTTCTTCGTCAGGTTGACGAATCTGGTCTTTACTCCTTGCCAATCAGCATAGTGGGTATCGAAGTTTTTGCTGAGGTCTTGAATTTCAGTTTGAATTTTGAGAAGCTCCTCAGGTGTCATCTTGACAACGTTTTTCTTCAGGAACTTCTCTGCAAATGAGTTAAGTTGATGAGAACCTAGGGATTCAGCAGCGGACATTTGTACCTGTGAACAGAGTATAGGTGCGAGGAATTTGGAGAGGTCATATGCGTTCTCAGAAGGTTTTTCAAAAAAAGAACAAGTTTTGAGGATTTTGACCAGATGATCCTTGAAGAATTTCACTAAGCGTTCTTTGTCTTAGGTTCCAGAGTTGTATAGATCGAGGATCCACACAATTGAGGAATCTTGAAGAAAATCATTGCTTAGAGAAACGAATCAAGAGATTTGAGGTGTTCATATGTGTGAAGAATTTGAAGAATAAACACCTTTGAAGAATTTGAAGAAGATTTGAGAATCAAAGCGAGTAATAAAAGTAACTTTTAATTTACCCGAAGTGAAGAACATGACGAACTGAGAAGAACAGTTGGGAAGTTCGTCCATTCAGATCTTCCACGCCCTAACTTGGCAGAGGAAATCAGCTACGGCGACGGCGGAGTGAAGATTTTCCATGGTCGGCGCGAGTACGTCGGCGAAGAGGTCAAGGCAGTGAAGCTTTTCCTCACCGGCGATGATGGAGTAGCGGCGGCGCTAGGGTTTGAGGAGCTCGAGCGGGAGAGAGAGATCGAGTGGAGTAAAAGAGTGAGGAAGGGAGAGAGGGGTATTTACAGACACGGTGAAAAACGGATCGCCCGAAGATTTAGGACGAACATGCCCCTGACCGCTTCCCTTCTCACGACATGTGTCACCCACGTACTGTGTAGTGGAGATCGTGTACGATCGTGGGTGAATATAATAATGCATCGTGGGATGTGGAACGGTTTGAGCGGCAAAAACGAAGGTTTGGATAAGATTAGTTTATAAAGTTCCGTTCGCAATTTCTTCAGCTGTCAGGACACAATGAAGATTTTGAACGAGTTTCAAAGTAGAACGCACATGAAGAATTTGTGAATGGATTGGGTTGAGTATAGCATAGAGGGGGAAGGGTCCGATCACATTCACTTAGCAGAAAAAGCGACTTGAAGAAATAGCCATAAGTGAATGCTGTAGAGTACATAAACCCATATATATATATAGCCAATGAAGAAAGACGACGGAAATAGTGAAGATTTTGCAAAGTTGAAGAATTTGAAAACTGAAGAATTTCAAAATCGAGGAAAAACTCAAATTGAAGATTTTCAACTTTGGTGGTGGCGTGACCCATCAGATAAGAATGATGATTTCAGACACCGCGCACAATTGTCGAGGGTTTCGAGAATCAAATTCTTCATTAATTTCTTCACACTAAGAGTGTTATTCTTCATTGATTGAAGAAAACATTTCTTCATGTGTTGCACATCTAAGTCATCAATTTTGCATAAGTGTTAGGATGTGTGTCCTTTAAAGAACATTCAAGATTCTAAGATATTTAGCTCACACCGCAACTTGCTAAATCTCTTCTCATCCAAGGGCTTAGTGAAGATATCAGCTAGCTGTTCTTCGCCTTCACGTGCTCGATGGAGATGTCGCCTTCAACACATGATCACGAAGAAAATGATGACGAATTTGAATGTGCTTTGTCTTCGAGTGCTGAACTGGGTTGTGAGAAATCTTGATGGCACTCTCATTGTCACAATGAGAGGCACATTCTTCACGTTGATGCCATAGTCCTTGAGGGTTTGCTTCATCCATAGTAATTGAGCACAACACGAGCCAGCAGCAATGTATTCAGCTTCCGCAGATGGACGGTGATATGCAGTTCTGCTTTCTTCGAGGACCAATGCACCAAAGATCGTCCGAGGAAATGACAAGTACCAGATGTTGACTTGCGATCCACACGATCACCAAAGATAGTCGAGTCGAATATCCAATGAGATCAAAAGTAGAGCCCTTGGGGTACCATAATCCTAGTGTTGGTGTGTGATCTAGATATCAAGAATATGCTTCACAGCCTTATGGTGTGATTCCTTCGGTGTAGCTTGAAATCGGGCACACATGCAAACACTAAGCATTATATCTGGCCTAGATGCACATAAGTACAATAAAGAACCAATCATGGAGCGGTATACCTTGTGATCGAAGTCAATACCATTTTCATCAGTGCATAGATGGCCATTTGTGGGCATAGGAATTTTGACACCTTTGCAATCTTGCATGCCGAATTTCTTCGGGACATCTTTGAGGTATTTCTCCGAGATATGAATATGCCATTGTGTTGTTGATTTAATTTGAAGACCTAAGAAGAATTTCAACTCTCCCATCATAGACATTTGATATTCTTCACTCATCATATAGGCAAATTCATCACTATAACGTTGGTCAGTACAGCCAAAGATAATATCATCAACATATATTTGGCACACAAACAGTTCACCATCATAAGATTTAGTAAAAAGAGTAGGATCGAGTGAACGGGTGTGAAGCCATTCTTCACGAAGAATTCCTTCAATGTATCATACCACGCCCGAGGGCTTGCTTGAGGCCATAGAGGGCCTTATTTAGTCTCAAGACTTTGTCGATTCTTTGGATCTTCAAAACCAGGGGTTGAGCAACATATACTTCTTCCTCAAGCTTACCATTGAGGAATGCACTTTTCACATCCATTTGATATAAAGTGATATTGTGATGGTTAGCATAGGCGAGTAATATGCTAATAGACTCAAGTCTAGCAACAGTGCAAAAGTTTCATCGAAATCAATTCCTTCAACTCGTGTAGCCTTGAGCTACTAGTCGTGCCTTATTCCTCACCACAAGACCATTTTCATCTTGCTTGTTGCGATAGATCCACTTTGTGCCAATGATATTATGCTTGCGAGGATCTGGACGCTTGACCAGTTCCTGCACGTTGTTGAGCTCGAATCGATGTAATTCTTCTTGCATGGCCTGAATCCACTCCGCTCCGTAAATGCTTCATCTACCTTAGTGGGCTCTGTGATAGAGACAAAAGCATAGTGCCCACAAAAGTTAGATAAATGTGAAGCTTTTGAGCGTGTGAGAGGACTGGCGCTTCAATGTCATCGATGATCTTGTCAACTTGCACTTCTTTTGCAACGCGAGGATGAGCTGGTTGTCGCCGAGGAATTTGATCATTTTCCTCAAAGACCATTTTCTTCAAAGATTATCTTCAGTGCATCAGCTCGACGTTCTTCACAGACAGAATGAATTCTTCAGCAGTTTCTTCAAGAGGAATGACATCCTCGCTTGCCTTGAACCTGATAGAATCCTCGGTGCTGGTTCGCTCTAACACAGAAGGTAGGTGCTCTCTTTGCAGCCATTAGTTTCATCGAATCGCACATCTACAAGTCAACAATCTTGTGAAGTGCGATGTTGAAGACTCAGAGGTGTGCGAGTCCTTTCCGTAACCAAGCATAAACCTTCATGTGCTTTCGCAAATTTAGAGTTGTGGTGAGGATCTCTAATCCAGCATTTAGCACGAAGACTTTGAAATAACTTACATTGGGTTTCTTGTCCGTGAGGAGTTCATAGGCAGTCTTTTGAAGAATTTGTGAAGATATACTCTGTTGATGATGTGGCACGCAGTGTCAATTGCTTCAATCCGAAACGACTAGGCGCTTTGTATTCATCAAGCATAGTGTGAGCCATCTCAACAAGAGTTCTGTTCTTGCGCCCACGACACCGCTTTTGCCGAGGAGTATAAGGAGCAGATAACTCATGAGTAATACCAAGTTCATCAAGATAGTCATCAAGACCGAATTCTTGAACTCAGTTCCATTGTCACTCCCGATGTGTTTGATCTTCACACCAAAGTTAGTTGAAGCCCTCGAGGAAAATCGCTTGAAGATTTCCTGCACTTGATTCTTGTAAGTAACAATGTGTACCCATGTGTAACGAGAGTAATCATCAACAATAACAAAGCCATATAGTGATGCTTCATTAACGATACCTGAATAATGATTGGGACCAAAGAGGTCCATGTGAAGCAATTCAAGGGACGAGTAGTGGTCATGATAGTCTTCACTGGATGCTTGGCCTTGGTCATTTTTCCAGCTTCACAGGCACCGCATAGGTGATCCTTGAGGAATTTGACATTCTCAATGCCAATGACATGCTTCTTCTTCGCAAGCGTGTGCAAATTCCTCATGCCTGCGTGACCAAGTCGTCGATGCCATAGCCAGCCTTCCAAGCTTTTGCAAGTAGGCACAAGGCTGGTTGTGGTCCTGAGAGAAGTCAACAATATACAAGTCTCCTCTCCTAAAGCCTTCAAGACTTTGGAATTGTCACTTCCATAATCACAACACAACGATACTTGCCAAAGATAACAACCATATCAAGATCACAAAGCATTGAGACTGACATGAGGTTATATCCTAAAGACTCAACAAGCATGACTTTGTCCATGTGCATGTCCTTAGAGATAGCAACCTTACCAAGTCCCAATACCGACTTTTGCCTTTGTCAAAAGATGATATGCTTCAGATGTGACGGTGATAAGGAGCATCCATCAATAGATTCTTGTCACCAATCATGTGATTTGTACATCCACTATCGAGAACCCACTCGGTGGCTTTGGGTTGATCATCCTGCAGATGAATTAGTATAACTTACGATCTCATATACTTCATCGCTGAAGAATATGATATCAAGTTCATCGATGAATTTCATCGACAAGATTCGATAAGCAAGATGAGGACGTGTGAAATGAAAGTTCATTTCATCATGATTAGCTGCGCCTTTCGTGCAAATTGTCGTGGCCCCAAAGAAATTCTTCAGACGTTAAGGCACGCCCGAGACCTGACCTGCAGAAGAGATTAGTTCTTTTCTTCACCACCCACATCTCAAGGGGTGGCAAAGAGTTCATCATTCTGCGAGCACCATACGAGAATGGTGGCATAGAGGCCAAACCATTTCGCTTCACATAAGAGGGGTTAGGGTAAGCATATGAATAAGCGGAGAAATTCTTCGAGGACTTATGAACATATTGGTTTGAAGAATAATGCACATATTCATAGCCCTTAGCTCTACCTGCGAGAGCAGAGTTGTTAGCACGATGATAATCATATGAGGACTTTGATCCTTTTGAGGAATTTGATCCATGTGAGGAATTTGGTCCGTATGAGGACTTGGATCCATATGAAGAATTTGGTCCATATGAAGAATTTGATCTGGAGTTCCTATTCTTCACGGTGGTGTCATGAGGACATTCACCAAGATTTTCAAGGCACTTCTTGGGAACCCAGATTTTCTTCATAGGAGAACCGCTCTGCAGCTTAGTGCCAACATATCTAGCAAATACTTCACCATTCTGATTTTTGAACAGTTTATAGTTTGAGTCAAATGACTCATCAATGTAATGAGGAAATTCGCATGTGAAGCCAGATAAGGTAGATGGATCAATCGGAGGTCCCTTTGCAGCAACCCATGAGGTTTTGGGATACCGCTCAAAGCTTCCAAAGACGCTCCATCAGATTGAGTTTCCTCTCAAAGGCAATACCCTCTTTCCTAGGGTTCCTGTTGAGGATCTGCTTTTAAGCACATCACAAAGAGTCTGATGCCCTTTGAGGCTTTTGTACATGCTCGTCATGTACAATTCCTTCATCCTGCATCGTCAAGTGATACTAGCAATGTCCTCGATGAGGAATTAGTGATAGCAGAGGCAGGTGAAGAATTTGTAACAGTTGAAGCATTTGAACATTCAGGTGAAGAATTAGCAGATTCACGTTCAATGCACTTTAAGCATGGAGGAACAAATTCTTCTTGAGAAGCGCTGATTTGTTGAGCAAGTAATGAATCGCGCTCCTTCTGAAGATCTTCATAACTCTCTCTTAGCTTCTCAAGATATTTCTTTCTTTGAAGAAATTCATAAGAAAGTTTCTCATGATCAGTTAGGAGAGTGTTATGATGACCTTGAAGGTTGTCAAGCCTAGACCAAGTCTCTCAAGATTTTCATCGTGGCTTGAGTGCGATCCATTTCTTCACCTAACATATCATCACTCTTATCTAGCATGTTTTGAACCTTTTCAAAACCCTTTGTTGTTTTATAGCAATCTTAGCAAGTTTAGAGTAGCTAGGCTTGAGATCCTCATCGATTCATTTTCACTAGATTCGAGGAGGTGAAATTGAGTACCTTTGCACCTTTTGCCATGAAGCAATAGGTGGGAGCGTAGTCATCATTGTCCTCATCGGGCTTGTCGGTGAGTCAGCTTTCAGTGTTGAAGATGGACTTGCTAACATAGGCGTAGCAAGAGCCGACTAGCCACACCAGATTCGGATTCTTCGACTCCTCCTCTTCCTCATTTTCCTCGGATTCAGCTTCGAGTCCATTTCCTTGCCAATGAATGCCCGAGCCTTTTGGAGCTGCTCTTCTTGTGAGAAGAAGGTTTTGAGGATTTTGATGATGAAGATTTTGATGATTTCTTCTTCTTCTTCACGCCATCGTAACTGTAATCCTTGTGTTTCTTCTTTCTTAATTCCTTTTCCCATCGAGGACAATTTTGGATATAGTGACCAGGTTTCTTGCATTTGTGACAAAGTCTTCTTATAGTCACTAGATGAGGAATAACTGCTTCTTGAGAATTTTCCAAAGCGACCACGCCTTGAGAATTCTGGAATTTCTTCACGAGCAAGGCTAGCTCTGGCCAAATTCTTCAGATCTCCTAGGCTACTACCGAGTCTTCACTCTCGATTCGGACACAGCCTTGGCCTTCGTGGCACGTGTTTTCCATAGCCGTAACCATAGAGATCTCTTTTTTGAAGAAGCTGGAATTCGTGAGTATTTAGCCTCTCGAGGATATCAGCAGGATCAAGAGACTTGTAGTCAGCTCGTTCTTGTATCATCGGTGCGAGTATCAAATGAGGAATCAAGCGATTTTAGCAATTTCTTCACCACCTCATGGTCGGTGATGTCTGTGGCACCCAAAGCTTGAAGCTCATTTGAGATGTCAGTGAGGCGATCGAAGGTTTGTTGAACATTTTCGTTGTCGAGTCTTTTGAAGCGGTTGAAGAGATTCCAAGAACATCAACTCGAGAGTCACGCTGAGTTGAGACGCCTTCATTTACTTTGGACAGCCGTCCCGGATGAGTTTGGCAGATTCCAAAGCACTCACTCTTCCATATTGACCTTTGCTCGATGGCCACATATGATATTCTTCGCTTGAGAATCGAGTTGCTTGAATCTCTTCACATCAAGATCATTCGTAGGGTGTGGTGAGGAAACACCTTTTGTCACAACATACCGTAGATCGTTGTCAATTGCTTCAAGATGCATTCTCATTTTGTTCTTCCAAGAGGGGTAGTCCGTCCCATCAAGGTAGGACACCCTGCTGAGACCTTGATCATACCATGCGGTCGACATAACTAAAACTCCGGTGGTTAAACTAAAATCACACGTAACAAGGGAGTACCTTGCTCGATACCAATTGAAAGTGCTATATCGACTAGAGGGGGGTGAATAGGTGATTTTATGAATTCTTCATCGAGGAATTTGCGGTGAGGAAATTCCTTAGCGAAGAAATACTTGCAGCGGAATAAGTACTCGAAGTAAGCATAGCAGATTACAAGCATAGTCATCATGATGAAATGAAGACAATCACAGAGTACGAAAGCGTAATCACAGGATAACACAAGATGAAGACAAACAGATCAAGAAATTGAACTGAGGAAATTGAGAAAGTCTTCACCAAAGTCTTCAAACACAGATATGAACAAACACTCAACACGTAATGAGGAAATGAAAGGGTTGAGGAAATAGAACCAGTTAGGTTGGTGAAGACAATGATATGGTAGACCAGTTCCAACTGCTGTCTCGCTTGTACGTCTGGTTGGAGCGGCCGAGTATTTAAACTCGAGGACACACAGTCCCGGACACCCATCACCGAAAGCACGCAGCTCAGACACCAAGTCCTCACCGATTCTCCTTGAACTAAGGTCACGCAGACCTCGTCCAATCACTCGTGGTAAGTCTTCAGCGACTTCCAAACCTTCACATACTTGGTCACTCGGCGATCCACAATTCCTCTTGATGTTTCTAGACCTTGACGCCTAACCGTCTGGAAGAAGCACAGTCTTCAAAGGTAATAAGCGCCGGATCCACGCAGGATCAATTTTTTCATGATGCTCAATCACTTTGGGTTTGTAGGGTTTGGTTTTGGGTTTTTCCTCACTTTTGGGTTTTTCCTCACTTGATGATTTTCTCTCAAAGTCCTCGGAGGATGGGTTGCTCTCAAATGACAAGTGTCAAGTTCTCTCGAGCAGCCAACCAACTAGTGGTTGTAGGGGCGGCTATTTATAGCCTAGGGAGCAGCCCGACATGATAAGACATAAATGCCCTTCAATGATATGACCGTTAGGTGGATAAGATATTTGGGACAGTCAAGCGCGCAAGAAGACAAGAATGGTCGGAAATTTGAACATCAAATTCCTCGTATTATCATGTTCCTCATCGGTAGGCAATTCAAGACTGGCGAATTTTAACTCCTCGCCGAAACAAATTCTCAACACCGTAAGAGCTTCGTCTCACATCAAGAAATTGACTGAATCTGTATGAGATTTCCAAAAGCTTCACTCAAGGAATTGGTAGGTGTAGGATTTTGAGTTGAGCATCAAATGGAAATTTTTCCTTAGTATTTCTCGACCCTTTAACAAGACGGTGTTTCCTATGACTCAAGAAAGAGAAAATGAAACTACGAAAACAAAAGTCTTCACGCTTCATGTTCCTCAAATGAATACCAAGTCTTTAAGGTCACACCAATTTCTTCACTTTCAAAGTCTTCGTAAAGTCTTCGAATATCAAAGTCTTCATTGAAGAACTTCATTTTAGTGGTCGACTTTCTCTCAGAATATCAAACTCCTCATAGACTTATAGATCTGTGTACACTCACAAACGCATTAGTTACTTAACCTATAAGTCTTCAATACACCAAAATCACTAAGGGGCACTAGATGCACTTACAGATGCTGCCGAGTTCTTCCGAGCCAGAGAAGGGAATTCCACGGAGAAGCTGTTCTGGTCGCAGTATGTTGTGCCAGAACATCCGGTGGCCTTTGTCGATCAACTGAAGCAGTTGGTCTAGCTGCACAGTGTGGCCGAACTGGCCATGAAGGATTTAATAACCCGGCTGTGGCCAGCCGAAGCTATGCCTAGCAGTTATTTTGGCCTCGTGAAGTGGGTGGTGGAGGCCTGTCCGCGGCTAGACATCGTCAAGCGATCAGTCTGCATTGAAGGTGCCCGCATGGCCTTCGCCCGTTGCAAGATGTGGTGGGCGAAGATGGACGCCGTCGAGGTGGCCAGAGGGCCACCAAAGGGCAAGGAGCACTGCACACCCGAGTGATATTTTGTGGATGTCCTAGAAGGGTCTCGACTTGCAGCAGCGCAGTGCGGGTAGGAAATTGTTTTCGAATGAATACACTCGTGTTTTGTCCTTGCCTTGTATGAAATAAACAAAGCCGGTTTGTAATATAATGTTTGTTATGTTTTAATTGTTTCCTCCTGTGCGGCCGTGTTTTATGGAATCTGAGGGTTGGCCAGTCGTCGGCTTCTGCCCTCACGTAGGTAGTACGGAGGTGTTCGGGATGGAATCCAAACAATCTTTATCCAATTACATGGTCCTTGAAGGAGTTTTTTAGCGCAACGAACCAGGCAATCAGACTATGCGACTTAAACGCCCTCACTTAGCCGTAGGAGTTTTATAATAAAACATGGGTGCAACCCCTGGTATACGAACCAGAGTGCTGTCAGCGTCTGATCGGGAAGTACCGATCCTTCACAAAATGCGGAAAAAATCTCCAATGATTTGTGACCTCCGAACAGCTGACCATCTCTCGCCGCATCATGACAAATCAGGCTTTCGCTTTCAGACGAGGTGCTCATCCGGTTTAGACCAGGCACAATTGCAGAGTTCTCCCTTTACTACCCTAGCCGATGTAGCGGAACGTAGGATAGCAAGCACAGGAGCCGGGCAACCCAACTATTGACCAAAGACATGATTCGGAGCCAATGCATATAATGCTAAATTCGGGGGTGCCGAACTTATCTATGAGAAGTGTTCGGACTTTGTTTCCGTGTTATAGGGCGATGGGGAGCCCCTGGCGAATATGAAATGTGCCAAAGTGCATGGGTGCGAGAATATGAGTAATTAATGGCAAAGGAAAACAGAAAAAGAGCAGAGGTCATATCTGGGGCCCCTTAACTTGGGCCGTGAACTGTTTCCATTATAGTTGGGTTATTGCGTCAAAGCGCATTTGTACAAATAGTGTGAGAAACAACCGGATATTTAACATGCTGTAACCGAAAGAGCGCTGCATTTGGGTACTGAAAAATAGGTAGAGTGATCATTGGATTGTCCTCTAGGGCTTCTCCTGTACGCCTGTGCTTCGTGCCATTCTGGTGTACTTGTCCTTGGACAGGACCAGCAATCGGGCCCTCGAAGGAGGCCTGTGTAAAATCTAAAAAGGGAAAAGGAAATAGTGAAGGTATATGTGAGTCCAGGATCGGTCTAGCCGAACTATGGATCACAAGCTAGCTGAGCCTCCGTCAATGCCCATGGAATTTTGAGTGCGTAATTATGTACGCGCGGTACGAGTGCTACTTCCTCATCGGGACTGGGACGGAGGCTGAATTACTAATCGAGTTCTTGACGAGCCGAGTTGTCCTGTTGCAGTGTAGTTCGGACCCTCTTAATGATGTCTAGGGGCTTGGCAGCCGGATTATGGTGCTGCTTGAGAAGGCCGCTCTGTACCTCTGCTGCCAGGGCGACGGTGTGCTCTTCTGTACGGAGGGAGCTTTCCATGTTTCCATTGACTGTTATGACACAGCATGGACCGGGCATCTTGAGCTTGAGATAAGCATAGTGTGGTACTACGTTGAATCTTGCAAATGCGGTTCATCCGAGCAATGTGTGATAGCCGCTGCGGAAGGGGACAATATCGAACGGAAGCTTCCCGTGGAACCGAATACCACTTCTAGCGTGATTGAGCCCGTGGAACGTGCCTATACACCTGGTATGACTCCTTTAAAGGTAGTCTTCATGGGTTTGATTCACGAGGGATTAATGCCCACTTTGCGAACTGTATCCTGATAGAGCAGGTTGAGGTTGCTGCCCCCGTCCATTAGGACTTGTGTTAGGTGAAATCCGTCCATGATTGGGTCGAGGACCAGTGCGGCCGAACTACCATGGCGGATACTAGTTGGATGATCTTGACGGTCGAAGGTGATCCAGAATGACAACCACAGGTTGAATTTTGGGGCGACCAGCTCTACCGCGTAGACGTCCCTGAGTGCGCGGTAACTATCGTCATCCGGCTCCTCGGGCATGGCCTGTTTATCAGGGATAACTTGCCTGTTGTCTTGTTCCTCCTGTTCGGATGTTGCTCTAGCAGGGTCTTCATTGTTTTCGGCGGCGTCCGGAGTATTATTTTCTCCGGTGCCAGTATTGCTATCTTTCAAGCGACGTGACTTGGAACGGCGTTTAGGGCGTCGGCGCTTGGACTGTGTCTCAGGAGGTTTATTCTCAACTGGATCTTCTTTGCCATCGTCATCAGATTTTTTAGGTGTATCAACCATGTACACATCGTATGAGGAAGTGGTTGTCCATCGCCTAGTAAATGGCGGGTTTTGACCCTGCTCCTCATCGTCATCGTCATCCATGTCGTCGATGTCTTCGGAGCTGTAATCAAGCGTGTCAGTTAAGTCCTCGGCAGTTTCTATGAAGTGGGTGGCGGGTGGGAAGCAAAATTCTCCGTCGTCAGCCCCTAGTTCAAACTGGACATAGTTCGGCTGTGAGTCCCCCGCCAAGGACAGGTTTTTCAACGAGTTTAGCACGTCACCCAGGGGCGAGTGTTGGAAGATATTTGCAGTGCCAAATTCAAAAATCGATAACCGATCCAGCTCGGTGTCCGCAGGCGTCCGTGGTTCAGAACTTATAGCCGGAGACGAGTCCGGAGTTCCGTTGATGCAAATATTGCAAGATGTCGAGTCTGAGTGCGGCTCCAACACTGCGGACACTGTGGGCTCGGATGGCGCAATCTGCTCCGGATTTAAGATCGTTGCAGCAACAGGAACTACCTCCTGGATGTGATCAGATGAAAGATTTAAGTCATGTTCATCGGAGCGAGGGGGAGCGATGATCGCGGTCTCAAATCCGTCAAAGATCAAGTCTCTACGGATGTCCGCGACGTAGTTCAAGCTTCTGAATCTGACCGATGGCTGGGGCGAGTGGCGATCTGCTCGGATGGCTGCGAGTTGGCCCGCAGTACGAAGCCGCCGAATACGAAGATCTGTCCGGGGAGGAAGGTTTCTCCTTGGACAGTGTCACTATCAATGATTGAAGGGGCCATCGAACCTTTCGTTCACGGCACAATGAAACTCTCAATGAAAGCACCAATGTCGGTGTCAAAACCGGCGGAACTCGGGTAGGGGGTCCAGAACTATGCGTCTAAGGTCGACGGTTATAGGAGACAGGGGACACGATGTGTACCCAGGTTCGGGCCCTCTCTATGGAGGTAATAACCTACTTCCTGCTTGATTGATCTTGATGAATATGAGTATTACAAGAGTTGATCTACCACGAGATCGTAATGGCTAAACCCTAGAAGCCTAGCATGTATGACTATGGTAATGAGTATATCCTTTCCGGACTACACCCTCCGGTTTATATAGGCACCGGGGGGATCTAGGGTTACATAGAGTCGGTTACATAGGAAGGAATCTTCATAGTTGGTCGCCAAGCTTGCCTTCCACGCCAAGGAGAGTCTAATCCAGACATGGGTACAGTCTTCGGCCTTTATGTCTTCACAACCCACCAGTCCGGCCCATTGATAATAGGCCGGACGCCCGAGGACCCCTTAGTCCAGGACTCCCTCACCCTTCCACACGGCCAGCAACATGGGCCGCCCTCATCGTCTCGGGAGGCCGTGGAGGGCCAGCTTCTTGTGAGCCTCCAGCCTCGGCAAAGCCAATCAGGCTCTGAATGGTGGATCTCCACTCATCCATCTGATCAACTGCCGGTGGAAATCTCAGCAACAGCTGGGCTCGCGCCATGGCCTCTAGGGCGCTACTTGGCATAGTTGAGGATGATGTAGATCGCAGCATCGCCCGGCTCCCAGCGGTGCCGACAGTGGTGGGGCGGGGCTCCCGCCGTTGGGAGCCAGTAGCTTGGATGGCGTAGTGATGAGGTGGTGGCGCGTGTGGACCAGTGACCACGTTCATAGAATTAGCTGGGCCAGTTTGCTTTGGGGGCGGTGCATGTCCTGCGACAGCGCCCGTGGCGGGGCCAACCGGAGAATTTTGATTCACCTCAGGGCGATCGTCACCTCCGTGGCTATGCCCCTTGGCTAGGCAGGGACGGACAGAAGGAATAATCTCTCTACCCGTACCTCGTGGAGCGTGATTGCCGGGATGTTGTTGGTGATGTCCTTCTCCGATGCCTCCCACTCCTGCCCTGGCCGCGGGGGTAGCGGTAACAACGCCGCCTGCGTCGACTCCGTCCCCCACAGCGTCCACACCTCCATGCGTCCCCGCAGTCCCCCGCGACGTCGGTGGTCGCGGGCGGTGGGGCCTTCGAGGTGGACGGGTGAGCTACTGCACTGGACTTCTTATTGGGCGCCATAGTCGATGGAGCCGTTGATGACGAAAATGGCGATGAAGGTGACGTGCTACTTACACTCTTAGGTTCGCGCAAGTGCCTCCCCCTATCTGGCATACCAAAGATGTCATGGTAAACCACGTCCACCTATGGGGCCATGAGCCCCTTTTGGTTCGGTGGGGGGATGGGCACGTCGCACAAAGAGCGGAGAAGCGTAACACAGCACGACAGAGATCGCACGGACAGTTTTACCCAGGTTCGGGCCTCCGTGAGGCATAAAACCCTACTCCTGCTTTGGTGGATTGATGGTGGATAATGGTGGAGAACACGACGCTCTTGCCCGGCAGGGTAGCCTCGGGCACAGAGCGCATACTGATTAGATAGAAAATTGTGCTATCATACCTAACTTCGCAGGCGCACAGAGCGCATTAAATGCACCGCTCATTGTCACATTACAGTGTGCCCAGCAAGCATTTTTTTGACCTGAAACTGTAGGGCTTTGGCCCCACAGCAATTTTATTACTCCAAACAAAATACATATGTGCAGTAATTTACAAGGTCAGGGAGACCCAAAAAGAGAAAATGCAAGGTGAAAAGAACTAACCTTAAGGAGGCAAAAAAGAGATCCATCTAATCAGATCATCTTTGAATTTAGGTTTAATCCTATGAACTAAAAGAGAAACATCCAAGATAAAAGAAGCTCTCCACCTACGAAAAGATGGTTTGATATTCCTGAAAACCCTGTCATTCCTAACATTCCAGATATTCCAGCAAAGCTAGAAAACAACTTCAGAGAAAAAGGCCGTGCAAAAGCCCTTCTAGCATGGATAGCAATGTCACTATTTCATCTCCAAGCAGGCCAGCTGATTTGAAGGTAGTTCCGCATCAGCAACTAAAGTTACACCGAAGAATAGATGATCCCTATCCTCCTTGGTGTGCGTGGGACACAACACACACAAATTTGAGTCGATACATTCCAAAGGCCTTCTCTCCAAAGATATCTTGAGTGTTCAACCGATCCATGATCAACATCCAAGCAAAGAACTTAATCCTCAAGGTGCAACAACTAGCCCAGATCTAGGACAATATTGGGTTTGACACAATGTGCTTATGCAAGAAGGTATAATATTTCTTGGCAGAAATCCTTTCCATCCTCTTTCCAGACCCAAACATCATTCAACTGATGATCAACATTTGAATTTCCAAGAAAGTATTGCAATGACTGCAATTCACCAAAAGCTCTCTCAGAGAGTGGTAAATGAAATAAGGGAGATAGCTCAGTCATGTCAAAAACCTCAGCAGCAGAAATAAGAGGGTCAATGACAAAGGAGAATAGTCTTGCAAATCTTTGATCAAGTGGTATACTAGAATCACCCAAAGGCCAAGAGTCAGACCAAAATAGAACTGTGTCACCCCTATGAACATGCACATCACAGACCATCCTGAATTTATCCATTAACTTGCAAATGTCCCTCCACCAGAAGGAACCACAAATGGTTGTAGCATGGGGGACTTGACCATGATAGTAAGTATTCCAAATCAAATGCACCCAGGGAACATCAACTTTATTGTAGAACTTACTAACATGTTTGAGAAGTAGGGCTTCATTCTGCAGCCTCAAATTCAAAATACCCAGCCCACCTTTATTTTTTTGGTCTGCAGACCAAGCTCCAAGCAGCCAAGGACCCACTGCACTCCTGCCCATACTTTCTCCAAAGGCACTGCCTCGGATTCTCTCCAGCTTGCTTTAAAATACCAGAGGCAGGTCCAAACTACAAAGGAAAAAATAGGAACCGAGGAGAGAGCGGAGATCAAGTATCGTAGTCTTCCACCATGAGCAAGGAAGGAGGAGCTACAGAAAGTTTCCTCTCCATACTATCCACCAAAGGCATTAAGTCCAGAATCTTGGGTTTGTTGATTCCCACAGGAAGCCCAAGATAGGTAAAAGGCAGAGAGCCAACCACACAACCAGAGATTGAAGCCAGCCTAGCTATTTCCACTGAATCAACATTGATAGGAAGCATAGAAGACTTATGATAGTTGACATGCAGCCCAGTCGACTTGGAGAACAGAAGTAATATCTCCTTCAGAGCCACCAATTGCGGTTCCACAGCAGGCAAAATAATTAAGGTGTCATCAGCATACTGGATAATGGGGTAGTCCCTGTCATGACAGGGAATTGGAAGTTCCAACAGTCCCTTCTGAAACATATCATCAACAACTGATTGCAACAAATCAGCAGCAATTGCAAACAGGAGTGGAGAGAGAGGATCACCCTGCCTAACACCTTTCTTGCGGTGAATTGCTTACCGTGTACTCCATTAAGCAAAATGTAAGAAGTACCGTATACGAAACTGCTTAACCCAGAAATCCATTTGTCATTGAAACCCTTGTGCCTCGTAATCTGAAAATAGCCTCATGCTCAATTGAATCAAAAGCTTTCAAAGTCTAGCTTAAGGATGACAATAGGCCTTTTAGACTGGTGGCACTGATGCAAGTATTCAAGTGTCCAAGCCACACAGTCCTGGATAGTTCTTGACTTTATAAAACCATATTGGTTTTTATGCAAACATCTCATGATATCCAATTGAAGTTTGTTTGCAGCCATTTTTGAAAGAAACTTAACACCCATACCAGTAAGGGAGATTGGTCGAAAGTCATTGACAGATTCAGGAGACCTCTTCTTTGGAACCAGAGTGATGTATGAATAGTTGATATTTTCAAGATTAGTAGACCCATCATGAAAAGCAGCAGCCAAAGCATAGAAATCCTTGCTGATTATATGCCAACATTTTTTGAAAAACAAGCCATTAAATCCATCAGGGCCAGGTGACTTATCAATAGGCATGTTCATAACAGTGTTATCCATCTCCTCCTTGGAGAAAACTTTAGTCAAGGAATCCAAACCCTCCACCCTATCCAAAATAGAGGAAAGATCAAAACACATTTCAATCCCATTGCTAGTGCCCATTCTGTTCTTGAAATTAAGCCATAGAGCAGCAGCCATTTGTTCATGTTCAGACACCAAAGAGCCATCCTCCAGCCTTAAGGAAGAAATGGAGTTATGCCTATATCTTTCAGAAGCCAAGGCATGGAAAAATTTAGTGTTCTCCTCCCCCACTTTAATGGACCTAATAGTACATCTTTTTCTCCAATATAGATATTGTAGGTGTAGGAGATGTTCCAGATGCAACTTAACAAGATTTCTGAAGTTGAATTCATGCCTGAATAGGGGCCTCAACTCCTCCAAACACTCCAAAATGAGAACCACTCTGTTGCATTTAGCAATTAAGACCTTCATTTTGGAAACATTCATATGCCAATTCTTGAGATCTCTCCTCAGGGATTTGAACTTAGCAGCAATAACTGCAGTAATATGTGCTTTGTTTATAGTAGAAGACCAAGAGGCAGACACACAATCAAGAAAACCCTGCAGCTCCACCCAATAGTTCTCAAAACGAAAGATGTTACATTTGGGAATAGAGGTGTTGATTGCCACCACACAAGGCACATGATCTGAAGCAGTCCTTGCAAGTGGCAACACTTGAGTGGAAGGGTAACAGGAGATCCAATTCGCAGAGGTAAAAAACCAATCTAGCTGCTCAAGGAGAGGATTATCTTGCATATTTGACCAAGTAAAAGATCTACCCTTAATAGGTAACTCAAGCGCACCGAGATGCCCAATAATCTCATTAAAGATAAAAATATCATTAGCATCACCCCTGTGCAGATTTCTATTCTCCGCTGATCTAATAAAATTAAAATCCCCAGCATCAGCCAATTAGCAGAGTCGTGGATGGAAAGATGGTAGAGCCAATCGACAAAGTCATCTCTAGCTTGGCCTCTGTGATGGCCCATAGACATTGACCAACGCCCAAATTTCATTATTATGTTTGGAAGTGAATTGGACTATAATACCAAAATGCTTCATCTCCAAGAATCACCCGTAGAGAACAGAGGAGTTCCACGGCACAACAATGCCACCCGAGGCCCCAACCAAGGACTGAAAACGAACGAGTCAAACCGTCTGGGCAAAATTTTCGACGGTCATGGAATCAATACACTCCATTTTCGCTTTCTTGTAGACATACCATCGACGCCATGCTTTCTCCACCTTATTATGAACAGCAAGTTGGCGATCATCGAATTAAGACCTCTAACATTCCAACACATTACGCGCCAACTTCTAGTAGATCGAGAATCCATAAAATACATTGTTTACAGATTTTAGAGGCATTCTCAGCAGAAAGGTGTAGCATGCACCACAATTCAAACCAGCTACATAGCCGAATAAAGAACACATGCGCTGACAACGCTCATCAACAACTCCCCAACAAAAGAGACTTAAAATAAACCTACGATAAATAGTCTGGTTATGGGTCGACCACACCCCGCAATCATAACCCAGACTAAACATCTGCCGAATTGCCCTTAGCAGAGGATGGATCCGCCATAAGCGCATCCGCAGTAAGCTTGTCAGCAGCAATGCCCAGGTCAGCTCCAATTTGCTGAATGTGGATAATTGGCGTTGGAGGAGGCAGTGGAGTCGACCTTGGAACATGATCATCATCCGCAAATGGTTTTGGGCGAGGCTTCTTCTTCTTGGGCTCCGACATTGGCAGGGCTTGCAGCACAGGCTTAAAACCATCCCTCTTTATAGAGCTACGAGTGCAACGGCGCAGTTCAGAGTCGACAATGGGTGCACGATCACGCTTGTTCACTCGCTTGCCTTTGGGGCAGGAGCAGAGAAGAGAACTGCTCTTCAAGCAGCAAAGAAGAGGCTGCAATCCAAGGCCTGGCTCCAACTCCCGACAACCGCCGCCTAACAAATCACAAGCAGGCCCACTGGGGCGAAGCAATGCATGCTGGGACAACAAAGTCAGCAGAATCAACAGAACTAATTCCAAACCCAAATAACCTTCTCAAATGCCAAACCAAGATCTTTTGAGAGAATCAAAGGCTGAAACGAATCCTGAAAAACTTGCTTAGGAACATTCAAAGTAGAGCAACGACCCAAAAGGGTATCGAAGGTCCTTTTCCATGCCATCTCCAGCGGCAAAGGAGGACCGTACACCACATTCATACGACCAGCAAAAGGATCCAGCCGGGCCACTATAGGCTGATATGGCACTATGGCCCAAGCATCAGGGTCAGCAGGCAGAACAGCATTCTGAATGGGATTACCCAACAGGGCTTCAGGGGGCTGCAAATCATCACCAGGATGAGCCTCCAATCCTGGCACCAAATCCCCAGCCTCGAACGGAGCAATCACTGGGTGCAACGGATCAGGCTCGGCAACCACAACAGGCGGATGATTCTCAACTTCAACAGCATCCAAATGTACGATCACAGGCGGAGCAGGCGGAATTGAACTGTCAGACCGATTAACAGAGCCTCGAAAAATCTTGCTGGTTTATGACAATGGACTCTGATCGTGGACTTCGCAATTATCGGATCATCTATCGGAGGTTGTGCAACGTCATCCCAACCCCATCCCCCGCCTTGATTCACATCCACAGGGGGAGGCGGCGGGGGCACATCGTTCCACCCAAGCGCGGGGTAAGGCGGCAGAGCAAAAATATTGTCCTCATGGATCAAGTGCCTGGGCAAAGGGTGAGGATTTCCATCGATGGGCATGGGGTCTTCATCTTGCGGCATTTGCTCCGCTGGCACCAAGAATATAGCACAGCGCAGTCCAAGAAACTTTTGCGCCTCCCCAATCCGCATAGTCAGAGAACACCACATCCCTGGGAACTAGAATGTCTTCAGGAAAAGAAGCAAAGACTATCGATCTTACAAGATATGGGTCATCACTAATCCAATGATGGAATTTTCCAAAAGTATTAACCGCAGCCCTTAAGTTCTCCACATTACGCAGATCAAGAGGGACACCCAGAAACATTAAGCAGCCTTGACGAAAACCTTGAACCCCACGAAAACCCTCACCATGGTCATGTCTCATGAACCGGACAAAACGATCCTGCCGAAGATCTTGAGGAGGCATCTAAACCAAAGCAAAACTCTCGCCAGCATCTCTGACCTCAAATAAACCCACACCAGAAATCCAAGGCTGGGCAGAGCGAACATGAAAACCCATGTGGTTGACGAGCTCAACCACCAGCTCACGTACCTGACCCATCTGATCCAGAGGCGGAGCCGGCATGACCTCCGCAATCAAAAAGCTGCTCGTGAGAACGGACTATGGGCGACGGCGGCAGACGAAGGTCCGTGGAAGACGACAGCCCCTCCATCTATGATGTGATGCCCCACAGCACATAGCGATCGATCAATGGCAAAGTTGGCCATGGGTGGGGGGGAAGAGGGAAGCGGAGGCGTTGGCGGTGGAGAGCCAGCCGGTGTGCGTGGAGCGTAGGTCACCGGAGGTAATGGTGATGTGATGGGGCAGGACAACAAGGGTGGCGGCAGCGCGTGCTTCCCAATGCAGGAGGGAGAGACCGACCTATCCGAGATATTGGGACGCTTCCGTTTCCAACATAATCCTTTTTCTATCGCAATAAAATCGCAGTCCCTCCTAGAATGACCAGGATCCCCACAGGCCAAACATCCAACGAAGACCGAGCAGCTGACAGACAGGTGGCCCCCCATAGAGCAGCGAGAACACGTAAGCACTTGGTCCACCATGTCATTGACCATGATCTCAAAAGCATCATTGGCCTCTTGAGTTGAAGGAATTTCCAGCGTACCAGGGCTAGCAGGCCCAACAGGTGTAAGATCAACAAGAGTGGGCTCTGCAATAACTGGGCTGACCATTGGAGGAGAAAAACTGGGCCTGGGGAGGCATGTGGGCGATGGACCAGTGATTATCGAGTCCGACGAGCCCAACCTGGCTTCGGAGCCCAACATGGCATCATTCAAAACAGAAAGTAACCCGCCCGAAGATCTCGCCGTAGATGGAGCTTGTGGTTCCGAAAGAGACGATCGTATGGGAATGACCGTGCCAAAAGTGATCGACGGCGAGGCCACCGTCCACTGAAGCTCCACTGGCGGCGGGGGGTGAATAACCACACGTTCCTTCATGGGTAAAACATAGCCGGAGATATCAGCTAATTCAATGCAATTCTGAGTGGCAGGATAACGATAACCCTTACATGCATCATAAGTCTGAAATGTGGCGAAAGAAAGCCTTTTGAGAGATGAATTACCAAATCTGATCGCAGACTTAACAGGAGGCTTATGCATTTCCATCATACCAAGAATTGCACGCCGTTTGGAGGGGCTGACAAGAATCCACTCCGCGTCACACTCCTTTTTCCAGATCAAAAACTCACGCCACCAATTTGGCCCACCATTACCCCAGAGATGAAAATAACATTTAAATTGGTTGCACGCATAAGAACGCGAATCAACAATATGAAATCCCACTTGCTTGCAAGACACCACAAAAGAGAAAACTTTATCCTTAATGTATGTCACCATGAGATCAATAGTAGAACCACCAAGAGCTGCCTCGAGCGCCGCAGCCACCGAATCTTCATCAACCGGAAATCATGCCGGCTAAAAGAAATCACCAGAACAAAAGGACGTGACCCCTCCAAAGGGTGAATGGAAAGACTAGAAGATCTAAAAACCTCATCAGCAAAAGCCACTCCACGAGAGAAATCCAGATCCAGAGTTGCACCGCCATCAGAACCCATAGAAAATGGGGTCCCAAGAGAGAGGAGAGGAATCCAGAAACAATGGTCGGAGGAGATCTAAAAGTTACCGGAGAGGAAGGGAGATCGCCGTGAGGAGTCGCCGGAGGGTGGGAGCGTGGGAGGGAGCGCCATCCGAGCGTGGGTCCAAACTATGTCGGAGGTTTTTAGATCCATCTTGGCTTTCTCTCGGGCGGCAGCTCAAGCATTGCCGTTCTGTTTTGCCAGCTTCACACCTGCTTTCTTGACTCGTCTCAGGACGCGTGTCATTTGGAGGTGTTTTCTGTAGGAAGTGGCTGCCATGTTGTCGGTGTCAAAACCGGCGAATCTCGGGAAGGGGGTCCCGAACTGTTCGTCTAAGGCAGATGGTAACAGGAGGTAGGGGACACGATGTTTACCCAGGTTCGGGCCCTCTCGATGGAGGTAATACCCTACTTCCTGCTTCATTGATCTTTATGATATGAGCAGTACAAGAGTTGATCTACCACGAGATCATAGAGGCTAAACCCTAGAAGCTAGCCTATGGTATGATTGTTGTTGTCCTACGGACTAAACCCTTCGGTTTATATAGGGGGCTAGGGTTACACAGAGTCGGTTACAATGGAGCAGATCTACATATCCGTATCGCCAAGCTTGCCTTCCATGCCAAGGAGAGTCCCATCCGGACACGAGACGAAGTCTTCAATCTTGTATTTCATAGTCCAATAGTCCGGCCAAAGGATATAGTCCGGCTTTCCGGATGCCCCCTAATCCAGGACTCCCTCAGTAGCCCCTGAACCAGGCTTCAATGACGATGAGTCCGGCGCGCAGATTGTCTTTGGCATTGCAAGGCGGGTTCCTTCCTCTGAATACTTTGTAGAAGATTTTGAACACAAGGATAGTGTCCGGCTCTGCAAAACAAGTTCCACATACCACCGTAGAGAGAATAATATTTCCACAAATCCAATCTGCTAACATGCTTGATATCATGACATCATACCACGGCCTGGTCATTTATTCGAACCGTTTTTCTCAACCAGCCTTGGCGCATATCGCGAGGCGGTTTCTTTGGCACGTATTGTCGAAGCAGAGATCGTGTCCCGTTATCGTGGTATTCTCATCAATACGG
Source organism: Aegilops longissima (assembly GCA_021605205.1). Classification (NCBI taxonomy): domain Eukaryota; kingdom Viridiplantae; phylum Streptophyta; class Magnoliopsida; order Poales; family Poaceae; genus Aegilops; species Aegilops longissima. The sequence goes on from CM038677.1 coordinate 268,344,038, forward strand.
GCATTGGTAACCCAACCGCGCCTTCAATTACGAGGCCTGGGGAATAAGCGGGTTTACTAGGCTAGTGGGGGCATACAGTTTCGTCCGTCTTTATAAATGGATAAGGGTTCACATTTTTTCACCCACGCCTTCTTCCTCCTCACTCATCCATTCTTGCGCACTCGAGCTCCAACACCCAAGTTTGCATCTTTCTCCTCACACCGCTCCAATCATGTCCGGAGCGGGAGGCAATTGGATGAAATCCTCCATCATGGAGGAGGACATCAAGAAGCTGCGGGGAGCCGGATACTTGGCCACGGATATCACGCACCGGCTGCCCGACGAGGGGCAGATCGTCCCTACCCCGGAACCTCACGAGAGGGTAGTCTTTCTCACCCACTTCGTCCGTGGACTGGGGTTCCACCTTCACCCCTTCGTCCGGGGCCTCATGTTCTACTACGGGCTGGACATCCATGATCTGGCCCCGAACTTTATCCTCAACATCTCGGTGTTTATCATTGTGTGCGAGGCCTTTCTCCGCGTCCAGCCCCACTTCATCCTGTGGCTGAAGACCTTCAATATCAAGCCGAAGGTTTTAGGCGGCCATCAAGCAGAATGCGGAGGCGCCATGGTGGGCAAAATGCCCAATGTCACATGGCTCGAGGGCTCCTATGTGGGGACCATAAAGGGGTGGCAATCGGGGTGGTTCTATATCACCGAGCCGCGTGAAACCAACTAGGTGGCGGCCCCCAAGCTCCGATCCGGAATCCCCATGCGGCTTACCTCTTGGAAAGAGAAGGGCTTGTCCTGGGGTTCATCAGTGGAGCTGGCCGGACTCCAGAAATTTATCCGGAACATGATAAGCAAGAAACTCAAGCTTGTTAACATGGTCCAGGTCATGCTCTTCCACCGGATCCTCCCGTGTCAACAACGGGCGTTTAATTTATGGGAGGTCGACCCGGCCCAGCACCAGACTCTGCACGAGCTCTTTGACATGACGCACAAGGACGTCTGGAGGGTGCTGTTCAAGGGCGCCGAGGTCCCCCCTTCCCTTACCGAGGACCGTGGACTTAGCGCGAAGTGCCCTGCGAATCCGGTAAGTTCTCGACACCATATAGGGTATTCACTTTCCCCAGTTTAATCATGTGTGGGATCTGAGCTCCCATTCCTTTGACAGGACTGGGTGGAGACATCGGAGCAGATCGACTACCCGGCCCCCCTGCCCGAAGATCCGGCCAATGCTCTCCTAACGGAGATGCTGACTCCGGCACCTTATGAGGTGACAGAGAAGAAGACCAAGAAGAAGAAATTCGCGGGGAATCATGTGTGGTATCGGACTCATCATCCGATAACTCCGAGACGCACTCCTCTCGTGAAAATGAGGAGGAGGAAGATGAAGGTTCTCCCCCTCCAGCAGGGGGAGACAAGAAAAGGAAGGCCGCCCCAACCGGGGAGGCCGAAAGGTCCAAGAAGGGAAGGACTCTCCTTCCGGACTGTTCTACGACCACCGTGCATAGCAAAGATGAGTGGTTGCCCAGGGACAAGCCCCTGCCGAAGTCGTAAGTATTCGGATACCAGAGTAATTCATGGAATGCTTTTATTGCACTGCTTCTCCTTACGCCGAATATGATTATGTAGTGTGTCCCGAGCCCACATCGACGTATCTTCGTTGGACGGTTCTTTGGACCCGTCGGATATGAATAGTGATTCACTTCTGACCACTTCCTCGCCTCGCCCTACGGACAACGTCGAGGTGTTGTCTCAAAGGGCACCAAGCCAAGGGGAGGTTGTCCTGGAGGCGCCTCAAGGCCACCTTCCAGACCCTGGGCGCAAAGGGAGCAAGACTCCCATGGGCTCCAAGTTCGGCCCTCAGCCGAACACCGCACCGGAACCACCAGTGGTCGCAGACTCCGGCAGGCGGCCCCCTCTTAAGAGGGGCAAGCCGCCCGTGCCGGTGACATCTGTCCATCCAGGGGCACCGGACAACTTGCTAGAAGTGCTTTGCGGCGCTTCCATCGACGAAGAGCACCACACTATTATGAGTGCGGTGATCAAAAAAGGTTCAGTCCGCCAAGAGCGGACTCACTGAAGCTTGTGCCAACCTCCTAACAGGCTTTGAGGTGAGTAATAGAAATATAGGAAAATATTACCGCAAAGACAGTAGCCCCTGATGCTCTGTTTGGCGTTCGCGAAGAAAAGCCGAATAGAGGATCAAATAATTACTGCAGGAGTCTAATCCAAATATGTCTATATGCGTATGCAGGCTTCACTGCTGGCCACTACCGCACGTACTGCGGAGGTCACCGCACTGAAGCAGAACCTCGAGCGGTCCAAGGAAGAACTCGGCCTTGCCAAGAGGCAGCTCGAGGAGAACAAAGGTAAGCAATACCTTGTCTATATGTAAAAAAGAAATTTGGTTGCAAGATAATAGGATCATCATGAATGTGCCAGGGACCACGACCGAAGTGGCGACCCTGAAGCAGGCGCTATCCGAGGCCGAAAACAAAGCGGCCAAGGAGCGCATCGAGCGAGAAAGACACATAGCCCGAGTAGGCGAGGTGAAGCAAGAGCTCCAGGCACTCGTGAAGAAGCACGACTCCTTGGAGCTTGACTCAAAGACGCGAGAGCCCGAGCTTGCCAAGGCCCTCGAAGGCGCAAAACATGCCAAGGCCGAAGCACAAAAGGCCCTCCAGGAGATTGAGGCGGTGAAGAAGATAGCGGCGGGTAAGGCATTCATTATGCAAAGCAAGCATGTGAAGGAAAATTTCTATTTACTTACCCGAGTTGGGAGCTCTCCTGTGGCGTTCGCAGATCTGCCATGCAGTGTGTCTGATGCCGCGGAGTTCTACCGGGCTAAGGAGGGGAGCTCGACGGAGAAGGTGTTCTTGTCTCAGTATACTGGGACCGAACACCCGATGCCCTTGAGCGACCAGCTGAAGCAACTGGTCGAGCTCCACAAGGCGGCCAAACAGGCCATGAAGGGCCTTATAGTCCGGATGTGGCCTGGCGATGCCCTTCCCAACAGCTACTTCGGCCTAGTGAGGCGGCTTGTGGATGCCTGCCCGCGGCTGGAAGTCATAAAGCGGTCCGTCTGCATCGAAGGTGCACGCAGGGCTTTTGCCCGTGCGAAGGTGCACTGGGCCAAGATGGACGCCGAGAAGCTGGTGAAGGAGGGGCCACCGTAGGGCAAGGAGCATCGCCACCCTGAAATGTATTATGAGGGTGTCCTAAAGGTGCCCGTCTTGTGGCGGACGAGTGTTCCAAACATGTAATTTTTGAATGAACTTGCTCATGTGTTCCTGTATTATGAAAACTAGTTCATGTGAGCTATGCAACGCTTTTGTATTTAAAATATTACCTTCTGTGCGGCCGTTTATAAAATTTGAGAGTTGGCTAGTCGTCGGCTTCTGCCACCATGTAACTAGTGCTGGGGTGTTCGGGATAAATCTGAGCACTCTTTTTCCCATTTTTGGGTCCATCGAGGCAGGTGCTCAGCGCAACGAACCAGACAATCAGACTATAATGCTTTATCACTCTCACTTAGCCATAGAAGTCTACAATTTTAAATTTTGGCGAAGGCCCTAGTATTCGGAGGGCTGAATTTGGGGCGTTATACACGCCTAAGTCGAATAAGGCTGACTCCTCGCCTGAAGCGGAAAAAGTCTTTAGGGACTTGACACCTCTCGAACAGCGACCAGCTCTCGCCTTATCATGACAATCAGTTTTAGCTTTCTCTACTGAGGTGCTCGTCCGGAAGAACTGGGACACAATCGCATTAGTTCTCCCAGCGCTACCTTAGAGGATATAGCAGAACGTAAGGTACCAAGACATGGGAGCCGGGAAAGCCCAACTATTGACCCAAGACATGATTCGGAGCTTATCCATATAATGCTATAAGTTCGGGGTGCCGCACTGTCGAGAGTGTTCGGACTTCTCACGCCGTGTTATGGGGTATACGGAAGCCCCTGGCGTACTGGCCTTACCAGATTGTACGGGTGCTAACTGTCATAAATGAACATATATATATATATATATATATATATATATATATATATATATATATATAAGAAGAGTATAGAATGCGATAATAGACTAGTGTTATGCTTTGTTTATTCGAGAAATGCGTCAAAGCATACTGATACAAGTAGTGCGGTAAGCAAAAAATAGGACTATTTGACATGCCCCATCCAAGGGAAAGCTGCGGACTGGTATCTTAAAGCAGGTATTTCACTCGTTATCAGAGACCACCTGGGGATTCCATTGTACGACGTTGCTTCCTGCCTCCTTGGATGTTGTATCATGTGTCCGGCAATCGTACTACTGGATAGGGCTTCTAGAGAGTAAAGTCCTGAAAGAAAGAGAATGATGAAGGTAGTAAGCCCCTAGTGCGGTTCAGCCGCATTGTGGGACATGCCTTGATCGTGCCCCCGCCGACGCCTATGGTGTTTTCAATGCATAATTACGTACGCGTGGCACGAATTTCATCATTCGACTAAGACTAGGGCAGGGGCCGAATTGCTAGGAGATCTTTGAGCGTGCCAGGCGATCTTGTTGCAGGTTGCTCTAGATGCGCTTGACGATGTCCGGGGGCTTTATCGCCGAACTGGTGGATTGCCTTAAGAGGCTGCTTTGTGCTTCCGCTGCGAGGGCCATAATGTGCTCCTCCGTACGGAGCGAGCGCTCTGTGTTTCCATTGACTGTGATGACCTCCCTAGGTCCTGGCATCATGGGCTTAAGGTATGCATAATGCGGTACTGCATTGAATCTTGCAAACGCGGTTCACCCGAGCAGTGCGTGATAGCCGTTGTGGAACGGGACGATATCGAAGATTAACTCCTCGCTCCGGAAGTTGTCCGGAGAACCGAAGACCACTTCCAGTGTGATTGAGCCCGTACAATGGGCCTCTACAACTGGGATGACGCCTTTAAAGGTTGTTTTTGTGGGTTTGATCCTCGAGGGGTCTATACCCATTTTGCGCATTGTATCCTGATAGAGCAGGTTCAGGCTGCTGCCGCCGTCCATAAGGACTCAAGTGAGGTGAAATCCGTCAATGATGGGGTCTAAGACCAATGTGGCAGATCCTCCATGACGGATACTAGTGGGGTGGTCCCTGCGATCGGAGCTGATCAGACAAGAGGACCATGGGTTGAACTTTGGGGCGACGGGCTCCATCGCATATACGTCCCTTAGTGCACGCTTCTGTTCCCTCTTGGGGATGTGGGTTGCGTATATCATGTTCACCGTCCTCACTTGTGGGGGGAACCTCTTCTGTCCTCCCGTGTTCGCCGGCCGTGGCTCCTCCTCATCATCTTTGTGCAGCCCCTTGTCCTTGTTTTCGGCATTTAACTTGTCGGCCTGCTTGAACACCCAGCATTCTCGGTTGGTGTGATTGGCTGGCTTATCGGAGGTGCCGTGTATTTGACACGAGCAATCGAGTATGCGGTCCAAACTGGACGGGCCCAGAGTGCTTCTTTTGAATGGATTTTTCCACGACCGGTTTAGAGCTCGAATCCGCATTGACCGCCAGATCCCGTGTTATCGCCGTTGTTGCGGCGCTTGTGTTTGCTGTGACATGGCCTGCCGTTACTGTCCTTGGTATACGGAGTGCCAAGGTTTCTTGATATGTTGTTGCTGCGAGCCATCCAACTATCCTCTCCGCGCAAAAGCGGGTCATGAGTGTCGTGAGGGCTTCCATAGACTTCGGCTTTTCCTGGCCGAGGTGCCGGGCGAGCCACTCGTCACAGATGTTGTGCTTAAATGCCGCTAAGGCCTCTCCATCCGGACAGTCAACAATTTGATTTTTCTTGGTTAGGAACCGTGTCCAGAATTGCCTGGCCGATTCCCCTGGCTGCTGAATTATGTGGCTCAAGTCATTGGCATCTGGTGGTCGCACATAAGTGCCCTGGAAGTTGTCGAGAAATGCGGCTTCCAGATCCTCCCAACAGCCAATGGAGTCTGCTGGCAAGCTATTCAGCCAATGTCGAGCTAGTCCTTTAAGTTTTAACGGGAGGTACTTGATGGCATGTAGATCATCACCGCGGGCCATGTGGATGTGGAGGAGGAAGTCCTCGATCCATACCACGGGATCTGTTGTGCCATCATATGATTCGATATTTACGGGTTAAAAACCCTCTGGGAATTCATGCTCCATTACTTCGCTGCTGAAGCATAGGGGGTGTGCCACGCCTCTGTGCTGGGCTATATCGCGGCGCAGCTCATATGAGTCATGCCTGCTGTATTCGGCCCGGCCGGATTTGCTTTTACTGTATCCGGCGTGGCGGTCATCGTCCGGTGTAGGGGCGTGCCCTCATGATCCGTAGATCGATCTTGCGTGTTTTGCCCTGTCTTCCAATACGTCTCGCAGGTCTCGTGTGTTTCCCGGTGCCTTGGTACTATTGTTTGAGTGGCAACGGGGTGCGGGCTGAGCTTCTGGCTGAAATGCCTCTCTGTCTCGGCAACGAGGTGGCCGATCAGCCGCGTCGTATGCTGGTGATGTAGGTTTCAATGCTTCCTCCTCAAGTTGGGGTAGCATCCTGCGCTTTGGGTGACCTTGGAGGGGCGTTCGAGTTCGTATTCCTCGGCCACAAGAACTTCAGTCCATCTGTCTGCTAGCAAATCCTGATCAACTCGAAGCTGTTGTTGTTTTTTCTTCAGGATATTTGTTGTGGCTATAAGCCAGCGCTTAAAGCGCTCCTGCTCGACGGGATCATCGAGTACGACAAATTCTTCATCGTCAAGGCTCACTTCGTCTATGGAGAGAAGCATGTAATTGTCATCCTCCGCTTCTCCCTCTGCCACTCGCTCAGGAGGGCTGGCTTGGTCATCCTCCCGCTCTAGATCTTGCTGGAGGGGATTGTTATCATCTTCGGCTCTGTCCGGAGTACTGTTATCTCCTGTGCCGGTATCTCCGCTTTTGCTGTGGCGAGACTTAGAGCGGCGCCGCTGACGTAGCGCTTGGGTTGCTGCTTGGAGGGGTCATCCTCCGCTGTCTTCTCACCATTGCCTTCTTTGGGTGTATCCACCATATATATATATATATCATATGATGAGGTGGCGGTCCAGTGCCCCGTGGGCAGTGGTTCCTATTCGTCTCCTTCATCGTTGTCCATACCATCGATGTCTTCGAGTCGAAGTCGAGCATGTCGGTTAAATCATCGGCGCTGGCTACTAAGTGGGTGGTGGGTGGGGAGGAATTTCTTCGTCATCCGCATCCCATTCTACCCGGACATAGTTCGGCCAAGGTTCTCCTGACAGGGAGAGAGACTTTAACGAGTTTAGTACATCGCCGAAGGGCGAGTGCTGAAAGATATCCGTGGAGGTGAACTCCATGATCGGCGCCCAATCGGATTCGATAGGCATGGGCGCAGGCGATTCGGAGTCCGTGGCCGGAAACGAGTCCAGCGGTTCGGCATCACGGTTCTCGTGAGGGGTAAGGTCAGTATCCGGCTCTATCGCCACTGAGGGTGCGGCCTGCAAGGCGGGGTCTATCCGCCCGTCTTCGGATGGCGCAGTCTGTTCCGGATTGAAAGCCGGAGTGGTTGCTAGTGTGATTTTCTGAACATTGTTCGACGGCAGAGCTACATCGTGCTCGTCGTGATCGTGCGGCACACCTGGCATGGGCTCGAATCCGTCGAAGATTAAGTCTCCGTGGATATCGGCAGTGTAATTCAAGTTTCCAAACCTGACCTGGTGGACAGGGGCGTAGCTCTCGATCTGCTCTAGATGGCCAAGCAAGTTGGCCCGCAGTGCGAAGCCGCCGAATACGAAGATCTGTCCGGGGAGGAAAACCTCACCCTGGACTGCATCATTATCGATGATCAGAGGAGCATCCAGCTTTACGGCGACGGCACAGTGGAACTCTCAATGAAAGCACCAATGTCGGTGTCAAAACCGCCGGATCTCGGGTAGGGGGTCCCGAACTGTGCGTCTAAGGCGGATGGTAACAGGAGGCGGGGACACGATGTTTACCTGTGTTCGGGCCCTCTCGATGGAGGTAATACCCTACTTCCTGCTTGATTGATCTTTATGATATGAGCAGTACAAGAGTTGATCTACCACGAGATCATAGAGGCTAAACCCTAGAAGCTAGCCTATGGTATGATTGTTGTTGTCCTACGGACTAAACCCTCCGGTTTATATAGACACCGGAGGGGGCTAGGGTTACACAGAGTCGGTTACAAGGGAGGAGATCTACATATCCGTATCGCCAAGCTTTCCTTCCACGCCAAGGAGAGTCCCATCCGGACACGAGATGAAGTCTTCAATCTTGTATCTTCATAATCCAATAGTCCGGCCGAAGTATATAGTCCAGCTATCCGGATACCCCCTAATCCAGGACTCCCTCACATGTGGTAGGAAGCAGCCACTTAGTAACTTAGGGGCTTGACACCGCACTGATCGACGATGTGTGTTGCTGTGAGGTGGTGTGATGGAGTAGTTTGCCTCCGCATGCCCTGGCAGGCCTGCTAGGATGATCCAGAGGCTTGCTTCTGGGGTAAACACAACCCAGCCAAGCTCGCCTGCCCGGCAAGGGAGGTTTTTCCCTTAGTGACATCTTGTCTCTCTGGCTTGACTTGGTATTCTTGACCAGCTCTCTGATTCTTCAAAGAGTTGATTCCTTCGTGCTTGCTTTAATCTTGGGTGCTACAAACTTGTCCTTTGGCCTGTGCACAGTCTGGGCAATGGACCCAGGGTTTGTTGCACCGACAGGGGTTGTGACACTTATGTCAAAAGGCTTCAGCCTGATAAGCTCGAACCCAAATTGGAGAAGTGCGTCTTCATAGGATACCCTAAGGAAACAATTGGGTACACCTTCTACCATAGATCCGAAGGCAAGATCTTTGTTGCCTAGAATGGAACCTTTCTGGAGAAGGGGTTTCTCTCGAAAGAAGTGAGTGGGAGGAAAGTAGAACTTGATGAGATAATTGTACCTTCTCTCAAATTGTAAAGTAGCACATGAGAGAAATCCGTTCTCGTGATGCCTACACCAACTAGAGGGGAAGCTAAAGATGATGATCATGAAACTCCGGATCAAGTTACTACTGGACCTCGTAGGTCGAACAGAGCATGTTCTGCACCAGAGTGGTATGGTAATCCTGTCCTGGAAGTCATGTTATTAGACCATGGCGAACCTACGAACTATGAGGAAGTGATGATGAGCCTAGATTCTGATAAATGGCTTGAGGCCATGAAATCTGAGATAGGATCCATGTATGAGAACAAATTGTGAACTTTGGTGAACTTGCCCGATGATCGGCAAGCCATCGAGAATAAATGGATCTTCAAGAAGAAGACAGACGCTGATGGTAATGTCACCATCCACAAAGCTCGACTCGTCGCAAAAGGTTTTCGACAAGTTCTAGGGGTTGACTAAGATGAGACTTTCTCACCCGTACCGATGCTTAAGTCTGTCCGAATCATGTTGCTATTGCCGCATTTTATAACTATGAAATCTGGCAAATGGACATCAAAATTGCATTCCTTAATAAATTTCGTAAAGAAGAGTTGTATATGATGCAACTAGAAGGTTAATCCTAATGGTGCTAGCAAAGTGTGCAAGCTCCAGCGATCCATCTATGGACTTGTTCAAGCACCTCAGAGTTGGAATATACGCTTTGACGAGGTGATCAAAGCATATGCTTTTATACATAATTATAGTGAATCCTGTATTTAAAAGAAAGTGAGAGGGAGCACTGTAGAATTTCTGATATTATATGTGGATGACATATTGTTCATGGGAAATGATATAGAAGTTGTGGATAGCATAAAATGATACTTGAATAAGAATTTTTAAATCAAAGCCTCGGTGAAGCTGCTTATATATTTGCCATCAAGATCTATAGGGATAGATCGAGACGCTTAATACGACTTTCACAAACTACATACCTTGGCAAAGTTTTTGAAGAAGTTCAAAATAGATCAGTCGATGTGAACTAGATTCTTGGCTCTAGTGCAAGTGGGATACTGATAGAAATATGCCCTAGAGGCAATGATAAAATGGTTATTATTATATTTCCTAAAACACGATAAAGGTTTATTGTTCATGCTAGAATTGTAGTGACCGGAAAATTAAATACATGTGTGGATACATAAACAAATCCCATGTCCCTAGTGAGCCTCTACTAGACTAGCTCGTTGATTAAACATGGTTAAGGTTTCCTAACCATAGACATGAGTTGTCATTTGATAATGGGATGATATCATGAGGAGAATGATGGGCAAGATCCATCCGTTAGCTTAGCATATTGATCGTTCAGTTTATTGCTATTGCTTTCTTAATGTCAAATACATATTGCTTCAACTATGAGATCATGCAACTCCAGGATACCGGAGGAATACCTTGTGTGCTATCAAATGTCAACAACTTAACTGGGTGATTATTAATGACCCGCAAGTACAGGGATCAATCGTAGTCGTTTCAATAAGTAAGAGTGTCGAACCCAACGAGGAACAGAAGGAAATGACAAGTAGTTTTCAGAAAGGTGTTCTCTGCAAGCACTGTATTTATAAGTAACGAGTAGTTTGATAACAAGATAATTTGTAATGAGCAAGTAACAGTAATGGTAACAAAAGTGCAGCAAGTTAGCCCAATCCTTTTGCGGCAAACAACAGGCCAAAACGGTCTCTTATGATAAGCAAAGTGTTCTTGAGGGTACACGGGAATTTCATCTAGTCATTTTCATCATGTTGGTTTTATTTGTGTTCGCTACTTGGATAATTTGATACGTGGGTGGACCGGTGCTTATGTGATGTTCTTACTTGAACAAACCTAGTACTTATGATTAACCCCGTTGCAAACATCTTCAACTACGAGAAAAGTATTAAGAATAAATCTGACCATAGCATTAAACTTTTGGATCCAAATCAGTCCCTTACGGAATAACGCACAAACTAGGGTTTAAGCTTCTGTCACTCTCGCAACCAATCATCTTAAAACTACTCCACAATGCATTTCTTAGTCCCAAATATGGTGAAGTGTCATGGAGTTGACGTTCACATGACACCACTAAGGGGATCACAACATACATACCATCAAAATATCGAACACATATCAAGTTCACATGATTACTTGCGACAAGATTCCTCCCGTGACTGTCGGCGTTCTGGGAACGGGGGTCCCCAGACTTGCCTACCTGCGGCCTGCGGCGTGGCTCAAGGAGGCCCAGGAGGGCCCATCTTCATCAACGAACTCAAGACCTCGCGAGGGGCTGAGATTGCTGGGCGGACGACCAAGAGCTTCTCAGCGCGGCCTCGTCAGTGGCTCATGAGGAGGCGGAGAGCTCAAGGCGGGTACCTCGCGAGGTGCCCGTGACGCAAGCCATGACGACCAAGGCGCGCCATCGAGGCGCCAGCCAGCAAGCGCCCCTCCTTTCCTCTTTGGTGCAAAGGGAGCAAGCGCAGCGAGAGCATCAAGCAAAGGCACCTGCTTCGGTTCAACAAGACCAAGACCAGCCCCAACAGCTGGAATGCGGTCATAGTGGAGCCCAAGCAAAGGCGTATCACCAGAGCCTTTGGCAAAGCGAGGACCAACTTTAGTCAGATAAGTGTACCCGCTGTTCCCTTCAAATGGCCAATTGTTGGCGCCTTCCCGCTCAATATTTGGAAGAGGCCTGGGCCTTCGCCTATATAAGTAGAGCTAGCCACCATTGTAGAGGCATCTTCCCCGGAACGATCGGATAGAGAGGGAAGCATCCGAAGAGAGAGAGAGAGAGAGAGAAACCCGCTCCTCAAGCTAGAGCGACGGGATACCACTTAGCAGTTCATCACACCCACCAAGAACAGACCCTCGCGAGGTTGTTCTTCCTCAGATTATTCCTCATCAGCCCAAGAGGCAATCCACACACCACACACTGGAGTAGGGTATTACACCACGATGGTGGCCTGAACCAATATAAATATTGCGTCTCTTGTGCTGTTCTTGTTAGTAGTTTTAGGTCCCTGCGATTCGGCGAGGTACGAGACGGTGGAGAGTTGGATCTCCGCGCGCACCCCAGATTTCGAACCTTGAGGGTCTGCCGGAACCCGTAATCCGACATTTGGCGTGCCAGGTAGGGGTGCGCCGGAATCTGCCTTTCGTCACCTCGTTCTTCCCCGGCCACCGCAACCATGTTCGACGCTGCGTCGGGCTCGCTGAGCGCCGAGCCGCCCTCGCTTCCCACGCCACACGACGGCTCCGCCGGCGGACGCCCTCATCGCTCCCGTCACTGCTGTCAACGCCGCCATCGCCCGGCGGGAACGAGCAGCAAGCGCCGCCCCAGACTCCGCCCATGAGGCGGACGGCCGCACCGCCACGCCTTTCGCCACCCCCACGGTTCTTCGTCGCTACGCCCACGCGCCATGGAGGCCCGAGCTGCACTCACCGCGCTAACGAGCTCCTGCGCTACCGCCCCGACGACGTCTCACGAAGAATGGCTCGACCGCTGCCGCCGAAGCTCGTCCGCGACTGCGGAGGTGACCTCGCGTGTCCGCCTCGCTGCACCGCACTCGCCCAGGCCGGCGATGAAGCTCCGGGCGCCACCGCCTCCTCCTCAAGACGGCGCCACAGCCCCAAAGCGCGCGACCCTGGCGGAACCTGCTCGCCAGCGCCGCGCTGCAAGAGCAGAGCTGCCAAGAAGTTCTCGCCCGCAAGAAGCTGCCCGAGCGCCCCGCTCTAGCACGCCAAGACCTGCGCTACCCCCAGCCGGGCGCAGGAGGCCTGCAAGACCAAGCTCGCCGTCCGAGGCCCCCAGCGCCACGGCGGGCTGCCGCGCTTTCAACACCGAAGGCGCGGGCGTCGCGTGGCCCGCCAAGTTCAAGCCAGACCTGCCCCCACGCTACGACGGCACGGCTGACCCTACGGAGTTCCTCCAGCTCTACGAGCTGGGCATCGAGGCTGCCAACGGAGATGAAAAGGTCATGGCGAACTGGTTTCCCATGGCGCTCAAGGACGGAGCCCGCACCTGGCTCCTGAATCTGGCCCCAGGCACGATCTCTTCCTGGGCCGAGATGCGCACCCGCTTCATCGCCAACTTCCAAGGTACTCGCGACCGGCCACCCGCCGTGAGCGACATGCGCCGGATCAAGCAGCAGCCAGGGGAAACCCTGCAAAAGTACATCCAGCGCTTCAACAACGCTACGCAAGATCCCTGTGGTAACGGAGGAGGCCATCATCTCGCCTTCTCCGACGGCGCGCGACGCCAAGACGAAGGAGGAGCTGGCGATGCATGAAGATCTGCACCTCCTCGAGCTGTTCAACTTGGCGACCAAGCGCGCCAGGCTGAGGAGGGCGCCTCCTCCTCGAGCTGCCTGCCGCGGATCCCGAAGAGAAGAAGTCCAAGGCCAAGGACGTAAAGCCCAAGGGGGCTGCCGTGCTCGCGGCCGAACCATACACCAAGCGGGGCAGAGATTAGCCCGAGTCTTCCAAGGGCAGCCGGTACTGCGTGTACCACGACCTCCACACCCACAACACCAATGAATGTCAAGAGCTCCGGGCCGTGCGTGAAGGAAGGGTCGGCAGACACCCTGAGCGCAGCGACCGGGGCTACGGCCGAGGAGGAGGAAGAAATGCAAGACGCTGGGAAGACCGCGGCCCGCGCCGAGGATGGTGCGACCAACCTCGCAAGGACCGCTGGCAAGACCCACCTCGCGAGGGGGGCTGGAGGGATCAGCCTCGGGAGGATCATCCGCAAGGGAACGCAGGCCTCCCTCCGCTGCCGCCGCCACCAAGGAGAATCGAAGACCGTCATTAGGACGAGGGGGCTGGGGGCTTCCAGGAAGCCCGTGCGATCGCCTGCATCCTGGGCGGAGCTCAAGCCCCATCCTCTCACCGCATCTTCAAGCAGTTCGCCCGTGAAGTGAATGCAGTCCTCCCCAACCTCGAGTCCACGCGCCCTCTCAGGTGGTCGGCGTGCGCTATCACGTTCAGCTCAGCGGATCAGCTCAAGTGCGCAGCCACAGCCGGAGTTCTCCCAATGCTTTGCTCCCCAATCATCAGCAATGTGCTGGTCACCAAGACCCTCATCAATGGCGGAGCAGGGCTCAACGTCCTGTCCGTGGAGACATTCAACAATCTTTAAGTGCCCTACAGTCAGCTTCAGCCAACCAAGCCCTTCTCCGGAGTCACCGGCGGCTCCACGGTCCCGATCGGGCAGGTCCGCCTTCCTGTCACCTTAGGGGCCCGCGACAACTACCACACCGAGCTCATCGACTTCGACGTCGCCCACATTCGCCTTCCATACAACGCCATCCTCGGGTACCCAGCATTGGCCAAGTTCATGGCCGTAACCCACCATGGCTACAACATCCTCAAGATGCCAGGAAGCAGCGGGGTCATCACGGTGCCCTGTGAAGAGAGAGATGCAGCAGCTCCCCGAGCGAAGCTTTTCAGCCGCGTCATTGGAAGACCTGCACCACAGCAGCAGGACGCCTCCCGAGGCAGCACCCAAGAAGAACAAAACATCGACCGGCCCGGCTCATCAAGAGACAGGCCCCTCAGGGCCCGCACCGGGCCGGGGGAGCCTCCTTTCATCGCATAGGAAAGCGCGCCCGGCGCCCTCCTCAGGCAGGGCTCGGGGGCTCTCCCCAGGAGGGCCACCGACCTCGCCAAGGTCTCGAGGGAGGCGCTTGGGCACCACGTGGAGGCGTGTTTCGAAACACGTTTCCCGCAAGCAGGAGCAAGACCAGGAGGACAGAACCCCCGGGAGTTCATCAGCAAGGCCATTCAGGAGTTACAGGAATCAAGGGTCATGAGGGGCAGCCGCCGCCTACCCGCTGTGGCCCCCCATCCAGGCGAGGATGGTGGGCTGCGCGTCTGCATCGACATACCAGGGCTCAACCGAGTCGCATCTCAAGAGCGCCTCTGGCCCTCGCGAGTGGGACGTTGCGAGGGTCCGCCCCACGGCTACGTACGCATGCCTTATGTCCTGCCAAACGCGGCTGCTGCACACCAGCGTCTCATGAGGACCATCCTGGAGGCTCAAGAGGGCAGGCACGCCGCAGCCCTGGCGGAGATGGAGATGGCCCGTGAGGGGCCGCAGCGCCTCCGGAGCCTCCCGAGGCCCCTGGGCTTGGGGGCTCGTGAGGATCGGCTCCCGCAGCCCACCGAGTCTGCTACATCAGCAACCCTTCATCCCCAACATCACCAGGTGATAAGTTTTATTCCTACTGGGGCGCCTTGAGGTCGCGGTATTCCTGTGCCGCGTGGTCCGTCCTCGGCATGTATCCCTTTTATTTCATGTCTTTAGCTTATCCTGTTGGGGCGCCTCGGCTGCATCATCCCCAAGCCGCTCGGGCCACCCCAGCGGCATGTATCCTTCATGCGCTTCCTTAGGATTATGCTCTCGCCCACCATGCTTGTTATTTGGTGCCTTCTCCGGGTGGCGAAATCTTGCACGCTAAAGGGGGTGCACGAGCATCGCGACTGTGGCTCCTACCGCTCTCCGCCCTCACCCTCTGGTCTTGTCCATGGCATCGCGACCGGCTTGCCAAATGACGATAGAGACCAGCCCGAGAGCCGGACCCGAGGACGAGTTTCATTATCCAATCCAGCTTATGCTGCTAAAGGGGGGTGCACGAGCATCGCGACTCGGGCTCCTACCGCTCTCCGCCCTCACCCTCTGGTCTTGTCCACGGCATCGCGACCTGGCTTGCCAGCGACGTTAGAGACCAGCCCGAGAGCCGGACCAAGACATAGAGTCGACAAGTCACTTCCAGCTTGCGCTAAAGGGGGGGGTGCCTGAGCATCGCGACTCAGGCTCCTACCGCCTCCGCCCTCACCTCTGGTCTTGTCCATGGCATCGCGACCGGCTTGCCAGCGACGGTAGAGACGAGCCCGAGAGCCGGGACCGGAGGACGCAGAGTTGCGTCATCTAACCTAGCTTGCGCGTTAAAGGGGGGGTGCATGAGCATCGCGGCTCAGGGCTCCTACCGGCTCTCCGGCCCACACCCTCTGGTCTTGTCCTTGGCATCGCGACCTGGCTTGCCAGCGACGGTAGAGACCAGCCCGAGAGCCGGGACCAAGACGAGAGCACCGGCATCCGTCCAATTTTGCAGAACACACTCAAGATAAGGCCTTTAGAGCCAGCGCAACCCGCCTTGAGGTAGGGCCTCGTGAGTCCCGCTACTGCTCACGGGTGCCCAGACACACCTAGTCTAGCTCTCACCGCACCAGCCACGTGTCGTGGTGGGGCTGAGACGCCTGGGCTCCTCCCGAGGGGAGCCCCTCCCACGCTCCAAAGGAAGCACCATGCTCCGTCTTTGGTGGACGACACCGCCGAGGAGCGGCTATGCCCAGACGCATGCGGAAGCGCTTATGCTCCGCTGGTGATAAACAAGCGAGGTGGCCTCCGGTCGCATCAACCTCTGGGAGCCTGAGCTCGGTGTCTGGCCTCATCGCAACGCCTCGAGCGCCGCCTTGGGGGCTGGGCACGGGCTGTGCTCGGTCACGCCCAGCCGACGCCTCCCAGCCAGCCCCTCGGCCTGGTTCGTCAGACGCCACTCCTCGAGCGGAGCTAAGGTACGCATGCCGTTTGAGCGTCAAGGGGGACTCCTCAGCATCGCGACTCAGGAGCCTAACTGGTCATGTAGCCCCTCACCCCTTAGTTCCGAAAGGCTAACGGTGGTTGGGGTATGCGCGGGGCCGGGCTCTGCAGACATAGAATGGTGGATCCGCCCGCGCCTCACCTCCCTACTTGCTGTTCGTGCGCCAAGAGGGACTCCTGAGCATCGCGACTCAGGAGCCTAACTAGTCACGTTGCCCCTCACTCCTTGGTCCCGTCCTGGTTTCCGGTCGGGGCTAACGGCGGCTGAGGTATGCGCGGGGCCGGGCTCTGCCGGCGTAGAACACAAGCAAGTAGGAAGCACAAATTTCAAGGAATTCAAAAGCAAATATTACAGTCCACACTGTTATCGCAGTACCAAACGCAAGTTTAAACGCCTCCCCGAGGCATGATACATGTGCAGGAATTAAAAGCAAGACAGGAGCTGCAGCGGAGTCACTTGTTGGCGGTGGAGCAGCGCAGAGTGGGCTCGCCTCGTGAAGCAGCAGGGGCGGCAGCGCCGCTCGCTTGGTGTCAAGGCCCAAACTTCCCAACAGAGCCTCTGCATGACCCTTCACAGCCTCGGCAACGGCAGCTGTGTGCTCGCCTTCGCCCGGCTCCAAAGAAGTTGTCCATGTCGACGCTGGGATCGCGAGATAGATGTGGGTGAGGATCCGCGTCGCTGCTGCAGAAGACAAGACCGCGCTGGGCCTCACTGTGGGGCTAAGACCAAGGGAGACATCTTCAAGAGCTGGATTAGAAGGAAGCAGCTTGGCGGGCCGCCCTCTGCGCCCGGCCAAGGGCTCTCTAGGCATGTCATAAAGCTCCCTCAGCAGACACGAGCCTTCACCTCCATATCCATGAAGGCCACGCGGTCTTCAAGAAGAACTCGCGCCTTGGCGCCCAGCTCGACCTTCCTCGCCTCCAGTTCCTGCCCCAGCGCGTCAAGACGGTCGCGGCGTTTCTTCAGCTTGGCCTCCCGGTCCTTGATGGCCGCCTCGCGAGCCTTCATGCCTTCCTCCTGCTCCTGACGGAGGCGGGCATCCTCGGCGAGCTGGTTCTGCAGGCCCTTCAGCTCGCCCTCCAGCGTCTCGCAGTGACCTCGGATGCTGGCTCCCTCCCCCAGGGCAGCATCGCGGGCTACCTTCGCCTCGCGAACGGCCTGCTTCTCCCCGTCACAAGCCGTCGAAGCCTGGACCAGCGCCGCCCGAATCGAAGCATCGGCACGAATCCAGCCAGAGGCCAGCTCCAAGCGCCCCGCCACCAAGCGAGGGTCGGCGCCCAGAAGATCCTGCCGCAGCCGGTCCAGTTCAGCAGCAGCGTGGTCCAGGACCGCGGGAGGAGTCGGAGAGACAGCAGTTGGCGGAGTTGGAGGAGTTGGCGGTGGCGTGACCACTGAGCCCTGAGGCGGAACCAGCTGCGCCACGGCAACGGTGGTGGAAGCGCCCAGCAAGGCCACCTCGGGAGTTGCCTGGGACAAGGGGGCTGAGCTCGCCCAAGCGGGCTCAGCCAGGCCTCGCGAGGACGCCAGGGCAGGAGAAGCCTGGGCGTCGGGGTCATCTTCCTTTTCGGGCAAAGGCACCACCACCGATGGGGCCTCAGGAGCCCCCTTCAGCTTTTTCGCCACGGGCGCCATCTTGACCGAAGAGCATGGACATCAGATCTCGTCGACAAAGCAATAATCAAGACAGGAAGCGGGCACTTACAGGTCGTCGCTCGTGGACTCGAGCAGCCTCCGGCCATACTTGAAGCCCGAGAGCCGGCTGCAGGGATCAGCTTCAAGGGGACCAGGAGCGGGAGGCGCGTCCGCGGATCGCCCCTGGGCCGGGGCGGACCCGCGGGGGACCAGCCCAGTCATGTCCTTCTTTGGGATCGGGGGCAGGCTTCTGCCTCTCCGCCCATCCTCATCTTCGTCGTCGTCACTCTCGGGGAGGCGGAGAACACGGGGCCTGCGCCGCAGGGAGGGAGCCCTTGACTCGCCTGAGTCAACCCCTCTCTGCTCCCTTTCCTCCACCTCTTCGCTGAGTCGGAAGAAGACACGCCCACCAGGTCCTCCGGAGCCTCCGGGCACGAGCCCGCCCCATTGAAGGCGGGCACGGACCCCACAACCTGCTCCCAATCCTCACGAAGGAACAGGGCGCTGGGCGCCTCGCCTCGCCACATCGCTTCTACCAAGGACTGGAGGACCGTCACCAGATCCTCGCCGCCAGGCCACGGGCTCGGGTTAGGCCTCCACATCGGAAGTGAGTATCGCTGCGCGAGCCAGCTTGGTGCTCCAGAACTCCTCAAGAACGACGACCGGTCAACCTTGCCGCCGCCGATCGTCCGCTTCAGATCTGCATCCATCCTCTCCAAAGACCAGCTTCGCTGAGATCCCGGCTTCGCCGACCGACAGTCGAACTCTCGCAGTCCGTGGGAAGGATCAGCCGAGGTGGATCCGCCCGGATCCACGAAGACCCACTTGCTCCTGAAGCCCTCAATCCGCTTCCCAGGTTTGAATGGCAATGGCTCCGCCAGATCACGAAGCTCGCGCGCGGAGATGGGACCACGGAGAATCAAGGAAGAAGTAGTGGCGCAGCAAGGCCACCGAGGGCTTCACCCCGACATGGGCCTCACAATAGCAGGCGAAGATTGCCAGAAGAAGGACGGAATTGGGGTGAAGGTGCAGAGCGTGAATGTTGTAATGGCGAAGGACGGAGAAGAAGAACTCAGAGAAAGGAGGCGCCAGACCAGCAATAATGGCGCCCGCGAAGAATGGGTAGAAGGTACTCCCCCGACCCTCAGGGGCGGAGGAGCCGGCCCTGAATACCGCCGCCGTGCTGACGCCTGCGCCCGCCAGCCAACGCAGATCGAGGCAAGGCTCGCCACGACACATTCGGGCGGGTCCAAGGCAGGAGAGTACCAGTCCGGCGGGTTTGACGAGGAGCCATGGCTGGCTAGGCACGGGCGGAGTGGATCTCAAGGTCTTGGAAGCGGGAGGAGAGGCGCAAGAAAGGGATCTGAGCAGCAATCGGAGAAAGTAAAGTAGGCAAGGAAGATGCCGCTTATTATCAACCCGCGCGTTGGAGAGGCGCCCACGCCCAATCAACCGCCACGCGGCGCCTAAGGCCGCAGGCTGTTAGGGCCCTGGCAACGCCGCGACTTGCCCTTTCGCCTCTCGCACGGCCAAGTCCGGCGCGCTGTGGCCCTGGGGCTACTGCGGCGTTCTCGAACGGGGTCCCAGACTTGCTCGCTGCGGCTCTGCGGCGTGGATCAAGGAGGCCCAGACGGCCCATCTTCATCAACGCAAACTCAAGACCTCGCGAGGGGCCAAGCCTCGCTAGGCGACGACCAAGAGCTTCTCAAAGTGCGGCCTCGTCGGCTGGCTCATGAGGAGGCGGAGAGCTCAAGGCGGGGTACCTCGCGAGGTGCCCGTGACGCAAGCCATGAAGACCAAGGGCGCCATCGGCGCCAGCCAGCATGGCGCCCTCCTTTCCTCTTTGGTGCAAAGGGAGCAAGCGCAGGCGAGAGCATCAAGCAAAGGCACCCGTTTCGGTGCAACAAGACCAAGACCAGCCCCAACAGCTGGAATGCGGTCATAGTGGAGCCCAAGCAGGCGTCATCACCAGAGCCTTTAGCAGGCGAGGACCATCTTTAGTCAGGATAAGTGTACCCGTTGTTCTCCTTCAAAATGGCCAATTGTTGGCGCCCTTCCCGCTCAATATTTGGAAGAGGCCCAGGGCCTTCGTCTATATAAGTAGAGCTAGCCACCATAGTAGAGGCATCTTCCCCGGAATGATCGGATAGAGAGGGAAGCATCCAAGAGAGAGAGAGAGAGAGAGAGAGAGAGAGAGAGAGAGAGAGAGAGAGAAACCCGCTCCTCAAGCTAGAGCGACGGGATACCACTTAGGAGTTCATCACACCCACCAAGAACAGACCCTCGCGAGGTTGTTCTTCCCTGTACTGTTCCTCATCAGCCCAAGAGGCAATCCACACACCACACACTGGAGTAGGGTATTACACCACGATGGTGGCCTGAACCAGTATAAATCTTGCGTCTCTTGTGCTGTTCTTGTTAGTAGTTTTAGGTCCCTGCGATTCGGCGAGGTACGAGACGGTGGAGGGTTGGATCTCCGCGCGCACCCCATAGTTCGAACCTTAAGGGTCTGCCGGAACCCGTAATCCGACAGTGACCTCTAGAACAAAAGTAAATACTCACAAATGATAATCATGCTCAAGATCAAAGGAGTATTAAATAGCATAATGTATCTAAACATATAATCTTCCACAGAAAATCCATATAGTAGTCAACTACAAGATGTAATCAACACTACTAGTCACCCACAAGCACCAATTTATAGTTCCAGTACAAAGATTGAACACAAGAGATGAACTAGGGATTGAGAGGGGATGGTGTTTTTCAAGGTGTTGACGGAGATTGTCCTCCCCAAGACGGGAGAGTTGTTGGTGATGATGATGACGAGGATTTACCCCTCCGGGAGGGAAGTTCCCTCGGCGGAATCGCTCCGCCGGAGGACAACAGTGTTCCTGCCAACTTCCGCCTCGGTACGGCGACGCTTCGTCCCGAAAGTCCTCTCCTTATTTTTTTTCTAGGTCAAAATGACTTATATACCAGAGAGGGGCAGCGGAGGTGGGTCGAGGAGGGCACAACCCACCAGGGCGCGCCTGGGCTCCCTGGCACGCCCAGGTGGGCCGTGCGCACCTGTTGGGCCCCCTCTGTACTTATTTGATCCAATAATTCTCATATATTCCATAAAAAATCTCCGTGAAGTTTCAGCTAATTTGGAGTTGTGCCGAATAGGTAGGCTGACGTAGCTTTTTCATGTCCAGAATTCCAACTGCGGGTGTTCTCCCTCTTTTTGTGAACCTTGCATATTATGAGAGAAAAAGGCATTAGAATTACTCCAAAAGGCTTTATTATGCATAAAAACAATATAATAACAGTAGGTAAACATGATGCAAAATGGACGTATCAACTCCCCCAAGCTTAGACCTCGCTTGTCCTCAAGCAAAAACCGAACTCAAAAAAACATGTCCACATGCTTAGAGAGAGAGAGAGAGAGGTGTCGATAAAAACAAAATATAGACATAGAAGCATCATGTAAATTATTATAACAACAACAAACTTTAACATAAAACTTTATTATAGAACTTTAATCATATAACTTCTCATGAATAAGTAACAATTAATCACAACATCGAAGTATAAAGCATAAACTCCATTGAAAACCAACAAACTATGTTCTCAGTCAACTTTGCAACTACGATTCATTATATTTTCAAGAAGGGTCACGTATTAGAGCCTTTAGGCAAGTCCAAATACTCAACTATCATATATAGTATTCTATGATTGCTAACACTAACCACATACACATGAGCAAAAAGTTTCAATCGGACACATAGAAAGATAAGGGCTCATAGTTTCGCCTCCCAATGTATTCACCCACTACTGCAGGTTGCTAATAACGTGACACTACGATCAGAGACCCTTCGGCGAAACTGTGTGTGATGCAATAACCGCAAATGGTGGTGTAAAAAACCGTCAAAAATGGTGCAAAACGTTTGTGATGGCGGAGCCATCAAACACGGTTCAGATTTTAGTTATGCAGCGATGCAGGCATACGGTTGATCCGCATTTAACTATTTGCGATTAGATAGAACAACAGAAACATGCAGCCATATCAATGTGTGTGCGATATACGACATACAATTTGCTCTGATGAACTGTTTGCTATTAGGGAAAGCAGCAGAAACGGTCGGCCAGATCAAGGTGTGTGTGATATACGACATACCGTTCAGTCGAATAAACTGTTTTCGATTAGGGAAGAGAACTTAAATGGTTCAACTTAACAAGATGAGTGTGATACGCGGAAAAAAGGCTCAGAGGTTAATTTGACATACATGACTTATAAGTTTCATAGATATCATATCACTTTGCTTGGAAAGCATTTAATTGCTTTGAATGTATATAGTGCTCCGTCCTATTAGTTGAATTAACCTCAGGGCCCATGTTTTCGAAACATGTCGTAAAGTAACGGGATAGACCTTCATTCAAGCCAATCAACATGTGTTCAAAAAACTAAAATTATCAAAAAGTAACGAGATAGACCTTCTTCAAGCCAATCAACATGTGTACAAAAAACAAAAAATGTCAAAAATTACAAAAGAAGGACCTCAAGGTTAATTCAACTAATATGATGGAGCACTATATACATTCAATGCAATTAAATGTTTAGAGTGACCCATCACAACAGTTAATTCAACATCAAGGCCACTTTCCATCCGGTCACCCATCTGATGACTACTCCAGCCTCAGCACACTTAACTTGGGAGTTATGTTAGATGAGCTATCGGTAAGGAAGCTAGTCCTTGCCGCTGTAGAATCCCTCTTTGCATCCTTTATTAGGCACCCGGATGACCCACTGTTGCCGCCCAATGGTCAATGCCACATCCCCCGCATGGCAGTTTTTGCAGTGGGTAACTTCATCGTCGAGCCGCGCCCGGCGCAACCGCATGCACATGAACGTGCGTGGTCGTGCGCCGGCCCCAAACACTGGCAACACAACTTATAAATTGACGGATGGAGTACGAGTTACAGTGATGCATATACTTAAGCAAAGGGATCGCACAAGTCTGTATTGACTGGAATGAGCATGCAATAGCACAATAAGAATTAAGGCCACGATGATGCGATCGCACTGGTGGTTACAGGAGGCAAGTAGAAAGATGCATCTAGCAACGTACGACCTCGTCCTCCTCAACTTAGTGCGCCAGGCCACCGATCGGCGGCTAAGGAGAGGCGGCCTTTGTGGCGAGGTCAAGGTGCTTCTCAGCAAAGGCATCCAAGGCTTCTTGCCGGTTGAAGAAGCCCAACGTCATAGCGTCCTCACTAGCCTTTTAGATACCTATGTACACGATGTTCTCATACACGTGGATGTGTAGGTTGACGAATTGTTGAAGGGCGAGGCGCCTCGCAGCGAGCGTGACCTCCAGGTGGACATTCTTCATGGCGTCGGCGGGCAGTCGCGGGGCCACCAGTGCTTGAAAGAGGTCCGACCATGGAGAGGTCCGACCATGGAGGCCGATCAGGGTGGCAGGCAATGAGGAGCCCGGGCGCGCGGGCTAGAGGAGTATGGCGATGTCGTCCGCGAACTTCTTGACGATGGTGAACTTGTTGGTGGTGGGAACGATCATCTGGTCCAACTAAGAGTCATAGCTGGCGTCGACGGCGGTCATCCACCAGCCGGTCGCCAACACCGTCTAGAGACGATCCTCGGTGCCATGCCGCAGGCCAACGTCGTGGACCATCTGGCACAGCTGCTGGCCGCTCGCGCGCATCACCGCCATGGGTCTGGAGTGAGCACTTTTGTGCTTATTGGTGTAGGTGCTTAGGCAAATGCTTAGGTGCGTACGATGTGGTAGACGCATTGGAATGGAGGGGTGCCTTTATATGAGTGCAAACTGCGCTGCATTCACATCGTGCCGCCTCTTATCCCGGTCCTCCTCCCATTACTTCCCTCATGCATTCACACGATGCTAATTGAAGGAGGATGCATCATTGACCGTTCAACATTTCGGGAACCGCTACCCTCTCCTTCGTCTGCATGTAGTTCAAATTTGAATTATCACTACAAGAAATATGTCAACTAGTGACCTTCTCTTAGTGACCCTAGCTGAATTGGTCGTAAATCCACAGCCATTTCGTTTGGAAGGGCTCAAACCCTGAATTGCCTTACACCAAATGGTCATAAAGCAAACAAGAGTGGTCCATGGCCTTATTTCTACCTGATTACGACCAATATAAATGGTCATGAGGTGGTGAACGTGAATGCATTAGTACTTATTGCTCTGACTTGGCGCCACCTCATCAGTTTTGCCTATGTTTCATGTCCATGTGTCAATTTTTGCCCTAGGTTGTGAAGCAAACTATATTTCTGTCATTCCAAAAATTCCCAAAAAAATCTCATAAATTCTTTGGGTCATATATTCGTCAAATATGTAAAATTCCTTCCTTGCCTAGTTCAAAAATAATTCAACAATATTCATTTTCCAATTCTGTTCACAACAACACTTTATGAAGTAAGTGCTATTTATATACTCTTGCTTTCCCTCGGAATTTTTGGGCACTCTTTCCTAGCCAAATCATTGCCGCATGACAAAATTCAGCTCCATTTGCCTAGCAAATCTTCCTCGGCAAATTTCCAAAGTTTTTGTCCACCTAGAAGCATTGTGAAGGAAGTACCTTTTTTATATATCCAAATGACATGAAATTTATACAGTTCCTTCATATGCCCAAATTATCACCCACCTCCAAATTACAGCTCAGTCAAATCATCTATGTGAGCCTAGGTTCAATTTATATTTTATGGCCAGATTGGCACGTTGCAAAGCAAATGTTATCTAGAACCCTCCTATTACCCTCAAGCTCTTTGGGCACTCTTCCATACCCAAATCATTGCCACATGATAATATTCAGCTCCATTTTCCTAGCAAATCTTTCTCAGGAAATTTCCAAAGTTTCTACCTCGAGAGAAGCTTTGTGAAGTAAGTACTAGCTAGGCTTACCCAAATGATCTGAAAATTTACCAGGGCATGACCATACCTATGTAACTTACCTACACCAATTTTGAGCTCATTTCATTCATCCAATCTCTCTCACTAGTTTTCCCAAGTTTCTGTCCATAGAAGAGCATTGTGAAGGAAGTAATACTTTGGCATGTCCAAATGGTATCAATTTTATACAGTGCTTTCCTATGCCCAAATAACCATCCTCCACCAAATTTTAGCTTAATCCATTCATTATTTTGAGCCCAGCTTCAACATTCATATTTTTGTCCAGTGTGGTACTTTGCAAAGCAAGTACCACGTAGGCTCCTCCTTTTGAGTTGAAAATTTGTGAAGAAATTCTCCTTAGTAGATGATCATCCTCAGTCAAAACTCAAGACCATTGGCCATGTGCATTTCCCGTACCGCTAATCAAACACTTGGCTGCTAATTCATCTTTGAGCATAGGTCAGTCTCCTCATGAGATTCTTCTGTTGTAATTTTCTTCCTAGCACCTACCTGGGGAGTGCCCAACCCACTAGACATGCCTAGGCCTCCCAGAACATATGTCAACGCAAAGGTCACGCGGTGACCATGCGGCGGTCATGCGAGTTTACGCGCTTTGGAGTTGGGGCCCTGTGCCACATTCAAACCTCGACGTATCACCACCAAACAATGTATTTATGATTAAATAGATACTTATGTACCTAGAAACGATTTTTGCAAAAAAAAAGAGCAAACAAGAAGGCAACTGCAGTTCAAATTTGACCCGCTTCTTATTGAATCGGCTGGAATTTGTCTTTTTCACCAGACGTGGATCAAAACTTTCGACACCCAACCATTTTGTCAATTGTGCATTAAATATGGCCTAGTATTTTAGAAAATTGATTTGGTCCAAATTTGAAACAAATATATGGTAGGTCCTTCACAAAAAAAAACTCATTTCGGGCACTCGGAAAATGGAAAATGAATTTTCCGTGCAAAGAAAATGAAAAATCTGTTAGGCAACATTGTTTGGAATTCGAATATGCACCCTTGTGCACAATATGAGATCATTTGAACAAACTATGCCATGAATGTGGCCATGAGATTGATCATTTGGCTTGAAAGCCATGAATCTTCACACATGATAACTCATTTCTGCAAACACTTATTTAAAATAATTTCCGTATTACTAGTTTATCATTTTTCCTGGTAACTTGGTCACATGTAATGACACAATGCAAAGGTTTTCCCATTTTTTGATTTTTTTTTGAATTTTTTATGCCCGTTTGAAAATGCGGTCAAAACGGCAGCATGACCGTTCCTAGCTAGTGCTTGAATCTTGGAATTTTTTTTGTGTTTTTCTGATTAAATATATATTTTTGTACCTAAAAATGATTTTTTGGAAAAATAAAGAGCAAACTATGAGGTAGATGTAGTTCAAATTTGACCCGCTTCCAGCTGAATCGGCAGAAATTTGTCTTTTTCACCAGAGGTGGATCAAAACTTTTGACACCCAACCATTTGGTCAACTGTGCATTAAATATGGCCTAGTATTCTAGAAATTTTATTTGGTCCAATTTTGCAACAATTATTTGGTAGGTCCTTCACAAAAAAACTCATTTTGGGCACTCGGAAAATGGAAAATGATTTTTTTCGTCCAAAGAAAATGAAAACTTCCTTAGGCAACATTGTTTGTCATTCCAATATGCACCCTTGTGCACAATATGATATCATTTGAACAAACTTTTGGTGTTTCTCTAATGAAATAGACACTTTTGTATCTAGAAATGT
Organism: Aegilops longissima; assembly: GCA_021605205.1. NCBI lineage: Eukaryota > Viridiplantae > Streptophyta > Magnoliopsida > Poales > Poaceae > Aegilops > Aegilops longissima. The sequence continues at coordinate 268,370,851 of CM038677.1, forward strand.
TCTTTGGAAAAAATTATGAGCAAACTATGAGACGGCTACAGTTCAAATTTGATCCACTTTTAGCTGAATCAGCGGCAATTCGTCTTTTTCATGAGAGGTGGATCAAAACTTCTAACACTCAACCATTTGGTCAATTGTACATTAAATATGACATAATATTTTAGAAAAATGATTCGGTCCACTTTTGCAACAAATATATGGTAGGTCCTTCACAAAAAAACTCATTTTGGGCACTCAAAAAATGGAAAATAAATTTTTCATCCAAAAAATGAAAAAAATTTAGGCAACATTGTTTGCCATTCCAAGATGCACCCTTGTGCAAAGTATGATATAATTTAAGCAAAGTAGGATATAATTTAAACAAATTATGCCATTCCAAAATGCACCCTTGTGCAAAAAAGATAAGAGAAACACATAGAAAAACACAATTACGTATGCTTTGTTCTCATTGGTTGAAATGTTTGTGCCATGGATGGATGACATGGCATCCATCCATCCATCCCATTTATCTAAAGAAAAAAAGAGAGAGAAAGAAAAAGAACCCCCCACCCCCCGGGCAGCCCAACCACCCAAACCCTATCCCCTCCCCAGATCCATCGCCCCCCCCCCCTCTCCCAGATCCAATCTCCCCCCTCATCCTCTCCCGCTCACGCATGCTCCAGCCGCTCGCCGCCCCCACGCTCCTCCACCTCCAGGCGACGCCGAGCCCGCGGTCTCCCTCCCCAAGATCGCGTCGGAGCCCGTGGTCCTCCTCCACCTACAGCTCGGCTCTCCTCCTCCCCTTCCAGATCGCGCCGCCACTTCCCTCCCCCATCACCCACCGTCGACCTCGTCTCCACCATCCCCCTCCCCTCGCCTTCCCTATATCCACTAGTCCAGGCGAACCTCTCATGTGCGCGCGGCTCTGTGGCCCCACCCCGCACTCCGTCAGAGAAAACTACCTCGCTCTGCACCACCGATTCGGAGCCGCGCCGCGGGAGAGGGAGGGAGATGGGGCGCCGAAGGAGAGGGCCGCTGCTGCTGCTCCTCGGCCTCGTGGCTACGGCCTTGGGTGCTGCTGCTGCGGTGGCCGATATCTATGGGGCTCGTCGTGCTGAAGCCGTCGGCCGGAGGCGCCAGGGTCTCCTCCTCCAGCGGCGGGCAGGGCTCCAAGGCACCGTCGCCTAGCGCACTCTGCCGGGCCAGCGCTAATCCGTCTAGCATGAAGGTAACCACCTATCTTAGATCTACTTGCCGCTACCTGGTATAGTTTACTTTGTGATACTAGAGCAAGGGCGACATGGGTGATTATGGCGATCTCTGCAAAGTAGATTGTAGCCCTATCTGGTAGCTCATGTGATGCGTTGTAGGATTCGTAGTTGCAAAGTGATCTTGTTGGTGAAGTAGCTCTGTAGGCATAGACCAATAATAGGTCATTTTTCGAATTAATACTCCAAAATTTATCAGTATTGGAGGAGTGATTGTTTCCAAATCAATACTCCTGGGTATCATTCATGGATGTCTAGTAGCCGACATACTTCTAGTTCCATTTAGTATATGCAGGTAGCAGCAGCTTAAGTGTAATGGAGTTGTTGTTACTCTATGCCTACTTCGTTAGACTTTTCATCATCTCCTTGTTGTTTATAGCATAATCGCCTTCACTATTCTTGCTCTGAAACTCTGATCATGATACTAATGGTATTTTTCTTGATGGAATTACATGCAACATGGTGACTCTAATGCAGGCAGGACTGGCCATCCAGTATATGGGATGTATATCCCATTCTGTAATTTCATGTTAGCCCTCTGTACATATGAACTAACAACACAGTAGTATAACAACACATTAGTAACAAGCCAACGGGAACACACAAAGTTATGTACTTGTATTACTGGTGTCATTGTATTTCTTTGTATATATAGGGCTAACATGACTTGCATTTCAGGTACTCCTTTTATCTGTATATATAGATCAAGAATATTACTTTCGTTTTACTTCTGCATTTATCATTTTTGATTGCTAAGGTCTGACGCACATACACTTCCGATAGTACAACTACATGTTTTGACCAATTTCAATTCTGCAAATAATTAAATGTCTCAGTTTTATTCCATTCATCAAGCTGTGCGACTGCTTGTTCCATTCACATGAGAATGTGCTACTACCATGTTGATTAGGATGAGTGTACCATGCATGCTTTTCTTATTCAACATGATATGTGTCTATATGGGTTGATGTACCAAATCAAGCTAGGTTTGTCCGCCCTCTTGAAACATATGTAGAATTGCTGTATAGGCTGTACAGGGACATGCATGGGGAAAATTTGTTCCTTGTTTCGAGTTAGATTGTCATTTATGCATAGTACAAGTTCGCATGTGCAATCCCGTTCTTATTTATTTTCCTGAATGTCTTGAACTGTCAAATATTCTTGTTTAATTGTGTGATGTTATGTACTGTGGTACCTAGATGTTGGGATTAAATGATTAATTCAACATGCTTCTGGGGAGTGTTGATTATTTTTGTGCTTTAGCTTCTCTGGGATTTTTTTGGTCGATTTGTACCCATTGGTCCATTATGGTGGTGATCCTCTTTATTTTATTGGCTGAATAAGCTTAATCTTGGAGTGATTGTGTATATTGGAACATACAATATTCATGTGGAATTAGTTAAGTTGGTATCAAATACATTTGTGGCATGCTCCATTAGTCGTTTATACTTGAAACCTGGCCTGTCATTTTTAATAAATATTACAACATCAAAGTTGTTTTATGCATGCTGCTGGAAACTGTATACTCTCTCCTAACAGTTTTATTACTTGTTGTATGCAGGCTAATTGGAGCCTACAATCAGGCTATTTTTCCCTTTAAACACCTATTTTTTGATATCAGGTGCTCCTTGAGCTGTCTAAGAACAAGCAGACCATCATTTCACCATCTTCGGCCCCCCAGGGTATTTCATCTCTTTGGCCTCTTCCAGCATTGTCTTCTTTGTTCCTGACTATAAACATTGATGCATGTGCCTTGTTCTAAAGTGGAAAATCATTTGCTTGTACTTGTACTGTCCATCTGTTGTGTTAACTTGCACTGTGCTGGTACTTATCATTTGCAAAATATATCTGTGTTTTCGCTATTATGAGAATATCATATGGATTGTTTCCTGTTAAATCTAAAGTTTTGCAGCAATTTTTCATCGTTATGAGAATTTTATATTCATGGATTCACTTGATTATGTTTCTAACTTATCATAATTTATTATTTGCAGATGCTGGCCTTCAGTGTTCAGAAGTTGGAGCTCTAGGAAGAAGAATCCTGAAGAAAACCCACACCCAACAATGTTTTTTAGCTCACTGGACTAATTATCTGTTTATCTAGTTGTATTTTAGCTAAATACCAGATTTGTACTATTATCTCACTGTTACCAGATTTGTATTTTACCTGAAAACCAGATTTCTACTGTAACCAGCAATGTGTTTTAGCTCACTGGACTAGTTATCTGTATATCTGTATCATTGTAATTTCTTTGCTTGGCTATTGTATGAAATATTATGCCTTATTGGCTCTTTTTGAATCAAATATTAGGCACAAATATAGAACTAACGTGTGGTACAGAAAGAGTGATCCTGGCAACCTACTTTAAAATGAAAAAGAAATAAAAGAAAACTGACAAGTGGGCTGGAAAAACGTTGATGCCCAAAAAAATGTATACTGTAAAAGACTGGCCCAAAAAAATAAATGGTTGTTGGGCTTCGCCCATGTAGCTGACAAAAAATGAAAGGAAAAACAATAAATAGGCTAAATTAATGGGCTTGTCCCATATAGACACCTAATCGGACGAGGCTGATTCTTATCCACGTCAGCTTGCCACGCTGGAATTCTACGTGGCTTGGGGAGACTGCTAGTGACCAAAATTTTGGTCGAAGAACCAACGACCTTTTACATATCACAGAGAAGGTCGTTAATTTAGTTTACGACCGCCAGCTTTTGACCTTCTGTTTATGGTCACAAAAAGGTCGCAAATGAAAAACTATGACCTTTCAGCGACCAATAGTGAGGTTCACAAGTTGACATATTTCTTGTAGTGTATGCACATAAATGCATTGAACACTCAGTTAATGCATAAAAATTAGCTAGTGCTAGTGATTTTTAGCTGCATATTTTGACAAATCGCAGTGTTATAGGGATTGACAAATGGCAATGTTACTAGATCAACAAATGTCAATCTTTGTAGTTTGACAAATGGCAACATACCCAATATGACAGATGCAAATCTTACCAAATTGTTTGTATGTCGTTACACACGGGTCATCCAAAACAACCGGTTGCGTTGAAGGGATGCACAAATCCTGCGCTGCTAATTTTCCCTCAACTAAGGGGGAAGAACATAGCTCTCACTTTGCATACGGGTGTTCTATCTAAAACGTTTGCGATCAAGAGCTGCAGAAATCCTGGTCGACACATTTTCTCTTGGCTTCCTGGGAAGCTATCGGTTTGCATATGGGTGTTCTAACCAAAACATTTGCTATCAAGAGCAGCACAAATCCTGCTCGGCACATTCTCCCTTGGCTTCATGGGGAAGCTGTCGGTTTGCATACGGGTGCTCTAACTAAAACATTTGTGATGAGTGTTTTATATTTAAAAACCATTGACGTTTTTTTCAAAACAAAATCATTTGATAGGTCTGTACATTAATAGAGAAAAACGCAAGTTCATTCAAACCATATATTTCATTCAGTCACACTTCAAATTTATATTCATATGATCGAGAATTCGAGATACAGTATTAAACCCCAAAAAAACTATTTCCGGCAGCGGCGGAGGCGGCGTGCCGCACCGTCGTTGTCGTCCTCCGGGACGCCGTTGTTGAAGTCTTCAGGGCAGCACAAAATGTTCTTCACTTGTAAATCAAACATCATGTCATCACGCGATCGACGAGCGGGGCGCGGGAGGACGACAATTGGCACCGCTGAGAGGTAGCGGTCATCGGCAGCATCCCATGCCGTTGAGGAGTGCGCGCGCACGGGCACGGGCGCGGCTGGTGTAGTCAAACGCACGGGGACCGGCCCCGCGATGGGTGGAGGAGCGCGCACGGGCAGGGGCATGGGAGCGGCGGGTGCAGCCAAACGCACGGGGGCCGGTGCCATGGTGGGAGGAGGGGCGCGCACGGGCACGGGCGCTGGCGCTGGCATGTACACGAGCTCGCGCGGGTCCGTGGAGACCTTGTTGACGCCCGCGGCTTCCAGCTCTGCCATGGTGCTCGGCGACCAGCCGTCAATGCTATGGGGATGGTCGCTGGCGCGGGCGCGGGGATGGTACCTGGGACGGGAGCGGGGGCAGCAACCGCCGCAGCCAGCTCGTTCTGGGCCGTGTCCATGAGGACCCATTCCTCCTTATTTTCAATCTCCTCCGGCTCAGAGTCGACTTCCCTAAACTTGAAGATTAGTGGAAGATGATCATTCCGTGCCATGGCGTTGGTGGAGGTCTGCCGGAGGGAGCGGAATGGGACGCGAATAGTAAGGCCGCCCGTATTAAACAGCGGGTCGGGCGCCATTAATGGAGAGGAAGGCGGGCAGCCATGGAAGTCAATGGGCTCGCTTCCCAGTGAGCTTGCGCAGCGTACAGCTCGCATGCTTCCTGGTGAGCCTGCACATTGGAGGATAACTTGCACTCCTCTCTGTCAGCCTGTGCACCGGACTCCGCTGGCACGCCTCCTATTCAGTCAAGGTCAAGTAGCTGTCCGCACGGCACCTCCTACAGCAATTAAAATGAAGATACATGGCGTCACGTGAATGGTTAATAGAACGCATATGATTTGAATTATAAAAACGTTTGAGATATTAAAGTGGCAGCTATTTTTTCAAAATGCCTTTGTTGGATGTTATTCGGGTGCACCTTCTCTCAAGATGGACACAAAAAATACCACAACATGTCGGGTGCCATTCCATGATAGCATGCTAAGTTTCATGAATTTCAGACGAGTTTTGGATTTACTAGAATTTAAAAACAAAGTATCTCCATGTTTTGCCGGCAATCAACGGTGCCCTGGTGTTTGAAATTCATTCCCATTTCTTGCATGGGACCTAAGCATGCACCCAGGACACAGATTTGATTTTTCAACCAATTTATATGCATTAGAGAATGTGCATGTAGTTCAAATTTGAATTATGCACATAAATGCATTGAAAACTCAATTAATGCATAAAAACGTCAAAACGAACCCCGAAAAATCCCAAAAATTGACACAACTCTCCTGTTGTTCTACGTTGACATGAGAAAAAATTTGAAAGCAATAAGAGGCAATGGATATCGTTTAGTCCCCAAAGGTGGGGCGTTCCCTACCGAAACCATCAGGCTTGTTGTGAGAAGCTCTAGTTTGTTAGAAGCATATCCCCACACCTGCCCCAAATGAGAAAAAATTAGCACGGCATGTTGATGCCGCTCCATGATAGCATGCCAAGTTTCATGAATTTCAGACGAGCTTTGGATTTACTAGAATTTAAAACCAGGTATCTCAATGTTTGCGGCCGAGTGACCGTGGCAGGGTGTTTGACATTCATTCCCATTTCTTGCATGGGACCTAAGCATGCAACCAAGGGCACATATTTGAATTTTCAACCAATTTATATGCATTAGAGCATGTGCATGTAGTTCAAATTTGAATTATGCACATAAATGCATTGAAAACTCAATTAATGCATAAAAATGTCCAAACGAACCCAAAAAATCCGAAAATTGACACAACACTCCTGTTGTTCTGTGTTGACACGAGAAATTTTTTGAAAGCAATAAGAGGCAATGGATATCGTTTGGTCCCCAAAGGTGTGATGTTCCCTACCGAAACCATCAGGCTTGTTGTGAGAAGCTAAGGTTTGTGAGAAGCATATCCCCGAACCTGCCTCAAATGGGACAAAAAATTTACCATGGCATGTTGATGCCGCTCCATGATAGCATGCGAAGTTTCATGAATTTCAGACGAGCTTTGGATTACTAGAATTAAAAACCAGGTATCTCAATGTTTGCGGCCGAGTGAACGTGGCAGGGTGTTTGACATTCATTCCCCTTTCTTGCATGGGACCTAAGCATGCAGCCAAGGGCACAAATTTGAATTTTCAAGCAATTTATATGCATTAGAGCATGTGCATGTAGTTCAAATTTGAATTATGCACATAAACACATTGAAAACTCAATTAATGCATAAAAATGTCCAAACGAACCCCAAAAATCCCAAAAATTGACACAACACTCCTGTTGTTCTATGTTGACACGAGAAATTTCTAAAAGCAATAAGAGGCAATGGATATTGTTTCGTCCCCAAAGGTGGGACGTTCCCTACCGAAACCATCAGGCTTGTTGTGAGAAGCTCTTGTTTGTGAGAAGCATATCCCCAAACCTGCCCCAAATTGGACAAAAAAATTATCACGGCATGTTGATGCTGATCCATGATAGCATACCAAGTTTTATGAATTTCAGACGAGCTTTGGATTTACTAGCATTTAAAAACCAGGTATCCCAATGTTTGCGGCCGAGTGACCGTGGCAGGGTCTTTGACATTCATTCCCGTTTCTTGCATGGGACCTAAGCATGCAACCAAGGGCACAAATTTGAATTTTGCAACCTATTTTTATGGACGGAGCACGTGCATGTAGTTTAATTTTGAATTATGCACATAAATGCCTAGAAAACTCAATTAATGTATAAAAATGTCCAAACGATCCCCGAAAATCTCCAAAATTTAACATGACACTCCTGTAGTTCTATGTTGACACGAGAAATTTTTTGAAAGCAATAAGAGGCAACAGATATTGTTTCATCCCCCAAGGTGGCACGTACCCTACCAAAACCATCAGGCTTGTTGTGAGAGAAGCTCTGGTTTGTGGGAAGCTTATACCCACACCTGCCCCAATTGGGAGGATATTTTTACCATGGAATGTTTCTGGCATTCCGTCATATCATATCATGTTTCTGGTTTGTCGCCAGCTCTCCTTGTGCGTCCAAGGCCCCAACGAATCAACTCGCGATTACCTCATGCATTGGGCCGAGCTGCGCAACTCTTGTGAGGGCGTGCATGAGGTGCAGGCCATCGAGTACTTCACTGTCGGGTGCCGAGAGGGCACCCTCCTCAAGCACCGACTTCTCTGCGACGAGTCGGCGACCCTCGACGAACCGCTGATCATAGCAGACAAGTACGCCACGGCCGACTCCTCCATGAAGGCGGAGATTCAAGTTCACGCATATGGCAAAGTGGCTACTCAAGCTCCTCGGACTCCGGCTGGTGACACCAGTCAGCGTTAGCAACAGAGTGACAACAAGCGCAAGGCCATGCAGCCGGCCTGTATGAGCAGGCAGGTGGCGAAAGTTGAAGACCAGCAGCCGGAAGGGCAGCCTCCTCCCAAGCGTCAGAAGGGCGGGAAGCCCAACTGGTTGCCTGCCTTCTCATATGAGCAGACTCTCGATGGACCATGCAAGTTTCACAACGGCGCAAAGCCGTCCAACCACACCACTAGGAAATGTCATTGGCTCACTGGGAGTGCCAAGGGTGACGGACTCCTGCCTCCTCCGCCTGTCGCCCCGCCGCCTCCCCCTCCCCAGCAGCCGGCGGCCCGGCCAGTCGGCGCAATACAAGATGAATATCCTGAAGAGCATGGAGCTTACGTCGTGTTCACCAGCGTGGCTGACGACAAGCAAAGCAGATAGCAACGACAGCAAGAAGTACATGCAGTAGCATTAGAGACCCCCGAGTTCATGCACTGGTCTGAGAAGCCTATCAGTTGGAGCAGGGCTGACAACCCGGAGGTGATGCCTTCTCCAGGTTCTTATGCCCTAGTCTTGGACGCCACCTTCGCAATAGAGAGGCGGGCTGCTCGCTTCTCCCGAGGTCTAATAGATGGCGGCAGCAGCATCAACATCATATACCGTGACACTATGGAGAAGTTGGGAATCAAGCAGAAGCAGCTTCAGCCCAGTCAGACTGTATTCCATGGCATATTCCCTGGCCTTTCCTGCTCACCAATCGGTAATATCCAGATAGACATCCTCCTTGGGGACAAAGATCACTTCCGCTGAGAGCCAGTCTGGTTTGAGGTGGTGGACCTTGAGAGCCCCTATCATGCACTACTTGGCCGGCCTGCTCTGGCCAAGTTCATGGTAGTCCCCCACTATGCTTACCTCAAGATGAAGATGCCAAGCACCAAGGAAATCCTAACCATAGTCGGAGACTACGAGAAGTCGTCCGCCTGTGCAGCAGATAGCAGCCGGCTAGCCGAGTCCCTCGTGATTGCAACAGAGAAGCGGATCCTTGACCGGGTTGTGGCAATGGCAGGCAAGCAGCCAGAAATGTCGCCAAACTCCAAGGAGTCAGAAGCTGATGGCTCGTTCAAGCTGGCGAAAGAAACGAAGAAGATACCCTTGGACCCGGAGCATCCGGAGAGGCACGCTGTCATAGGTGCAAACCTTGACAGCAAATAGGAAAGCGAGCTCGTCGATTTTCTCCATGGGAATCGGGACATCTTTGCATGGTATCTGTCGGATTTCGGGTTCCGGCAGACCCTTGAGGTTCGAACACTGGGGTGCGCACGGAGATCTCGGCCTCTACCTACCTGCACCCCGTCGCCTCGCTTGGATCTAAACTACGAAAGGAACAACACAAGAGACACAAGGTTTATACTAGTTCGGGACACCATTGTGGTGTAATACCCTACTCTAGTTAGTGGTGTGGTGGATTGCCTCTTGGGCTGACGGTGATGAACAATAAAAGGAAGAACAGCCTCGCGAGGGTCTGTTCTTGGCTGGTGCGATGAACTGCTAGGGGGAGTTCAGTCGCCCTCTCTCTCTCTGATTCCAGATTCCTCTAGCTACTGATTCCAGATTCCTCTAGATACTGATTCCAGATTGCCCTACCCTGTGGGCGGCTAGTCCTATTTATAGGAAAATGCCCTGGGACTCTTCCCAAATATTGAGCGGGAAGGCCGCCAACAATTGGCCATTTTGAAGGGGAACATCTGGTACACTTATCCTGACTAAAGTTGGTCCTCGCCTGTCAAAGGCTCTGGTGGTGACGCCGGCTTGGGCTCCACAATGACTTCCTTCCTGCCGTTGGGTTGGTCTTGGTCTTATTGCACCGAAATGGACACCTTTGCTTGATGCTCTCGCCTGCGCTTGCTCCCTTTGCACCAAAGAGGAAAGGAGGACATCATGCTGGCTGGCGCCCGCCTGGCGCCCTTGGTCGTCATGGCTTGCGTCATGGGCACCTCGTGAGGTACCCCGCCTTGATCTCTCCGCCTCCTCGCGAGCCAGCCTGATGAGGCCGTGCCTGAGGAAGCTCCCTGTTGTCCGCCCCGCGAGGCTTGGCTCCTCGTGAGGGTCTTGAGCTTGTGTTGATGAAGATGGGCCGTGATGGGCCCCCCTTTGAGCCATGCCGCAGGCCGCAGGCAGGCAAGTCTGGGGACCCCTATTCCCAGAACACCGACAGTAGCCCCCGGGCCCAAGGCGCGCCCGGACTTGGCCGAGCAGAGAGGCGAAGGGGCAAGTGCGAAGCGTCGCGGGCCCTAACAACCTGCGGCCTTGGGCGACGCGTGGCGGTTGATTGGACGCGGGTGCCTTAGCAACCGCGCGAGTTTGACGGCGTCTGCCTAGGCTTTGCTTCCATGCTTTCTTTGGTTACTGCTCAGATCCCCTTTCTTGCTGTCGGTGCAGGGACGACACCTATGGGATCACAAGAATCCCTACTACGGTTGCGGGGCGCGGGGTCGTGAGAAGAGCAGATCAAACAGATAGCACACGGGTTCTTTTATCCAGGTTCGGGCCGCGAGATGCGTAAAACCCTACTCCTGCTTTGGTGGTTAGTTTATCTGCGTTCTTGAGCTAGCTATGGGGCGTGAGGAGCTCCAAAAAGCCGAATCCTCCTCCTGGTCGCCTTGGGCCTCCTTTTATAGGCAAAGGGGTAGCCGCAGTGGCACACAGGAGGTGGAATGGGTACAACCATACGAGTTTCTCCCTTGCATTACATGACAAGGCGCCATAAATGCGTCTTGCTTAGGTGTCCTTGCTTTATCGGGGACGGGGGAGAGCCCAGTCTCGTCCGTCGCCGCTCCCTTTCGTGTTGACACGCGCCCTGGCCAGCGGTGCCTGTGGTGCCATGTAGGCAGGCAGGCAGCTGAGGTGGCGCAGTGGTGGGTCTCCACGAAGGTTCGCTTGCCGCCACGCAGGTGCCTGCCCAACTGGTTGGGTCGGCAGCTGCATGGTGGAGGCTTGATTGGCGCGGGCCTGATGGTGGCCCTACGGGTGTCCTTGGCAGGGGCCTTGCCGCAGCCCCGGCAAGGGTCTTGCCGGGGCCCCGGCAAGGGTCTTGCCGCGGCGCCTGCTGTCATCCCCAGCAAGGCTCTTACCGGGGGCCTTGTGGTCCTCCTTGGCCGGGATCCCGCCAAGGGTTGTCATTTTCTATAGTATGTATCTGATCTTTAAATGTCTTCACAAAGATCTGCATGCCACCACGGGGATGTTTCCCGAATCCTTTGCCCCCATGGGGGGCAGTGGACTCAAAGGTGATCCGCTCCGTGGGCGCGGGGCGAGCCGCCCCGGCAAGGGCCTTGCCGGGTTGGCTAAAACCGCCCCCCAGCAAGGATCTTGCCGGGGGGGGGGGTCTGCTTCGTCCCCTTTGCTCTTTGTGGTCTTGGTCTTGGCGTCGTTCTACTCCTTTCGAGCTTCGGCCTTACCTTGGCTCACCCTCCTTGCCTTTCTTAGTCTGGCGGCGCCCGCGGCTCAGACTTCCCGTGCATAGTTATGAGGTGTACCCCTCTTTTTGTACACCGACAGGAGCCCCCGGTCCTCGGCCACACGTAAGCGCAATCGCGTCGTTGGGCTAGGCCCAAAAACGGTGCGTGGGCAGGCAGGGTGGTTTTTTCCACGGTAAATCTTTTCGCGCGCTGCGCTTCTCATGCCTCCCGCGCGTGGCTTGGCGTGGGGAGGCGTGCGTGACGTGGGCGGCATGCGTGGGGCTGAGCTCAGACGCATGCGCCACGCCAGGTAAAGGGGTGGTTCGCGCCTTCCCCATAAACGGAGGGAGGCGTGGAGGCGCGGCCCATTTACTGAACGGGGCTGGGGCGTGGTCTTCAAGGCGTCCACTCCCCATGATCACGGGGTGGGGAGAGGTCGCCTCACCCGTTGCCTCGGCCCCGCATGCCTGCCACGTGGCTCTCATGCGCTCGGGGTGGCGAATGGTGGAGGCGGGAAACCGGGTCGTCGCGGGCCGGGGCAGTGGGTCAGTCCCAGTTCCTTGCTCCTTCCGTGTCTTGATTGGTCGAGCGGGGCGGTCGTGCCCCCACCCCGTTCTTTATAAAGAGCGGGGGTGGGAAAACGGCATCCCGCACTCTTCCATCTTCTCTTTCCTTCAGCTTCCGCTCCCCCTCCCTCCATCTGGCATGGAGAGAGGGAATCCTGGCTCTTCAACGGTGGCCGCAAGGGTCGCCGCTCGACAACGTGTCCTTCCTTCTCCTTCACCTGCGGTGGCAGAGCCAGCCGCGAGGGAAGGGGAGGGGCGCACCATGCAGTCCATGGACGAGGTTGAGGTGCTCAGGGAAGAGGAGAACGGGGCGGCGCGCTGGTCCCGCCTCCGCCAGCGGTTCCTCCCCCCACGGAGGGCCATGTTGGGGATGACCCTTGCGAGTTCTTCTTCAGGCTGCGCCGGCCGCCTCGCCATCGCCTTCGTCTTCTGACTCCCTTCGCGAGCGAGATGGAGCGGGATCCGCCGGAGGCACTGCGGCTGCACATGAGGGGCTGTTGGATCAGCGGTACGCGAGTTCGCGTCGACTTTCTAGCCCCTCAAGTGATGTCTCTTGGTCGAGGGTGGAAGACGTTCGCCCATATCCACCGCTTGACGGCGGGGCTCACTCTCCATTTTATGCTGATGGAGGGCGGCCTTCTCTCCGTCAAGGTCTTCGGGTGCCGGGACTCGGGCAAGGTGCTGCGTGGAAGCTCTTCGATAGCGAAGGCTCCTCCTCGAGCGGGAGTGGCGAGGAGGATGGGCAGCGACGACGAGGGTAGCAGGCGGCAGGATGACGGGTCCGACTAGGTGTCGGGCGTCGCTCCGTGCGGCACCGGCGATCCCATCATCCGTGTCGCCGGCTTCCTGAACTTCTCGGGGTCGTCTCCTTGGGCGGCTGGCGTTGGGAGGCTGCGGAAGAGGAAGAGGGCGGGCGGCAAGGCCGTCAAATCGGAGTACGCGGGCACTGACGCCTTCGATGTGTGCTGACGTCCTGCCGCCTTGTCTTCGAGCTCTGCTTCCGGCGCTGCCATCACCATCCAGCCTTCGGAAGGCCACCGAGATGTTCTCTTGGTGCCTCCTGCCACCCGTAGCTCGCCTAGGCGTCGCTTTTGCCCTTTTCGCCTCCTTGACCTACCTCCTGAGAAGAGGGACAAAAGAGGGGTTACGGGCACCTTATCTCTTTTTAGTTTGTAAGCCTTCGGGCCTAGGCTGAACTTAAAAACTTGTTATCCCATCATTCATGTTTTTCATTCTCTATGGACTGTACCTGAGTGGAATGTTTTTAATGAAAAGGGATGCTTGCCGGGTCGTTTGTTCGCGGGTAGAACCCACGACAAGGAATAAATCCTTGATATCTCTAAGATAAACATTTCCTTGCCCGGCAACAAGCCCTGCCGTCTTCCCACTTCACTCGACCTTCCTCACGCTTTTGGTGGAGGTAGGGATGAGGCGGGCTCAGGCTCCTCGTTTTACCCTTTGCTGTCGCGACTACGACCAAACCTGGCCCCAGGAACGAGCCCTAGAGCCTAGAGTTTTTAGGGGAGCACGGTAGCTTGGGAAACAACGAAGTTTCACATACCTCAGTCTATAAGGGAATGCATGATAAGGAATGAAGAACTTATCTGAAGCTGCAGCCCCCGGCAACTCTGGATTGTGGGTGAATCTTCAGATTACTGCAGCCCGGCACATCTTGGCTTGCCGGGGTCTAGATGCCGATCCGTTCTTCTTTCATCCTCAAGTGACCTGGCAAGGATATCTGTGAGTCCTGCGAACCAAAGGAGACAAAAGAACGGCAAAGAGACGCACACTCGACCTCTAAGCTAGGGGCTAGTCGCCGCCAAGCACTATCAACCCTAACCAAGGACGAGACTTGACCTAGCATGCATGCTATAACTTAGGGTGCCAGCGCTTCATTTATTTATGCTCAGGGTCTGCGCCTGGCTTTGTACAAAGGGTTACATGCATCATCGGCAATGCTTGTACAAAAGGTGGCTTGCCAGGGGGCCCGGCAAGCGGCGCCTCACAGGTAAAACTTGCGAAGATGCTCAATGTTCCAGGAGTTACTCACTGGAACGACATCTTCGGTCTCCAAGCAGACTGCGCCGGGCCTGGTGACTCGTGTTACCCGGTAAGGGCCTTCCCACTTTGGCGTCAACTTGTTGGAATTCTTGGATGATTGAACGCGCCGAAGGACAAGGTCGCCTTCCTCAAGGCTTCGGGCATGAACCTTGTGGCTATGGTAGCGGCGCAAGGCTTGCTGGCAGCGTGCTGCTCTCACAGCCGCCCGAAGACGATCTTCCTCAAGGAGCACTGCGTAATCTTGCCGCAGTTGCTCTTGCTCGAGCTCGTCATAAGCGAGCACTCGAGGTGACCCGTATATGAGTTCAGTGGGGAGAACTCCTTCTGCCCCATATATTAGGGCAAAAGGTGTCTGGCCGGTGGCTCGATTTGGCGTCGTCCTGATCGACCAAAGAACCACCGGCAACTCATCAATCCAGCGCCTTCCACTCTTGTGCAGCCTATCAAAGGTCTTGGTCCTTAAGCCTCGCAGTACTTCAGCATTTTCCCTCTCAGCTTGACCATTGCTCCGCGGGTGAGGAATGGAAGCGAAACAGACTTTGCTGCCGAGGTCTTGGGTATATTGCATGAAGGTTCGGCTTGTGTACTGTGTGCCGTTGTCGGTGATAACCCTGTTGGGCATGCCAAAACGGCACACCAGTCTCTTGAAGAACTTGACGGCTGACTGAGCTGTGACCTTCCTCACTGCCTCCACTTCCGGCCACTTTGTGAACTTGTCGATTGCCACGTACAAGTACTCAAAGCCCCCGACAGCGCGGGGGAAAGGGCCCAGAATGTCGAACCCCCAGACCGAGAAGGGCCAGGAGAGAGGAATGATTTGAAGGGCTTGAGCTGGCTAATGAAGCTTCTTTGAATGGAACTGACACGCTTCACACCTGGTGACTAGTGTCGTCGCATCCTAGAGGGCGGTGGGCCAGAAGAAGCCTTGCCGGAATGCCTTGCCGGCAAGGGCCCTTGACCCAATGTGGGATCCACATATGCCTCCGTGTATCTCTGCCAACAGCTCCAGTCCTTCCTCTCGAGGGATACACTTCAATTTCACACCGTTCGGCCTCTTTCTGTACAAGACTTCATCGACGAACTCGTACATGGTAGAGCAACGGGCTACTTTTTCTGCTTCTTCCTGCTCCTCAGGAAGTTCCCCTGTTTGGAGGAATCGGATGGTATGCTGTGCCCACCCCGGAGCCTGGGGCTCGACGGTCAGGGCTAAAGGCATTTCCTCCACTACAGAAGCGGCTACGGCAAGAGCTTGATGCTCCGCTGGAGCCAATCGTCCCGTGGCGGGCTCAGTATTCTCGGCAACATCCTTGCCGGCGGCCCCGGGGAGCTCGGCGGGAAAGTACTTGTCGGGCCCTTATTTCCTCCTCTTATTCTGCTCTGTTGATGGTTCAACGGATGGCTGAGTTAGCTGAAGCACAAAGGTACCTGGTTCCACAGGTAGCTTGAGGGCAGCGCGTTTTGACAGGTAATCGGTGACATCATTCTCCGCTCGGAGGCGTGTTCAGCTCAGATACCGTCAAACGCTCTTCCAGCTTTCTCACTTCATCGACGTAGGCCTTCATCAACGGGCTCTGGTAATCCTTGTTGACTTGCTTGACGACAAGCTGCGAGTCCCCCCTGACGATGAGTTTCTTGATTCCGAGGTCCGCCGTGATCCTAAGACCGGCAAGCAGCCCCTCGTACTATGTCGTATTGTTTGTTGACACCTCCCTGGGGAAGTGCATCTGGATCACGTACTTGAGGTGCTCTCCGGTGGGCGCAACAAGCGACGCCAGCCCCGCGCCACAGAAGGAGAAAGCTCCATCAAAGTACATGATCAATCACAACTTGCCTCTTTGCCGGGAGAGCGGTCTCTTGAATTTCTTCTTCAGGTGTTGCGGTCCATTCTGCAATGAACTCTGCTAAGACTCGGCTCTGAATCGTCGAGGTACTTTCAAACTTGAGGCCAAAGCTGGACAGCTCCAGTGCCCATTCCACAGTTCTTCCCGTTGCATCCGGATTGTGCAATATCCGTTGCAGAGGGAAGCGAGTGACGACAGTGATCTCGTGTGCCTGGAAGTAGTGACGCAGCTTCCTCGAGGCCATAAGGAGGCCGAAGAGCAGTTTCTGCACATCGGAGTACCTTGATCTAGCCCCCTGTAGGAGGGAACTAACAAAGTAGACCGGGTGCTGCATCATTTTCTTCTTCGGTGGCACTTCAACTGGTTGTGTCGTCTCTGCATTGGTGGTGTCAGGCTCTGCCGCTGCCATTTCCTCATCATCAACCTCTCTCTGCGCCACCAGTGCGGCGCTGACCACCTGGTCCGTTGCCGCCAGGTATAGCAGCAACGGCTCCTGTGGCCTAGGCGCGCGCGAAGGAGAGGTACTTCTTCAACCCTTGTAAAGCCGCTTCGGCTTCCGGCGTCCACTCCATCGGGCCCGCCTTTTTCAGGATCTTGAAAAAGGGGGGACACGCTCGGCAGACTTGGAAATGAACCTGCCCATGGCGGCGACGCAACCAGCAAGCCGACGCACATCCTTGATCCGCTTGGGTGCTTCAATCTGCTCTATAGCTTTGATTTTGTCCGGATTGGCCTCTATCCCACGCTGTGACACCAAGAACCCGAGGAGCTTGCGGGATGGGATGCCAAAGACACACTTCTCAAGGTTCAGCTTGAGATTGATCTTGCGCAGGTTTGCAAATGTTTCTTGCAAATCCGGTATGAGGGTTGCCCTGTCCTTGGTTTTGACCACTGTGTCATCCATATAAGCCTCCATATTTCTATGGAGCTGGGGTTCAAAACCAATCTGGACCGCCCTTGCAAACGTCGAACCAGCACTCTTCAACCCGAAAGGCATCCACATGAAACAATACGTACCACATGGGGTGATGAATGCTGTCTTCTCTTCGTCTTCTCTTGTCATGAAGATCTGGTGGTAGCCGGAGTAGGCATCGAGGAATGACAACAGATCACACCCAGCCGTGGAGTCAACAATCTGATCGATGCGCGGCAGCGGGAAGGGATCTTTAGGGCAAGCCTTATTGATATCTGTGTAATCAATACACAACCTCCACTTCCCATTTGCCTTTCGCACCACGACCGGATTGGCCAACCACGTTGGATTGAGCACTCCTCTTACCAAACCCGCTGCTTCCAGTTTTCGGATCTCTTCTGTGATGAACTCTTGTCGTTCCAAAGCTTGCTTTCTGACCTTATGCTTGACGGGCCGCGCATGAGGGCAGACAGCAAGGTGATGCTCAATCACCTCCCTGGGAACACCGGGGATGTCGAAAGCTTGCCACGCAAACACATCGACATTCGCCCGCAGGAAGGCGACGAGCGCGTCTTCCTATTTGTCGTCAAGGGTGGAGCTTATGGTAAAAGCTCCTCCCGTGCCGTTCTCATTGACAGAAACCTTCTTGGTTCCCGGTGGTATGGCCCTGGGCTTCTTGTTTCCGCCGATGGAGCTCTCTGGTACGTCCTCGACGACAGCGCTATACTCTGAAGAGGTGCGCTTGCCGGAGTGGGTATCCGAGGTCACACCGGTCTTCTTCTTCTTCTTCCCTCCCGGGGTCCCAGCGGCAGGAGCAAGTGCCCTAGCGGCGGCAGCTGCTGCAACTGCTTGCTGGTATAGTTGGTCAGCGCAAATTAGCGCATCTTTCTTGTCGGAGGGAATGGTGATGATCATCACAGGTGCTGGCATCTTCAGGGTGTTGTAGGTGTAGTGTGACGCCGCCATGAACTTGGCTAGCGCTGGGCGGCCAAGGATCCCGTTGTAGGGCAAGGGGATCTTGGCAACATCGAACACGATCCTCTCCGTCCTGAAGTTCAAGTCGCTTCCAAAGGTCACGGGCAGCATGACCTTTCCCTTGGGTTGGCTTCTTCCCGGGTTGACCCCCTGAAACGTGCCCGTCTCTTCGAGGTCTCCATCAGGAATCTGCAGTTTCTCGATCACGGCAGGCGAGATCAAGTTCAGACCGGCCCCGCCATTGACTAGCATCTTCGTCACCTAGGGGTTGCATATTGTTAGTGAAACCAACAACGGCAAGAACCCGACCGCAGTGGTGCGATCAGGGTGATCCTCGGTGTCGAAGATGATAGGTGTGCTGGACCACTTCAGCGACCTTTGGGCATCAAACGACGGTTCTGCCGCTGTAACCTCTCGCGCCCACTGTTTAAGCCGGCCGTGAGAAGTATGCAGCGAGGCGCCGCCGTCGATGCACATGGCCTCTGTAGCTTTCTGAAACTCTTGGTCGCCAGATTCGTCGTCCTCTTCGTGATCGTCGTCTTCTGGCTTTCTGTCACGGCCCCGGGCGGGCCTCTCCTGTTGCTTATCCATGCCGTGATGGCACGTCTGGCCGTCACGCTTCTTTCCAGATCCCTCAGCATCGTCCGGGCCCTTCTCCTTGTCCCGCCTCTCATATGCAGCCCTCTGCTTCTCAGCGAGGAGCTCAACCTGTCGGCAGTCCTGGAGAGCATGGCCTTCGGTGCGATGGATCTTGCAGTATCGCTTGTCGGAGTTTCCTGGCTTCTCGGCAGCCACCAAGGCCCGGCAGGCGACGCACCCGGCAACCTCCTTGCCGGGGTCGTCTGCCTTGGTTTTCTTGGTGTAGCCGGTGTCATCAGATCCCTCAACGGCAAGCACGGTTTTTCCCTTGCGCTTCCTGTTGCGGCGCCGGCCTTTCTTCGCCGGGGCGGCAATATCCTCATCTAAAGAGTCGGTTTCCATGCCGGCATCTTCGCCGGGGTACTTCCTTCCCTCTTCAGCTCGGGCACATTTGTCAGCAAGAACATAGAGTTCTGCTACATCTCTCACCTTGTTCATTGCCAGCTCTTCACGCATCTTGCGGTTACGCACGTTCTGATGAAACGCGCTGATGATGGCGGCAGGGTGAACATCAGGGATATTGTACTGTACCCGGCTGAACCTCTGAATATACTTGCGGAGACTCTCGCCTCCCTTCTGAGGAATGACGTGCAGGTCGCTTGCTTGGCCATGGGCTTGGTGGCCTCCAGTAAAGGTGCCTACGAACTCATGGCACAAATCCGACCAGGAGGAAATAGAGTCTACCGGCAAGTGCATCAACCACGACATGGCATTGGGTTTGAGAGCCAACGGAAAGTAGTTCGCAAGCACCTTATCGTCGCGGGCTCCGGCAGCCTGCATCGCGATGGTGTAGACGCTGAGGAACTCAGATGGGTGGGTCTTGCCACTGTACTTTTCGCCCACGTCGGGTTTGAAGGTGCGGTGAGTGGGCCACTGGAACTGCCGCAGCTCACGGGTAAAAGCCGGACAGCCTACCTAATAAGGTAGGCCTCGAGGCTCCCGGTGCGGGTGGCTCACAGCAGGCCCCTGCTCGCCGTCCCGATTGGTGGCGCGCTCCGCGCCGGCGCTCGATAGTGGTTCGAGCGTCTTCATGTTCTCGTTCCCGAAGAACTTGGCGCTGGTCACAGTGGGCCCGCTGGTCGGACGATGCTACGGAGATCTCGTCGCCCGTAACATCGCGACGGGCTGGTGTCCGCGGGACCGGGCGAGGAGGAGGTGAGTGCACCGTGGTTGCGGCGCCGTCGGCTCTCCTGCCACTGGTGCGTGGGACTCCGTCGGAGCGTCGACCCGGGGGCTCCGCCGGACTCGGTTCGTCTTTGTTGGCCACCGCAACAAGGCTTCGGATGGTGGCTCTCCATTCGTCGAGTTTCCCCGCAGTGGGAGGAAAATCGAGGAGCAACTGCGCGCGAGCCAGGGCTTCTGCTGGCGTTGGTGGCAGCGAAACCTGCACGGATCACGGCGCGCTTGACTTGACCATGTCGGAAGGAGCTCTATCCGCGACCCTGCGGTCGCATGCCATCTTCACCAGCGCCTCGGCGAGCGGGCAGGTCTTCTAAATCCTGGAGGTGGTGCTCGGGGCTCTTTCCGCAGCGACGCCCGGGGTCCTCGGCGTGATTACGCCATTCATCGCGCGTCGCTTGAGAAGAGCGCACCGTCGGCCCCGGCGTGGGAGTCTTGGAAGCCCTCGCGGCGCTGCGGCGAGTGGCACGATCTTGAAGGCCCGCGCCACCCGCGGGCGGCCTCCGTCTTTGAATTTGGCGGCGTGCGGCCCGCTACGAGCGCCGAACGCCGCCGCCTCCCAAACTTCGCTCTTTGGGGCGGTGTTGGTGTTCGCGAACAGTGCCCCGGGTCCTTTCTGCGACCGGTCCGCTGCTCGCCCGAGTCGGGACGGGGTGTCCGGCTTCCGACGGGCCAACCACCACCGTCGTCTTCTTCTTGGGCGCCATGATGATGAAGAAGCGTCGAACTAACTGCTAGAGCTGATTCTCACAACTGCGTCCCCCTACCTGGCGCGCCAAAGATGTCGGTGCAGGGACGACACCTATGGGATCACAAGAATCCCTACTACGGTTGCGGGGTGCGGGGTCGTGAGAAGAGCAGATCAAACAGATAGCACACGGGTTCTTTTATCCAGGTTCGAGCCGCGAGATGCGTAAAACCCTACTCCTGCTTTGGTGGTTAGTTTATCTGCGTTCTTCAGCTAGCTATGGGGCGTGAGGAGCTCCAAAAAGCCGAATCCTCCTCCTGATTGCCTTGGGCCTCCTTTTATAGGGAAAGGGGTTGCCATAGTGGCACACAGGAGGTGGAATGGGTACAGTCATACGAGTTTATCCCTTGCATTACATGACAAGGCGCCATAAATGTGTCTTGCTTAGGTGTCCTTGCTTTATCGGGGACGGGGGAGAGCCCAGTCTCGTCCGTCGCCGCTCCCTGGCCAGCGGTGCCTGTGGTGCCATGTAGGCAGGCAGGCAGCTGAGGTGGCGCAATGGTGGGTCTCCACGAAGGTTCGCTTTACGCCACGCAGGTGCCTGCCCAACTGGTTGGGCCGGCAGCTGCATGGTGGAGGCTTGATTGGCGCGGGCCTGATGGTGGCCCTACGGGTGTCCTTGGCAAGGGCCTTGCCGCAGCCCCGGCAAGGGTCTTGCCGCGACGCCTGCTGTCATCCCCGGCAAGGCTCTTTCCGGGGGCCTTGTGTTCCTCCTTGGCCGGGATCCCGCCAAGGGTCGTCATCTTCTATAGTATGTACCTGATCTTTGAATGTCTTCACAAAGATCTGCATGCCACCATGGGGATGTCTCCTGAATCCTTTGCCCCCATGGGGGGCAGTGGACTCAAAGGTGATCCGCTCCGTGGGCGTGGAGCGAGCCGCCCCGGCAAGGGCCTAGCCAGGTTTGCTAAAACCGCCCCCCGGCAAGGATCTTGCCGGGGGAGTCTGCTTCGTCCCCTTTGCTCTTTGTGGTCTTGGTCTTGGCGTTGTTCTTCTCCTTTAGAGCTTCCGCCTTACCTTGGCTCACCCTCCTTGCCTTGCTTAGTGTGGCGGCGCCCGCGGCTCAGACTGCTCGTGCACAGTTAAAAGGTGTACCCCTCTTTTTGTACACCGACACTTGTGCCTCTCCTTCCTGCCTCCGAAATATTCAGATCCACTCCGACTGCACGCCCTAGCAAGGCATGGCGCCCGCGGCAAAGAAGCCGAAGGGATCTCTTGAGGTTCCGTCTGGGGCAGCGCCTCCGCCCGTGAAAGAAGGTGTCCGCAATGCACGGGTCTATCCTGCCCGGTCGTCCTCACAAGGCCTGGCTGAGCCGGCCGGGGCGAGCTCAGCCCCCATGGCCCAAGCGACTCCTGAGGTGCCCTTGCCTGACACTGCCACCACAGTAGTTGGGGCGCAGCAGGCTCCGCCTCTGGATACTGTGGTCATGCTGCCGCCTTCTCCTCCTACCCCACCGACTGCTGTTTCTCCGACTCCTCCCACTGCTCGATCGCTCTTTGTCCGAGCTGGACCCAGCTACAAGCAGATTGTCACATCCCTAGTGCTGGTATGCTTAAGGCTAGCTAGTCATTGTGCATCATGTTTAAATTCCAGTTAAATTTGAAATGGGGATTTGTGAAACCCTCAGAATAACTTTTGGAAATGACCTAAATAAAAATTGCTCCAAAAGGGTCCAAGAAAATGCTCATGTGGCCCTCTGAAAATATTGAACAGAGATAACAATCTAACCAATATTTTTAGGATCTCATAAGTATTTATTTTGGGCATTTGGAATTAATACAGTAAATATTTGCCTTGGATATATATTATTATATATATAAAATATTGTCCAAAAATTATGCCCTTTGTTGAGGAGCTCTGGAATAATATAGTTGGCTCCTATAAAAATTGGCATAATTAAATAAATTAGTTTGGTATTTTAAATAAATCAAACAAATGTTAGAAAATAGAAAAGGAAACGAAATAGGTAAACTTACCTGACTTACCGCGGCCCAGCACCTGCGGCCTGGCCGGCCCAGCTGGCCAGCCCCGGCCCAGCCGCCTCCCTCCCCTGTCGTCTTCCTCCCGGCAGGGGATGGGCGCGCGTGCCCGGCCAGCGCTCCGCCCGCGCCACGCCACCTCCTCCCTACCTGCCTGCCTTCCCCCGTCGCTGGGCGCCTCGGGCGACGCCACGCCGCCGCTCCGCACCTCTCTCGCTCTCTCGTTCCTCCCCTCCACAGGAGCTCTCTCTCCCTCTCTTCACCGAACGCCACCGAGAGCGCCACCGCTCGCCGCCGTGGCCACCGTCTCCCCCTCGCCCTCTCTCCGTGTCCGCTAGCTCCGCGCCGCCGCCTGCTACCTCCCCGTCGAGTCACGTGGCGCGGGAAGCCCTGGAGCGCCGCCGTCGCCTTCGTCTCCGTCTCCGGTTGCCGGAGATCCCCTCCGCCGCCACGACCGCTCGGGTTCCTCCCGACCTCGCCGCCCGTTAAATCGCGACCACCGTGAGCTTCTCCTCCTTCTCCCCTCTCCGTTCTCATCCCGTCAGCGCGTGCAGCGTCCCGCTCGAGCCCGAGCTCCGGCCGCCGCCCGAAGCTCCGCTCCGTGAGCCCGGCCCCCAACTCTTCCTGCTGCTCCACCAGGTGCGCGAGCCAGGCTACGCCCGGTGCTCTCGACGCCCGCCCGTGGCCCGTGGCGCTGACTCCGCCCGGCGTCCGAGAGGCCGCGGCGGCAAGCCCGTCGCTGAGCCTGCCACGTGGGTCCGGCCGTCGGTGATTAACTTAGGCTAATCACCACCTAACCTACCCCGACATCGACGGTGGGCCCTAGTGCCCCCCCTAATCACTAATTAACTAAACTAACCCCTGTTAACCCGTGTCACTGACGTGTGGCCCCCACACGTCAGGTTTGACCCTGGCCAGCTGCAGTTGACCTGCTGACGCAGGCATGACGTCATGCTGGCGCAACATTTTATTTTCTGGAATTAATTTAAATCAGGAAATTCCAGAATATATTCAAAACTTCAAAAATTCATAGAAATTCAACCGTAGCTCAGATTTAAATAATTTATATATGAAAAATTATCAGAAAAATTCAATCTATCCATCTGTACTAGTTTCATGCATGACAAACCAACTTATACATGCTGTATAAGTGAAACTCTAAAATGGCATTTATAAGAGCTTACTTTGGAATTGCATTTGAACCTTTGGTTCAAATGGACTTCATTCAAATCAAATACCAGTTGCATTAACTCAAACAGCATCACATCTACATGCCATGTTCATGCATCATATTGTTGCATATGATTGTGTATTGATTGCCGGCACCGTTCCTTCTCGATAGGTCCTGCTCCGGAGGCGTTCAGTACACATCTATGAAGCGGTGCCTCCTTGTTGACTTACCGAGCAAGCAAATCCCTTGTTCATTCGATACAATCCTATCTCTCGCTCCTGCTCTCGGTTATTGCATTAGGACAACAGCGATTCACCGCTACTTTGTGCTGCGGTAGTTGAACCCATTCCTCTGCATGACCTGTCATTGCCACAGTAAATAGTTAAAACCCACTAGCATGTGTAGGAGTTGATTGAGCCATGTTGTGTTCCTACCATGCTATGCCTGCTATTGCTTAGAGTTGTGTCAGGTCTGATTCATTGGGAATGAATTGGAGTACAGTTCTATGTTCGATCTTTGAGAGTGAAGTGTGTGAACACGATTTGGTAAAGGTAGTGGTGAGAGGCCATGTAGGAGTACATGGTGGGTTGTCTCCTTTGGAACCGTCCTTAAGCACTGAGTTCTATGTATGTTGTCCAATGACTCGATACTACCACACATTGGGTTCCGGTAACTCGACCCCTCTCGACTTATTAATCAACTTGATCTCTGTCCAGGAGTCGCAACTAGTTTCTGGTGTTTGTAGGTAGTGCTATTTTTCTACCAAGTGGCACCCGGCGAGGTGGGCTTAGGACAGACTAAACACAGTGGCACGGTGTACCAAGTGGCACCGGATGGTGGGCTTGGGAACCCTGCTCACATCGTTTGGGGCCGTGGCGACACCCGGCGGATCTCCTTGCGGATGGAACCCGAATAGGCGATAAGCCTGGACTAGAGTCTTGTGTGGTTAGTCGGTCGTGGCCGACACCCTCGCCAAAGCTTCCGCTTGAAGGTTGCCGAGATACATGGCGTGTATATGGCGGTAAGTGGCGAGGCGTGTGTGAAGAAGTACACCCCTGCAGGGTTATCATGATCTATTCGAATAGCCGTGTCCTCGGTTATGGACTTCTTGGATGCTTACGTGGTACATAGACAACTTGAAGTGGATACTCTAAAATGCTCAAGACAAGTGTGAGTGCTATGGATGGCCTTCTCGTATGGAGACGGGAATGAATCCGTAGTAGTGTATTGATGTGGTGATTAGTGGACTCGTGTACGTTGTCTCACCTCAAGAGTTCTTGTAGTCGTAGAACAGGATAGCCACAGAGTCAAAGCTGGCTTGCTGCAACTAAACTCCACATTACCTTTGACACTAATGCATGTATGATAGGATCGATGTAAGTCTTCTGAGTACCTTTGTACTCACGTTGCTTTATTTATGTTTTGCAGCGGAGACTTTGGTCTTACTAGTAGTTCGCTTGGACTTGACGAGTAGCTTGTTACCTCAGCTACGATCTTGTACCCTGGGAGGGTCTTGTAAATAGTCGGGCTTCTCAGCCTTTTTCTTTTGTAGATGTCTGTACTCGGACATGTAATGCTTCCGCTTGTTGCTTGTATGCTCTCAATGATGGGTCATGTGACCCTGTTTGTACTTATTGCTATGTGGCTCTTACCGAGCCTTTATCTATATGAGTTTGCGTTATGTTGTGATGCCATGTTGTACAACACATACTTGCATGTTATGCGTCGTGTAACTTGTATTGCTATGTGTGGGATCCGACAACCTAGTTGTTTATCCTTGGTAGCCTCTCTTATGGGGAAATGTAGTCTCGTGCTCTGGCGATAGTAGTCCGCTACAGCCCGGTTCACGAGTCCTGCTAGCCCAGCACTCTGCTTGGACACTTGATCGGCGGCATGTGTTTCACTTCGTTCCTATATCTGTCCCTTGGGAAATGTCACGCGTGTTATTGAGTCCTGCCTAGCCTGCTACAGCCGGGATACGGAGTCTGTTAGCCAGTGCTACAGCCCGAATATATCGTTGATGACCGACATGCTCGATGTGATTCATGTATGCCTGTCCCCATAGGTTAGCGCCGCTTTGGGTTCACGACTAGCCATGTCGGCCGGGTTCTTTGTCATATGGATGCTAGCGACACTATCATATCGTGAGCCAAAAGACGCAAGCGGTCCGGGCCATGGTAAGGCGACACCGTGGGAATACCGTGCGTGAGGCCGCAAAGTGATATGATGTGTTACATGCTAGATCGGTGTGACTTAGGATCGGGGTCCCGACAGCTTTGGTATCGAGCTCGACTGCTGTAGGATTTCCAAGCCAACCTGATCGAAGTTGAGTCTAGAAATGCTTTAGTTATATAGGGAATTGATTGTGGAAGGAGCGTAAGGCTCTTTTACTCCTTTACCTCATGGCCTCTCGATCTGAGTCGTCCTATCTTTCCTCGGGGTTAAGGAACTAGGCTATCTCTTACATCTCATCGGGATCACGTGTTACTATTTCCGTAGTCCCATAGGATTGGTTGATCGAGTCTTACCCAGTTTTCGAGTACCCTCGGTATAGCATGTTTAGTATTATCCCGAACCTTTGAATGATGATGTTGAGTATGGTGCTACCCCATTTTGCGAATGTCTCATTTTGAACATTTTATGCCGTTATGCTGCGGAATTGCCCAGGAGTTCGAGAGTTACTAATATCGGTGTCCCACATTTTCGGTATGTAGTGATGTGATTCCGTCCTTGGTTTCGTTTCTCGAGGATGTCATCGGTTAAGCGAAGTTCTGCTGCTCGTAGCGAACCACGGAGATGGAAGGATGAGGATCCTCCGACCAGCCTTCATTGACAGGGTTCATGTTAGAAATGGAGAGGAACAAGCGTGAGTCTAACCGTTTGTTGGCGCGTGTCGAGAAGAACACCGCACATCAGTCCAAAGGGTTTGCAACCATTCATGACTTCATTAAACACACCCACCTACCTTTCATCATTCCATCGAGCCACTCGATGCCGATGGTAACCGTAGCATCACTCATAAGCTGCGTTCATAAGCGTATCTGAAGATGACAAGGTCACCTATGCTGCATACCACGGAAGGTCATGCTAGTCTTTGGTGGCGAGAACTATGAGCTATGCTTCCAGCTGGTCGATTCAACACGGAGAGATTTCACGAGGCTTTTCGCGAGCATCACATTCTGAAGCCCTCATCGATCGCAAGAGAGAAGAGTTCTGTAGTTTCACCCAGTGAGATGGCTGTTGATGCTTACAGAGAGAGTTTGAGAACCTTGCCCGTTATGCCCCGAAGAAGTGTCCACGGACGCCAAGAAGCGAGCTAGGTTCGGAAGGTCTCAACCCCAAGTTGCGTCGTGACCTCCACCGCACCATTGTGATACATTCCAAGCTCTTGTGAACAAGGCCATTAATGCAGAGACAGCTCAGCTCACTTACGAGGAGTCTCGTAAGCACCACCGTGAATTGGTTTCATCCTCGGTTCTAGTTCCCGAAGCGCGGATTTGGATTCGAACTCTGCTCTTCCACCCGGATATTCACGAGGCCATCCCATATGGCGCCTCACCCAGTTCAGATTACATGCTCCACCCAGGCCTATTGGTAGACCACTTGTCAATGCGGGTCCACGTCCAACTTCGTGGACTTGCTTCACATGCGGAGAGCGAGGACACTATGCGCGGATCGCTCTCAAGCCAGTTATGCTCCACCCCAGCCCGAGAAGCCTGTTGGCTGTGTTAAGCCATCACGCAAGATGATCAGTGTCAAGTCAGCTCCGCTGAACGTGGATGTGTGCATCACGTCTCAGCTAAAGACGCTCATGATGATCCGGATGTCGTTCTTGGTACACTCCTTGTCAATTGTCATCCCGCCTCAGTTCTATTCGATACTGGAGCATCTCATTCCTTCATTTCTGAAAGCTATGCTAACTTGCACAACATATCATTTTGTGATATGCCCTCTCCGCTAGTCATTCAAACTCCTGGATCCAAATGGCAAACTTCTTGTATAAGCCATGGTAACGAAATCCTTGTTGACAGACTTGTATTCCTTGCCTCACTTGTAGCCCTCAAGTCTTCAGATATTAACATCATCTTGGGTATGGACTGGATGACAGCTCATCATGCCAAGATTGATTGTTTCACTAGGTCCGTTCAGCTTACACACCCATCTGGCAAGATAGTCACTGTCTCCACTAGAGTTGCAAAGCGTCAACTCTATTCTCTTAATGCCAGCCCTCTTCCAGACCTTGAAGATATCCCGGTAGTCCGTGACTTTCCGGACGTTTTCGAGGAACTGCCAGTGTTCCTCCCGAGAGATGTAGAGTTCGTCATAGATCTTATTCGGGAACCGCCCCAATCTCTAGGAGACCTTATAAGATGGCACCCTTAGAACTAGCCGAGCTTAAGAAACAACTTGATGAGTCCTTGCAAAGGGTTTCATCCGTCCTAGTTCTTCTCCTTGGGCTTGCCCGTCCTCTTCGTCAAGAAGAAGGATGGTACGGACGGATGGTTGTAGATTATCGTCCGTTAATTTGGTCACGATAAAGAACAAGTATCCGCTCCCGGGATCAACGACACTGTATGATCAGCTCGCTGGATCCTCGATCTTTTCTAAGATGGATTTGAGGTTAGGCTACCATCAAATCAAGATCGAGAATGGAGACATTCCCAAGACAGCCTTTGTCACTCGTTATGGCCAGTATGAGTACACCGTCATGTCCTTTGGTCTAACCAACGCTCCAGCTACATTCTCCCGCTTGATGAACTCGATCTTCATGGAGTACTTAGATAAATTTGTCGTGGTTTACCTCGATGATATTCTTATTTACTCGAAGAACGAGGAAGAGCATGCCGAACATCTTAGACTTGTGCTAGAAAAACTCAGAGAGCACCGCCTTTATGCCAAGTTCTCCAAGTGTGAATTTTGGTTGCCAGAAGTGACCTACCTAGGCCACGTAATCTCTGGTAAGGGCATTGCTGTCAATCCCGAGAGAGTTCAGGCCGTTCTTGATTGGACTCCACCTGAAACCGTTAAACAAGTTAGGAGTTTCCTTGGTCTAGCCAGCTATTGTCGCCGCTTTGTTGAAAACTTCTCCAAAGTAGCTAAACCCCTCACGGAACTTCTCAAGAAAGATAAAAAGTTTGAGTGGTCCCCATAGTGTGAGTACAGTTTTCAGGAACTGAAAAGACGCCTGACTTCTGCTCCCATACTAGTGCCACCGGATTTCACTAAAGACTTTGTTATCTACTGCGACGCCTCACGACAGGGACTAGGTTGCATTCTTATGCAGGATCGTCATGTGATTGCCTATGCATCTCGTCAGTTGCATCCACATGAGGAGAATTATCCTACACATGATCTAGAGCTTGCAGCCGTAGTCCATGCACTCAAGACCTGGCGACATTACCTTCTTGGTAAACGTTGCGAGATCTACACCGATCACCAGAGTCTCAAGTATATCTTCACCCAACCAGATTTGAACCTTAGACAAAGACGTTGGTTGGAGTTGATCACAGATTATGATCTAGGGATTACCTACACCCCAGGCAAAGCCAATGTCATGGCTGATGCGTTAAGCCGTAAATCCTATTGCAACAATCTCATGTTGCAGCAAGGCCAACCACTTCTCCATGAGGAATTTTGTAAGCTTAACCTTCACATTGCTCCTCACAGATTCCTTTCTACCTTGGTGGCGAAACCTACTCGGTGGATCATATCATAGAAGCCCGAAGCATGATACGGGATTACCGGATCAAGAGAAACATTGCCAAGGGTATTGCTGGTAGTTTCTCTATAGATGATCGAGGTGTCGTTTTCTTTGGGCACCGCTGGTGGTCCCCAAAGCAACATCTTCGACAACTGATTCTTAAGGAGGCGCATGAATCTCCTCTCACAATTCATCCCGGTAGTACTAAGATGTATCGGGACCTCGCCGGAGGTTACGGTGGACTAGGATGAAGAGAGAAATTGCTCGATATATTGCTAAGCTGTGGCGTTTGTCGTCGCGTTAAGCGAGCATCAAAGGCCTCTTGGCACCCTTCAACCCTTAGCTATTCCCGAGTGGAAATGGGATAAAGTTGGTATGGATTTCATCACCGGCTTTCCCGGGACCAAGAAAGGGAATAATGCTATCTTCGTAGTCGTTGATCGTCTTTCCAAAGTGGCTCACTTCCTTCTGTTAGAGAGAGTATCACTGCTAGTCAGCTCGCTGACTTATACATTTCTCGAATAGTGTCACTCCATGGTGTTCCACTAGAGATCAATTCAGACCGTGGTAGTCTTTTCACTTCTCATTTACGGAGAGTTTCCAAACTGCCATGGGAACCCATCTTTTCTTGATGCCGCTTTCCACCCTCGGTCAAGTGGTCGGTGGAAAGGGTCAACCAAATTCTCGAAGACATGCTTAGAGCTTGCGTTATCTCATTCGGTATGGATTGGGAGAAATGTCTTCCTTTCACCGAGTTTGCTTATAACAATAGCTATCAATCCAGTCTCAAAAAGCTCCTTTTGAGATTCTTTATGGGCGAAGATGTCGAACACCTTTGAACTGGTCGAAACCG
The DNA here is from genome assembly GCA_021605205.1 of Aegilops longissima. Classification (NCBI taxonomy): domain Eukaryota; kingdom Viridiplantae; phylum Streptophyta; class Magnoliopsida; order Poales; family Poaceae; genus Aegilops; species Aegilops longissima. Next base: position 268,401,165 of record CM038677.1, read on the forward strand.
GTGAAAGACAATTCTTTGGACGGACATGATCCAGAGGCGTAAGAGCAAGTTCGCATCATTCGTGAGAATTTGAAAACAGCCCAATCTCGTCAAAGAGCCAAGATGACCGTCGTCATAAGGAAGTGGCTTATGAAGTTGGCGACAAGGCTTACCTTGGGTTACTCCTCTAAAGGGTACCCATCGTTTGATATCAAGGGCAAGTTGGCTCCTCGTTACATTGGCCCTTTTCGCATTCTCGCTAAGCGAGGAGAGGTTGCCTACCAGTTGGAACTACCCCACATCTTTCTCGAGTTCATGATGTCTTCCACGTCTCTCAACTCAGGCGTTGCTTCTCGGATCCTATCCATGGAGTGGACCACAAACGCTTGATCTCCAAGATAACCTCACATACCGAGAGTACCGGTTCGCATTCTTGATCAAGCGAGCGTGTTACTCGGCGTCGAAACATCAAGTTTCTCAAGGTTCGATGGTCTCATCATTCCAGAGAGAAGCTACAGGGCGAGAAGATCGTCTTCGATTGAGTACCCGCTTTCTTTCCGTCGACCCACGAATCTCGGGGCGAGATTCTTTCAAGTGAGGCGAGTTGTCACATCCTAGTGCTGGTATGCTCAAGGCTAGCTAGTCATTGTGCATCATGTTTAAATTCCATTTAATTTTGAAATGGGGATTTGTGAAACCCTCGAATAACTTTTGGAAATGACCTAAATAAAAATTGCTCCAAAAGGTCCAAGAAAATGCTCATGTGGCCCTCTGAAAATATTGGACAGAGATAACAATCTAACCAATATTTTAGGATCTCATAAGTATTTATTTTGGGCATTTGGAATTAATCTGATAAATATTTGCCTTGGATATATATTATTATATATATAAAATATTGTCCAAAATTATGCCCTTTGTTGAGGAGCTCGGAATAATATAGTTAGCTCCTATAAAATTGGCATAATTAAATAAATTAGTTTAGTATTTTAAATAAATCAAACAAATGTCGAAAAATAGAAAAGGAAACAAAATAGGTAAACTTACGACTTACCACGGCCCAAGCTGCTGCGTCCTGGCCGGCCCAGTGGCCAGCCCGCCCACCGCCTCCCTCCCCTGTCGTCTTCCTCCCGGCAGAGATGGGCAGCGATGCCCGGCAGCAGCTCCGCCGCGCCACGCCACCTCCCTCCCTACCTGCCTGGCCTTCCCCCCCGTCGCCTGGACGCCCAGGAGCGACGCCACGCGCCGCTCCGCACCTCTCTCGCTCTCTCTCATTCCTCCCCCTCCCCTGGAGCTCTCTCTCCCTCTCTTCACCGAACGCCACCGAGAGCGCCACCGCTCGCCGCCGTGGCCACCGTCTCCCCCTCGCCCTCTCTCCGTGTCCGCTAGCTCCGCGCCGCCGCCTGCTACCTCCCCGTCGAGTCACGTGGCGCGGGAAGCCCTGGAGCGCCGCCGTCGCCTTCGTCTCCGTCTCCGGTTGCCGGAGATCCCCTCCGCCGCCACGACCGCTCGGGTTCCTCCCCGACCTCGCCGCCCCGTTCGTCGCGACCACCGTGAGCTTCTCCTCCTTCTCCCCCTCTCCGTTCTCGTCCCCGTACGCCGTAGCCGCGTCCCCGCTCGAGCCCGAGCTCCGGCCGCCGCCCATGGCTCCGCTCCGTGAGCCCGGCCCCCAACTCTTCCCTTTGCTCCACCAGTGCGCGAGCCGGGCTACGCCCGGTGCTCTCGAGCCGCCCGTGGCCCGTGGCGCGCTGACTCCGCCAAGCGTCAGAGCCGCCGGCGGCGAGCCCCGTCGCTGAGCCTGCCACGTGGGTCCGGCCGTCGGTGATTAACAGGCTAATCACCACTAACCTACCCTCGACATCGACCGGTGGGCCTAGTGCCCCTAATCTCTAATTAATTAAACTAACCCCCCTGTTAACCCGTGTCACTGACGTGTGGCCCCCACACGTCAGGTTTGACCCTGGCCAGCTGCAGTTGACCTGCTGACGCAGGCATGACGTCATGCTGGCGCAATATTTCATTTTCTGGAATTAATTTAAATCAGGAAATTCCAGAATATATTCAAAACTTCAAAATTCATAGAAATTCAACCGTAGCTCAGATTTAAATAATTTATATATGAAAATTATCAGAAAAATTCAATCTATCCATCTGTACTAGTTTCATGCATGACAAACCAACTTATACATGCTGTATAAGTGAAACTCTAAAATGGCATTTATAAGAGCTTACTTTGGAATTGCATTTGAACCTTTGGTTCAAATGGACTTCATTCAAATCAAATACCAGTTGCATTAACTCAAACAGCATCACATCTACATGCCATGTTCATGCATCATATTGTTGCATATGATTGTGTATTGATTGCGGCACCGTTCCTTCTCGATAGGTCCCGCTCAGGAGGCGTTCAGTACTGTCTATGAAGCGGTGCCTCCTTGTTGACTTACCGAGCAAGCAAATCCCTTGTTCATTCGATACAATCCTATCTCTCGCTCCTGCTCTCGTTATTGCATTAGGACAACAGCGATTCACCTGCTACTTTGTGCTGCGGTAGTTGAACCCATTCCTCTGCATGACTGTCATTGCCACGGTAAATAGTTAAAACCCACTAGCATGTGTAGGAGTTGATTGAGCCATGTTGTGTTCCTACCATGCTATGCCTGCTATTGCTTAGAGTTGTGTCAGGTCTGATTCATTGGGAATGAATTGGAGTACAGTTCTATGTTCGATCTTTGAGAGTGAAGTGTGTGAACACGATTTGGTAAAGGTAGCGGTGAGAGGCCATGTAGGAGTACATGGTGGGTTGTCTCCTTTGAACCGTCCTTAAGCAATTGAGTTCTATGTATGTTGTCCAATGACTCGATACTACCACACATTGGGTTCCGGTAACTCGACCCCTCTCGACTTATTAATCAACTTGATCTCTGTCCAGGAGTCGCAACTAGTTTCTGGTGTTTGTAGGTAGTGCTATTTTTCTACCAAGTGGCACCCGGCGAGGTGGGCTTAGGACAGACTAAACACAGTGTGGCACGGTGTACCAAGTGGCACCGGATGGTGGGCTTGGGAACCCTGCTCACATCGTTTGGGGCCGTGGCGACACCCGGCGGATCTCCTTGCGGATGGAACCCGAATAGGCGATAAGCCCGGACTAGAGTCTTGTGTGGTTAGTCGGTCGTGGCCGACACCCTCGCCAGCTTCCGCTTGAAGGTTGCCGAGATACATGGCGTGTATATGGCGGTAAGTGGCGAGGCGTGTGTGAAGAAGTACACCCTGCGGGTTATCATGATCTATTGAATAGCCGTGTCCTCGGTTATGGACTTCTTGGATGCTTCGTGGTACATAGACAACTTGAAGTGGATACTCTAAAATGCTCAAGACAAGTGTGAGTGCTATGGATGGCCTTCTCGTATGGAGCGGGAATGAATCCGTAGTAGTGTATTGATGTGGTGATTAGTGGACTCGTGTCGTTGTCTCACCTCAAGAGTTCTTGTAGTCGTAGAAACGGGATAGCCACGAGTCAAAGCTGGCTTGCTGCAACTAAACTCCACATTACCTTTTGACACTAATGCATGTATGATAGGATCGATGTAAGTCTTCTGAGTACCTTTGTACTCACGTTGCTTTATTATGTTTTGCAGCGGAGACTTTGGTCTTACTAGTAGTTCGCTTGGACTTGACGAGTAGCTTGTTACCTCAGCTACGATCTTGTACCCTGGGGAGGGTCTTGTAAATAGTCAGGCTTCTCAGCCTTTTTCTTTTGTAGATGTCTGTACTCAGACATGTAATGCTTCCGCTTGTTGCTTGTATGCTCTGAATGATGGGTCATGTGACCCCTGTTTGTACTTATTGCTATGTGGCTCTTCTGAGCCTTTATCTATATGAGTTTGCGTTATGTTGTGATGCCATGTTGTACAGCACATACTTGCATGTTATGCGTCGTGTAACTTGTATTGCTATGTGTGGGATCCGACAACCTAGTTGTTTATCCTTGGTAGCCTCTCTTATGGGGAAATGTAGTCTCGTGCTCTGGCGATAGTAGTCCGCTACTGCCCGGTTCACGAGTCCTGCTAGCCCAGCACTACTGCTTGGACACTTGTCGGCGGCATGTGTTTCACCGTTCCTATATACATCCCTTGGGAAATGTCACGCGTGTTATTCGAGTCCTGCCTAGCCTGCTACAGCCGGGATACGGAGTCTGTTAGCCCAGTGCTACAGCCCGAATATATCGTTGATGACCGACATGCTCGATGTGATTCATGTATGCCTGTCCCCATAGGTTAAGCGCCGCTTTGGGTTCACGACTAGCCATGTCGGCCGGGTTCTTTGTCATATGGATGCTAGCGACACTATCATATCGTGAGCCAAAAGACGCATACGGTCCCGGGCCATGGTGAGGCGACACCCGTGGGAATACCGTGCGTGAGGCCGCAAAGTGATATGATGTGTTACATGCTAGATCGGTGTGACTTAGGATCGGGGTCCCGACAAGGATCTTTTGGGCGCTGACCCTCGTCTGGTGGCCGGGCGCTTGGAGCTGGCTTCTGGCTGGATTCGCTCCGACGCTTCAATTCGGGCGACGCTGGTCCAGGCCTCGACGGCTTGCGACGAGGAGAAGCAGGCCGTCCTTGGAGAGAAAGCTGCGCGCGACGCCGCCTTGGGGGAGGTAGCCGATGTCCGAGGACGCTGCAAGGCGCTGGAGAGCGAGCTGCAGGGCCTGCGGGACCAGCTCGCCAAGGAGGCCCGCCTTCGCCAAGAGCAGGAGGAAGGCATGAAAGCTCGCGAGGTGGCCGTCAAGGATCGGGACGCCAAGCTCAAGAAGCACCGTGAACACCTAGGCGTGCTGGAGTAGGAGTTGGAGGCGAGGAAGGTCGAGCTGGACGGCAAGGCACGGGTCCTTGCCGAGGATCGTGTGGCCTTCGCGGAGATGGAGGTGAAGGCTCGCACCTTGCTTGAGGAGCTCTGATGGCGGCTGGAGAGCCCGCTGGCCGGGCGCAGGGACGGCCCCGCCAAGCTGCTTCCTTCCTGGTTCGTGCTCTTGAAGATGTAAGCCCTTGGCCTTGGCCCTCTGGCTGAGGCCGAGCGCGTGTCTGATCTTTTGCAGCACAGACGCGGGTCCTCACCCGTCTACCTTCGCGATCCCAACGTCGACCTCGACAGCCTGCTGGAGCCAGCGAGCGGCGAGCTTGCCGCTGCCGCCGCTGAGGCCGTGAAGGGTCGTGCGGAGGCTCTGCTGGGGAAGTTCCGGGCCTTCAGCACCAAGCCAAAGCGGGGCGCTGCCAACCCTGCGGCTCCACAAGGCGAACCCGCTCCGCGCAGCTCCATCGCCGACAAGTGACTCTGCTATGGCTCATGTTCTGCTTTTCATTCCTACACATGTATCATGCTTCGGGGAGGCGTTTAAACTTGCATTTGGCGTTGTGATAACAGTTATGGACTGTAATATTTGCTTTTGAATTCCTTGAAATTTGCGCTTTTCCTTCCTACTTGCTTATGTTCTACGCCGGGAGAGCCCGGCCCCGCGCATACCTCAGCCGTCGTTAGCCCCGACCGGAAACCAGGACGGGACCAAGGGGTGAGGGGCTACGTGACAAGTTAGGCTCCTGAGTCGCGATGCTCAGGAGTCCCCCTTGGCGCTCAAACGGCCTTCGTACCTTGGCTCCGCTCGGGGAGGGGCCTTGCTGACGAACCAGGCCGAGGGCTGGCTGGTTAGCGTCGCGTCTGGGCGTGACCAGGCGCAGCCCGTGCCCAGCCCCGCGCGCACTTTCTCGCGAGGCGTTGCGATGAGGCCGGACACTGAGCTCTGGGCTCCCGAGGTTGATGCAGCCGGGGCCACCCTCGATTGTTTATCACCGGCCACGAAGCTGGCGCTTCCATATGTGTGCGGGCATAGCCGCTCCTCGGCGGTGTCGTCGACTAGCGCGTGGCATGGTGCTTCCAGCGCGCGTGGGAGGGGCTCCCCTCGGGAGGAGCCCCCGCGTGTCAGCTCATACGACACGTGGCTGGCACGGTAGGGCCTAACGAGGTGTATCTGGGCACCCGTGAGCCATCGCGGGACTCACGGGGCCCTACCTCAAGGCGGGTTGCGCCTGGCACTGGGCCTTATCTTGTGATGTGTTCCTGCAGATTTGGTTAGATGCCGGCGCTGTACGTCCTCGGGTCCCGGCCCTCGAGCTGGTCTCAGCCGTCGCTGGTATGCCAGGTCGCGATGTCGTGGACAAGGCCAGAGGGTGAGGGCTGGAGAGCCAGTAGGAGCCCTGAGTCGCGATGCTCAGGTACCCCCCCTTTACCGTGCAAGCGGTTGACATGAACGAAGAAAAGGTGCCATGGATTGGCATCAAATAACAAGCATGATGGGTCGAACGCATGCCCCGAAATAAACGCAAGAGGGATACATGCCGTCGGGTCTGGCCCGAGCGACTTGGGGATGATGCAGCCCGAAGGGCGCCCCCAACAAGATAAGCTAGGAACATGAAGTAAAAGGGATACACGCTGCAGGGACGAACCCACGCGGCCTGGGAGTAATGCAGCCCTGGGGGGCGCTCCTAGTTGGAAATGAAACTTGAAAGATGTCACCTGGTAGCGTTGAAGACGAAAGGGTGTTGGTGCAGCAGACTCGGTGGGCTGCGGTAGCCGATCCTCACGAGCCCCCGGGCTCAGGGGCCTCGGGAGGCTCCGGAGGCGCTGGTGGTTCCTCGTGGACCATCTCCATCTCTGCTAGGGCTGCGGAACGCCTGGCCTCTTGAGCCTCCAGGATGCTCCTCATGAGGCGCTGGCGCGTGGCAGCCGCGTTCGGCAAGCCGTAAGGCATGCGAACGTAGCTGGGGTGGACCCATGGCGCCCACGCGAGAGGGCAGAGCTCTGAGTGGCGGATCGGTTGAGCCCTGCTATGTCGATGCAGACGTGCAGCCCACCATCCTCGCTTGGATGGGGAGCTACGGCAGGTAGGCGGCGGCTGCCACTGATGACTCTTGACTCCTGCAGCTCTGAATGACCTTGGCAGCGAACTCCACGAGGGTTTGGCCCTCCTTGCCTTGCTCCTTCTTGAGGGAAACATGCTTCGAAACACGCCCCCAAGTGGTGCCCAAGTGCCTTCCTCGTGACCTTAGCAAGGTCGGTGGCCCTCGAGGGGAGCCCCGAGCCCTGCTGAGGAGGGCAGCTGGCGGCTTTCCTATCTCGATAGAAGGAGGTTCCCCCGAGGAGGCGCGGACCACGAGGGGCCTGCCTCTTGGGGGCCAGGCGGATGATGTCTTCTTCTTCTTGGGGCGGTCTCGGGAAGCCTCCTGCTTCCTTGATCCGGGTCTTCGGTGATGCAGCTGAAGGCTCGCTCAAGGAGCACACGCGTCTTTCTCTTTGCGGGGCACCGTGATGACTCCGCCACTTCCTGGCATCTTGAGGACGTTAGCCGTGGTGGAGTTCTGACCATGAACTTGCCAGCGCTGGGTACCCGAGGATGGCGTTGTATGGCGGCGAATGTGGGCGGCGTCGAAGTCGATGAGTTCGGTCGGTAGTTATCGCGTCTTGCCGAAGGTGACAGGGAGGCGAACCTGCCCGATCGGGACCGTGGAGCCGTCGGTGACCCTAGAGTAAGGCTTGGTTGGCTGAAGCTGATTGTAGGGCACTTGGAGATTGTTGAACATTTCCACAGACAGGACGTTGAGCCCTGCCCCGCCATCGATGAGGGTCTTGGTGACTAGCACGTTGCTGATGATTGGGGAGCAAAGCATCGGGAGGACTCCGGCTATGGCAGCACACTTGAGCTGATCCGCTGAACTGAACGTGATGGCACATGCCGACCACCAGGGGCGTGGCCGAGCTTGGGAGGACTGCATTCGCCAGCGGTGAACTGCTTGAAGATGCGTTGAGAGGCTGGGGCTTGAGCTCCGCCCAGGATGCAGGCGATCGCGCGCGGCTCTTGGAAACCCCCAGCCTCCTCGTCCTGATGATGGTCTTCATTTCTCCTTGGCTGCGGTGGCAGAGGAAGGAGGCCTGCATTGCCTTGCGGGCGATCCTCGCGAGGCTGATCCTCCAGCCTCCCTCGCGGCGGGGTCCCGCCAGCGATCCTCGCGAGGTTAGTCACGCCTCCCTTGGCGTGGGCGCGGTCTTCCTAGCGTCTGCATTCCTTCCTCCTCCTCGGCCGTAGCCCGGTCGCTGCGGTCGGGGCGTCGGCGATCCTCCTTCTCGCCTGCGGCTCGGAGCTCTTGACATTCGCTGGTGTTGTGGGTGTGGAGGTTGTGGTACACGCAGTACCGGCTGACCTTGGAAGACTCGGGCTGATCTCTGCCCCGCTTGGTGTCCGGTTCTGCCGCGAGCACGGCAGCCCCCTTGCGCTTTACATCCTTGGCCTTGGGCTTATTCTCTTCTTGGTCTACGGCAGGCAGCTCGAGGAGGGAGAGATGCCCTTCCTCGGCCCTGGCGCACTTGGTCGCCAAGTTGAACAGCTCCAAGGAAGTGCACAAGTCTTCATGCATCGCCAGCTCCTCCTTCATCTTGATGTGGCGCACACCGTCTGAGAAGGCGGATGATGGCCTCCTCGGTCACCTTGGGAATCTTGAGGCGTGTGTTGTTGAAGCGCTGGATGTATTTCTGCAGGGTCTCCCCTGGTTGCTGCTTGATGCGGCGCATGTCGCTCACGGCGGGTGGCCGGTCACGAGTACCTTGGAAGTTGGCGATGAAGCGGGTGCGCATCTCGTCCCAGGAGGAGATCGTGCCCGGAGGCAGGTTCAGGAGCCAGGTGCAGGCCCCGTCCTTGAGCGCCATGGTAAACCAGTTCGCCATGACCTTCTCGTCTCCGTTGGCGGCTTCGATGCCCAGCACGTAAAGATGGAGGAACTCTGCGGGGTCGGCCGTACCGTCGTAGCGAGGAGGCAGGTCTGGCTTGAACTTGCCGGGCCACGCGACGCTGCACAGCTCGGTGGTGAAGGCACGGTAGCCTGCTGTGGCCACGGGAGGCCTTGGGTGATGAAGAGCTTGGTCTTGCGGGTCCCCATGCGCTGCAGCTGGGAGCAGCGCGGGGTCTTGACGTGCTGGAGCAGGAGCATGGTTGCGACGAGCTGGAGCGGGGAGCACTCGGGCAGCTTCTTCTGGCGAGGTCCTCTGGCAGCTCTGCTCTTGCCCTTGCTGGCGCCCAGGACGGGCGGGTTCCGCCCGAGGACCACGTGCCTTGGGGCCAGGCGCCTTCTTGAGGAGGCGGCGGCGCCGCGGAGCTTTGCCAGCGCGGGGCGCGTGCGGTGCTGCGGAGACGAGGCGGCGGGGAGAGCCCCTGCGGCGCGGACGAGCTTCGGCGAGCGGTCGAGCAACTCTTTGTAGACGTCGTCGACGGGACGGTAGCGCAAGAGTTCGTTTACCGCGATGAGCGCAGCTCGAGCCTCCATGGGCGCGCGGAATGCGCGAGACGAAAAACCAGCCGGGGCGAGTGAGGGGTAGCGATCGCGGCCGTCTTGCCTCACGGAGGATCTTTGGGGCGATGCTTGCTGCTCGTTCCCGCTTTGGCAGTGGCGGCGTTAGCGGCGGCGACGACGGGAACGACGAGGCGCCCGCCGGCAGGAGCCGTCTGGGCGGCAGGAAGCGGGGCGGCTCGGCGCTTCGGTCGCGGGCCCGGCGGCGTCGGTTTATGGATGTGGTGGTCGATGGAGAACAGGCGGCGGAAGGCGAATTCGCTGCACCTACTGGCGCGCAAATGTCGGTTTCGGTTCGGTAGACCCTTCAGGTTCAAACACTGGGGTGCGCGCAGAGATCTCGCCCTCTACCTACCTGCACCCCATCACCTCGCTTGGATCTAAACTACGAAAGGAACAACACAAGAGACACAAGGTTTATACTAGTTCAGGCCACCATTGTGCTGTAATACCCTACTCTAGTTTGTGGTGTGGTGGATTGCCTCTTGGGCTGATGGTGATGAACAATACAAGGAAGAACAACCTCGCGAGGGTCTGTTCTTGGCTGGTGTGATGAACTGCTAGGGGGAGTTCAGTCGCCCTCTCTCTCTGATTCCAGATTCCTCTAGCTACTGATTCCAGATTCCTCTAGCTCTGATTCAGTTGCCCTACCACAGTGGCGGCTAGTCCTATTTATAGGCAAAGGCCTGGGCCTCTTCCCAAATATTGGCGGGAAGGGCGCCAAAATTAGCCATTTTGAAGGGAACATCTGGTACACTTATCCTGCCTAAAGTTGGTCCTCGCTTTGCGGAGGCTCTGGTGGTGGCGCCGGCTTGGGCTCCACAATGACTTCCTTCCTGCCGTTGGGCTGGTCTTGGTCTTTGCACGAAATGGACACCTTTGCTTGATGCTCTCGCTGCGCTTGCTCCCTTTGCACAAAGAGGAAAGGAGGACCTTGGCGGGCTGGCGCCCTTGGCGCCCTTGGTCGTCATGGCTTGCGTCATGGGCACCTCGTGAGGTACCCGCCTTGATCTCTCCCTCCTCGTGAGCCAGGCTGATGAGGCCGTGCACGAGAAGCTCCTGCGTCCGCCTCGCGAGCTTGGCCCCTCGCGAGGTCTTGAGCTTGTGTTGATGAAGATGGGCCGTGATGGGCCCCCCTTTGAGCCACGCCGCAGGCCGCAGGCAGGCAAGTCTGTGGACCCCCGTTCCCAGAACGCCGACAGTCTCCTAAGGACATGTCGCGTGTTCCGACGGATTTCGCCGAGCACAAGTTACATGTCTGAACTGATGCCAAGCCAGTCAGGCAGCCCTTGCGCCGCCTGTTAGGAGAGAAGAGAAGAGTCATTGGGGAAGAGATAGCTCGGCTTCTAGCAGCCGGCTTTATCATGGAAGTGTTCTTCCTAGAATGGTTAGCCAACCCAGTCCTTTTGCTGAAGAAGAATAAATAGTGGCGCATGTGTATCGATTACACGAGCCTCAACAAAGATTGCCCCAAAGTTCCCTTTGCTTTGGCAAGAATTTATCAAGTGATAGACTCCACAGCCGGATGCGAGCTGTTGAGTTTTTTGGATGCATACTCAGGGTATCATCAGATCAAGCTAAACCCGGACGACAGGCTGAAGACCGCCTTCATCACACCATTCAGAGCCTTCTGCTACCTGGCCATGACGTTCGGCTTGAGAAATGCCGGCGCCACGTTTCAGCGTTGCATGCAGAAGTGTCTCCTCAAGCAAGTCGGCAGAAACGCCCACGTCTATGTCGACGACATTGTGGTGAAGACGGAGAAGCGTGGCACGCTGCTAGAAGACCTCAAGGAAACCTTTGAAAACTCACGCCGCTTTCAAATCAAGCTCAACCCGGAGAAATGCGTCTTCGGAGTACCAGTCGGCCAACTTCTTGGCTTTCTGGTCTCAGAGCACGACATAGAGTGCAAACCTGTGAAGATCAAGGCCATCGAGAGGATGGAGGTACCCACCCGACTGCTGGACGTGCAAAAATTCACCGGCTGCTTGGCATCCATCAGCCGCTTCATCAGTTGGCTGGGTGAGAAGGCTCTTCCCCTGTACAAGCTCATGAAGAAGGCCACTTTTTTCGAGTGGAATGACAAGGCGGACGAAACTTTTCTCTAGCTCAAGAAGATGTTGACCACTCCGCCTGTCCTGGCGGCTCCGACTGTTAAGGAGCCCATGCTCCTCTACATCGCCGCCACCAGCCAGGTGGTCAGCACAATCATAGTTGTGGAACGCAAAGAAGACGGCAAAGCAATACCAGTCCAGAGGCTGGTATATTGCCTGAGTGAAGTATTGCCCGCCTCCAAGCAGAACTACCCCCACTATCAGAAGATGTGCTATGGCGTGCATTTCGCCGCCACGAAGCTGAAGCCATACTTTCAAGAGCACCCTATCACTGTTGTCTGCACTGCTCCACTCGCTGAGATCATTGGAAGCCGAGATGCTTCGGGCCGAGTGGCCAAATGAGACATAGATTTGGCCCCCTACTCCATCTACTAGCAGCCTCGCACCGCCATCAAGTCCCAAGCACTGGCCGACTTCCTCGTCGACTGGGCCGAGACCCAGTACCTACCGCCAGCGCCAAACTCCACCCATTGGCGGATGCACTTTGATGGTTCCAAGATGCACACCGGTTTGGGAGCCGGCATCGTCCTCACCTCTCCCAAAGGCGACAAGCTCAGATATGTGCTGCAGATTCACTTTCCCGCCTCCAACAACGTAGATGAATATGAAGCACTCATACACGGGCTCCGGCTTGCGAAGGAACTCGCCATTCGCCGGATCCTGTGCTATGGAGACTCCGACTTGGTGGTCCAGCAGTCGTCAGGTGACTAGGACGCCAAGGATGCAAACATGGCAAGCTACCGCTTCCTCGCCCAGCAACTCAGCGGATACTTTGAAGGGTGCGAGTTCCTCCATGTGCCACGAAACGACAATGAGCAAGTTGATGCTTTGGCACGGATTGGCTCCACCCGGCAAGCAATACCAGCCGGCGTCGCCCTGCAACGCCTCCTCAAGCCGCCTGTCAAGCCGTCACCAGAATCAGACTCCATCTTCATGCCTGCTCCTCCCGAGGCAGTCGGATCCGACTGATGGACCCCAGCAGCTGGCTCGGGGACTTCGGCAGGCGGCTCGGGGGCTGCAGCAGTCGCACCTGGCCTGGGGACTTCAGAACCCGGCCCGGGGACTGCAGCAGTCGGCCCGAGGACTTCATCGATGCAGCAAGCGGCAGATGAATCCAACCCGCCACCTCCCAGCCCAACCGCCCTCGCAAGTAGCAGTCATGGCAATTGAAGAAATAGGAGCACCTTTATGGGCGCAGCCCATCCTCAACTTTCTGGTGAACAAGGAGCTGCCGACTGATGAGATCTCGGCCCGACAAGTGCAATGGCAGGCTGCAGCATACACCATTGTCAACAGAGAACTTGTGAGGCGCAGTGACACTGGTATATACCAGCGCTGCGTGGATCCGGAGAAAGGCCAAGCAATCCTCAAAGATATCCACCAAGGCGAGTGTGGTCACCACGCGGCTTCAAGATCACTTGTTACCAAAGCTTTCCGCCATGGTTTCTTCTGGAAAACTGCTCTAGAAGTCGCAAAAGACCTGGTCCAAAAATGTAAGGGATGCAAAAAGTTTCGCTCCAAGCCACATTTGCCGGCTTCTGCACTCAAGACCATCCCCATTGCCTGGCCCTTTGCCGTCTGGGGCCTGGACATGGTGGGACCATTCAAGACAGCACGCGGTGGCATGCCTCATCTGCTTGTCGCCATGGACAAATTCACCAAGTGGATAGAAGCAAAACCAATCAAGAAGCTGAATGGTCTGACTGCTGTGACTTTCATCGCGGACATCACCATTCGGTATGGCATACCACACAGCATCATCACCGACAACGGCACAAACTTTGCGAAAGGCGCCTTGGCTCGTTTCTGCGCAACGCAGGGCATCCGACTGGACCTAGCATCCGTTGCCCATCCACAATCAAACGGCCAAGTGGAGCGAGCAAACGGCCTCATTTTGTCCGGTATCAAGCCCCGACTGGTCGAGCCTCTAGAACGATCGGCCGGTTGTTGGCTCGATGAGCTGTCGGCCGTCCTCTGGAGCCTGCGCACAACCCCAAACAAATCAACCGGCTTCACACCTTTCTTCCTCGTCTACGGTGCCGAATCCGTCATCCCAACGGACATAGAATTCGACTCCCCTCGAGTCACCATGTACACCGAAGAGGAGGCGAAAGAAGCACGAGAAGAAGGCGTCGATTTGTTGGAAGAGGGCAGGCTGTTGGCACTCGGCCGGTCCACCATCTACCAACAGAGTTTACGCCGATACTACAATCGGAAGGTCAAGCCAAGATCCTTCCAAGAGGGATACCTTGTGCTCCGGCTGATCCAGCGAACAGCCAGCCAGCACAAGCTCTCGACACCTTGGGAAGGCCCCTTCATCATCAGCAAAGTTTTGGGAAATGACTCCTGCTACCTGATCGATGCTCAGAAGCCTAGAGCACGCAAAAGAGACGACTCCGTCAAGGAGACAGAGTGGCCGTGGAATGCAAACCTCCTCCGAAGATTTTACAGTTGATGCAGTATGTACCACACTACCTTTTGTATTAACTACGAAGACTCTGGGTCCCCCAGGAAGAGCTCGGGGGCTACCCTCTTTTATCTATATGTTAAGTATTATGCCTATGAATGTGCTATTTCATTATTCCGCCTAGCACTAGGTTGCCGCCTTGTACTATGTGGTGCTTCCCGCAGTCGGACAAGTAGTGTGTTGGCACCTAAACCTTCTCCTGCCAGAAGCTGCAGCTCGCCGAGCGATTGTTCAGTGGGCAGGAGTTAAAGGCAGAGAAGGGCGTCCACTTGAAAAATGGCTAAGGACCCAAAGCATGCACATAGTGCAGGCCGGCTTCCTGCCTCATCGACCGGCTGCTGAGCAGCCGGTCGGTCGGCTTCTACTTAACTTGCTAACGCTCTAGTCGGCTAAGTACTTGCCCTCCCGAAAATAGCCAAGTACTTGACCCAGCCACAGTCTGCAGAGCGGCTGTCTGACTGGCAAGACGGCAGCTAAGGGAGGGCAGCAAAGGAAAAAAAGTCAATTAGTAGAAAGCAAGGAAAAGTCAGAACGCGGCAAAAACACAACTTGTGTGGAAAAATATTTACATGACAAAGGCCCTCAGCCAGCATTCAACAGAGTTTGAAATACACCCCATGGGTGGAATTGTGCAAATCTAATAAAGTTCGTCGATACTGATAAAACAGGAAAGATAAAAGATAAGCACGCAGCCTAGGGAGCAGCAGAGGGGTCCAGCTGGTTGGCGGAGTCGGTAGCGCCGGTTGGCGGAGTGGGCGGCTGGTCAGTCTCCGCTTGGTCGCCTCCAGCAACAGTCAGCGCACTTGACCACGGCTCGTTGTTTGCGGCATGGTCAAGCTGAGGCTGGCCGTCTGCTCCGCCCTCTGGCGCATCTCCTTCGCCTTCCTCGTCCTCCTCATCTTCTCCCTCGTCGCTGGAGTCTATCATCTCAGCCGAGTCTTCGTCGTCCTTCGGGTTCAGCCCGAACTACTCCGGTGGCGCCTCAGCACCGTTCTTGGCCAGCTCAGGAACAAAGACGTTGGTGTTGGTATACTCGGTGATCGCTGCTGCCCGCTTGATAAGATCGCGCTCCACCGCCACCAGCTCCTCCTGGGCCTTCGGACGAAACGTGGTCAACTGGGCTAGATTTAGCCCAGGATACCATGCCTTGATGAACTCCAAAGCCCAGCGCGCTCCAGCCCGGGCCGAGGAACCCTTCCAAGCCTCAAGTCGGCCGGCCGCCACCTCCAGCCAGTCGGCAGTCCGACTGGGAGTGCGTGGAGCCACCATGTCTGGCCATAGGGCAGAGATCGCTTGGGACCCAACACGTTGAAGATGGCGCAACATCCGGTGAGCCGGCCGAAGACGGGCCTGGATGCTGAGAAGCTGTTCGCTAAGGGTTCGGGGGGCGTCGGTAGCGATCTGCATGCCCTCTGCCCTCCGTTCTTCACGATAAGCTTCAATAGCTTGGTTGGCGGCGTCAGAGTGGCCAGGAAAGAAGTCTGCTCAGGCCGAAAGCAAAGAAATCAGAAGTCAGAAATCAGAAAATCGAAGCCGGCTTGATCGGCAGCCGGCAGCTCGAAGATAGAAAAAGAAGGAGCTTACCGTCAACTATGTCTTCAATCATGCCGAAGCCAGATTTCAGCAGTGCCTCCTTTTCGGTCCAGGTGGAGCGTTCGGTCTCGAATTCGGCGAGGAGATTGGACCCTTTCACCTCCGCCTCCTTTCGGGCCTTCTGGAGAAGCTCCGCCTTCTCCACCAATTGCTTGGCCAGTCGGTCACACTCCTGGGCCAGCTCGTTGCACTCTAACTCCTTGGCACGCAGCACGGTGTTGGCTTCACCCAGCTGCTGCCGCAAGGCAGCATTGGCCTCTGCAAGAGTGGACAAAGAAAAAGATATCAACGAAAAATAAAGAAGAAGTACAGTTGCCGGGGAGATCCGAACCGACCACTCAGCAGTCGGCCCGAATCTCGGGGGCTACAGCACGCGGGTGCGCTGGCGCGCCCCCGCAAGAAAAAAAACAAAGACTTACTCCAGCTTTCAGACAAGTCGGTGGTCCGTTGGTCGAGATCTCGGACGTTGGAGTTAAAGGTGGCCGCGCGAAGGTTATCATAATCCTACAATGAAGATATCAGATAAAGTTAGCACTCGGAGCTTGCCAATTAAAGTTTCGAGCCGCCTGCTCAGTAGCCGGCCCGAAACTCGGGGGCTACAACCAGTGGGTGCGCTGGCGCGCCCCCACAGAGGAATACAAGAATCAAAGACGAAGAAGTAAGAAACATACCCCAATGGCCGCTCGCGAATCCAAGAATGCCCTGTTGCACTGCTGAAGAGCAGTGGCCTCAGCTCGGAGTTTGGTCTGGACGTCTAGGACCGCTCGATTTAAAGCGCGCGTCCCACCTCACACACCCATTCAGTGGGCGCGGCACTGGTTGCTTCGGCATCCGGGACTGACAAGCTCGCAACGCCGGCTTCCAGCGGTCGTGGCGCTGAAGTCGCCTTCGCGCCTCGGCGACGCAATGGTGTGTGCGCCTCAGAAGTCGGGCCCGTCACCACCTCGTTTCCGGCTGGCGGCACCAGCGGGGCAGCCGGCTGTTTGTCCTGCGCTCCTCCAGACGGCGGTGGCGGAGGCACATCTAGATCCAACATGACGATGTCGCCGCTTTCCCTCTCCATGACACCGGAAGCTCTTTCGCCGGCTCCTCCAGTCAGTGCCATGAACTCTGGTGGTGGCGGCACAGAGTTCAAGGGAACGACGAATAGCAGCGCTTGACAGCGCGTGGCTTCTTCAGCTAGCTTCTTCGCCGCAGCATCAGCCTCGGCCTCCGCCAGCTTATTCAATGCGGCGGCCTCCACCTTGTCCGCCTCCGCCTTCTCCCTGTGGGTGGCCTACTTCTCCTCGCGCGCCTCCCGCGCGTTTAGTTCCCGAGCCTCCCGGAGGTCGGCTGCAGGGTCGATTCACTGGGTGGTGGTAGAGGTCTCCGTTGACCCAATGACGGAGGCGGCGGCCGACTTCTCAAGAGAGAGCGGGGCCCTAAGTCAAGAAAAATAAAGCAACAAAGCTCAGACGGAACCAACAAGAAAAGAAAGTACAAGGGAAAGACACTTACGTCGACACCATCGGAGGCACCTTCGAAAGGTTCTGGAACTTGGTCGCCTTTGCGGCGGCCTCCTTCCGCTTGGTCGCGACAGTCTGGTTGTTGGTCTTCTTTGGCGCAGCTCGAGCAGCTAGCTCAGCGGAAGGGCCCACGTCCGCCCTGCCGGCGCCTCACGCATGGCACGGCTCGTCCTCTTCATCATCATCATCGGGCCAGGTCTCGAGGCCGCCTCCATCTTCGGAGCCGCCTGCTCCGTCGCCGCCGCCTATGGCGTCGTCCTCCAGGGCGCCCACCCCCATGTCGGGGTCGTCCACATCGCTCACCTCCCATTCCGCCTGGTAGTTTCCACCCGGCCCCACGATGGCGACCGTCGCCGGAGACATATAGGTCTGCATCCAAAGGACCGACTGTTCAAGACCAAGACCAAGACCAAGACTAGTACTAAAAAGGAAAGAGTTGAAGAACTTACAGCAGGCGGCGGGTTGGGGCGGGAGTATGGCTGCTTGCCGAACCGCCAAGAGCCTTCCGACAGGTTGAGGTTGGAGATCTTGTTCACCATATGGGAAACCTCGGCAGACGACATGTCCCTCGTGCACATCCGACTCGGGTCACGGTGCCCGCTCATCCGACAGATCAGATGAGTCCGGCCTTGGAGCGGGAGAACTCGGCGCTCGATGAAGGCGACCAGCAGGTCGGACGCCTTGAGGCCTTCCGCGTCCGTCAGCACCCGGAGCCGCGGTGGTGGTGTCGGCCGATGTAGGTATCGGCTTGTAGCATCACAATGGTTCGGTCGGAGGGACGGCTTCGTAGGGCGGCAAGTTGATGAAGTCGATTGCCACATCGACGTTCTCCACATAAAAATATGATTTCTGCAACAGTTTTGACCGACTGTGATAGCTTGATGGCAGGGAAGGCATTCTTCACCGACGGACGGCGCACCACGATGAAGGCACCACACTGGGTCGCCTTCTCACTAGCGGAGGTGCCCATTTGGTGTAGAAGAACGCTCCCAACAACTCGATGGTGGGGAGGATGCCAAGATAGCCCTCGCATATCGTGACGAAGGCGGACAGTAGCTCCACGGTGTTGGTCGTCAGATGATGCGGCTGAAGTTGGTAGAAGTCGCTGAAGGAATGGAAGAATCTGCTCGCCGGCAGGACGAAGCCACTGAGGAAGTGCGAGCGGAAGATAACCCGCTCGCCTCCTTGCGGCACCGGCGGAATCTCCTTCTCCGGCGGCATGCGCGCCTTGACGAAGCCTGCGCCGGGCAGCCGTCGTGTGGCGCAAAGGAAGGCGATATGGTCATCGATCACGACCGAGCCATCCTAGTGCCCTCCCTTCTCGCATGCCATGGAGACTGAGCTAGACGGAGAAATGGCGCGGCAGCGGAGGCAAAGGCCGCGACGGAGCAAGAGGCTTGGGGCGAAGGAGACTAACGGCGGCGAGCTGCGGCAGCGCCTAGGCGGAGCGCAGAGGTGCAGCAGTAGCAAGGGGAGGAGAAAGACGAAAATGGCGAAGGGATTGGAGGGCGCGCGTGCTCTGCCGCTCCCCCTTCCCCCCCTACTTACAGCCCCTGGGCTACGAAGCCAAGGGGGTGGGCCCTGGGATCGTGGGATTAACTGCACCCACGACCCCGCAACCCCGTGGTTATTGCGCGAGTTACTGCATGCAGTAACTCCGCACGGAACCGCAACCATCTGCCTCAGCCGCAGCGGATCCGGCCCCGCGCCAAGGTCCGGTAGTGGTGGGCCCAGCCTGCTCTCGCGTCCCATCGCACATGGGCTGGCAAGCTGGCCCGACTGATTGGCGCCGCGTGGTGTGCTTGCAGCAGGCGGCGGCCCTGGTGGCTTAGCCAGCACGCCACCTAGTTCCCGCTTTGGCGTTTCGAAATTATCAGACAAAGCCCGCCTGGTCCCGACCGACTCCCAGCAGGCAGCGCACCAGGAGACGAACAAAAGCATTCAGCAAGAGCATTCATAGAAGGAAACTGCTGAGGCTTCTCGACTTATCAGCCGTGATGCCTCACCAGCTCCGGGGACTACTGTCTATGTAATGGGCAACGGGTAGCCTAACCCGAGTCCCTGAGCATTTCAAGACATTGGGCCAACTGCGCCCCTCAGGCATCAAGGAAGAAGTGCCTTCTTCTGGGGGCCAGCCGCCTCATGCGGCCGGCTGCCAGAAGATGGCCAAGCACCAGAAGACGGCCCCAAGATGGTCCGACTCCTAGCAGGCGGCCTCCAGAGAGGCCGGCTCCTAGCAGGTGGCCCACGATGCCATCAAAGTTTGCACCCCCATTAAGAAGACAAGACAGGATGTGGCTATAGTATAGCCCATCACCCCCAGATCCAGGGCACAGCGCGGCCACAGTGCCCTGTACAGGTGGAGAACTCCGCACGGCGCGGCACTGTTGCCACTCCATCCTTGACGTCACCCCTGTCAGGCGGAGCCCTGCTCCCCACGACGGCCTGTCGGTACGGCCCGCAGGCGGCGGGACTTACCAGGCAGCGAGAGCCCGGAGGGCGGCAAAACCTGACCAGTCGGACCCGAGCGAGGCCGCCTTCTAAGCAGGCGGCCCATTCCTCCCTCAGAGTCCGTGAACCATAAACCAGATGAGACGCGGTGTGGCTACAGTGATCCCCCACCAGACGGCGGGATTGTAGCCACGCCTCCCCGAACAAGTTTGCGTCATTAGCGTTGCAGCTACAGTAACAAGCAGCCGGCAAGACCCGCGAGCGGCAGGAGCAGCCTGTCAGCCCCATACCAGACCAAACGGCGGGGCCCACCAGCCGGTGGAGAAGCCGGCTACCAGAGACGCTGACAGCCGGGTCCTACACCCGGCCGGATTACCATTGTACCCTGGGGGGTAGGCCTATATAAACCCCCCAGGGCACCCATGCAAAGGGTTCCCAACCTGTTAGACCTAGACTCATACATAGAGAAGGGAGAGAGCAAGCCATGCTTTTTTCCACCTCTAGCATACAGCTCGAGGAGCACCATTGTATTCACTAGTGCCTTAGTGATCATGCGGAGACCCAGCAGAGCAAGACTAGGGGTGTTATCTCCTCGGAGAGCCCGAACCTGGGTAAAGTACACCGGCGTTCGTGTCTACACCTCATCCCGCTTTCAGGCACCTGCGACGTTCTACTCGCTCCCACCATGATAAGCCATCCCTTGGCATATGTCGCACCTAACCCCCGACAGAAGCTCTGGTTTGTGAGAAGCTTATACCACAACCTGCCCAAAATGGAACAATATTCTTTACCCCGGCATGTTGATTCCATTCCATGATAGCATGCCAAGGTTCATGAATTTCTGACAGGTTTTGGATTTACTAGAATTACAAAAGCAAGTACCTCAACATTTGCTGTAGAGCCACGGTGCCGTGGAGTTCGAAATTCATCCCCATTTCTTGCATGGGACATAAGCAAAAACCCATGGACACATATATGATTTTACAACCTATATTGGTGCACCGGACCATGTTCATGTGCTTTAGTTTTGAATTGTGCACCTGAAATGGCTATAAAACCAATTTAATGTATAAAATTTTCAAACGAACCCTGAATAATTCCAATTTTTTATGACACACATATAGTTGCATGTTCACTGTAGATAAAAGGTCTAGCAATTCAAACACCGTCCATTGCCGCTGTGACCCCATTATGTAATACAAATCAAGATGAAAAATCAAGTAGATCCCACACAGTTTATTATCACCAACCGTGTGAGATGCACCACAAAATATGGAGCACCGTCGGATTATAGTACCCATACGGCTTACGCGAGAAGGTGCGACGGCTGCAGACCACAATCCGATTTGAATAAGGGACCGTGTCTGATGACACTTTGCGCGCCAGTTTTTTCGCTGATGCGATACCAAATTTTTGGCTTACGCGGTAATATCTACCTCCCCGCCCCCTCCCCCTTACCAAAAGCCACATTTCCCCTATTTCCGCCTTCCTTTCCAAGATGAAACCTTCACTCCTTTCTTGCAGCGCCGCCTCCTTGCCGGTGACCCTCCTTCACGCTGCTCGGCCTCACCTATCCAGGCAGGTAATCCACACCCGACCCCATCCTCCTCCTCCTTCCACATCCCACATGCCCCGATCGCCGGCGCGAGCGCGACACCTTCCACCCAGATCACCCACTCCTCCACCAAATAAGCGCCGTCGTAAGCCATGGTGCATGCAGTATAACCAGGATCTCAAGGAGAATTTGGCACCGGAGAAGCAAATCGCGGCCGCACGCGCAGATGAGGTCGCGATGGCTGCCATTCGTGCCGACCCCAAGATCTTGGAGGAGCACCTCGCCGTTGAGGCCACCGTCGACGCCTCGCGCGCCGACGCCGCGACGCGGTTGGCTAGTTTAAACGGCAGTTCGTGGAATTTTCTCGAGGCCACCGTTGGTGCCTTCAACGAAGACTACGAGGTGTTTTCTCAGCATGCACGTGCTTACCTCATCTCGAGAGCCAGCAGGTTGGTGCCCGGAGTGGGTCAGGCAACTCACCACTACAACGAGGTCGCCCACAAAGCGGAGGCCTCGCCCTCTTCCATGTCCAAGGAGCCAATCGTCATTGATATCTCCGACAATGAGTAGTAGCTTGTCTTATTAGCTCACTATAAGGACCCATGTTCAGTTTGCTAGCTACTGCCTTTCCTTAACAAATTCTAGTGAATTCTGCTATCTACTTTTACCATGCAATCTTCTGCTCTAGAGTATATGTTCTATATGTCGTGCAATGTGGTGTTCAGTTAACTGTTTGGTTTAATTCTGCAAATGTGATGTTCAGTTCTTCAGGGTGCAGTTTTCTAAGTTGTGAAGCATGCTTGGTTTGGTTAACTGTCCTATCTTCTATTAGGAGTATGTTATATTGTGCAATGTGGTGCTCATTTAACGTTTGGTTCATTAGTTGTGGTGTTTAGTTAACTATTTGGTTCAATTCTGCAATGCGATGTTCAATTGTTGTGGGTGCATTCTGTTATTGTGTACCATGTGAGAAATAAATCAAATTTGGTTGTAATAAATACATGAGAAACAAATACAATTGCTATATTTCCAAGTCTTTATGGATGCTTGGTTTGGTTAACTATCTGATCTTCTATTTGGAGTATGTTACATTGTGCAATGTGGTGCTCAGATAATGTTTGGTTCATTTGTTGTGGTGTTTAGTTAACTGTTTGGTTCAATTCTGCAATGCGATGTTTAATTGTTGTGGCTGCATTCTGTTATTGTATACCATGTGAGAAATAATTGGAATTTGGCTGTACTAAATACTTGAGAAACAAATACAATTGCTATATTTTCAAGTTGTTAAGCATGCATGGTTTTGTTAACTGTTTGATCTTATATTAGGAGTATGTTATATTGTGCAATGTGGTGCTCAGTTAACATTCGGTTCATTTGTTGGGGTGTTTACTTAACTGCATGGTTCAACTCTCCAATGCGATGTTCAATTATTGTGGCTGCATTCTGTTATTGTATACCATGTGAGAAATAAATCGAATTTGGCTGTACTAAATACATGAGAAACAAATACAATTGCTATATTTCCAAGTAGTTAAGCATGCTTGGTTTGGTTAACTGTCTGATCTTCTATTAGGAGTATGTTATATTGTGCAATGTGGTGCTCAGTTAACGTTTGGTTCATTTGTTGTTGTGTTTAGTTAACTGCACATGCATGGTCCATTGTCTAATAGCACATTATTATGCAATTGCAAGAAGCATTCTAATATTTAGGTTTTTAACAATTTGGTCGTGCACATGTAGGTCCTTCTGTCAGAGGTTTTGACCCACTATTCGACCCTTTTTGCTTATGGGGAAATGAGTTGTCCATGAATATCAATCAAGTCAAGAAACTCAGAAAGATTGTTAGGATAAAGAAATTAGCGACAAAAAACAACAAGATATTTGTCCTCACAATGAAGAAGACATCAGTTCACTTGTGGCACCCCGATCCGCATGGAGCAGGGGGCCTTCGCAGGTCAGCCCAGGATAACACCTGACGCACGACAGGTCCATAATACAAGAATATTCATCAAATACATGTATATGAGATTACATCATTGATGAATACAATTATCTGGCATATCCCTAAGGCTATTAAATGACAGGGGAAGTCTGATTGAATGGCGGCGGAAGTCTTGGTTTGGCAGCATAACAACTCTGGCTGGGCTCCACAACTCACAGGACTGGCAAGGTTACGGCCTAGCACAACGGATCAAGCGAACAATTCGGGTACAACCTACAAAAGTGGCATGACACGCCAGGTCAGTACATTCAATGTACTTGCAAGACAACCAAATACATAGCATCCAAACAAGCAGAAGACAAAGCAAGAACCGAGCGCATGCAACACCCGATCTCATATCAATTACTAAACATGGCATGATAAAAATTAACTAAGCATGAACACATCATAGCCTCTACTAACATGGCAATAACATGGCATATCAAAACATGCTTCTAACATGGTAATAGCAAAACATAGCATATCATCTCAATTATGGCATAATTTAACATGTCAAACAAAGCATGACATAGCATCAAGAAACTATGCTGAAAATAAACTACCAATAATATCCAATGCAGACATAGCATGTTAACATTATGCAATCATCTTCTGTTCTATCATGGTTCTTAAAATGCAAATAATGATATATTATTCATGCAATGCAACCAAACTTGTGCACCGAGTCCCTCGGACTCTCTTATCAACGGGTTGCCTCGCAACCGGACAGTGATCTTTCCGGCGATCACAACCACGACCAACACTTGGTCTCCAACACTCACTGAGACCTCGTCTCGTGATCATATCAAAACATCATCGTGACTTCTCACGACCATCTCATAGTTCAAGTCACCATGTTCTTGTTAGCACATATTTATTTACCAACTTAATTATTTCGGTTTATCCTCCATTTTGACCGATACCTCATAGTGGGACCTACTACGAATTGTTGCTATCGATAGACTTTATACACTCTGCAGAGGTAGCACACTGTACCCACACCACGGAACCCATGGACTCGTCATCCCATTCGGGTGGACCAACGGCATTCCGACGAAACCGACCTATTGCCATGACGCTCTCCCGGCCACTCCGACCCAATCCTCAACGGGCTGGTCCTGGGTGGCCCCGTGTCTACCAAAGACACCCCGACCACCGTCGTGGTCAAAACACTCCCACTCGGGGACTTGGTACCATAATCTCATCAACGGGCACAAGATTATGTCTGCCTACCTGATCAGAGTAAGCACGCCCATAACCTTCCCTAGTGGGAGGCACCGGTGAGAGGCACGACAATAGCTCGCATTAAGGCCTTCCCACAAAGGCAAATGTGGCTGGGAAGTTTGATTTGGCGGCATTATGACTCGATCCCGTCGATGACGGAGGAGGTTTATTATTATTAAGTAATTTTATTTCCTTCTCCATCATCATGAACATATTTAACATGAATCCAACAATGAGCATGCAACATACAAATGCATGACAAAATATCGAACTTCTCAAGTGCACAACCATAGCATAAAGAACGTGACAATACCAAGTGATAGCATATCAACGGTGCATTACAATCCTCATAACATTTTATAATGATGACATGCAAATAAACTGTAGTAGTGACATGGCATTATAATAACAGCATTCTAATTAACATGGCAAAGGTATCATGAAAACACAAGCATGCAAGATAGGCATAAAGAAATAACTGCCGATGAAAACGATATGAAACAACTGCAACTACACACACAAGGTGCAAGCAAAGTCAACATGCAAGTTCGGGGCTCATGATAAGAGGTTGGCTTGCCTGGGGGTCGACAAATACTCCGGGAAGAAGTGCGAAACGATTGCGGAAAGATTTGCCGAAAACAGTTCTCTCTCGGAGGGGGCTGTTTACGGCAATGGAAAAATGGTCATTTTCACTGTGTGAAAATATTAAGGAAATGGAATCAACGGAATGGGCTCGACGAAACGAAGACGTGGGCTTCGGAATCACCTGATTCGGAGTTACGGGTAAAACAATACGGACGTTTAAAGCTCAGGGACTAGTCTGTAAAAATTCTTCTACAAACAGGTCCCTGGTAGTTTAAACAGAACGTGTCTTTTCTGAAAATACGTTTTCCGGAGAGGGAAACGTATTCCGGACCGAAGAAGAGGCAGAATTCGCTTTCGGTGACTGAAAGCGCATTCCCAAGCAATACGTTTTGGCGTGGGGAAAGCGGCGTCGCGGCGGGGGCGCCGCCACTTATCCACGCTGGCAGGACTGGCTCAACACGGCAACAGCGGGGCCGGGCGCCTGGATCACTGCCATTTGGGGTCAGAGAAAAGGCGCAGGGCCTTCCTGGCCAGGTCAACGCCTCCTCCCGGCCATCCCCTTCTTCTCCCCGACGCGGCACAGAAGAGGCCAGGCCAGACGCGTGACCGGTGACGGGCCGGACGGCTCCGGCCACCTACGACCAGGGCGAAGACGACAGCGGGCTCAGGGAGGGACACCGCGTCCATCCGGCAGCGAAGAGAGCACCGGGGAGGGGTCTGGCCACGGCGAGAAGGGGGACATAGAGCTCCGCGGCGGCGGCAGTGGCTCTAGGGGCGAGGCCACAGGGCACTCCGGCGGCAAGGGGAGGGAGTGGGGATGGTCTACGGGCTCTGGGGAGGCTGCTGGTGGAGGAGAGAGGGAGAGGCGCGCCCGCCATTGCTCAAATTTGAGCAGGCCGAGGCGGTGGCCATGGAGATGGGGAGGGGATGGAGAGGCTCCGAGGCGAGGGGGAGAGAGCTGTGGGTGGTTGGGGACTGCGAGGGGGCTCTGGCTTGCTTAAATAGCCGCGGGAGAGCTCAAGGGGGAAGGGGAGGAGGTGGCACGCGGCATGCGACGTGTCCGTGCACCGGCGAGGGGCACAGCATCGGCATGCGCGGCCAAAGCTCATGGGGAGCGGCGGGAAGGCGACGAGGGGGATCAAGACGAGTGCCAGAGAGTCACGGGGACGAGTAAGGCGTGCGGACGAACAGAGGAAGAAGACATCGGGGAGGAAGACGACGATGCACATGAGCACACTATTCCGGTCGTTGGCACGGCTCGCCGGAGAAGAAAACGAAGGGGGCAGTAGTCCAGAGGGAAGACTACGCCGAGGGGGAGCTGCTGGACATTAATGGCGAGGCCAGAGACGGTCGGGGCAGCGATGCCGACGACAACAGTGGCTAGACCACCGTTTTGGCTGGTTACACTTGTGGTCACCACGGGCATGGCGCGCTCTGGGGTTTTTTACTGAGGTAAGATCATGTCTACCGCGTAGTCCTTCCAGCGTGGAGTGTTACCGTGGTAAGTAGATGGGCAGAGACAAACAGAGCTGAGTGAAACAAGCTCCACAAGTTTTTTGTTGCAAACTTGTCAACATTCTAGAGATTAAACCAGAGAGGGTAAAAGATAAATAAGTTGTCTGGGAGGCTTAGGGTAGAAAGGACTATGGCCCTGGGAGTTTTTAGGTAAAATGGACAACTATTTACCATAGTTGTTGTACAACCACCAAAACTGACCCAGAAACTGAATCATGAGGAAGAACTCACTAGGAGTGATGGATTAGGCTATAACTTGGCAAAGCCTAATGATTTGAACATAACATGATGCTGTTAAAAGTTCATACCAAATAGACTCACCAAGATGGTACTTCCTTCACAAATATTATTTCTGTCCAAAAACTTCAGAAAACTCCTCAGGGCAATTGGCCAGATGAAATGAGCCCAAATCTTGTGGAGATGGATCATATAGATAGGATAAGGCCTGTGAAAATTATCAGCCATAATGGAGCAAGATAAAATACACTGGCTTCACAAACTGAAAATTTGGACAGAAGACAAGAATTGCTCATGTGCTCACATAGTTCAATGAAATGAACTGAATTTGGGTGGAGGCTAATGATTTTAGATACTTGAGAGGATGGAAAAGTTTCATCCCATTTGGAAACACCATGAAGGTACTTCCTTCACAAACTTGTCTTCTGGTCAGAAACTTTGAAAAATTGCACAGGGAGCTAGGATGAATGGATTGAGC
This sequence comes from Aegilops longissima, assembly GCA_021605205.1. Taxonomy (NCBI): domain Eukaryota; kingdom Viridiplantae; phylum Streptophyta; class Magnoliopsida; order Poales; family Poaceae; genus Aegilops; species Aegilops longissima. The sequence continues at coordinate 268,428,244 of CM038677.1, forward strand.
TCATATTTGGTATCCAAGGGTTATTTACCAATGTTAAACACCCAGCCAAATTTCAGGTCAACTGAAATTTGGAATAGAGCACTTCCTTTGCAAAATTTCAGAGAAGGCACAAACTTGCATTGGATCATGTGCCAAATTTTGAATTGTAGAATCATGAGATTAGGATGGAACTAGTGATTATATAGCAAGGACAAGCTCCAAAATTTATGTGGGAATTTTCTCTGCTATAAATATGGTAGTCCCTTTGGAAAATGGCAGAAATGCAATATTGGCATTAAATAGGAAAAGCAATTTTGCTTATTCAAATATGGCCAATATACTTGCTAGAGCTTTGATTAGGCATAAGCATCAACTCCACCAATTCTCATAAATTTAGAAGATGCCTAGCTATGCCTTTGGATTTTATTCCTCAGAAAGGCAAGAAAAGGAATAAATCATAATTCAAAAATATTGCATTGGATTTAGCAATATTTTTGCATATCCAAGGTTCAGAAAGGTAGGATGATCTCTGGGAACAATTGGAATGATCAACAGATCAGGGAAAATGATGGCTCCTTTGTAAGCACAAAGGGCATATCCAAATTCCAAAAATTGGGAATTAGGGTTTGAGAGGATTTGAGCTGATGAAAATGAGGTCTTGCCCACTGAAAAAGACATGAGCAAGATTTTGAAAGGTTGGAAATGACAAAATTTCTCAGAGTCATCCAGCAAACTCAGGAGAAATTTTTGAAAATGAGTGCCAGGAAGGAATAACGGCACCAAAATTGATAATCCAATTTTGGGGCTGTTACAACTCTCCCCCCCTAAAAAAAGAATCTCGTCCTCGAGATTACTAGGGTTACAGCACAAATGAAAGAATAACCGCTCCGGGGAAAAACCTCGGGGTTAAATTTTTAACCCTTTGGTTAAATTCAAATGAGATAGAGGCACCGATAATTGGTACACCCGGAGAGGGATATGGCAAACCTGGATATATCCACCGCTAGGGGCACTCGAGATCAAACTCTCGAAAAATGCTAGATGCACCCAATGAACAGTGGTTTCACCTGCTGACACGTGGGTCCAGGGCCCACTGGCAGCCTCCTTCTTCTACCTCCGGCTTGCTGCTTCTCCTACGTTGCTGCTCCGCATGCGGCTTGGTGCAGCACACATCTAGCTCCTAGGGCGATGAGGACCCTAGAGCCATAGTGCGCGGCGTGCACGGCGCCGATGTAGCGAGCACTCGCGTCGCGGGCCAGCATGCACCTTGTCGGCACTGCTCGCGGATTCGCCTCCTAGACGCCGGTGATCGAGCGATGAGCGGTTCTCCTGGACCTCGCTCACCGTACACCAGGGTTGGTCTATAAAAACGGCAGCGCAACTCTCCTCCAATGCACAAACACAATGTCGCTCTACTACCTCTTCGGTTTGGGCGAGATCGAGCCGAGCTCCTTCGGCGAGGAGGTGTTCTTGGTGCCGTTGCGGTTGTTCCTCACAGCGCTGCTGGGCACACTGATCGGCTCGTCACTCCTCCTGCTGATTCTCATTAGGAATGACCGAGCTCGGAACAATGCGTGGTTGGGTGCGGTGGCTCGAGATGCAGGAGAAGATGGCGCACTGGTGGTCCTCCGCCACGCTTGATTCTCTGTTGCTTTGCTCCGGCGAAGTAATTGCGTGCTGCGGTGGAGCGGTGGTGGAGATCTACCTGCGCCACGCAAGGCAGAGACGATGGTGGTGGTGGGGGTCCAGATGCAGGTGAGGTGGCTGCGCCAGCTCAAGAATCACACGGGGTACAAGGAAAATTTCGTGGATAGCTCCACGAAATGTAGGTGTCGAGGTAGAATCGAGGGTGAAATCTGTATCGGAGTAGATGTACTGGATCGAGGAAATAAAGTTGGCAATGTTCCTCCGGAAATGAAATCGGGAAAACGAATTAGAGACGAGGAATTTCCAGGCGGAAATGCCTCTGCGAGGTTCTGGATTTGAAAATCCGGCACAGGGTGTATGCACAGATAGATAGGGATATGTGACTTTTCATTTCCCCGATTACTGCCCGAATGTACTCGTGGGTGAACCGGGTATGCGTGCAGTATGCAGTAAAATCTAAACTAGCAAACAGATAGAGGCAATAAACATGCAACAGAAAACACACCAGGAAAAATCATTCTACGGTGTTTTAATGCTAGTGGGTATATCTACTCGTGGCATAAATATACCTACACTAGCGCGCATTTGATTATAAACTCGAGACGAGTCAGGGTTAATTTAGTGTATGTGATCTACTAATTAAAATCTTGTTAGCGACGCAGTGTCAACCTTGTCGAACATTTTTGCTTGACAGAGAGACAAGCAAAAACAATACAAAAACAAAAGCACAAAAGCAAACATGGAACACAGCATACGGATTACAACAGTACTAGCAGACAACAGAGCACGAACGCGCTACGCGCTAAAGAAACAACTCATCTTGGGATACATAGTTATACCCTCATATCGAGGATGAACCGACAGACTGATCATCTTACTACTTGACTGAGGTCATGCAGAGGATTTGCGTTGCTGGGGCTCTTCGGGAGGACGAAGACTGGGCCAATCTCCATCTTCATCGTCCGACAGCATTTTGGGTTGGGGTTCGGCTGCTGGGGGTGCAGCTGAAATGGATCCAAGCAAATGCTGCTGGTGGATCTGTAAAAGAGCCCTGTCGAGGGTGACGATGTTGGGTCTAGGCCACAACACAAGCTGAGAGGATAGCACTGGTTCGGACGGCGTGGGCAAATGACTTGAGATGCGAACTTATGAGCCTCACGGTAAGCTTCCTTGACGACTTGCACCACATCGTTGTCCAGGGTTCGAAACTCGGCAAGTATTTGGGCAATCATCATCCCCTGGGCGGTGACATACTGCAGCAGGCGAGCGATTGCAGGGTCATCTCCTTGGCTAGCGGGAGAAGGATGCATTCCTACTTCTGTCACAATGGGGTAGAAGCAGAAATCCTGCCTCGCTGCCATATGCGGGTATCTGGTTCGGAGGTGAAGCATAGCCTCCACAGCAGCGGCCTGAATGTCTAAATCAGAGGTAGGCATAGCTCCACCCTGAAAAACCAACGGCTGGCCATCCGCTGCTAAGCTGATGCACACTCTTGCATCAAAACGATGAAGGTGAGGGACGGGTGATGATTGGAACACCAGGTAATCAGGGCTAGCCTTACAGCCAAAAGGCTTTGGTGAGCATCTCAGCAAGAAGGGGTAGAAAGTCGGGGTGGTTGACGGCACCGGTGTGGCTTTGAAACTTGGGAGCTTTGAAGGTGCCAGTCATGGCTGGAGTGCTACTAGCTAGGCTTCTCTGCAGGGACATGGCTGAATGAGGGGTAAATGATCTGGCGAGCGGAAAGGGGGCTTTTATAGGCAGCTATGCGGGACATGCCCGCATGGTGTGGCCCCTTTCCCTTAATGGCGAAGGGTGAACGGTGTGGCTGACCCGAAAGGATACGGTTGCTATTCACGCCACGGGTAACTAGGCTGGGACAGCAGGGTGAGGACGTGTCGGTCCCGACTGTGCCACCTGTTGATTAACAGTGGCCATGCCGGATGCAGGGATGGGTCAAGTCCCTTAGGGCCATTACGGGTTAATGGGAGCGGTGATTTAATACTAGGATAACCTATGCCAGCCTGGCTGCTCTGATACCATGCCCTGTGGCACCCCAATCCGCATGGAGCGGGGGGCCTTCGCATGTCAGCCCAGGATAACACCTGACGCACGACAGGTCCATAATACAACATTCCAGGTTTAAGAATATTCATCAAGTACATGTATATGAGATTACATCATTGATGAATACAATTATCTGGCATATCCCTAAGGCTATTAAACTGACAACGGAAGTCTGATTGAATGGCGGCGGAAGTCTTGGTTTGGCAGCATAACAACTTTGGCTGGGCTCCACAACTCACAGGAATGGCAAGGTTACAGCCTAGCACAACGGATCAAGCGAACAATTCGGGTACAAACTACAAAACTAGCATGACACGCCAGGTCAGTACATTGAATGTACTTGCAAGACAACCAAATACATAGCATCCAAACAAGCAGAAGACAAAGCAAGAACCCAGCACATGCAACACCCTATCTCATATCAATTACTCCCTCCGTTCACTTTTATAAGTCCTTGAGACATTTCAGACAACATGCAAATCAGTTCATTTTCAGCTGTCTGAAACGACTTATAAAAGTGAACGGAGGGAGTACTAAACATGGCATGATAAAAATTAACTAAGCATGAACACATCATAGCCTCTACTAACATGGCAATAACATGGCATATCAAAACATGCTTCTAACATGGTAATAGCAAAACATAGCATATCATCTCAATTATGGCATAATTTAACATGTCAAACAAAGCATGACATAGCATCAAGAAACTATGCTGAAAATAAACTACCAATAATATCCAATGCAGACATAGCATGTTAACATTATGCAATCATCTTCTGTTCTATCATGGTTCTTAAAATGCAAATAATGATATATTATTCATGCAATGCAACCAAACTTGTGCACCGAGTCCCTCAGACTCTCTTATTAACGGGTTGCCTCAAGAACCGACAAAGGATCTTTCCGGCGATCACAACCACGACCAACACTTGGTCTCCAACACTCACTGAGACCTCGTCTTGTGATCATATCAAAACATCGTCATGACTTCTCACGACCATCTCATAGTTCAAGTCACCATGTTCTTGTTAGCACATATTTATTTACCAACTTAATTATTCCGGTTTATCCTCCATTTTGACCGAGACCTGATAGTGGGACCTACTACGAACTGTTGCTATCGATAGACTTTATACACTCTGCAGAGGTAGCACACTTTACCCACACCACGGAACCCATGGCCTCGTCATCCCATTTGGGTGGACCAACGGCATTCCGACGAAACCGACCTATTGCCATGACGCTCTCCCAGCTACTCCGACCCAATCCCCAATGGGCTGGTCCTAGGTGGCCCCGTGTGTACCAAAGACACCCCGACCACCGTCATCGTCAAAACACTCCCACTCAGGGACACTCCCACTCGATGAATTGGTACCATAATCTCATCAACGAGCACACAAAATTATGTTTGCCTACCTAATTAGGGTAAGCACGCCCATAACCTTCCCTGGTGAGAGGCACCTGCGAGAGGCACGATAATAGCTCGCATTAAGGCCTTCCCACAAAGGCAAATGTGGCTGTACTGAAAAAGTTCGATTTGGCGGCACTATGACTCGATCCCATCGATGACGGAGGAGGTTTATTATTATTAAGTCATTTTATTTCCTTCTCCATCATCATGAACATATTTAACATGAATGCAACAATGAGCATGCAGCATACAAATGCATGACAAAATATCGAACTTCTCAAGTGCACAACCATAGCATAAAGAACGTGACAATACGAAGTGATAGCATATCAAAGGTGCATTACAATCCTCATAAAAATTTATGATGATGACATGCAAATAAACTAGATTAGTGACATGGCATTATAATAACAGCATTCTAATTAACATGGCAAAGGTATCATGAAAACACAAGCATGCAAGATAGGCATAAAGAAATAACTGCCGATGAAAACGATATGAAACAACTGCAACTACACACACAAGGTGCAAGCAAAGTCAACATGCAAGTTCGGGGCTCATGATAAGAGGTTGGCTTGCCTGGGGGTCGACAAATACTCCAGGAAGAAGTGGGAAACGATCGCGGAAAGATTTGCCGGAAACAGTTCTCTCTCGGAGGGGGCTGTTTACGGCAAGGGCAAAATGGTTATTTTCACGGGGTGAAAATATTATGGTAGTCGTATCTACGGAACGGGCTCGACGAGGGGAAGAGGTGGGCTTTGGAATCGCCTGATTCGGAGTTACGGGTAAAAAGATACGGACGTTTAAAGCTCAAGGACTAGTCTGTAAAAATTCTTCTACAAACAGGTCCCTGGTAGTTAAACAGATCGTGTCTTTTCTAAAAATACGTTTTCCAGAGAGGGAAACGTATTCCCAGTCGAAGAAGAGGCAGAATACGCTTTCGATGATTGAAAGCGCATTATCCGGGAATACGCTTTCGCGTGGGAAAGCGGTATCACGGCGGGGGCGCCGCCACTTATCCACGCTGGCAAGACCGGGTCAACACGGCAACAGCGGGGTCGGGCGCCTGGGTCACTGCCATGTGGGGTCGAGGAAAAGGCGCGGGGCCCGCCTGGCCAGGTCAACGCCTTCTCCCGGCCGTCTCCTTCTTCTCCCCGACGCGGCACAGAAGAGGCGAGGCCAGACGCGTCACCGGCGACGGGCCGACGGCTCCGGCCACCTCCGACCAGGGCGAAGACGGCGGCGGGCTCAGGGAGGGACGCCGCGTCCATCCCGTAGCGAAGAGAGCACCCCGGAGGGGTCTGGCCACGGCAAGCAGGGCAACAGAGAGCTCCGCGGCGGTGGTAGTGGCTCTAGGGGCGAGGCCACAGGGCACTCCATCGGCAAGGGGAGGGAGTGGGGATGGTCTACGGGCTCCGGAGAGGCTGCTGGTGGAGGAGAGAGGGAGGGGCACGCCTGCCATTGCTCAAATTTGAGCAGGCCGATGCGGCGGCCATGGAGATAGGGAGGGGATGGAGAGGCTCCGAGGTGAGGGGAAGAGAGCTGCGGGTGGTTGGGGACTGCGAGGGGGCTCTGGGCTTGCTTAAATAGTCGCGGGAGAGCTTGAGGGGGAAGGGGAGGAGGTGGCACGCGGCATGCGACGTGTCCGTGCGCCGGCGAGGGGCACAACATAGGCAGGCGCGGCCAAAGCTCACGGGGAGCGGCGGGAAGGCGACGAGGAGGATCAAGACGAGTGCCAGAGAGTCATGGAGACGAGCAGGCGTGTGGACGAACGGAGGAAGAAGACATCGAGGAGGAAGACGACGATGCACATGAGCACACTATTCCGGTCGTTGGCACGGCTCGCCGGAGAAGAAAACGAAGGGGGGCAGCGGTGCAGAGGGAAGACGACGTCGAGGGGGAGCTGCTGGACATTAATGGCGAGGCCAGAGACGGTCGGGGCAGCGATGCTGACGACAACAGTGGCTAGAGCACCGTTTTGGCTGGTTACACTCGTGGTCACCACTGGCATTGCGCGCTCTGGGTTTTTTAGTGAGGTAAGATCATGTCTACCGCATAGTCCTTCCAGCGTGGAGTGTTACCATGGTAAGTAGATGGGCAAAGACAAACGGAGCTGAGTGAAACAAGCTCCACAAGTTTGCTGTTGCAAACTTGGCAGCATTCTAGAGATTAAACCGGAGAGGGTAAAAGATAAATTGCTACGATGATTCCCTGCACATGGGGATTATCAGGCACCCCTGGTGGGAAGAAGACACCAGGGCGCACCTGGCGTGCCAGGCATGCCCAAGTGGGTAGTGCCCACCTCAGGTACCTTCCGTACTCTGCTTTTCTTCTGTTTGCTTGTTTCCCAAGATAAAAAATCTTTATATACCCCCCGAACCTATTGACCACCATATCACGGAGAAATCTTCTGTTTTCTTTCCCTTGTTGTTTTCTGACAAATCTAGTTCACCATGGCCGCTTCGAGCTCCTCCAAGGGTAAGTTCTTCGAGGATGTCATCAACCCATATTTGCAGGAGGTGATGCAGCACCCTCAAGCTATCAAGATGCATGAGGGGGTGCTCCAAATCCGTGATGTGCAAAGTCCCAAAGGGACAGAAACCATGGAGGCCATGCTTGAAGCTATGGAGCAGGAGGTCTTCCGGTGCAAGGGGATGTTGGAACGTGGACTCAATGCCAATCACCTCATTATCGCGTTCTACACCCGTGATCTCAAAATGGATGGCAAGTCCATGAAGGACATCATCTTCACCTTCAACGAGCAAATCAACTTCCTCCAAAGCCAGATCTATGATCTCCAAAACCAAGTCTTTGAATATGAGGCGAGGTTTAAAGGTATGATTTCGGTTGCTAGTTGCAGGACCCGTGAGACTTACTCCTCCTCATATGATGGTGAGCATCTGCCATGGAAACATGAAGATAAGATTGCTACTACTTCATCACCACCACTTACTTCTTCATCACCAAAGGAAACTTGAGTATCGGGTATGGGCACTCCCCTTGGCTTGTGCCAAGCTTTGGGGAGGTGCCCCGGTATCATATCACCTCTATCTTTTGCCTTTACTTATCTTAGTTCGATCCATAGTTATCTTTTGCTTTAGATGAATAAAAGTCTAGTTCGATCCTTTCTTTCCGAGAGTTTGCTTAGTGATCTATCCTTGTAATCATGTGCAAGATATATATAATAAAGTTTAGTTTGTGTTTTGTTTTATTTACTTTCATGTTCAATAAAAAGAAAGGAAATAACTGAAAAAGATTATATGCTAATCTTATGGTAAGTAAAGACATCACATAAGGAAGAGTATAAGTAGAAAATTTTATTGGAGATATACAAACATAGCATTACTGAATGATGCAACTCATGAAAGAATTAACAAGGGAAGAGAAGATTCACATGTAAATGCACTATCTTGGACATCTTTTTTGTTTTTGAGCCCCCAACAAAATATTATGTGCCAAAATTGTTGACGTTGAACCACGAAGACAACGTATTGATTTATGTTTGTTCATATTCACATAGAAGTTGTATTGTCATAAATCCTTTAACATGTGGTGCTTGCCCCCCATCTTTGCAAGCCAAAAATTCCGCACTAAGTAGAGATACTACTTGTTCATCCAAAAACCCTTAAACCCAAGTCTTGTTTTGAGAGTCCATCATACCTTCCTATGGCTTGAGTAAGATCCTTCAAGTAAGTTGTCATCGGTGCAATAAGGCAATAAAAATTGCTTCTAAAAGTGTTGGATCATTTAGTGTAAGAGAAAATTGAGCATTGTATGAACTTGTGATGGAAAAGAATAAAAGCGACAGACTATATAATAGAGGTTGCTATCATAAGGGGCAATATAACATGACGTTCTTTTCTGCTAAGAGATTGAGCATACAAACAAAAAGCGCATGGCAACCTCTGCTTCCCTCTGCGAAGGGCCTATCGTTAACCTTTATGTATTTACTTTTAAGCAATAGTCAAAGTATTTCTCTCTATTCCTTTTTATTTTCTCTTTTCGCAAGCAGCATGTGGTGAGGAAAGGTCTAGTCACATATATCCAATTGGATATGGGTGGAATGAGTTATTATTGTTCACATCACCCTTGAGGTCACTAGTATGCGTCGGTGCTACAAACGGTTTTTAACCCCTTTCCGAGACGGCATTTGGAACCGTCGCCTAGTGAATGATGGTTACAGGGGGGTCCTTCCCACACGACCAAGAAACCGTCGGGGATATGCCCTCCTGGCACACACGCTCGACAAAATGAGGTTGTGTGCGACTGGCGAGCGCTCAAATATGGAAATACGTATAGTAGAGCTAAAAAATACAATTATAAAGGCGAAATTGTTTTCGATCACAAGTACATCACACACAATTTTTCCCGTAAAATCATTTGTGATAGTGTTTCCATTGCACATCATATTAACAATTTTATCGTTTGCGTTATTGAATGCATCATACATGGTCCATAGAAGAAACTGTGTGAGAAAGGCTGTCCATCACACACAGTTTTTATGTGGTAAACGTTTGCGCAAGGTGGCCTGACGCAAACAGTTTTCAAGAGAAAGTCTTGTGATATTGTTCATTGATCCAATACGGTTTATTCCTAGAAACTGTGTGCATTTCCTGAGGTCATTGCGCACGGTATTTTTTCAATAACCGTCTGTAATAGCAAAACCCAATTAGCAGGCTAATTCGCCATTAGAAGGCTAATTGCCCTATTATTAATAATACATTTATTAATCTAATTGACATTCATATTAAGCACATGATATATTTCATTTCCATATTAAGGAAGCAGAATTTCATAATTGAAATACATCAGTGTACAACATGATATAGCTTCAGCACTCCGCTACCCCATTACACAACTACACCAGCACCAAGTTTCACATGCAACATGTAGAACCTTTCGAAAGTAGCATCATAGACGGTATATAGACATATGCATCTCATCTGGAAAACTGCTGAAGCGGAAGGCGGATATTGATCCTTCATTCATGTTGAAGGTCTTTGCAACTTTAGGCCAGTGCCGGTGGATGATTGACCGTCCGTCCTTCGTCCTCTTCAGGAACACTTCAATATTGAATCGTGGTTGTTTTATGAAAACCTTTCTCGCCTCCTGACCATAGAGGTGGTTTGAGAGGTAATCATCAGTGAACTGCTTTGGAAAGGCCTGAAAACAATTATTTGCATAAATATCTTCTCTATATTGGAAATGGGGCAAAGGAATAAAAAATACAAGGTATAAATATCTTCTCTTGTAGTGATGTAACAGCCCCAAAATTGGATTATCAATTTTGGTGCTGTTATTCCTTCCTGGCACTCATTTTCAAAATTTTCTCCTGAGTTTGCTGGATGACTCTGAGAAATTTTGTCATTTCCAACCTTTCAAAACCTTGCTCATGTCTTTTTCAGTGGGCAGCACCTCATTTTCATCAGCTCAAATCTTCTCAAACCCTAATTCCCAATTTTTGGAATTTGGATATGCCCTTTGTGCTTACAAAGGAGCCATCATTTTCCCTGATCTATTGATCATTCCAATTGTTCCCAGAGATCATCCTACCTTTCTGAACCTTGGGTATGCAAAAATATTGCTAAATCCAATGCAATATTTTTGAATTATGATTTATTCCTTTTCTTGCCTTTCTGAGGAATAAAATCCAAAGGCATAGCTAGCCATCTCCTAAATTCATGAGAATTGGTGGAGTTGATGCTTATGCCTAATCCAAGCTCTGGCAAGTATATTGGCCATAATTAAATAAGGAAAATTGTCTTTTCCTATTTAATGCCAATATTGCATTTCTGCCATTTTCCAAAGGGACTACCATTTTTATAGCAGAGAAAATTCCCACATAAATTGTGGAGCTTGTCCCTGCTATATAATCACTAGTTCCATCCTAATCTCATGATTCTACAGTTCAAAATTTGGCACATGATCCAATGCAAGTTTCAGATTTCTCTGAAATTTTGCAGAGGAAGTGCTTTATTCCTAATTCCAATTGAGCTGCAATTTGGTTGGGTGTTTAACATTGGTAAATAACCCTTGGATACCAAATATGAGCTCAATCCATTCATCCTAGCTCCCTGTGCAAGTTTGTGAAGGAAGTACCTTCATAGTGTTTCCAAATGGGATGAAACTTTTCCATCCTCTCAAGTAACTCAAATCATTAGCTTCCACCCAAATTCAGTTCATTCCATTGAACTATGTGAGCACAGGAGCAATTCTTGTCTTCTGTCCAAAATTTCAGTTTGTGAAGCAAGTGTATTTTATCTTGCTCCATTATGGCTGATAATTTTTCCAGGCCTTCTCCTATCTATATGATCCATCACCACAAGATTCGGGCTCATTTCATCTGGCCAATTGCCCTGAGGATTTTTCTGAAGTTTTTGGATAGAAATAATAGCTATTCCCAATGGTGGAAGTGATAAGTATGGAGTGTTGAGCCCACAAGGAGCTGAAGGTAAGATCAATATTCTCTCAAGTCCTATCTGCCACCGATACAACTCTACATACACCGAACGTTTACTTCCAACTAGAAACGAGAAATAAAACTACGTTGTGGGTATGAAGAGGATAACTTTCCATGATATCGGAGAGCTAAAACATAAAAGTAGGTGTTGTTATCATAGAGTTAGAAGATATTACTAAATATTATAAATAGCGAGTGCGGAATAATGATGGGTCGGTGTGCGGAATTGTCCTAAGCAATTGTTAACAAGACCGATAGTCATCATTGCAATTTCATATGAGGGAGAGGCATAAGCTAGATGGAGATAGGTTCTCCCTGTGGTCCTTGGCCTCCCCCTTGTGCTTCCTCCTCCATGGCCTCCCCCTAGATGGGGAGAGGTTCTCCCTCTGGTCCTTGGCCTTCATGGCGATGATGACCCCTTCGGGATCCTCCTCCATGGCCTCCGGTGATGATGGTCCCCTCCGGCAGGGTGCCAGAGAGGGCCTAGATTGATTTCTCATGGATACAGAGGCTTGCGGCGGTGGAACTTCCGATCTAGGTTATTTTCTGGAGGTTTCTGTATTTATAGGAAAGGACGGCGTCGAGAACAAGTCAGGGGGGTCCCCGAGACAGCCACGAGATAGGGGGCGCGCCCCCACCCTCGTGGGGCCCACGGGACTCCCCTCCGATAGATTTTTGTTGCAGTATTTTTTATATTTTCCAGAAAAATTCTCTGTTGATTTTCATCGCATTCCGAGAACTTTTATTTCTGCACAAAATCAACACCACGGTAGTTCTGCTGAAAACAGCGTCAGTCCGGGTTAGTTCTAATGAAATCATACCAAAATCATATAAAACTATTGTAAACATGGCATGAATACTTCATAAATTATAGATACGTTGGAGACGTATCAGCATCCCCAAGCTTAATTACTGCTCGTCCTCGAGTAGGTAAGTGATAAAACAAATAATTTATGAAGTGTGAATGCTAGCAAGTACATAAGTTTGATCACTGATTATTCCAATCACTTTTTCTAGCATCATTATATATCATAACAGTAGCTGAACTCATAAAACTTCTCATGATGAAGTAACAAGTTGTAACGGCCCAAGACTGACGCTCCAGATGCCTTCCATGTTCATACGCATTCCATCGGCACTTCGTTGCCGTCATTTTTCAAAACTTGCATCCGTTCTTAGTTGCCGCGTCCCCCCCTTGCCTTTGTTGACCGTTTCGAAACCAACCGGGTTTTTCGAGCCCCTCTTGTCTGACCATTTGACCCTCTCTACATTTTATTCAGACCGCTTGCGCGTGTCCGAAAGTTGTCCCGAACCCTACCCGCTCTGTCGTTACCAATGGGTCCGGGTCATCCCCAAACATCTATAGAACATCTCCGTTTTCTTATTTGGACTCCCTAGCTATTTATTCGCGACCGTCCGATTAAGATCCGAGGGACCAGATGCACCTAACCAAAATTCACCTACTATATAATCAGCCTTCGTTGTCGTTACCAATGGTGCACTTTATTTTCCTGTTCGAAATATGCATATGAGGATTTTCCGGAATTGTTGTTTATTGTTTCCGGCCTCATTTAAACTTGCCTAAATAGATAGTTTATATATGCTTCACCTCTTGCCATGTTAGCCCACATTTAATATTGTTGAGTAGTTGAAACGGGAGAGAACTAAATAATTGATGTGGTGTTCTGTCAATATGCAGCTCGTTGCATATTGACCTCCATTTATCTTGTAGTATTGGTTGTTGAACTTTTCCATGCCATGCCATTCTATTTAAACCGAACATTCATCATACTTGTTTGCGCATCATGCTATGTTTATGTGATGGTGTGTTTGCTATGATGTTTCCTTCTTTCCGGTTGCACTTCTCCTTGGTAGTTCCGGTTACGTTGCTGTTGTGAGGATTCGTTCGACTACGTCCGCTTGTCTTCTTCATGGACTCGTTCTTCTTCCTTGCGGTATCTCAGGCAAGATGACCATTACCCTCGATATCACTTCTATCTTTGCTTGCTATTTGTTCGCTCTAACGCTATGTTGCACTACCTACCACTTGTTTATCATGCCTCCCATATTGCCATGTCAAGCCTCTAACCCACCTTCCTAGCAAACCGTTGTTTGGCCATGTTACCTCTTTTGCTCAACCCCTCTTATAGCATTGCTAGTTGCAGGTGAAGTTGAAGATTGCTCCATGTTGGAACATGATTATGTTGGGATATCACAATATCTCTTATTTAATTAATGCACCTATATACTTGGTAAAGGATGGAAGGCTCGGCCTTATGCCTGGAGTTTTGTTTCACTCTTGCCGCCCTAGTTTCCGTCACACCGGTGTTATGTTCCTTGATTTTGCGTCCCTTACGCGGTTGGGGATTTGGCAGTTCGCTTTGAATAAAACGCCTCCAGCAAGGCCCAACCTTGGTTTTACCATTTTCCTATCTACCACCTATACCTTTCCCTTGGGTTCTGCAGACTCAAGGGTCATCTTTCTTTTAAACCCCCCCGGGCCCGTGCTCCTCTGAGTGTTGGTACGAAACGGGCAGCCTGTGGGGCCACCTCAGGGAAACTTGAGGGATGGTTTTACTCGCAGCTTGACCTATCCGGTGTGCCCTAAGAACGAGATACGTGCGACTCCTATGGGATTTGTCGGCACATTAGGCGGTTTTGCTGGTCTTGTTTTACCATTGTCAAAAAGTCTTGTAACCGGTATTCCGAGCCTGATCGGGTCTTCCCGGGAAAAGGAATATCCTTCATTGACCGTGAGAGCTTGTGATGGGATAAGTTGGGACACCCCTGCAGGGTATAAACTTTCGAAAGTCATGCCCGCGGTTATGTGGCAGATGGGGATTTGTTAATGTTCGGTTGTAGAGAACTTGACACTTGACTTAATTAAATTTCGTCAACCGCGTGTGTAGCCGTGATGGTCTCTTTTCGGCGGAGTACGGGAAGTGAACACGTTTTTGGTGTTATGCATGAACGTAAGTAGTTTTAGGATCACTTCTTGATCACTTCTAGCTTCTCGACCATTGCGTTGCTTCTCTTCTCGCTCTTATTTCCGTATGTTAGCCACCATATTTTCTTATCGCTTGCTCCAGCTCCACCTCACTACCTTATCCTAACCATAAACTTATATAGTCTTGATCTCGCGGGTGTGAGATTGCTGAGTCCTCGTGACTCACAGATACTACCAAAACAGTTGCAGGTGCCGATGATACCAGTGCAGGTGATGTACCGAACTCAAGTGGGAGTTCGGCGAGGACTTGGTTGTTACTATGTTTCGTTTCCAGATGATCAGTAGTGGTGCCCAGTTGGGACGACCGGGGATCTAGCATTTGGTGTTATCTTCTTTTATTTTGGTTTTGATCGTAGTCGGTCTATGTGTGTACTCTGAATGATGTATGTTTAAATTATGTACTGTGTGAAGTGGCGATTGTAAGCCAACTCCTTATCCCTTTCTTGATCATTACATTGGATTGTGTGAAGATGACCCTTCTTGCGACAAAACCACAATGCAGTTATGCCTCTAAGTCGTGCCTCGACACGTGAGAGATATAGCCGCATCGTGGGTGTTACAAGTTGGTAATCAGAGCCATCCCCGACTTAGGAGCCCCCTGCTTGATCGAATCACTGACGTTGTTTAGTCTAGAGAAAAAATGTTTTGAGTCTTAGGAGTATATATATCGGAGAGTAGGATTCTTTTTACTCCCCAGTCCCTTCGTCGATCTGGTGAGGTCTCCTGACGTAGATGTTTTGTCTTTCCTCTCCTTAAATTTCACTATTTTTTTAGTATCACGTGGGTATCTTTGGATCGTTCCGATATTCTTGTGACAAGAACATTGTTCTTGGTGCCTCCTGACATTTAGGGGTTGCGGTAGTGTCCCGGGGAGTTGAGCTCTGAGGTGTTGTCATCACAATTTTATCGTTGCAGTTCTGGAATACCTGAGTTTCACCGACATCGAAAATCTCTTTTATGCAGTTATTGGTGAGATAACCTCGACGCCACCCAGTACTGGGGCGGGAGTTCGGGAGTATTGCCATAGCTCGTAATAGAGATGCTTTTCGAAGGTTGAGGTACACGATTTCCGGAGTTTTCGTGGTTATGTGTTGACGGATGAATACAGCTGGATGTAGGGATTGTTAGTTTGGGTGAGATATATTGCTTCCCCTGTATCCCCAACACCAGATTGCATAACCACAAAGTTTCGGGAGTTTATAGGTGGGAATTCAAGTAGCTCCTAGTATATCTTTCTGAGAGATGCATGATATGGGATTGGGTAAATCTCTATCATATATATTTGTTCCGGCTTATTCTGCGAGCCAAATCCTTTGTTTCGTTTTAGTTTGTGGTATTCAAGTTGGTTCAATGTCAAGTGTGATTCCATACCTTTTCTAAACGGTGTTATCATATTTCTATGGGAGTACTAATCCTTCTATTCATGTCGAATGGCCATGCCAATTCTTTTCCAACCGATGTGCTTCTCTTCAAGTGGATCCGATCATTTTCAACATCCGCAAGATCAATTCTAAGTTTTGTCAATGTTGTTTGTTCCATCTGCCCCAAGTTGCCTTTGTTTTCCCGCCCTCCCACCCTTTTTCTTCAAGGACTCATATTTCTTAATCATGTATCCTTTTTATTGATGGGAAGTCTCTCCATTCTTTTCCGTTAATGTTCTCATCAGGTGATTCTCAGGAAGATACTAACGGAGCTTCAAGTTCATCATTCTTCGTTATATTTCTTCTCCGGTGGATTCAATTCAAGCTTTGTCGACCATATCCTTTCCTCGTTTCAAATGTTGTCTCATGCCGGTGCACCTCTTAATCATCCACCTATCGCTTTCCATTTGTTCCAGAGTGCTTAAGATTATCTCAGGAGATTGAAGTTTCTATTCTTAATCATTTCAAGCTATTTCGAGGTTGTTCTCTCATTCAAGCCATTTAACTCAACCGGCGCAATCTCTCTTTTAAATCGTTCAACAGTGTATCTTTTGAGTGGGCCCTAACCCACAGGTCCTTTTCCAGGATCTCACCTGACTCTTCTAATTTTTCTGGAGTTATGCTCAAATTCATTGCAAAGTTTGACGTAAGAATGTATTTCACCAGTCAGATGTTTTCCAAGACCGATTTCAAATAATTTTTCATTGTTGGCTCAACCTCTTTGTTTTTCATTCTCCCGGATTATTTCAAAAATTCGTGGTGGTGTTTCTCATCGTCATTCTCTGCATTTGAAGACTAAAGAAGATTTTCTCTTAAATCTTGCTCCGTTCTCTTGAAGATGCGTAGTTCAAGCTTGATGCCATCCTCTCATAATTGTTTTTGATTGTGAGAATTGTTTTCACCCATCCGGAGAAATTCAGGAGTCTTTCAGTTGGATTCTCCGGAGCCCATCATCTTAGAATTATTCATTCCAGCTTTCAGCTCTCGTTCTCCAAATCTTACCGGTGCATCGTTCAAGTATTCTCTAATCAGCTCGTGATCTATTTGTTCACTTGTATCTAAGTTCTCTCAAGCATCTTTGTTCATTTTCTAATTCTTCCTGGTGATGCATTCTTTTTTTCGTTCGTTCTTTTAATCCTTACGGTGGTTCGTCCAACATTCCTCTTTCGTTGTTATCATACCAATTCATTCGCTCTTTCCAAATCCTACCGGTGGATCGTTGAATACCTTTGTCAAGTTTACGCTATATCTCTCTTAATACTTTCTACGAGAATAAGTACTATGCCAAATCTGTTTCTTGTCATCAATTTAAATTGGTGAATGATACGCATAACATAATTCTTATTCTTGTTCCATCCAACTTTCTGGTCCCTTCCTTCGGAGTATGTTCATGAGGAATAACTTCTCGTTTTCAAGTTGTTCATCCTTCTTTTCCGGAGTTCCAAGTTCTCTCGGTTATTTCTTTGTGAAGCTCCATCTAAATCATTGCAAGGCGTCACCATGTTCTTTCAACTTCTCTTTCTTTTATCATCCTTTTATTACCGGAGTTCTTCACGAAGGCTCAACATGGTGGTTCATCAATGATTCCTTTCTTTCTTCATTTGTTCTTCAAGATCTCTCTCGGAGTTAAGATCCGCCAAGCAATACTCAAAAATTAACATGGTGTTTAACACATGTCTTGCTTCGAGGAGTTCAAGTATTCTTCTTCTTCCATTTCGAAGTGCAATTCTTTCTATATCTTTTGAGGTGGTGTTATGTCATTTTCACAATTTCCTTCATGTTTCGTGATTCACATGTTGTGAGGAATGAGGTATTTTAGATCCATCAATCTCTTCGTTGGAGTTATCTTGTGTCATATTTCACCTAAAGCCTTCCCTAAGGAATGTTTCTCTTTGTGGTGATTATCTATGATCTAAGTTTCCTCCTATCCTCTCGATGAAAGAAGTTTTCATCTCTTCGTTGCTCTCAAGCAATCAATTGTTTTTCGTTAATGGCCGTTTGTCACCTCATAATTTTGAGTTGTCTTCCATAAGCCCACTACAAGCTTATTCTTTTCGTTGTTGGGTTTTTCAACAAATTTGTTTTAACCTTCTTGGAAGGGTGGTTTCCAAGCTAATTTGTGGTAGAAGTTGGCATTTTCTTCTCCATTCTGTTATTCCAATAATCTATCTTCTATTCCTTCTTTCGGAGGCAATGTGATGTTGCTCTTTTCGCTCATCATCTCGAATTGTGAAGATCGTGTTCTTTTCGTGCTTATCCATTTAATCGGAGAGTTGTGTCATCTCTTCAATTACTTTTCATCTTAAAAAGTTTTCCTTCTCTTTTCTACCGGAATGCTTTCCAAATTCTATCATTCTTGTTCCTTGGCTATCTCATTATACCGAGGTGGTCATATTCTTTTCGTTCATGAAGCTCTTATTTCCATGTCTTTCAACCTACAAGGTTCTCGTGATGTTCCTTGTTCCTCTTTGCTAACAGAGTGTTTGCAATCTCGTTCATCTCCATTGTATTCTTTCTTTCAATTTGTTCAACCTCTCAAGGTTCGTGAGTTCAATCGTCTATTAAAGAAGCAACTTTGTTTTATCTTTTCCTCTTCCGTTTCTCTCCGATGCCATCCCTAGATCTCGAGAAGAGATCTCTTGTAAGTGGAGGAGTGTTGTAACGCCCCGAGACCGACGCTCCAGATGCCTTCCATGTTCTTCGTGATCATTCTATGTTTTATTTGCTTGTTGCATTTCATCATTGCATCATCCACATTGCATCGGCACTTCGTTGCCGTCATTTTTCAAAACTTGCATCCGTTCGTAGTTGTCGCGCCCCCCCTTGCCTTTGTTGACCGTTTCGAAACCAACCGGGTTTTTCGAGCCCCTCTTGTCTGACCATTTGACCCTCTCTACATTTTATTCAGATCCCTTGCGCGTCTCCGAAAGTTGTCCCGAACCCTACCCGCTCTGTCATTACCAATGGGTCCGGGTCATCCCCAAAACATCTATAAAACATCTCCCTTTTCTTATTTGGACTCCCTAGCTATTTATTCGCGACCGTCCGATTAAGATCGGAGGGACCAGATGCACCGAACCAAAATTAACCTACTATATAATCAGCCTACCTAACCCTAGAACATAGCTGTCCCATCCATCCATTCCATTCCCGCAGCCGCCGGCGCCACTCTCTGGCATCTCCTCGAGATCTCCTCCCGATCCAATCTCCCCGACCACCTTCCTTGTTTTCCATCAACGCCCAATCCTCAGCCTCCACTGCCCATCACCCGAGCCAACGAGAGTCCAGCCCCAGCCTCCACCTCTCCTGTAGCCCCGTACGCTCCTCTGCCCGACCTCCACGCGCCGATAGTCGGCAAGGCACTGGCGAGCAACAACCCAAGGCCGAGAAGCCCTGCACCTATGGCCTCTCGCTCCTGCAACCGACGCCCGAGGCCTCTGTTTCTCCTGCACTGCGTCGACCGCATCTAGCAGCACCTCAAGGCCGAGCAGCTCCTCCGTGCTAATCCGCCAGGCCAGCCTCCCCTCTCCTTCTTGTTCCATTCCTCCTTCCCTCGTCTCTCCTGTAACCCTCTTTCTCTCCCTTCGTTTCTCTCTCAGGGAGCACAGGACACGCCGGCCATCAATCGATTTTACACCGGAGCTCCGTGCCCCTTGCTCGCGAGTGCCCCGCTTCGAGCCCCCGCTGCTTCACGCCTCCCCGAGCGGCAGGGGATCGTCCCCGAGCTCGACCTCGCCCTCCGCCTGGCCAAGTTCCGCGCCAAGCCTGCTTCCTCTCCAGCAACGCGCCCGCCGCTGCAAGCCCCTCGCTGCGCTGCATCTCCTCTGCAATGAGCGGCAGCTGCAACCGCTGCAAACGCCGCGCCGTTGACTGCATCGGCTAGATCCGCCGCCGCGCCGTCCCGGAGTCCCGCAGCCGGCCGCCAGTGCCTTCTTCCTCTGCTTCTGCTTCGAGCAGGAGGAGGACGACCCTGCCTCGAGCGCACGCCTGTGCCCGAGCGAGGACCGCATCGGCGTTGACCGCGTCCCTGTTCTTCGTCTGGAGCGCCAGCGACCGGGCGGCCCAGCGCCAGATCGCACAAGCCCAACTGCACCTCCTTGTCGGGCCTCCTTCATCAACCGGCCCATGACGCCTGGTGAGCCGCCCAGTTCCTGTAGCTCCGAATTCGGCCCGTAGATGTTTTTTCCAGTTCTGCGAATTTAGCATTATCCAGAGACTGCCAGTTTTTCAGAAAACGCCTCTTAGTTCATGCATTTAATAACTCAACAACCATGCATCATATTAAAATGATTTGAACATGTAAAATACTTAGAATTTTATCTAGTTTCATAATATGCAACTTTCATGCATGTTTAAAATGCTGCTTGATTAAATTTGCTTAAATGCCATGTTCAAAATGATTTATTTCATAACTAAATAACCGTAGCTCCAAATTTAATAGACTTAATATGTAAATGGGGTAGAAAAATACATAGATTAACATGGTGCACTCTATTTTCCTGTTCGAAATATGCATATGAGGATTTTCTAGAATTGTTGTTCATATTGTTGAGTAGTTTAAACGGGAGAGAACTAAATAATTGATGTGGTGTTTTGTCAATATACAGCTCATTGCATATTGAGCTCCATTTAACTTGTAGTATTGGTTGTTGCACTTTGCCATGCCATGCCATGCTATTTAAACCGGACATGCATCATACTTGTTTGCGCATCATGCTATGTTTATTTGATGGTGTGTTTACTATGATGTTTCCTTCTTTCCGGTTGCGCTTCTCCTTGGTAGTTCCGGTTATGTTGCTGTTGTGAGGATTCGTTCGACTACGTCCGCTTGTCTACTTCATGGACTCGTTCTTCTTCCTTGCGGGATCTCAGGCAAGATGACCATTACCCTCGATATCAGTTCTATCTTCGCTTTCTAGTTGTTCACTCTATCACTATGTTATGCTACCTACCACTTGTTTATCATGCCTCCCATATTGACATGTCAAGCCTCTAACCCATCTTCCTAGCAAACCGTGGTTTGGCTTTGTTATCGCTTTTGCTCAGCCCCTCTTATAGCGTTGCTAGTTGCAGGTGAAGTTGAAGATTGCTCCATGTTGGAACATGATTATGTTGGGATATCACAATATCTCTTATTTAATTAATGCACCTATATACTTGGTAAAGGGTGAAAGGCTCGGCCTTATGCCTGGTGTTTTGTTCCACTCTTGCCGCCTTAGTTTCCGTCATACCGGTGTTATGTTCCTTGATTTTGCGTTCCTTGCGCGGTTGGGGATTTATGGGACCCCCTTGACAGTTTGCTTTGAATAAAACTCCTCCAGAAAGGCCCAACCTTCGTTTTACCATTTTCCTACCTACCACCTATACCTTTCCCTTGGGTTATGCAGACTCAAGGGTCATCTTTATTTTAAACCCCCCGGGTCAGTGCTCCTCTGAGTGTTGGTCCAAAATGGGTAGCCTGCGGGGCCACCTCGGGGCAACTTGAGGGCTGGTTTTACTCGTAGCTTGACCTATCCGGTGTGCCTTGAGAACTAGATACGTGCGACTCCTATCGGGATTTGTTGGCACATTGGGCGGCTTTGCTCGTCTTGTTTTACAATTGTCTAAAAGTCTTGTAGCCAAGATTCCGAGCCTGATCGGGTTTTCTCGGGAGAAGGAATATCCTTCGTTGACCGTGAGAGATTGTGATGGGCAAAGTTGGGACACCCTTGCAGGGTATAAACTTTCGAAAGCCGTGCCCGCGGTTATGTGGCAGATGGGAATTTGTTAATGTCCGGTTGTAGAGAATTTGACACTTGACTTAATTAAAATGCGTGAACCGCGTGTGTAGCCGTGATGGTCTCTTTTCGGCAGAGTCCGGGAAGTGAACACGGTTTTGGTGTTATGCATGAACGTAAGTAGTTTCAGGATCACTTCTTGATCACTTCTAGCTTCTCGATCGTTGCGTTGCTTCTCTTCTCGCTCTTATTTGCGTATGTTAGCCACCATATTTGCTTATCGCTTGCTGCAGCTCCACCTCACTACCTTATCCTACCCATAAACTTAAATAGTCTTGATCTCGCGAGTGTGAGATTGCTGAGTCCTGTGACTCACAGATACTACCAAAACAGTTGCAGGTGTCAATGATACCAGTGCAGGTGATGCTACCGAACTCAAGTGGGAGTTCGGCGAGGACTTGGTCGTAACTATGTTACGTTTCTAGATGATCAGTAATGGTGCCCAGTCGGGACGATCAGGGATCTAGCATTTGGGGTTATCTTCTTTTCTTTTGGTTTTGTCCGTAGTTGGTCTACGTGTGTACTCTGAATGATGTATGTTTAATTTATGTACTATGTGAAGTGGCGATTGTAAGCCAACTCTTTATCCCTTTCTTGTTCATTACATGGGACTGTGTGAAGATGACCCTTCTTGCGACAAAACCACAATGCGGTTATGCCTCTAAGTCGTGCCTCGACACATGAGAGATATAGCCGCATCGTGGGTGTTACACAAGCTATTCACATGTTAAAGTATAGATCAGAAACTTTCTTGAAAACTAACAAACCGTGTTCTCAGTCATCGAACAATTGTAATTCATCTTATTTTCAGGAAGGGTCTATGTAAGAGCTTTGATTTAGCAAACTCCACATACTCAACTATCATTTAATCTTCCACAATTGCTAACACTCACGTGATATTTATGGGTTCAAAGATTTAAACGGACACAGAGAAAGATAGGGGCTTATAGTTTTGCCTCCCAACCTTTTAACTCAAGGGTAATGTCAACAATAATAGTTCATGATAAGTTACATCCAATTGATATATATATATATATATATATATATATATATATATATATATATATATATATATATATATATATATATATATATATATATCAGATCTTTCCAACACAATGTGCTTGCCAAAGGATAAAATGTAAAAAGGAAAGGTGAAGATCACCATGACTCTTGTATAAGGTATAAGACAAGAATAAAATATAGGACCTTCGCAAAGGGAAGGAGAGGTTTTCATATGCTTTTATAGTTGGATGCACAAAATCTTAATGCGAAAGAATGTCACTTTATATTGGCACTTGTGATAGGGACCTTTATTATGCAGTCCGTCGCTTTTATTGCTTCCATATCACAAGATCGTATAAAGCTTATTTTGTCCACACTAATAGATCATACATATTTAGAGAGCAATTTTTTATTGCATGCAACAATGACAACTTACTTGAAGGATCTTACTCAATCCATAGGTAGATATGGTGGACTCTCATGGCAAAACCGGGTTTAAGGATATTCGAAAGTACAAGTAGTATCTCTACTTGGTGCAAAGAATTTGGCTAGCATGAGGGGGAAAGGAAAGCTCGGCATGTTGGATGATCCCTGACAATATACTTTATTTCGGACATAAGAAAACATAACCCATTACGTTGTCTTCCTTGTCCAACATCAACCTTTTAGCATGTCATATTTTAATGAGTGCTCACAATTACAAAAGATGTCCAAGATAGTATATTTCTATGTGAAATCTCTCTTCCTTCAATATTCTTTCATGAATTGTTCAAGTGACTAATTATGCGTTTCCTAACTTCCAAATAAGTTTACTACCTATACTTATTCTGTGTGAAGTCATTACTCCCCACGGTATAAGCATATGAAACATATATAAATTCAGATTTATGATATTCAATTCATTCAACCATTACTCATAGGATATGCGTGAAGCACGTGAGTAAATGACAAACTACTCCAAAAAGATATAAGTGGAGAACACTGAGTAGTCAAATAGTTAACTAGCCATGGGAGGATTCTTTTTCATTCAGGATTTCAGATCCAATGATTTTATTTTAACAGCAAGTAAAATTGGAAATACGCTCCAAGCAAAACACATATCATGTGACGAATAAAAATATAGCTCCGAGTAAGGTATACCGATAGTTTTTGAAGATGAAAGGGGCGATGCCTTCCGGGGCATCCCCAAGATTAGGCGCTTGAGTCTTCCTTGAATATTACCTTGGGTGACTTGGGTATCCCCAATCTTAGGGTCTTTCCACTCCTTATTCTCCTCATATCGATATCTCACCCAAAGCTTGAAAACTTCAATCACACAAAACTTAACGGAACTTCGTGAGATAGGTTAGTATGATAAAGAGTAAACCATTCACTTTGGTACTGTCAAAGACAAGGTTCATAATTTTTCTCACACAATTACTACTGTACCATATCATTTCTACAATTTATATTGAGAAATATAAGCCATAGAAAGTAGAAAACAAGCAAACTATGCAATGAAAACAGAATCTGTCAGAAACAGAACAGTCTGTAATGATCTGAACAGCAACCATACGATTGCTACTCCAAAAGATATGAAATAAATTGATGGACATGGGGAATATTTCTATTAATCTTCTACAAAAAGAATAAACTCAAAATCTCTCTTCTGTAAAAAATGACAGCTAATCTCTTGACCGCAAAGTTTTTGTTTTTTACAGCATGATCACATTAACTTTCACCCAAGTCTTCCCAAAGGTCTTACTTGGCACTTTATTGAAACAAAAGCTATAAAACATGATTAATATAGTAGCTTAATCATGTAAACACACAAAAACAGTAAGGGTAAATATTGGGTTGTCTCCCAACAAGCGCTTTTCTTTAATGCCTTTTAGCTAGGCATGATGATTTCAATGATGCTCACATAAAAGAAAAGAATTGAAACATAAAGAGAGCATCATGAAGAATATGACTAGCACATTTGAATCTAACCCACTTCCTATGCCTAGGGATTTTGTGAGCACATAGTTTATAGGAACAAGAATCAACTAGCATACGAAGGCAAAACAAGTATGAATTCAAAACTTTAAGCACATAGAGAGGAAACTTAATTTTATTGCAACTCCTAAAAGCATGCATTCCTCCCTCATAATAATTTTCACTAGCATCATGAATGAGTTCAACAATATAACCATCACATAAAGCATTCTTTTCATGATCTACAAGCATAGAAATTTTACTACTCTCCACATAAGCACAATTCTTCTCATTCGGAACAGTGGAATCATTATTGACTAAAGTTGACACTCTTCCAAACCTGCTTTAGATGATAGCATCATTAATACTCCAAAAGATATAAGTGAAGTTTATGGAGCATTCTACAAGTAATATAGACTAACCAATATCCAAGCTCAAAATATATAAGTGAAGCACACGAAGCAGTCTATAAAACCGTACTCAAAAGATTTAAGTGAAGCACAAAGATATAAGTGAAGCACATGAAGCATTCTATAAATCAATGAAGGGCTATCTCATACTACCATGGTTCATAAAGGAAAAAAAAACACAAAGGACACAAATCATGTGAACAAAACAAAAACCGAGGTATACCGATAATTGTTGAAGAAGAAAGATGGAATGCCAACCAGGGCATCCCCGAGCTTAGATGCTTGAGTATCCTTGAAATATTTAGTTGGGGTGCCTTGGGCATCCCCAAGCTTTAACTCTTGCCTATCTTTATTCTTCTCATATTGATAGCTCCTCGATCTTCGAACACTTCATCCACACAAAACTTTAACAAAAACATTGTGAGATCAGTTAGTATAATAAAGCAAATCACTACCTTTAGGTACTATTGAAAACTCATTCCAATTTTATATTAGAACTATATCTACTGTATTCCAACTTCACCATGGTTCATACCCCCTGATACTACCCATAGATTGATCAAAATAAGCGAACAACACATAGAAAACAGAATCTGTCAAAAACAGGACATTCTGTAGTAATCTGGAAGTTTAGTAAACTTCTGTAACTCCAAAAATTCTAAAATATATGAAAATTTAAAAAATTTGTATATAACTAATTTGCAAAAGGTTTCAGACCCATTTGATTTTCCAATAAAAAATGTAAATCCACGCGCTACAGACAAAGTTTATGTTTTTGTACTGCACAAAGTAAACAAGCAATCTAATCATCCTAAAACCAAAGCTTGGCACATTATTTGTATAATACAATGGAAATATACAAGGGAATAATTATTTACAGAGAAAATTCCATGAAAAATTATACATTGTTTCCATGAGCATGAACACAAGTGCTCAAGGTCGACCCTCACTTCTTCAATGCATAACTTTCCAATCACTTCTCTTTTTGAAAAACTTTTTAGGTATGAGAGGCAAGTAAACTTTTTTGTATTTTCATTCTTTTAATTTTTTTTTGTATGTTTCACCCACAACTAAACAGAAAAAAAAGGAAAAACAAAATATACTTAGTGAAGAAAGCAAACAAGCACACACGAGAATATCAACCCCACGCTATTGCTCCCCGGCAACGGCGCCAGAAAAGAGCTTGATAATCCCCAAGTGCAAGGAATAATCGTAGCAATTCCCAATCGTGGAAGTGATAAGTATGGAGTGTCAACCCCACAAGTAGCTAAAGGTAAGATCAATATTCTCTAAAGTCCTATCTGCCACTGATACGACTCTACGTACACCGAACGTTTGCTTCCAACTAGAAACGAGAAATAAAACTACGTTGTGGGTATGAAGAGGATAACTTTTCATGATATCAGAGAGCTAAAACATAAAATTAGGTGTTGTTATCATAGAGTTAGAATATATTACTAAATATTATAAATAGGGAGTGTGGAATAATGATGGGTCGGTGTGCGGAATTGTCCTAAGCAATTGTTAACAAGACCGCTAGTAGTCATTGCAATTTCATATGAGGGAGAGGCATAAGCTAACATACTTTCTCTTCTTGGATCATATGCTCTTATGATTGGAACTCTAGCAAGCATCCGCAATTACTAAAGATCATTAAGGTAAAACCCAACCATAGCATTAAAGCATCAATTCCCCTTTATCCCATACGCCACAACCCCCTTACTCGGGTTTATGCTTTTGTCACTCAAGCAACCCACTATAGGTGAATCATGAACGTATTGCAACACCCTACAGCGCGAATCCCTGACGCTTGCACAACACGGAGGGCACAATAGGACAGCACCAAAATAAAACATACAACTCGTACCAATCTAGACCATCAATCAACCCAAAGACAAAGGATATCTACTCAAAACATCGTAGGATGGAAACAAATCATTGGATCATATTATGTGGCATAAAGCACCATGTTCAAGTAGGGATTACAGCGGGGTGCGAGAGAGTGGACCACGTAAAAGAGATGAGGATGGTGATGATGATGGTGATGTTGATGAAGACGATCACCGCGCCGATGATTCCCCTCCCGATGGCACTCTGGCGCCACCGAGAGAGAGAGGAGGAGAGGTTCTCCCCCTTGTGCTTCCTCCTCCATGGCCTCCCCCCTAGATGGGGAGAGGTTCTCCCTCTGGTCCTTGGCCTTCATGGTGATGATTGCCCCTCTGGGATCCTCCTCCATGGCCTCCGGTGATGATGGCCCCCTCCGGCAGGGTGCCAGAGAGGGCCTAGATTGATTTCTCGTGGCTACAGAGGCTTGTGGCGGCGGAACTTCCGATCTATGTCCAGGTTAGTTCTAATCAGCACAAGGTAGTTCTACTGAAAACAGCGTCAGTCCGGGTTAGATCTAATCAAATCATACCAAAATCATATAAAACTATTGTAAACATGGCATGAATACTTCATAAATGATAGATGCGTTGGAGACGTATCAGTGCCTTCCTGGTTGTTTCTTATTTTCCTAATTTTTGATATATTCGAAAACTGACAAAAAATATTTTTGCGGATTTTTCTGAGTCCGTTTACTTACCGTATCACGTACCTCCTCTTTTTTCACGATTCTGCAGTGTTCCAGAAGGTTTATTTTATGTGTTCTTTCGGTGTCATAGTTTTGATAATATTGCTTTCAACATTGATGGGCGTACCTGAGATATAATGTTTTATTCTTTGCCCATTTACGACCTTCGGGTTAGTACCCTCAGCATTATTTATTTTGATAGCTCCAGACCGATAAATCTCCTCGATAACATAAGGTCCTTCCCATTTGGAGAGAAGTTTTCCTACAAAGAATCTGAAATGAGAGTTGTACAAAAGAACATATTCTCCAACTTTGAACTCACGCTTTGTCGGTGGACTAGAGTAGGGGTACCCTAGTATCCCGAACTTGTGCACGGGCAGTTGCAGCACCCCGCGGCAAGGCTTGCCGGGTGACCGCCAAGATCCTCCATGGTTCCTTTGGAGCCATTCAAGAACAAAGTATTCAAGCCAAGGAGACAAGGCCCCAGCAAGAGGAGCTTGCCGGGAAAGCCACTCAAGGCACCTAGGAGACAAGGCCCCAGCAAGAGGAGCTTGCTGGGAAGGCTCGGTGAGCGACAAGCTTCCGGACGCGACAAGGCAACAACCGCGGCAAGGCGCTTGCCGCGGCAGACTACCACTCTGTTCCTGCGCACCAGCATATCCACCAACGTGTCGCCTGGACCTTTCCAGAGCGCTGGCAAGAGGTCTGTGCGGCCAGCGAGCGATTCAGCACCAGCAGGCAAGGCTTGCCGGTGACCGCCAAGATCCTCCATGGTTCCTTTGGAGCCATTCAAGAACAAAGTATTCAAGCCAAGGAGACAAGGCCCCGGCAAGAGGAGCGTGTCGGGAAGGTCCGTGGTTCCTTTGGAGCCATTCAGAAACAAAGTATTCAAGCCAAGGAGACAAGGCCCCGGCAAGAGGAACTTGCCGGGAAGGCCAACCAAGGCATCTCAAGGAACTTGCCGCGACGCGCCACGCGTCCCGGCAAGGCCCGGTGAACGACAAGCTTCCGGGCGCGACAAGACGACGACCGCGGCAAGGTGCTTACCGCGGCAAACTACCACTCTGTACCCTCGCTCCAGCACATCCACCAACGTGTCGCCTCGACCTTTCCAGCGCCAAGTGGCAAGAGGTCAGTGCAGCCAGCGGTCGCGGTGGCAAGCGATGCGACAAGATTGCCATCGTGGCAGCGGTGGCGTCCCCGACGGTCCTTTTTGCACTGTTTGGGCGACGAGACAGGCATTTAATGCCTTTGTCCCCGCCGTCGTGGTTAGGTATGATACACTGCATGTAGTTGTACCAACCGCAATTCCTTTTCCATTTTACCCTTGTCTACGTTGCCACCGTCAAGACCCTTGAGCGTATAAAAGGAGGCCCATGAGCAACGTAGAGGGAGAGGTTCGACACCAGAAAAACACTCACGCTCGGTCTTGTTAGCAGCTAGTGTGTACTGTAGCACTCATCGCTCCCGAGCAAGAACTCAATACACTCGGACATGCAGCAGAGGAGTATTATCTCTCGGAGAGCTCGAAGCTGGGTAAACTGCTCGTGTGTTTCGCCGATCCGCTTTTAGGCGATCTCCGCCCCGCCGAATCAAACGGGCTCGGTCCGCCGTCCCATAGGTGTTCATGGATCAGCTTCGACATCTTTGGCGCGCTAGGTAGGGGACGTCGAGGTTGTGTGAACCTGATCCGGCGTTCACACAAGCTAGATCTTCATCTTCTTCATTGATATGCCACCGAAGAAGAAGGCTTCGGCGGCAGCTGATCCGTCCACGTCGATCCCACCACCACCGGAGCAAACGGATGGTGGGGTAGACGCCGGCGGAAGAACGGGCGTCGACGAGGGAGCCCACGGTGCTGCCAAGTCCAAGGACAAGGCTGCGCAGACCTCGGCGTCCGTACATGCACCACACCCATCTCAGGAGGCGCGGGACCGACAGCGTCATGGTAATCGCAGTGCCATACGTTCGTTGGGCCAAGATCGAGTTGGTGGATCTCGGGCTGCTCAAGGCCAGCATGCACGCCAACATCCTGGCACGAGCAAGGCACGGTCGCCTGGACGGGATACTGCTCCTTCTAACATAGTTAGAAGTCCGAGCATATCCGCGCCTCGCGCCGCTCGCCATCGCCGCCCACCACTCAGCGAAGCTTTGGCGCGAGCTCAATCGCTCTGGATTACCCTCCAACGGCGGACAAGATCGATGAATGGAGGCCACCATTCAGAGTCTCACCGCTTTGCTAACGGCGACACTCCGCGGCAGCCGAAAGCGCGCGCTGCCGCCGCAGGACTGCTGTGCACGAGCCGATGGCGACGAAACCGTGGGGTGCAACCACCATGCACTCTCCACCCGAAGGCCAATATCGCCGACTCGCGGATCCACCTCGACAGCGACTCCACCGCATCATCGGATCCACGAGCTCGTCGCGATCAGCGCCAAGTTCTTCACAAACGACAGCAAGAAGATGCTCGAACTCGCATCGAGCGCCAAAGAGAAGCGCGGCGTCAATCAGACCAGCGCGCTGGGCCCTCTGTCGACATGCACGCGCCAGGGGAACCAGGCGACTTGCCGTACACGGTAGGTTGCCCTGCGTTCACTCGTGAGCTGCGGCAAGTCCAAAGGCCAAGAAGAAGAATTTCAAGCCGACGCATGCGAGAAGTACGACAGCAAGACGCATCCGTCGGAGTTCCTCAGCATCTACAACATCGCGGTGCAAGCTGCCGGGGGGCGAGACGACAAGATCCTGGCCAACTACTTCCCGCTGGTGCTCAAGCCCAATGTCAGATCCTGGCTCATGCACTTGCCGGACAACTCCATATCCTCATGGGCAGATCTATGCCATCAGTTTGTCAGCGCCTTTACAGGCGGCCACAAGCCTCATGGCCAAGAGAGTGACCTTCATCTGCTCGCCCAGAAGGAAAGAGAGCCCCTGCGCAAGTACATTCAGAGATTCAGCCGCGTACAGCACAACATCCCAGACGTTCACCCTGCCGCGGTAATCAGCGCGTTCCATCAAAACTTGCGAAACCGCAGGATGCGGAGGAGATGGCGATGTGCAAGATCAGAGACGTCAGTGAGCTATATGCCCTGGCCGACAAGTGTGCACATGCTGAGGAAGGGAGGAAACTCCCCGGAGAAAATACAGAAGCAGGAGGATCTGATAGTGAGGAGGCTGCCCCGGCAAAGAAAAACCGGCGGCGGAATAACAGGAAGAAGAAAGGCAAAGATGTGCTAGTCGTTGAGCAGTCCGGCAACGGAGGTGGCGCCAAGAAAGCCAAAGCTGGTAGCTCCGGCAAGGAGATTGCCGCGGCACCAACTACCAGGCTGTGGCGGTCGCCGACAAGCAGGACGACACCAACAAGCAGTACTGCAAGATCCACCGCACCAAGGGCCATGACCTCCAGAGATGCAAGAAGGTCGAGCAGCTTGTCGAGCAGCAAAAGGCTGAATACGAGCGACGCGACAAGGAGAAGGCCCAGGAAGGTGCTGGAGGAGCCGACAAGAAACGCCCCGGCCGAGGAGGACGCCGCGGCAAGGCCAAGCAGCGGCAAGGAGACAGACCTCCACGCGGCCGCGACAAGGACGAAGATGACGACGACGATGAAAATATGGATGATGACGAGACCGATGAGCAGGAGTTCCAGAAAGCCACAGAGGTCCTGTGCGTTGACGGCGGTGCTTCTCGATACTTCACACCGCCAGCTCAAGCAAAGGATGCGGAAGTCAATGCGCGTAACCACCCGCCGAGTCACGCAAGCCTCTGAATGGTCCAGCGCGCTTATCATCTTTGATATTGAGGACCACCCTGATCGCAGAATCGCGGTCGGGTGCTTTCGATGTTGGTTTCACCAACTATCCGCAACCTCAAGGTCACTAAGATGCTAGTTGACGGAGGGGCCGGCTTGAACCTGATCTCCTCCGCGGTGCTCCGAAACTCCAGATCCCCGATGGCGAAGCTCAAGAGACCGCACATTCCAAGGAATCAATCCGGAAGGAGCAAGCGAAGGGAAAGATCACGCTTGCGGTGACGCTTTGGCAGCGAGTTGAATTTCAGGACTGAGAGGGTCACTTTTGACGTTGCTGACTTTCCATTTCCTTACAATGGGATACTTGGCCGTCCAGCACTCGCCAAATTCATGGCGGCCTCTCACTATGCATACAACATGCTGAAGATGCCAGGCCCGATAAGTGCCATTTCTGTCCTTGGCGACAAGAAGGATGCTCTTATCTGCGCCGACAAGATTTACCGGGAAGCAGCAGCCGCAACAGATCGCAAGTCACTTGCCGTTGAAGCTCCCGGGGCGAAGAAGAAGACCAAGTCCGACAAGAGTTCTGATGCCCACTCCGGCAAGCGCACCTCTTCGGAGTGCTGCGCTACCGTCGAGGACGCACCATCGAGCTCCACCGGCAAGTACAAGAAGGCGATGCCAGCTCCACCAGAGACCAAGAGGGTGTCCGCCAAGGAGGACGGCACGGTGGTACCTTCACCATCGCCACTCTCGACCCTAAATAGGAAAGCGCCGTTGCTTTCCTGGGCGAACGTCGACGTGTTTGCATGGCAACCGTCGACATCCTCGGTGTTCCTGTGAAAGTAATTGAGCACCATCTTGCCGCCTGTCCTCATCGCGCGCCCGTCAAGCGAAAGTCGAAGCAGGCAAAGGGCGCCAAGAATTCATCGCAGAAGAAATCAAGAAATTGGAAGCAGCAGGCCTTGTCAGAGGAGTGCTCCATCCTATGTGGTTGGCCAATCCTGTAGTCGTGCGCAAGGCAAACGGGAAATGGAGGCTTTGTATCGACTTTACTGATGTTAATAAAGCTTGTCCCAAAGACCCATTTCCCTTGCCGCGCATCGACCAGATTGTTGACTCCACGGCCGGATGTGACTTGCTTTCATTTCTTGATGCATATTCAGGATATCATCAGATCTTCATGGCGGAAGAGGATGAGGAGAAGACCGCATTCATCACCCCATGTGGCACCTACTGTTTCGTACGGATGCCTTTCGGTTTAAAGAATGCTGGTTCAACATTTGCAAGAGTAGTCTATGACGCTTTTGATCCGCAAATACACAGAAATGTGGAAGCCTACATGGATGACATAGTGGTCAAAAGCAAGGACAAGGCGACTCTGATTCAAGATTTAGACGAAACCTTTGCAAATCTGCGCAAGATCAACCTCAAGCTCAACCCCGTGAAGTGTGTGTTTGGAGTCCCTTCCGGCAAGTTTCTCGGGTTCTTCGTGTCTCAGCGGGGAATTGAAGCCAATCCCGACAAGATCAAGGCCATTGAGCAGATTGAAGCACCAAAGCGCGTCAAGGATGTACGAAGACTTGCCGGTTGCGTAGCTACTCTCAGCAGGTTTATCTCTAGTTCTGCTGAGCGCGCCCTGCCATTTTTCAAAATATTGAAAAAGGCAGGTCCAATGAAATGGACTCCGGAAGCGGAGGCTGCGCTGCAGGACTTAAAGAGATACCTGTCCTCCGCTCCAATACTTGTCGCACCTAGACCACAAGAGAAGTTGCTGCTATATATAGCGGCAACCAATCAAGTGGTTAGTGCTGCGTTAGTAGCGGAGAGGGAGGCGGATGATGAGCCAGCAACCACGGCAGATGCATCCAGCGACAAGCAAGGAACTTCACCGGCATGCTCTGGTCCCGACAAGGATAGATCCGCACAGGCGAATGAGAAGATGCAGAAAAGGATGGTGCAGCGCCCAGTTTACTTTGTCAGTTCCCTTCTGCAGGGGGCTAGGTCAAGGTACTCTGGTGTGAAGAAATTGCTTTTTGGCCTTCTCATGGCCTCGAGAAAGCTGCGCCATTACTTCCAAGCACATGAGATCACAATCGCCACTGCTTCCCGGCGAAGAGGATACTGCAAAATCCAGAAGCAACAGGCAGGATTGTCGAGTGGGCGCTAGAACTGTCAAGCTTTGGCCTCAAGTTTGAGAGAACTTCAACTATCCAAAGCAGAGCATTGGCGGAGTTCATAGCAGAATGGACACCAACACAAGATGAAGAAATTCCAGAAACGAGCATCCCCGTCAAGGAAGCAAGCAAAGAGTGGCTGATGTACTTTGATGGTGCCTTCTCGCTGCAAGGCACCGGTGCGGGCGTGCTACTTGTTGCACCCACCGGAGAGCACCTCAAGTACGTAGTCCAGATGCCCTTTCCCAAGGAGCAAGCAACGAACAGTACTGCAGAGTATGAAGGTTTGCTTGCCGGTCTCAGGATCGCAGCAGACCTTGGGATCAAGAAGCTCATTGTCAGGGGAGACTCACAGCTTGTCGTCCGTCAAGTAAACAAGAATTATCAAAGTCCGTTGATGGAATCCTACGTTGATGAAGTGAGAAAGCTAGAAGAGCACTTTGACGGCCTACAGATGGAATATGTTCCAAGAGCTCAGAACGACATTGCCGATGGCCTGTCAAAGTGCGCCGCACTTAAGTTACCTGTGGAACCAGGGATCTTTGTGCTCAAGCTGACTCAACCGTCTGTAACACCATCAACTGGACAGAACAAGAAGAGGAAGTTGATTTCTGGTGACTATTTTCCGGCAGAGCTCCCCGAAGCCGCCGCCAAGAAGGTCCCCAAGATCAACACCAAGAGTGCTGAGGAGCAGTCTGCTCCGACAAGCCCTAGGGTTTGTTCCGTTGAAGCAGACGCTCCCGACAAGTTTTGCTCCGGCAAGCTTGCCGGGAACGCTAAGCTCGGCCGAGCCGCTGGTTCTCGCCGTAGAAGCGGATGTTCCCGCAGCAGAAGATGTGCCTTTAGTCCTTGTTGTCGAGCCGCAAGCTCCAGCATGGGCATAGTAGATCGTCCGTTTCCTTCAGACAGGAGAACTTCCCGAAGAGCAAGAAGAAGCGGAAAGAGTAGCCCGGCAGTCAAGTATGTACCAGTTTGTCGACGACACAATGTACAGAAGAAGACTTAACGGTGTGAAATTGAAGTGTATTCACCGGGAAGATGGACAGAAGCTGTTGGCAGAGATACATGGAGGCATATGTGGTCACCACATTAGTGCAAGAGCACTTGCCGGCAAAGCATTCCGGCAAGGTTTCTTTTGGCCGACAGCCCTCCGTGATGCAATCGCACAAGTAACCAAGTGTGAAGCGTGCGGCCCATTCCAAGTAGATACACCAGCCAGCTCAAGATCTCCGACGATCCCTTTATCCTGGCCATTTTCGGTCTGGGGCTCGACATCCTCGCCCCTTTCCCCGAAGTTGTCGGGGCTTTGAGTACTTGTACGCTGTAATCGACAAGTTCACAAAGTGGCCGGAAGTGGAAGCATGAGGAAGGTGACAGCACAATCAGCGATCAAGTTCTTCAGTCGATTGTTTGCCGTTTCGGGATTCCTAACAGGATCATCACCGACAACGGCACGCAATTCACGAGCCGCACCTTCATGCAGTACGTCCAAGATCTTCGCGCCAAGGTCTTCTTCGCTTCTGTTGCTCATTCGAGAAGTAACGGTCAAGCGGAGAGGGCGAATGCTGAAGTGCTGCGCGGACTCAAGACTAGAACTTTCGACAGGCTGCGCAAGTGCGGAAGAAACTGGATTGAGGAGCTGTCGGTGGTTCTTTGGTCGATCAGGACGACGCCAAATCGAGCCACTGGCCAGACACCTTTCGCTCTAGTCTATGGAGCAGAGGCAGTTCTCTCCCACGGAACTCGTATACGGGTCACCTCGAGTGCTCGCTTATGATGAGCTTATGATGTACAGGTAGTTGTACCAACCGCAATTCCTTTTCCATTTTTACCCTTGTCTACGTTGCCACCTGTCGGAGACCCCTTGAGCGTATAAAAGGAGGCCCATGCGCAACGTAGAGGGAGAGGTTCGACACCAGAAAAACACTCACGCTCGGTCTTGTTAGCAGCTAGTGTGTACTGTAGCACTCATTGCTCCCGAGCAAGAACTCAATACACTCAGACATGCAGCAGTAGGAGTATTATCTCTCCGGAGAGCTCCGAAGCTGGGTAAACTGCTCGTGTGTTTCGCCTCGATCCGCTCTTCGTGCGATCTCCGCCCCCCGCCGAACTGAAAGGGGCTCGGTCCGCCGGTCCCATAGGTGTTCGTGGATCAGTTTCCCCGACACGCTTTTAGATTTTTTATCATTTCATCTTTTAACATTTTCTTTGAATAATTTGGCATTTTCATAAGCTTGGGTTCTCCATTCATCTAGTGAGCTAATATCAAATAACCTCTTTTCACTAGCAATTTTGAAATCACAGTTGAGCTTTTTATTGCCCAATATGCTTTATGTTCTAACTCAAGAGGCAAGTGAAAAGTCTTTCCGTAAACAATTTTATAAGGAGACATGCCCATAGGATTTTTATATGTTGTTCTATAAGCCCAAAGTGAATCATCTAATTTCTTGGACCAATGCTTTGGGGACCTATTGACACTTTTTTTGTAAAATTAACTTTATTTCTCTATTGCTAAGTTCGACTTGACCACTAGACTGAGGATGATAAGGTGATGCAATTCTATGGTTAACATCATACTTAGCAAGCATTTTATAGAAAGCACCATGAATAAAATGTGAACCACCATCAGTCATCAAATATCCAGGGACTCCAAACCTTGGGAAAATGACTTCCTTAAGCATTTTAATAGAGGTGTTGTGATCAGCACTAGTAGTTGGAATAGCTTCTACCCACTTAGTAATATAATCAACATCAACAAAAATATGTGTATACCCATTAGAGGAAGGAAAAGGTCCCATATAACCAAAACCCCAAACATCAAATGGTTCAACAGCAAGAGAATAATTCATAGGCATTTCCTGACGCTTACCAATATTACCAATTCTTTGACATTCAACACATGATAAAATAAACTTACGGGCATCCTTGAAGAGAGCAGGACAATAAAAACTATATTGCAATACCTTATGAGCAGTTCTGTCTCCCGCATGATGCCCTCCATAAGCTTCAGAGTGACATTTCCGTAGGATTTGTCCCTGTTCATGCTCAGGTACACAACATCTAATAATACCATCTACTCCTTTATAAAGATGTGGTTCCTCAAGAATATTTTCTAGCCTAGGCAAGTTATCCGCCATGGGATTCTCAGCTCCCTTTCTATCAGTTATATGTAAGTCAAATGCTTTTACCAAAAGAACCCACCTGATGAGTCTAGGTTTAGCATCTTTCTTTTCCATAAGATATTTTATAGCAGCATGATCGGTGTGAACAATTACTTTAGAATCAACAATGTAAGATCTGAATTTATCACAAGCAAACACCACTGCTAAGAATTCTTTTTCAGTAGTAGCATAATTGCATTGGCCACTGTCTATATTTTTTCTAGCATAATGAATGACATTTAATTTCTTATCAACTCTTTGTCCTAGGACAGCACCAATAGCTTAATTGCTAGCGTCACACACATTTTCAAAAGGCAAGTTCCAATCAGGCGGTTGAACAACAGGTGCAGAAATTAAAGATTTCTTAAGTGTTTCAAAGGCTTCTACACAATCATCATCAAAAACAAATCGAACATCCTTTTGTACAAGATTTGTAAGTGGCCAAGATATTTTAGAGAAGTCTTTAATAGACCTCCTATAGAAACCAAGATGACCGAGGAAACTACGAATACCTTTGATATCCTTAGGACATGGCATTTTCTCAATTGCATCAACTTTAGCTTTATCCAACTCAATACCTCGTCCAAAAATTTTATGTCCCAAGAAAATACCTTCATTAACCATAAAGTGGCACTTCTCCCAATTCAAGACAAGACTAATTTGCTCGCATATCTACAAAACTCGATCAAGGTTTCTTAAGCAATCATCAAAAGAACTTCCATAAACAGAAAAATCATCCTTGAAAATCTCAACAATCTTTTCAAAAAAATTAGAGAATATAGCAGTCATGCATCTTTGAATGGTAGCAGGTGCATTGCATAAACCAAAAGGCATACGTCTATAAGAATAAGTTCCAAAAGGACAAGTAAAGGTGTTTTTCTCTTGATCAGGTTGTGAAATAGGTATTTGAGAAAAACCAGAATATCTATCAAGGAAACAAAAGTGTGTGTTCTTTGACAATCTTTGTAGCATTTGATCAATAAAAGGTAGAGGGTAATGATATTTTCTAGTATCTTTATTTAATTTTCTAAAATTGATTACCATTCTATAGCCAATGACAATTCTTTGGGGATTAAGTTCATTCTTATCATTAGGAACAACTGTAATACCTCCCTTCTTAGGGACACAATGAACATGACTTACCCATCTACTATCAGCTATAGGATAGATTATACCTACTTCCAGAAGCTTCAGTATTTCAGTTCTTACCGCTTCCTTCATTTTAGGATTTAAACATCGTTGGTGATCAACAACGGGTTTAGCATCAGGTTCCATATTAATTTTGTGCTGACATAGAGTGGGACTAATGCCCTTTAAATCATCAAGGGTATATCCAATAGCAGCTCAGTGCTTCTTCACAACCTTCAATAATCTTTCTTCTTCATGTTCTGAAAGGTTAGCACTAATAATAACAGGATATATCTTTTTCTCACCAAGATAGCATATTTTAAAGTGTCTGGAAATTGTTTTAATTTAAACACAGGATCACCTTTAGGTGGAGGAGGACCTCCTAGAGTTTAAATAGGCAAATTGTGTTTAAGCAGAGGTCGTTGTTCGAAGAAATTTTATCTATTTCATTTCTTTCATGCATATGCATATCATTTTCATGTTCTAGCAAATATTGTTCTAGTGGATCGTTAGGAGGCACAGCAATAGAAGTAAGACCAATTATTTCATCCTTACTAGGCAACTATTTCTTATGATGCTTTCTACTAAAATCGGAAAAATTAAACTCATGAGACTCATCACCAAAACTTACACCGACAGTTTGTTTCTTACAATCTATTTTGGCATTAACGGTGTTCAAGAAAGGTCTACATAAGATAATGGGACAAAAGTCATCTTGTGGGGAACCAAGAACAAGAAAATTAGTAGGATATTTTATCTTCGCACACAAGACTTCAACATCTCTAATAATCGCAAGTGGTGTGATGGTGTGTCTATTAGCAGGTTTAATAGTAACATCTATGTCTTCTATTTCAGCGGGTGCTATATCATTCATAATTTCTTGACATAAGGTAAAAGGAATAGCACTCACGCTGGCACCTAAGTCACATAAACCATGATAACATTGATCTCCTATTTCAACAGAGACAACAGGCATGCCAACAATGGGTCTATGTTTATCTTTTTCATCGGGTTTGGCAATTCTAGCATCTTCATCACAGAAGGAAATAACATGCCCGTCTATATTTTCTTCCGTGAGATCTTTAACCAAAGCATCACTAGGTTCTACCTTGATTTTTTCAGCCGATTTAGGTGTTCTAATATAGCTTTTATTGACCATAGTTGAAACTTTAGCATGTTCCTTTATCCTAACACGGAAAGGTGGGTTTTCAATATAAGAAGTAGGAACAACTGGATCAACATTATAAATAATAGTTTCATCTTTAGCTATTACCGGTTCTTTAATTTCTTATTTAATAGGTGGATGATAATTAAACCACTTCTCCTTAGGGAGATTAACATGAGTAGCAAAAGATTCACAAAAGGAGGCTACTATGTCAGAGTCAAGTCCATAGTTAGTGCTAAACTTTTGAAAAGCATCGGTATCCATAAAAGATTTAATAGAATCAAACTTAAGCTTAATACCTCACTCTTTAGGTTCCTCGAGTTCCGAATCTTCAGAGTTGTGTTTATATCTTCCTAATTGATCACACCTGAATTCAATAGTCTTCTTCATAAAGGAATCAGTACAAGAAGTATCAAGCATGGATTGTTCATCATGAGAAAGCCAAGCATAAAAATTCTGAATAATAATTTCTCTTGAGAGCTCATGATTGGAGAATGAATATAACATTGACTTAAGCCTGCCCCAAGCTAGAGCGATACTTTCTCCTTCACGAGGCCAAAAATTATATATATAATTCCGATCACGATGAACAAGATGCATAGGATATTTTTTTTGGTGAAACGCCAATTTCAATCGATTCCAATTCCAAGATCCAGTATCATCGCATAGCCTATAGCATGCCAATGCTTTTCCCTTCAAAGATAAAGGCAAAACCTTCTTCTTAGCTTCATCTCTGGGTAAACCTGCAAACTTAATGTCAGGGAAAACAAAGAGGGGTATATATTTTCTCCTGACTCGTGCACAGACAGTGACGCCACGAGTACAAGATTATAAATCAAGACACAAGAAATCAAGATCTTCAAAATACCAACACACAGATCAAGAGGACCAAGACCAAGACCAAGCCAGAGAAGTAAGAAACCAACAGGAGAAGAGCCTCCCTTGCCGGGCAGGCGAGCCTGGCGAGGATGGGGTCACCCCGGGAAGGAAACCTCGAAGACGTCCCGGCAGGGCCTGCCGGGAATCGCGGAGGCAGGGCCACCTCACCACACCACTTCACCACGACGCACGTCGTCGTTCAGTGCGGTGTCAAGCCGCAAAGTGACTAAGTGGCAACCATTTGCCACATGGCAGCCTCTTTCTACAGGAAATACCTACAGATAACACCCGTCCTACAACGTCTCGAGCGAGCAGGCGCGAAGATGGCAAAACAACCCGAGAGGGCTTGCTGGGCAAGCGATGATGTGACGTTGAGCGGCACATTTAGTGCGCTCTGTCATCCTACAGAGTTAGGTATGATAGCACTGTTTGCTATCTTATTAGTGCATAATGACTAATTTTCCATTATGGTGACCCCTTAATCTATAAAAGGTTGCCCATGGCAACCGTAGAAAGGGTTAGAAGGATGGCACTCACACATTCATACACGCATAGCCACGGTCGCCCCTAGGCAACTGCTACTTCTTGAGCTTGTGTTGGTTTTTCCCTTGAAGAGGAAAGGGTGATGCAGCAAAGTAGAGTAAGTATTTCCCTTAGTTTTGAGAACCAAAGTATCAATCCAGTAGGAGAAAACGCACAAGTCACCGAATAACTGCATAAACAGACAACAACTTGCACCCAACGCGATAAAGGGGTTGTCAATCCCTTCACAGTTATTTGCAAAGTGAGATCTGATAGAGATAGATAAATGATAAAGTAAATATTTTTGGTATTTTTGTTTTGTAGATCGAAAAGTAAAAGATTGCAAAGGAAGTAAATTGGAAACTAAAATTGTAGATCGGTAACTTATAAGATGGAAAATAGACCCGGGGGCCATAGGTTTCACTAGAGGCTTCTCTCAAGATAGAAAATATTACGGTGGGTGAACAAATTACTGCCGAGCAATTGATATAAAAGTGGAAAGTTATGACGATATCTAAGGCAATGATCATGAATATAGGAATCACGTCCGTGTCAAGTAGACTGACTACTCCCTACATCTACTACTATTACTCCACACATCGACTGACTCCTGCCTACATCTAGAGTATTAAGTTCATGAAGAACGGAGTAACACATTAAGTAAGATGACATGATGTAGAGGAATAAACTCAAGCAATATGATGTAAACCACATCTTTTTATCGTCGATGGCAACAATACAATACGTGCCTTGCTACCCCTACTATCACTGGGAAAGGACACCGCAAGATTGAACCCAAAGGTAAGCACTTCTCCCATTGTAAGAAAAACCAATCTAGTTGGCCAAACCCAATTGATAGTTCGAAGAGACTTGCAAAGATATCGAATTATGCATATAAGAATTCAGAGAAGATTCAAATAATATTCACATATAAGTTGATCATAAATCTACAGTTCGTTGGATATCGGCAAACACACCGCAAAAGAGAATTACATCGAATAAATCTCCAAGAACATCGAGGAGAACATGGTATTGAGAATCGAAGAGAGAGAATAAGCCATCTAGCTACTAGCTATCGACCCGTAGATCTGCTGTAACTACTCACGCTTCATCGGAAAAGGGCAATGGTGTTGATGTAGAAGCCCTCCGTGATTGAATCCCCCTCTGGCAGGACGCCGAAAAAGGCCCCTAGATGGGATCTCACGGGTACAAAAGGTTGTAGCGGTGGGTAAGTTTTTTCGTGGATGCCTCTGTTGGTTTGGGCATATAAGAGTATATATAGCCCTACCCCCTGGGCGCGCACTCCGTCCTTGTGGCCGCCTTGTGTCTTCTCCGGCTTCATCTCCAAGTCTCCAAGTTTCCTTCTCGTCCAAGAAAGATCATCGCGAAAGTTTTATTCCGTTTGGTATTCCTTTTCTGCGAAACTCTAAAACAAGAAAAAAAACAGAAACTAGCACTGGGCTCTAGGTTAATAGGTTAGTCCCAAAAATAATATAAAATAGCATATTAATGCATATAAAACATCCAAAACAGATAATGTAATAGCATGGAACAATAAAAAATTATAGATACATTGGAGACGTATCATCAACCCTGCCGGGCAAGTCTACTACGCTCCACCACCATTCTTCCAACATCAATCCAACAAAGCAGGAGTAGGGTTTTACGCCTCACGGCAACCCGGACCTTTGTAAAACTGCCCGCGTGATCTCTGCCATGCTGCCCCATGCTCTTCTGCACTTTGTGCAACGTGCCATCCCCCAGCCAAACTAGCAAGGGACCTTTAGTCCCATAGGTGGCCGTGGTTTCCCGTGACATCTTTGGCGCGCCAGGTAGGGGGATCACTTGCACGAACCTGAAGGCGTGAGCAGCGCGCCATTTCCATGGTAGCCCGCCCGAACCCTTTTGGCGTCTGTGGCGCCTGCGAAGACACGAGACCAAGCGAGGCCATCCCCGCGCTCGCCTTATTCATCACCATGTTCCATCGTAGCCGCGACTACAGCGAAGGTTGCTGCTGGCTGTGATATACTCCTCTCGGCAACCCATGCGGCATGACCGCTGCTCGGGCGCCGTTCAGAGAAATGGGACAAGGCGTGCGGGCATGAGGTTCCTCTTTTCCGTCCCTCTCCTTCATCAGCAGTCGAGCCGCTTTGGCCTTGGTGAAAGGATTGATAAGAGGTGTCTAGAGGGGGGTGAATAGACTCTTAATAAGAAAAAGTTACAGTTTTCATTTTCTTCAAGTTATGGTGGAGTTTTAGCACAAGTTTAAACATTCACAATACATATCAAGCAAGGATGACAAGAGTATACGAGCAGCGGAAAGTAAAGCATGCAATTTGCAAGAATGTAAAGGGATGGGATTGGAGTGTGCAAACGCAATTGGAGACACGAAGAGTTTTGGCGTGGTTCCGATATGTGGTGCTATCGTACATCCACATTGATGGAGACTTCAACCCATGAAGGGTAACGGTTGCGGAGTCCACGAAGGGTCCACGAAGAAGCAACCTTGTCTATCCCACCATGGCCATCGCCCACGAAGGACTTGCCTCACTAGGGTAGATCTTCACGAAGTAGGCGATCTCCCTGCCCGTAAAAACTCTTTGGTTCAACTCCACAATCTTGACAGAGGCTCCCAAGTGACACCTAACCAATCTTGGAGACA
Organism: Aegilops longissima; assembly: GCA_021605205.1. Classification (NCBI taxonomy): domain Eukaryota; kingdom Viridiplantae; phylum Streptophyta; class Magnoliopsida; order Poales; family Poaceae; genus Aegilops; species Aegilops longissima. The sequence goes on from CM038677.1 coordinate 268,471,396, forward strand.
CCACTCTCCAAAAGGTAATAGATGGTGTGTTGATGATGAACTCCTTGATCTTGTGCTTCAAATGATAGTCTCCCCAACACTCAACTCTCTCTCACAGATTTGGATTTGGTGGAAAGATGATTTGAGTGGAAAGCAAGTTGGAGAAGGCTAGAGATCAAGATTTATCTGGTTGGAATGGAATATGTTGACCTCAACACATGAGTAGGCGGTTCTCTCTCAGAAAATGTATGCTGGAAGTGTAGGCATGTTCTGATGGCTCTCCTCACGAATGCAGAGTGGGTGGAGGGGTATATATAGCCTCCACACAAAATCTAACCGTTACACACAAATCACCTAACTCGGTGGGACCGAATCAGAAAACTCGGTAGGACCGATTCGGTTCATAATGTGACCGTTAGGCATTTTGGTGGGACCGATATGATCAACTCGGTGGGACCGATGTGCTAGGGTTAGGGTAAAACCTCATCTCGTTTTGACCGATTACACAAACTCGGTGGGACCGATTTTGGTAATAGGCTAACCAGAGAGTTGGTCAGGAAAACTCGGTGGGACCGGTTACAAAACTCGGTAAGACCGAATTTAATGCAACAAGATCCAGAGAGTTTGCAAGCCCATCTCGGTTAGACCGGGATCCCATCGGTGAGACCGAATTGACTAGGGTTTGTGGCAGTGGCTATGTCAAGTTAACTCGGTGGCGCCGGATAGAATGTTTCGGTGGGGCCGAGTTTGACTTTTGGTTTGGAAGATATGTGGATATGAGAAAGTGGTTGAGGGTTTTGGAACATATCACTAAGCACTTTGAGCAAGCAAGCCATTAAGCAACACCTCATCCCCTTTTAATAGTATTGGCTTTCCTATGGACTCAATGTGATCTTGGATCACTAAAAGTAAAATGTAGAGTCTGGAGCTTTTGATCTTGAGCCAATCTTTTATCCTGAGCAACTTGAAGGTGTTCCATATCCTCTTGTCCACGCCACTCCATCTATTGAACTTGTCTGAAATATACTAGATGAAAACATTAGTCCAACAAGAGATATGTTGACATTAATTACCAAAACCACCCAGGGAGCACTTGTGCTTTCAATATCCCCCCTTTTTGGTAATTGTTGACAACATACATCAAAGCTTTAGGTAAAGATAAATAGAATAGCAAGTAAAGCTTTGGAAGGACATGTAACATGCATAGGCTCCCCCTACATGTATACAATCATGTCAATTTGGAATATAAGAGCATGTGAATGCATAATCATGACAGAGCAGGCAATGTGTTACATGTATCTTGGCTATATGCATCAAAGCAAATGATATGAATATATGAAGTGTAACCCACTACAAAAAAAGACACATCCGTGACATTTTGGGCCGAACGAAAATCTTTTCTGTCATACTTATGACACTTCTATGAAGATAATTGTGACAAAACCCGGTATCATCATAGATGTGGTTGGGTCCTACTTCTATGACAAAAAATCATGACAAAAAATGGGCTTTTCGTCCTGGGCGGGCCGGAGACGCAGCTGCATGGCATTCTTTGGGCCGTCCATGATGGAAAAAACCGTGGTAGAAGCGAGGGCGCGGAAAATATCGGGGAGTCCCCGGTTACGGTGGGTCGTCGGGGGCCGAGCGATGCGCGTTTCTCTCATACGTACACCCGTGTGTGCGAGGCGTTGGGCTGTAACTGAACCCGAGCGAGGCGTTGGGCTCTAACTGAACCCGAGCAATTGCACTGCAGGCTACGTGTTACTGAACCCGAGCGATCGATCGATGGCTGTTAACTAAGCCCGATCGAGCGATTCCTTCGCCACTGCTGCTAACTGGAGCCGATCGATGCTGCCTCTGGATGAACAGCGAGCGTTGCTGGGGGGGTTGGATGAACAGTTCCCGGTGGGGGTGGATGAACCGGACCCCGTGGCGTTGCCTCTAGATGAACAGGACCCCGATCGTTCGAGCCGGTTGGGGCTGGATGAACAGGACCCCGTGGAGGGCAGGATGAACAGGACCACCCCGTGGAGGGCAGGATGAACAGTAGAAGGTGGAGGGTTGGATGAACAGTAGCCCATGGAGGGGTGGTTGAACAGGAGCCCATGGAGAGGGCTAGTTGAACAGTAGCCGGTGGAGTAGCGCGCGGTGGAGGCTGGATGAACAGGAGCTCGTGGATGAACAGTCACAGGTGGAGGGTGGAGGAGGTCGACGGTGGATGAACAGTAGCCCATGGAGGCTGGAGGGGGTCGACGGTGGAGATGAACAGTATCCCGTGGAGTCGAGTTTTGCGATACGCCACACCCCTCCCGATGAACAGGACCAACATTTCGACCGTAGCGCTCCAACATAAGTCTGTTTCCTCCGTTTTGCGGTACGCCACACCCCTCCCGATCAACAGGACCCCCGTTTCGACCGTAGGAGGTACGTTTCCTCCGTTTTTGTCACACCCTGATTTTCATGCCACAACACCTAAGCTAATAAATCATGATAAATTGGGGTTTGTCAAAAACTTCTGAGTGTTTTGTCTTTGCTTGATTTGATTTTTGTCTGCTGTTTGCAAGTGCTCTAAAAATCAAATAAATCCTCCAACTCTTATACTCCTTATCCTTGATCCAAAAACCTTGCCCAATGATCATGCCATGTGTATAGAACATAAAAATAATTTCTTACAAAAATAATTTGGCCAAATAGTATTTTCAAAAACTAGTTTTCCAAAAACCCCAGAATTGAGATTTGCACTGCAAGTACTTAATTAAGGGCAGTAAAAATCTTTCCAAAAATATATTTGACTCCAATTAGATATAGGATACCCAGAAACCATAAAAATATAATTTTAAAAGTTATTTTCCTATTTTATTTAAAGGCTTTTTCTTAAGGTAAGAAATGGTCTTTAATACGTTAAAATTATTTTTAAGCTTTAAAAATATTTGGGAAAAATTAGGGAGACTCATTGGACATATATGTTCCATATATCAGAGTTTCAACACACGGTCATGTTCAAAATATTGGTTAAATGCCTATAAAACCCTTTCTGGATATTTCAAGTTTTTGAAATATTTACAAAGGAAATATTCTCCAAAAATTCCAAGAAAATTCTAGCATGTCACATATGACCTGTTTGATGATCTTGACAAGTATCATGTCATGGGGAATAGTATAACCCCATGAAATCCCCTCAAAACCATTTCTGTCCATTTTGAAGTTTGAGCAACTTTACATTGCCAAACATGTCCAAATGTTCTCAAACCTTGTGAACATGCTCAAATGGTCTAATAATTCATCTAGACCAAATGGCATAAGTTGGAGCAAATGTTATCTTGATCAAAGAGCCCCAAAACCCTTCTTGTCCAGAACCAAATTTGAACAACTCTACATTGGCAACTTTCTCCTTTTGATCTCAATTTTTGTGGACATGTTTAGAACCTCAAATGATGACACTACACCAAGTGGTGCATCAAGGAGAAAAGATTTGCATGTCTAAATCTTGGGAAGTCCTTTTCTGTTGATTTCTAGGGTTTACAAAAGTTGCATTGGCAACTTTACCTAAATGAGCCCAAACATGGTGGAAGGCCCTAATTATATGTGCCATTTCACCCTGTGGAGTCTCATGACAAATGGAAATCATCTACTTGCCCAAACCAGCATCAAACACCTTCTGCCACTTTACCAAAATCCCATTTTTGGCCTCTTCCACTAATCTCCATGGACTCTACTTTTTACCACAACCCCTCCTAGTCCCCCTCTAGCACCTGGACGCTTTTCTGCCCGAGGAAGCAATGATGGAGGGGGGAAGAACTCCACTTTTCTACTCTGTGCAGCAGCATTTCCACTCTCTCTCAACTCCCTCTCCCCTCCAGTGGATCCCCGGGGCATCCAATGCCATTGCCGCATTGTTTACTCCCCCTTATAGCTGCCAGACATAAGTGGGCACATGAGGACGCGAGAAAATACCGCGGATGCCGGCCATTTGCGCGCTCTGGAGCACGTCAGCGTGTCCCGACCGTTGATGCCGCGTCCCCCAACCACCTCGAGCCTCCCCCTCGCACCAGTCGAGGTCCTCGACGTCCGCAACACGACAGCCGTGCAGGTCCCCTCCTCTTTCTTCCTCCTGCTGCCTACTCTCGCACGCGCACCGGCCGCCCGAGGGCTCCAATTGGCAGCCTCACACGCGCGATGCCTCTGACCCGTCCCCGCTCCATCTCTCCCTTCCTGGTGCCCTACACCACCCCCACGAGCACCAAAGACAACCCATCTCTCTCTCCCCTGGCCGCTCGAGCCGTTGCCACGACCCCCGTGCGCCGCGTCCACGGTGAGCCACGGGACGGCTATTTAAGGCCACCCCCGAGCCCCCTTTCTACTCCTTTGGCTCTCCCTCCCTCCCATGCACCACTGGACTAGCCCACACCTCTCCCCGTGTCCTCCGTTCACCGCAATGGCCGGAGCGCCGCCGTCGGGCTCCGCCTAAATTCGGGCTCCGAGCTTCTCATCTCTCCCTAGCCACTCCAGTGCCCCCTCACCACCACCACTGACTCGCCCCGCACTCCATTCACTCCTCCCCGCGCCTGCCGCGCAGTGCCAAACCTTGACGAAGGCCTCCTCCGCGGCTACCCAAGCCATCGCGGCTGCAGGCCTCCACGGCATGCGTGCAACACATGGATGGGTGCGCCGTGGCCTACTGAGCACGCCGGTGGGCGGGGCGTCATCGGAGACGCTCTGTAGCCCCGGCAATCGCCGGCGGGAGCCGCTCCTCCACGCGGCCAGAGCGCGCGTGGGAGGTTGAAGGCGACCTGCAGCTGGGGCCCGCGCGTCAGCGACCCAGTGGGCGGGCCCCGCCGTTTAAGTGGAAACGGCTTCGGCGAAGACGCCTTCGACGTCGCCCTGTTGCCCGCGTGGCCGAGCCGCTGGGTCGGCCCAGTGCGCGGTGGCGCTATGCTGCACCCAGTGCGCAATATAGGTATAAATCCCCCCTCCTTTGTCTTTTTCTTTTTCCCGAAACTTGTAAAATCTCCCAAATATTCATATTACCTCCAAATGATGATTCAAATTTCTAGTAACTCATAAAATCATGGTCTATCTCATGGAGTAATGTGCTCATTTTTCCAGAAACTTTTTCTTCACAAACATTTATCAAATCTCGTTTTTCCATTTCTGTAGTGAACTTTAGAAAATCAGAGAGAGCCCATTTTTGATCCAAATTCCATGGTTCAAAATCCTAGATGTCTATAAGTTCAAAACTTAGTTTTTTTTAACATTTTTAGTAATACTTTCTGTATCACCTCAAATATTGGTCTATTTCTTCATGTATAGCCAACTTTGCAAATTCATAGAGAAATCATTTGAACTCCAAACCCAGTGAAACCAAATCCTAGATGCTTCTAAAATCATCCTTTGTTAAATGGGTGCCCTTTCTCATTTTTCAAAAAATATATTTCTGTACACTTCATGCAAATCCATAATCCCCTTGATTCCATCATATAAAAATGTTTAGAAATACCCATTGGTCCAATCCCAATGAAACCACTCTAGTTATTTTTCATATAACCAGAGATGTCCTAGAAAAGTCAAATTAATATTTTAGGGAACTTTTATTTTCTGCCTTGTTGTATTGCTTATTATGGTTGCTTTCGACGATAGTTGATGAAGTAGACGAAATACTCGGAGATGGACCAGAAGACTTGAAGACTTTGACGAACCAGGCAAGCAGCCCTTTGACCATGACACCCCTCTTCTTCATCGGTACCCTTTTTCCGATTGCACGATGATGAAATATGATGGTGGTAAACTTGTTGTGAACCACCACATGATGCATACCCCTACTTATGACCTTACCTTGTTCATGAATGCATTGTCAAGAGACTAGTCGATGCATAATGATGCATGTGTACCATCAACTCTTCGTGGTTACATTCTTTAGAAAACCCCTTCGGGTGCCCCTAATGCCCTTGGGAGATGTTGAACTAAGGTCACCACTTGAGGAAGAAGTGGTGTACCGAAGAGAGCTTCTCGAGTGTGTAAAATGATGGATTAGATTTATGTGTGATTACCGTCCCAACCAAACATGTGCAACCACTCTACCCCTTTATGGGACGGGGCATTATTGATTACTTGGACTGATACTAGCATGGTGCCCACATTACTAGTGACGGGGGGTGACTTGAGGTCACTCCCGGGACGGGGTCGTGCTTGGATAGACGGCCATGACTGTTTTCACAGGGCACCGGACACACCGTTGGTCCCTTCGTGTAAGCGTGATAGTGTGAGAAAGGGCAGAGTCCCACGATCTTTTGCTTATACACGAGGGCCGTGTATCAATGAGTGGACCCTATGTTAGTGTCCTCTAGGGAAAGGTAATGATCGGGTGCTTCCCCTGAGTATTTGAGGTACTGCGGGATCGTGGATGACACGAAAGCTTCCCGGATCTTGTGGGTGAAGTGCACAACCTCTGCAAAGTGTCAAACTATTCGAATAGCCGTGTCCACAGTCATGGATAGTTGGGAGGTGCTACTTAAAATATGTCCAGAAATTTTACAATCTCGGTGCATGTGTGTGTGGAAAGGAACTAATTGTGTCAAGGTGGTGACTTGACATGTTGAATGACATGGCATTGATTCAAACTCTACTTATGTTGATATCTGTAACCTGTTCTCAAGGTTACCCATGTTTATTGATGCATCTCTCACAAGTTGATAGGACATCTCTACTAGCTTGAAGCTAGGTTGCTTACTTGTTATGCAACCGCATTGTTACTTTGAACCAAATCATGGGTTGCTTGCGAGTACATTCAAAGTACTCATTGGCTTGCCACTGGTTATTTTATTGGCCAGGCATGAAAGAACAAGATATGGTGAAGAATACTTCGGTGATGAACACGCGAGCTAGGACGCTTCCCAGTCAGAATGCCTGTAGGGTTAAGGCAGATGGCATGGGTCCAAGTTATCGATGAAGATTTCTGCTGCGAAGTTATACTCAAGACTTGACCATAATGGTCCTACTTGTGTAATACGGTATGTATGGATGTAAGACTCTTGTTATTCATCTTCTATGTGTTCAGTGAGCATTGATCTCTGGGATCACTGTACACGTGCATTCGGTGATCGCGACTTATGAATCGGGTTCCCCACAGAGCTGGTATCAGAGCCATCCTGACTGTAGGAAGCCTTATTTAGCATGGTCGTTAGTTAGGGTAAAGCTATTTTCAAAACTATTACTAATTTTCAAAACTATCTATACTTCTCTTCCCCTTCTGAGTTTTTCGAAAACTAAGATATACTTTCCTCTTCCCCTTCAAAACTTTTGGTCGCTAGAACCCTTATGCCCCTGACCACTAGATTCCTTGTAATCCTCGTGGATAATCTAGAAGGAAGATGCCTTGTCAGACATTCACCCACATCTTCTGAACACAAGATTGGCGACACCACAACAAGACGATACCAAAAGAAGATACATCCTCAAGGAATGAGGACATGAAGACCCAGAAGGTGGTGACACTGCCCCAAGATGATGCAACCTTAGCCTACGATGATCAGGGCATAGGAAATGCAAGATCATGATATACATCGCTAGTAGAGCAACCCTGTCCTTATCATTGTGGTGTCGGCAACCACCGGTGGATGAGAACCTCGCCATTTGGTCCACCTCACTATAGTGAGCAGGAAAAACGGTTCTCGGCATTCCCCGCTCTCGGTGATGATATTGGCAAAAGTGTGTCCGGCAGATTGGACCTCTACTATGCCTTGTTAGTGTCATCACTTAAAGGATTGCCTACCTGGTACACTCGATGCCTTAGAAGGCAAAACGGGATCGTCATGATTAAGAAGACAATAGGAGACCAAGTCAATGCCAGCTACGAGGAGCCACCTTCACCCATCACTTCAATAGGCGAGAAGTTGTTGAAGACTTTTCAAGCTCAACCTGGATCATTTCATCAAACAACTACAGGAGACGTAGCGACACCTGAAGGAAACACAAAAGACTGCACGAGACACGGAGCAAAGCATGACTATTGAATCCGAGAACCCCTAGGGTAGGATGAGTCGTGTATCCCCTATGCGCAGTCGAGTCCGTATGATGGTTCGAATAGAACCATGATCGTGTGTTGCTTGTTTTTATTTGTTTGTGTTTTGATATCAGTCGCTCTTTTTGCCCTATGAAACAAGTACGTGACAATATCACCTTCCTTATCTTGATGCTTGTGCTTGGCTCTTTTGGCACTTGTTTGTTGCACCCGCACTATAGAACCCCCTTTAGGCATTCCCCTCCTCTATGCTACTTTTCCCTCTCATCTCTCTGTCCTTAACTGAAGATCGGAAAGACAAGGTACACCAAGGATTCTACATCGAAAACCACCTAGCACTGAAGAACTTTTCTACAGCCTCCTCGACCAAGTGAAACCCCGTAGTGTTATGTTTAACCCTCCAAACTAGAAACCCATTCCTAGACCCTTCAAGACTTCACGAGATACCCCAGCCAAAGTCCTTAACCATGTGCTTAAACCCAAAGAATTGCAAGAGAACCAGTTAAGCCTCTGTAAACCTTGCACAACACTGGGTTCATTATGGAACTAGTGGACATAGTGAATGAGCACATTATCATCCTAAGATAGTACCAGAACTGGTGATGCCATAGGGTAGACCAAACTGAGGATATATGAACAGAGGACACATGACTTGATGAGTATATATTCAAGACCTTGAGGAAGTATTGAGACTTTTGGTGGATTGTGAGGCTCCCATGTTGGTAGATGAACTTTGTGGGATCAGTTAATAGAGTAAAGTAACTCTCATTGCTCCTGAGTAAATTGGATTTAAATAGGAGAGCCTAGTGGAGTATAGATGCTGAGTAAGACTACATGGTTCGGAGTAAATTGGGATTTGACCGATAGTCTTGATCGTGATACCATGTTTCTCGGTGGATGATAAACTAGGAGATTGGATTAGTTGTCGGAGTTGATTTAGGGATCTATATACGCCTGACTTTGGAGTTTACTCGACCATGGTAATGGAAATTGGTGGACTGACTATAGTAAGGCTGGACCTTTTCAAGGATTATAGAATTAGAGGATATTAGAAGATCTTGTGGAACACCATAGAGATTGGATTTGTAGAACTACTGGATCATGTAGTGATTGGTGTAGTTAATGGGTTGTTGGAGTTGATTCATCGGAAGGAAACAAGATCTTGGAGTGGCTTGCGACGTGTTTCCTTAGGATAAATATGCTTTATCATAGACCTTGGAAGAATAGGTTGAGCACTTGGATTGTCACGTTCAAGATTAGCAGCTTGTATATTCTACCCATGGATTTTTAGGGGTAGACATACATATGAGTTTGGGGATTGTAGACATATATGATTTTGTTAGACCTCCTCCCTCGAGTCATGAGGATAATAATAGCATGAGTAATTATTGGAGCTGACATACATGAGATGGTACTTTCAGTGGTGTAAGGTGATCTGTTTGGAGGACTAGATAGAACAACTGGCATCTCAGGAACTGTGCTCCAGGATGGGATGATAAACATTCACTCACACACTAGAATCCCTTGAAACACTTAATCCTTACCAAGCCACATCATGGTCAGATCATGACCCTGGGTCTTGACTCTATGTCGGGAAGACCTTGGCCAATACTCAAATGTGGCCACCACCAATGCCTCAGCCCACTATACGTACCCCATATACTTCCTGGAGTACTTGGGAAAGTTAGGTCTCATCTATATTGGATGACATACTTGTCTACCCGAAGACAGAAGAAGAATCGTTCAGCTGGTTAAGTAACATCTGAAGACCGCCATGTCAAGGAGGAAGAACTATGTCAACCACCATCGTCAAGAAGTGAACTTCCGCGTTGAAGACCGTGCATATCTACAAACCACTCCTCTCTAAGTAACCTGTTGACACCTGATTTTGGCAAGATACAGAATGAAAGGGTTTCCAGCATGAGAAAGTTTCACGTCGCCGAATGGAACAACTTTGATGTTTAGACTATCGCCATTCGACCTCATCTCAGTGGCCGAAACTGTACTCCGAGTGACAAAATTTAGTGTTCTGAGTGCTTTTTGGCCTATTACGCCTTCAATATGATCTCAGATGAAGGAGCACTCAAAAGGAATTGTCTTCGTATCGTCAAGCAAATCGATTTTCATATATAAATTGCCTCGATCCGAGTTAGCATGCATCCTGGGGAGGTAAGACAAGATCAGGCTGTGTTTTGAGTCGGAAATCCGAGTGAAAAGGCTTATCATCTGAGTGAAAATTTCCCGGTCGAGTGAAAATTACCGGTCGAGTGAAAGTTTACTGACCGGATGAACTTATTATTATCCGAATAAAACTATAGTCATCCGAGTGAAATTGTCCTCCACATGAAAATATTCCGAGTGAAAAGATTACAATCGGAACGAAAACTTGCCGATCGAGTAAGATATTGCTTTCAGAGTGGAAATATAGTCATCCGAGTGGAAATATAGTCATCCGAGTGAAATTGTCCTCTAGATGAAAATATTCCAAGTGAAAAGATTACCATCGGAACGAAAACTTGCCGATCGAGTAAGATATTGCTTTCCAAGTGGAAATATAGTCATCCGAGTGAAAGATTATCTTCCGAGTGAAAAGGTCCAGTCGGACGGTCCGAGTGAAAGTTTCTAATATCCAAGTGGATGAGCTCGAATCCGAGTGAAACTGAACATGTGCCCGAAAGTTTATCAAGATGACCTCGGATGAAGAAGTGTTCAATATAGAAGTTATGCGCATCATCAAGACCGTAAACTTTGGTTTTGGAGTCATCATCATCAGAGATAGTATATGGCCTACAAATTCACTACGAGACTCGGATAATCCAGTCTACTGCAAGACCGAGTCCGACTGGAAGATAAAGATGACCTCGAGAAGTATTGAAGATGACCTTATTTGAAAAAGTAATCAACATGAGAGTTGTTTGTATCGTCGAGACGCACAAGTTATGATACTTGGGCCGTCTTGATCGCAGATCATATGCAAGCTTGGCGGCCCGCGCAAGGAGGAAGACAGAAGTTGGGCCAGATTCAGACTGAATCCGGGTTGGAATAGAACTAGGACTCTAGGACGTGAATTGATGTAATTTCTTGTAAGGAAAGACTAGATGAATCCTTTAATTGTACGGGATGTCCAGCCGCCTCTTATATATTGGGGGTGATGGCTGATTTAACAACACACAATCGAACAAATCAATATACTACTTTTTCACCTACGTTTTATCTCTCCACCATTTTTCTCTCTCGTTCTTCGCTGTTCTTCGTGTTTGAGAGCCACGAATCCTGAGGCTCTAGGGGCAAGCGAATCGACCTAGGGCAGCCCATAGCCGCCGCACTCCCTGACTGGGTCCCTCCCGGGGGTGTGGGGTTTTCGGGTCTGCAAAAGCGCCCGTCGACTGTCCTGCGTATCGCGCTGTCGGTCGGGTCTCCTTCGACGTGAGCTGCGGTGCATCACCCCCGGCGTCGAGGGTACATGTGACGTGTTCGTGTGTCAACACCCTTTTTGGCAACTCCGCTGGGGATCGAAGATCAATCGTCATCATCCACCATGTCCGATCTTCCCAAGCCATCTGAGGTAGACGCCGATAACATCATCAAGCCCAGCCTTGATGAGATATCGGCCGATCATCGCCAAGTCTATGAGGAGTACAAGAAGGCGCACGAGGAGAAGGACTTGCAGGAGTTCGTTGCAAAGTTCAAGAAGGATCGCCAAGGCAACATCACCCCGATTGAAGAAATCAAGTTCCCCGTCTTCAAGCTGAGAAGGTTAAACCCTCTGTGAGTACTACTTTTTATCCTGAGCAGTGGGCTGAGATTGAAAGTCGTATTGCTGATGGTAACAATCTAGTCTATCAAACTTCCATAGAAAATACTAATGCTCAGAGGAATATATCTCAGTCGTCTAGTGGTAATGATGGTGTAGCTGCTAGTGTGCAAAACCCTAATCTGGCTTTACCTATTGCATCGGCGCCTCCCGTGCCAATGACATATTATCCTACCCAAACAAATCAGATTGTGGATGCACCTATTAATCCTATTCTGAGCATGCCAGGTTCGGTGGCAACGCCGAACCAAACCCTACCTACAACTACATCCACTCGACCACTACCAAATTATGGGTCGACATACATGCCGCAATTCCTACCTACGGCCAGTAACCCTACTCCGCTTATGCCACTACCACAAGCTGCATCGTCCACTATGGATGATGGTCTAGCTAATCTTAGAGAGGAGATGGCTAAGATGCTTCAAGAGAATTTTGGAGTTGAGCTACCTCGGAATCGGATTTACCAAAAGCCGTACCCCGAGTACTTTGATGCCATCCAGTGCCCTCCAGGATATAAAATTCCATATTTTGTTAATTTTAATGGAGAAGGCACAAAAACCACATGGGAGCATGTTAGTCAGTATTTAGCACAATTTGGTGAGGCAGGCTCATTGAATGAATTGAAAGTGCGTTTATTTCCTTTATCATTAACCGGTACTGCATTTTCATGGTTTTCTTCTTTACCACATGGTTCCATTCGAGTTTGGTCGCAGCTAGAGCAGAAATTTCATGATCAATTTTATAGCGGCGACAATGAACTGAAGTTGTCACATCTAATATCGGTTAAACAGAAGCATGATGAATCGGTTTTCGATTACGTCAAGAGATTCAGAGAAACAAAAAACCGGTGTTTTAATTTGGTGATAACCGAGAGAGATTTGGCAGACCTAGTGCTGAGTGGTTTGAGAACTCCCATTAGAGAAAAGATAGAAGGTTATGAGTTCTTAAATATCAACCAAGTCTTACAAAGGGCTTTGGCTCAGGAAAGCCGAAGCAAAGATCTCAAAGAAGTGCATAGGTACAAAGTCGATCGTCCAAAGATGAATATGGTGGAATTTGATAGTGATCACTCGGACGATGAGGGTGATGTTTTTTCTACTGAATTTGTTTGGCCATCTTAGGCCAAACCATTTACTTGCAATGATCTGAAACCGATTCATAAGAATCGTAATGAAGAGATGAGGTTTACTTTTAACATTGCTAAGTGTGATAGAATATTTGATGATTTGCTGCAGGCTAAAATTATTAGAATATCTCATACTTTACTACCGTTTGAAGAGCTAAAACGGCGTGCTTATTGCAAGTATCATAATTCTTTTTCTCATGCTACTAACGGTTGCAACATTTTTTGACGACAGATACAATTGACCATTAATGACGGACGATTGAACTTTTCTGAGATGCAAGTTGATAAACATCCTTTTCCAATGAATACCATGGATTTGGAGGGGAAGAAGCTACTCATTCGGCCAGAGGTAGACCAACCTGCTAATAAAGCTAATGTCATTGTCGGGGAGCCCAGGAAAGACAAGGAGGACAACAAGGTCTTGGGGAGACAGGTTGTGCTTGGTAAGCAACCCGATGGCAAGGAAGTGATCAAAATTGCCATCAAGAATCCTACACTCGGGGGGCAACTACAAGTGCAAGAAAATGCTCGTGTGAGATTTGTCAAGCCCAAGAGTCCAGAAGTTGGCAAGTGGAAAAGGAATGAAGTTAAAGTACAGCGCATGCGGATCAAACCAACTTTTGATATGTTGCTGTCCAAATATGCCAATCAGTCGGCTGGTTCCAGCTCTAACCGGCCATCATACTTGAAGCGACCAAGGTCACCATCAGATGATATGTTCAGTCAGTATATGAAACCAAGTGGCTCAAAGGCGCTGTTTCCAGAAGAGCAGAGGCAAACCGTTTGGGACCGACTTGATTATTCATATAATGGAGGACTGAACATTGGTGACTATCAGTCGGCTGGTCAAAATGTGCAACCGAGTGGAAACTATCCTAGTGTAAGAATGCACCCAGTTGGAAGCTTTCCGAATGAGAAAATATGGATGGGTAGATTTCATCCAGGTAAAATCCATCCGAGTGAGTTCCATCCGAGTGGATTCCATCAGAGTGACATCCATCCGAGTGGATTCCATCTGAGTAAAAAAAGTGCGCCCGAGTGGAAATTTCATGCATATGGAAAGTCGAAAAGAATGGCGTGTTAAGTCACTGAGTGTTGCAACAGTTGAGTCGGGAAAAGGCAAGGAGAAAATGGATGTCGACTCACTTATCTTGGGCACCAAAACATTCCCCATACAGCAGCCGACTGAGCATAACCGCTCGACTGAGCCGATACTTACTATCGCGCCAAAACACTCGGCTAATGACCATGAAGCAAGCACCAGCCGAGTAAAGGTGAGAGATCCTAAATACACTCAGCCAAAGTGGTGTCCTCCAGGGCTAACAAAGACGCAGAAGAGGAAACTACAGAGGTTAAGGAGTCAAGAGATGGCAGAACATGAAGCCGAGAAGCAAAGGGATAAGTTGTTCAATGACACTGGGCCCATAGTGCCTGTAAAACAAGTGTGGAGGCCTAAACAAATACAAGATACAGCAGCTTTTACATCTACCACAGCCGCACCTGTGCCACCAAAAGAGGACGATGCAGTTATTACATCATCCACATCAACTAGTACTTCTCCTTCACTCGGACAGATTTCTGAATCGGTAGATGCACTCGAGGAGGAGGCTATGTTGGACTATGAGTCTACGCTGGTTCATTAAGGTATGGATACCAATATGGTACATTACTTGCTCGCTGAGTTTCGTGCTGTAGATGAAGAAGGGGAGGTGGCTCAGCTTGATTTTGGCCCTAAAAATGCAATATTCGAGAAGCCAAAAGAACCAGTAACGCATCTAAAACCATTATATCTCAGAGGTCATATCAATGGGTCGCCGCTCACTCGGATGCTTGTTGATGGTGGTGCTGTGGTAAATCTTATGCCCTATTCGGTCTTCAAGAAACTGGGTTTGCCTGATGAAGAATTGACCAAGACCAATATGGTGCTCAACGGATTTGAAGGCAAAGAGAAAACTGAAGCCAAAGGTGTAATGTATGTGGAGCTTACAGTCGGAAGCAAAACTTTGGCTACTACATTCTTTGTCGCTGAGGTGCGAGGTAACTACAACGTCATACAAGGCCATGATTGGGTTCATGCAAACCAGTGTGTGCCATCCACTATGCACCAGTTTTTGATTCAGTGGGTTGATGATGAAGTGGAAGTCATTCATGCGGATAACTCGGCCTGTGTTGCTTTGGCTGATGCATCGGTAGATTGGCAACATCCCAATGCTACTTCCTTGACGGGACGTGACTTACCAGAGTTTGATTTTCTCAGCGCGACCAAGAATGGTTTTGTGCCCATGTCTTTAAAGCCGACTGAACGCAATCAACTCCAAGGTATGATATGTTTAAATGGATTCTAGCTCTGAATGGTTACAAAAACGTCTGGTGAAATATCGGTCCAGCGAGAACGATATGTATGAGTCTATAGAGGAGTTGGATGACATGGATAAACTTGGACAAAGTTTTACATCGGCCGATCCATTAGAAGAGGTAGATATTGGAGATGGTTCAGTCACTCGACCGAGACGTTTGTAAACAAAAATTTGAAAGTCAATTGTAAAGCTAAGTTAATCGAGCTATTGAAAGAATATGTTTGTTGCTTTGCATGGGAATATCATGAGATGCCAGGTATAAGCCGAGAGCTAGTGGAGCATCGGTTACCTATAAAGGCCGGTTTTAGACCATATAAACAGTCGGCCAGAAAGTTTAATCCGAAAACATATGACCGGATAAAGGAAGAGATCGGTCGACTGCTTGAAGCTAATTTCATTCGACCTTGCAGGTATGCCGAGTGGATTTCTAACATTGTCCCAGTGGAGAAGAAGGGATCCGGCAAGTTGAGGGTGTGCATTGACTTCAGAGATTTGAATAGGGCTACACCCAAAGATGAGTATCCCATGCCAATAGACGATATGCTTATTAATGATGCTTCTGGACATAAGGTTATTAGCTTTCTAGATGGTAATGCCGGATACAATCAAATTTTTATGGCCGAGGAGGACATGTACAAAACGGCTTTCTGATGTCCTGGTTTCCTTGGTTTATTCGAGTGGACAGTGATGACATTCGGATTAAAAAATGCTGGAGCCACATATCAAAGGGCTATGAATTTGATTTTTCATGATTTACTCGGTATCATACTTGAAGTTTATATTGATGATATTGTTGTCAAATCGGATGCTTTTGAATCTCACTTGGCCGATTTGCGTTTAGCTTTTGAAAGAATGAAAAAGTATGGAATGAAGATGAATCCTTTGAAGTGTGCTTTTGGCGTGTCAGCTGGCAAGTTTTTGGGTTTCATTATTCATGAAGATGGCATAGAGATTGATCCCAAAAAGATAGAGGCTATACAGAAAGTGGAGGCTCCAACATGCAAGAGAGATATGCAAAAGTTCCTTGGCAAGGTCAAATATTTGTGAAGGTTCATAGCTAATCTATCAGGGGAAGTTGATGCATTTACTCCTATCCTTCATTTGAAGAATGATGCTGATTTCACTTGGGGGGCAAAACAGCAAGAAACATTTGATATGATCAAGAGTTATTTGTGCACTCCTCCGGTGATGAAAGCACCCAAGCATAGGGAACCCTTCAGGCTTTACATTGCAGCGGACGAAGGAGTTATTGGTGCTGTTTTGACTCAAGAAACCGAGGGAAAAGAGCATGCTATTACATATTTGAGCAGACGCTTATTGGACGCCGATACAAGGTATACAATTATTGAGAAACTATGTCTATGCTTATATTATGCTTGCACAAAATTGAGACATTATTTAGTGCCGAGTGCTTGTATAGTAGCTTGTCAAACCGATGTCATTAAATACATGTTGCATAGGCCAATTCTTAGTGGTAGAATTGGCAAGTGGGCTTATGCTTTGATTGAATATGATTTGGCTTATGAATCTCTAAAATCCATGAAAGGCCAAATTGTTGATAATTTCATTGTTGAACATCGGATTAATGACAAGCATGATGTTCATATGAACCTTGTTTCATTAGTACCATGGAGATTATACATTGATGGTTCAGTTTGTAGCAATGGCCAAGGTGTTGGTATTGTTTGTATATCTCCTCATGGTGCTATTTTTGAAGCCTCATGCCGCTTAGAATATTTTTGCACAAACAATCAAGCCGAATATGAAGCATTGTTATTCGGCCTAGAGATGTTACTTGCTATAGGTGTTACACATATTGAGGCTTACGGTGATTCGTTACTAGTGGTGCAGCAAATATCCAGAGTCTTTCAGTGTTTGGACGAATCACTTAATGTTTATCTTGATAAATGTCTAGATATAATTTCTACTTTGGATTGTTTTAGCATTGCACATATATCTAGACATGACAATTGGAAAGCAAATGAGTTGGCACAACAAGCATCTGGATATCATGTTGATCATGGCATGTTTCATATCTCTCAAAGACTGATGTCTTGTCTTGCCAATATGGGAGGGGCCGAACCCGAACCCACTGATTCGGCCATTAACAGATAATCCCGACTGGCGGAAGCCCATTGTTGATTACTTGTGCAATCCGAGTGAAAGGGTGGACAGGGCTGTTCGGCGTATGGCTTTCAAGTATACAATGAGAGATGATGGTCTTTATCGCCGAACAGTCGATGATGTTCTTCTAAAGTGTTTGGACGAGGACCAGGCAAGAGTTGCTATGGGAGAAGTACATGAAGGTATTTGTGGCACTCACCAGTCGGCTCCCAAGATGAAATGGTTATTGCGACGTGCTGGGTTTTATTGGCCGACTATGATTAATGATTGCTTCAGATATTATAAAGGGTGTGAAGATTGTAAAAAGTTTGGTGATATTCAATTGGCTCCTGCTGCTATGTTACATCCTATTATCAAACCATGGCCTTTCAGAGGTTGGGGTTTAGATTTCATTGGACAAATCCACCCGTCTTCCTCAAAAGGGCATCGATTCGTATTAGTGGCAACTGATTATTTCACTAAATGGTCTGAAGCAGTACCTCTCAAGAACATGACACATTCGAAGGTAATTCATTTCATAACCGAACACATTATTCATAGATTCGTTATTCCTCAAACGTTAACTACAGATCAAGGTTCATCTTTTATGTCACACCAAGTCAGAGAGTTTGCCGAATCTTATAATATAAAGTTGCTCAATTCCTCTCCGTATTATGCCCAAGCTAATGGACAAGCCGAGTCTAGCAATAAAATTTTAATCAAGCTTATCAAGAAGAAGATTGAGGATAATCCGACGAGATGGCATGAGTTGTTGTCTGAAGCTTTATGGGCACATAGAATTTCAAGGCATGGTTCTACGAAGGTAACTCCATATGAGCTAGTATATGGTCAAGAGGCTGATTTACCAGTGGAGATAAATTTGAATGATTTGAGAATAGCCAAACAAAATAATTTATCGGCAGTAGACTTTTATAACTTAATGATGGACAATATTGATGAGGTTGCCGATAAACATTTGGCTGCTTTAAAGGCCATAGAGAGAGATAAGTTGAGGGTGGCAAGAGCTTACAATAAGAAAGTCAAGTTGAAGAATTTTCAAGTTGGTGATCTCATCTGGAAAGTGATTCTACCGTTTGGTTCAAGAGATAGGAAATTCAGGAAGTGGTCTCCAAGTTGGGAAGGTCCTTTTAGGATTACAAGAATAGTTCCCGGAAACTCATATTTGGTGGAATCCATACAAGGGACGGTGCTACCTAGAGCTCTCAATGGCAAATACTTGAAGAAATACCACCCGAGTGTGTGGCAAGAAGCCTAAATAGGCAATGAACGATATACGATTATCTCCCTTAGCACAAACCTGGCCGATACATAATTATCGCCCTAACAAAATAAATGGCCGATGGAGTGTTGACATCGTCCTTAGAATGAACACCATGCATATTATTTTTCGGCATGCAAGATTTGCCGAAAAACAGGGGGGGCATGTGTTGACACCTGATTTTGGCAAGATACAGAGTGAAAGGGTTTTCAGCATGAGAAAGTTTCACGTCGCCGAGTGGAATAACTTTGATGTTTAGGCTATCGCCATTCGACCTCATCTCAGTGGCTGAAACTATACTCCGAGTGACAAAATTTAGTGTTCTGAGTGCTTTTTGGCCTATTACGCCTTCAATATGATCTCAGATGAAGGAGCTCTCTAAAGGAATTGTCTTCGTATTGTCAAGCCGATCGATTTTCATATATAAATTGTCTCGATCTGAGTTAGCATGCAACCTGGGGAGGTAAGACAAGATCAGGATGTGTTTTGAGTCGGAAATCCGAGTGAAAAGGCTTATCATCTGAGTGAAAATTTCCCGGTCGAGTGAAAATTACCGGTCAAGTGAAAGTTTACTGACCGGATGAACTTATTATTACCCGAATAAAAATATAGTCAACCGAGTGAAATTGTCCTCCAGATGAAAATATTCCGAGTGAAGAGACTACAAACGGAACGAAAACTTGCCGATCGAGTAAGATATTGCTTTCCGAGTGGAAATATAGTCATCCGAGTGGAATATAGTCATCCGAGTGAAATTGTCCTCTAGATGAAAATATTCCGAGTGAAAAGATTACCATCGGAACGAAAACTTGCCGATCGAGGAAGATATTGCTTTCCGAGTGGAAATATAGTCATCCGAGTGAAAGATTGTCTTCCGAGTGAAAAGGTCCAGTCGGACGGTCCGCGTGAAAGTTTCTAATATCCGAGTGGATGAGCTCGAATCCGAGTGAAACTGAACATGTGCTCGAAAGTTTATCAAGATGACCTCGGATTAAGAAGTGTTCAATATAGAAGTTATGCGCATCATCAAGATGGTAAACTTTGGTTTTGGAGTCATCATCATCAGAGATTGTATATGGCCTACAAATTCACTATGAGACTCGGATAATCCAGTCTACTCCAGGACCGAGTATGACTGGAAGATAAAGATGACCTCGAGAAATATTCAAGATGACCTTATTTGAGAAAATAATCAACATGAGAGTTGTTCGTATCGTTGAGGCGCACAAGTTTGATATTTGGGCCGTCTTGATCGGAGATCATATGCAAGCTTGGCGGCCCACGCAAGGAGGAAGACATAAGTTGGGCTAGATTTAGACTGAATCCGAGTTGGAATAGAACTAGGACTCTAGGACATGAATTGATGTAATTTCTTGTAAGGAAAGCCTAGATGAATCCTTTACTTGGACGGGAAGTCCAGCCACCTCTTATATATATTGGGGGTGATGGCCGATTGAACAACACACAATCGAGCAAATCAATATACTACTTTTTCATCTACATTTTATCTCTCCACAGTTTTTCTCTCTCGTTCTTCGCTATTCTTCGTGTTTGAGAGCCGCGAATCCCGAGGCTCTAGGGGCTAGCGAATCGACCTAGGGCAGCCCATAGCCGCCACACTCCCTGACGGGGTCCCTCCCGGGGGTGTGGGGTTTTCGGGTCTGCAAAAGCGCCCGTCGACTGTCCTGCGTATCGCGCTGTCGGTCGGGTCTCCTTCGATGTGAGCTGCGGTGCATCACCCCTGGCGTCGAGGGTACACGTGACGTGTTCGTGTGTCAACAGAACCAAGCATTTCCATGACAAGGGAACCCACACTAAGATTCACCGGCCCTCTTCGAGATCACTCCAAGATTTAACAACCCCCTCTGAGTCACTACAAGACAAAGAGCAGATGGCTACGAGCTAGAGTTACCACCTGACTCACCCACTGTGCACAGCGTTTTTCCACACGACACTACTCCAGAAACATTTCCAACTTCCTAACTAGCCCGGTCTCTACAAGGACATCGATCACCGAGCCATCGACCTCTAGCCCAATATGACCTATCCGAGAGACCATTAGCAACCTGGATCAAGCAGAACGTCATACACGAAGCCACATCATCAAGTACTTTAAGGTTCAATGGATCACCACACGGAAGAAGAAGCTGTATGAGGACGTGAAGACTACCCCAGATCCAAGTTTCCATACTCCTTTCCGTGCCTAGTTTGGGAATCTCGGGGACGAGATTCTTGTAAGGGGGGTAGGTCTGTCACACCCTGATTTTCATGCCACAACACCTAAGCTAATAAATCATGATAAATTGTTGTTTGACAAAAACTTTTGAGTATTTGGTCTTTGCTTGATTTGATCTTTGTCTGCTGTTTGCAAGTGCTCTAAAAATCAAATAAATCCTCCAACTCTTATACTCCTTATCCTTGATCCAAAAACCTTGCCCAATGATCATGCCATGTGTATAGGACATAAAAATAATTTCTTACAAAAATAATTTGGCCAAATAGTATTTTCAAAAATTAGTTTTCCAAAAACCCCTGAATTGAGATTTGCACTGCAAGTACTTAATTAAGGGCAGTAAAAATCTTTCCAAAAATATCTTTGACTCCTGTTAGATATAGGATACCCAGAAACCATAAAAATATAATTTTAAAAGTTATTTTACTATTTTATTTAAAGGCTTTTTCTTAAGGCCAGAAATGTTCTTTAATAGGTTAAAATTATTTTTAATCTTTAAAAATATTTGGGAAAATTAGGGAGACTCAATGGACATATATTTTCCATATATAAGAGTTTCAACACATGGTCATGTTCAAAATATGGGTCAAATCCCTCAAAAACCCTTTCTGGATATTTCAAGCTTTTGAAATATTTACAAGGAAATATTCTCCACAAATTCCAAGAAAATTCTGGCATGTCACATATGACATGTTTGATGATCTTGACAAGTATCATGTCATGGGGAATAGTATAACCCCATGAAAACCCCTCAAAACCATTTCCGTCCATTTTGAAGTTTGAGCAACTTTACATTGGCAAACATGTCCAAATGTTCTCAAACCTTGTGAACATGCTCAAATGGTCTAACAATTCATCTAGAGCAAATGGCACAAGTTGGATCAAATGTTATCTTGATCAAAGAGCCCCAAAACCCTTCCTGTCCAGAACCAAATTTGAACAACTCTACATTGGCAACTTTCTCCTTTTGATCTCAACTTTTGTGGACATGTTCACAACCTCAAATGATGAAACTAGACCAAGTGGTGCATCAAGGAGAACAGATTTGCATGACTAAATCTTGGGAAATCCTTTTCTGTTGATTTCTAGGGTTTACAAAAGTTGCATTGGCAACTTTACCCAAATGAGCCCAAACATGGTGGAAGGCCCTAATTATATGTGCCATTTCACCCTGTGGAGTCTCATGAAAAATGGAAATCATCTACTTGCCCAAACCAGCATTAAACACCTTCTGCCACTTTACCAAAATCCCATTTTTGGCCTCTTCCACTAATCTCCATGGACTCTACTTTTTACCAAAACCCCTCCTAGCCCCCCTCTAGCACCTGGACACTTTTCTGCCCGAGGAAGCAATGATGGAGGGGGGAAGAACTCCACTTTTCTACTCTGGGCAACAACATTTCCACTCTCTCTCAACTCCCTCTCCCCTCCAGTGGATCCCCAGGGCATCCAATGCAATTGCCGCATTGTTTACTCCCCCTTACAGCTGCCAGACATAAGTGGGCGCATGAGGACGCGAGAAAAAGCCGCGGGTGTCGGCCATTTGCGCGCTCTGGAGCATGTCAGCGTGCTCCCGACCGTTGATGCCGCGTCCCCCGACCACCTCGAGCCTCCCCCTCGCGCCAGTCGAGGTCCTCGACGTCTGCAAAACGACAGCCGTGCATGCCCCCTCCTCTTTCTTCCTCCTGCTGCCTCCTCTCGCACGCTCACCAGCCGCCCGAGGGCTCCAATGGGCAGCCTCACACACGCGACGCCTCTGACCCGTCCCTGCTCCCTCTCTCCCTTCCTGGCGCCCTACACCACCCCCACGAGCACCGAAGACAACCCCTCGCTCTCTCCCCTGGCCACTCGAGCCGTTGCCATGGCCCTCGTGTGCCGCGTCCACGTGAGCCACGGGACGACTATTTAAGGCCACCCCCGAGCCCCCTCTCTACTCCTTTGGCTCTCTCTCCCTCCCGTGCACCCCTGGACTAGCCCACACCTCTCCCCATGTCCTCCGTTCACCGCAATGGCTGGAGCGCCGCAGTCGGGCTCCGCCTAAATTCGGGCTATCCCGAGTTTCGCCTCTCTCCCTAGCCACTCCAGTGCCCCCTCGCCCCGCACTCCATTCCCTCCTCCCCGCGCCTGCCGCGCAGTGCCAAACCTCGCCGACGGCCTCCTCCATGGCCACCCAAGCCATCGCCGCTGCAGCCCTCCACGGCATGCGTGCAGCACATGGATGGGTGCGGCGTGGCCTCCTGAGCACGCTGGTGGGCGGGGCGTCGCCGGAGACGCTCTGTAGCCCCGGCAATCGCCGGCGGGAGCCGCTCCTCCCCGTGGCGAGAGCGCGCGTGGGAGGTTCAAGGCAACCTATAGCGGGGGCCCGCGCATCAGCGACCCAGTGGGCCGGCCCCGCCGTTTAAGTGGAAGCGGCTTCAGAGAAGACGCCGACGTCGCCTGTCAGCCTCAAGATGGCCGAGCCACTGGGCCGCCCAAGTCCATGGGCTTATGCTGCACCAGCAGTCAGATAGGTATAAATCCCCCCTCCTTTGTCTTTTTCATTTTCCTGAAAATTGTAAAATCTCCCAAATATTCATATTACCTCCAAATTTGATGATTCAAATTTCTAGTAACTCATAAAATCATGGTCTATCTCATGGAGCAATGTGCTCATTTTTCCAGAAACTGTTTCTTCACAAACATTTATCAAATCTTGTTTTTCCATTTCTGTAGTGAACATTAGAAATTAGAGAGAGCCCATTTTTGATCAAAATTCCAGGGTTTAAAATCCTAGATGTCCATAAGTTCAAAACTTAGTTTTTGAACATTTTTAGTAACACTTTCTGTATCACCTCAAATAATGGTCTATTTCTTCATGTATATCCAACTTTGCAAATTCATAGAGAAATCATTTGAACTCCAAACCCACTGAAACCAAATCCTAGATGCTTCTAAAATCATCCTTTGTTAAATGGGTGCCCTTTCTCATTTTTCAAAAAATATATTTCTGTACACTTCTTGCAAATCCATAAACCCCTTGATTACATCATATCAAGATGTTTAGAAATACCCATTGGTCCAATGCTAATGAAATCACTCTGGTTATTTTTCATATAACCAGAAGACTTGAAGACTTTAATGAACCAGGCTAGTAGCCCTTTGACCATGACACCCCTCTTGTTCATCGATACCCTTTTTTCGATTGCACGATAATGAAATATGATGGTGGTAAACTTGTTGTGAACCACCACATGATGCATACCCCTACTTATGACCTTACCTTGTTCATGAATGCATTTTCAAGAGACTAGTTGATGCATAATGATGCATGTGTACCATGAACTCGTCGTGGTTACATTCTTTCGAAAACCCCTTCGGGTGCCCCTAATGCCCTTGGGAGATGTTGAACTAAGGTCACCACTTGAGGAAGAAGTGGTGTAAAATCAAGAGAGCTTCGGAGTGTGTAAAATGATGGATTAGATTTATGTGTGATTACCGTCCCAACCAAACATGTGCAACCACTCTACCCCTTTATGGGACAGGGCACTATTGATTACTTGGACTGATACTAGCATGGTTCCCACATTACTAGTGACGGGGGGTGACTTGAGGTCACTCCAGGGACGGGGTCGTGCTTGGATAGGCGGCCATGACTGTTTTCATAGTGCACCCAACACACCGTTGGTCCCTTTGTGAGAAAGGGCAGAGTCCCGTGATCTTTTGCTTATACACGAGTGCCGTGTATCAACGAGTGGACCCTATGTTAGTGTCGTCTAGGGAAAGGTAATGATCGGGTGCTTCCCCCGAGTATTTGAGGTACTGCGGGATCGTGGATGACACGAAAGCTTCCCGGATCTTGTGGGTAAAGTGCACAACCTCTGCAGAGTGTCAAACTATTCGAATAGCCGTGTCCATGGTCATGGACAGTTGGGAGGTGCTACTTAAACTATGTCCAGAAATTTTACAATCTAGGTGCATGTGTGTGTGGAAAGGAACTAATTGTGTCAAGGTGGTGACTTGACATGCTGAATGAAATGGCATTGATTCAAACTCTACTTATATTGATATCTGTAACCTGTTCTCAAGTTTACCCATGTTTATTGATGCATGTCTCACAAGTTGATATGACATCTCTACTAGCTTGAAGCTAGGTTGCTTACTTGTTATACAACTGCATTGTTACTTTGAACCAAATCATGGGTTGCTTGCGAGTATATTCAAAGTACTCATTGGCTTGCCACTGGTTATTTTATTGGCCAGGCATGAAAGAACAGGATATGATGAAGAATACTTCAGTGACGAACACGCGAGCTAGGACGCTTCCATGTCAGAATGCCTGTAGGGTTAAGGCAGATGGCATGGGTCCAAGTTATCGATGAAGATTTCCGCTGCGAAGTTATACTCAAGACTTGACCATAATGGTCCTACTTGTGTAATACGGTATGTATGGATGTAAGACTCTTGTTATTCAGCTTCTGTGTGTTCAGTGAGCGTTGATCTCAGGGATCACTGTACACGTGCATTCGGTGATCGCGACTTATGAGTCGGGGTCCCCACAGTTTTGCGGTACACCAGACCCGTCCCAATGAACAGGATGCCGTTTCGAACGTGGCCGGTCGAACACAAGGCCGTTTCCTACGTTTTGTGGTACGCCAGGCCTCGTTTCCATCGGTTGTACCATCCAACCCAGTTGGCTCCCACACTTCCTTGCGTGCAAAGATATAGCTGGTGGGTCCGAGCTGTCAGCGGCGGTAACATTTTTTCACGAAATACAGAGGCCCTTTTGGTGGGTCCCTGATGTCAGGTGGAGGAATCATTATTTTGCGCATAATAAGGAAGCATTTCCTTGCGTGCGGCCGTGGACCCAGCTATCGGCCTCTCCACGTACAGTCCACTTCAGATGCATGTCGGTCGTTGACCACGTTAACCAGGCCGCGCTGAGAGCACCAGGGCTGTGGACGACGGCGAGGCCTACGAAGGGTATGACATGGAGGCAGGGTAGACTCGGTAGTTATTTCCAACGCGGAGGGGAGTACGACTGTACGAGGGTTTACTGGTTCGTCTGCCGTCGCCGGAGAATAAAAGCAAGTGTGGGTGAGTGTAGCGACCCGACCTCAGACGGTCAAGCCTCTGTGTATCTGTGCCATCCCTGGATAAGTATGCTGGCACGCACAGTACATCAATGTATATATCAAAGTGCAATCACATGTATAAATAACGTAAAACTGATATATACCTCATAAGACTCAGCGGAAACAATCAAACGGGTGTGGAGTCCCATCAACGCCATCGGCAGGTTGAGTGTAGACCGTAACCCTGTATCGTAACTCTTACTCGTCAAGGAAAATATCTGCAACATGATACGTTGCAGCCGTGTAGGTCAGTACATTGAATGTACCGGCAAGAATCACAATAAGAGAAAACAGATGATAAACTATACTATATGCAGTATGGCTTTGTGGCTCTGTATCTGAGTTTTGTTTGCGTAAAAGCTGGTTTTTATTTTCCCTATATCAAAGGAATAAATGAAGTCTGTACTATAGAGTTTTCTATCATGACATGGTTCCGCCAACCGATGTCTCATAGCCCAAATCATCATAAGTTGCCCACAATTAAGTTATCATCCGTGTTGAGAGTTCCAGATAGATCCAAGTCCAGATGCTCAAATTGTCCGTAATCGGGACACGGCTAATCGATTAGGTTTAAACCTCTCGCAGAGGTTTGTACACTTTACCCGCAAGATTCGATCCTCTTTTACGCTCTCGCACTTCGTGGTGTTTGAGAACAAGACGATCAAACATGGTCTTCCAAGAGTTCCTCGACCACCGTCCGGTGCTCATCCAATCCTACCGTAGTTCTACATCTGCTAGCACCGCCCCAGCCAGAGTCACAACTAAGGTCAACCAAGCCAGAGCCCATAGTGACTTGCGGTTGCACAGTAAGCTTCCGGGCATGAAGTATTCTTCCGTCTCTTTGAGTCTGGGTGAAGCTTTCCGCAAGACGCCATGGTGCTTCTCCATGCATCCCGCCAACCACTGGTTTCTCCAGGTGCCCACAACCGCCCTTCACCCAAAGAGTGTGTATTGAATTCTTGTCTTGAGTCTTGAAGTCTTGAGGCCTTGAAGATGCAGTCCTTGCAGATTCCATCATGGAGTTGTCGCCATTGACGAGAATCCTCCATTCTCACACCACTCCCGAGTACTCATACCAAACCCCGCCTACTATAGCGTAGCATTAAATAAAATATCGCCCGGGCTTGGTAACAGGGGGTGGGTTCCTACCTCATGCATACTACTCAACTACAAGGATTCAATAACACTACTTGAGGGGTGGTTGCAAAGATGTCACTAAATGCAATAAAACATAGGCAGGAAAGCATGGTCAAAGTGAACTTGCCTTGTTGACGATCTTCAAAACTAGGGATTCAGATAGCAAGCTCCAGACTCGGAAATTCTACCGAGGCAAACAATAACTATAATAAGCATATAGCATGAGGTCACTTAACATAGCAACATAGTAACATAACACACCAAACAAACAATTCAAAACCCAAAGGAAAACTCAAAGAAAACCAATTCAAAGTTTTTCCTACTTCAAGCAACAACTAAAATAGTTTTATTTAATAAAATTTTCTCAACATAACCTAATCATGGTTTTAGGTTAACTTAACATAAAAGATTTCACTAATCAACTAGGAGCAAAAAGAATTAATTTAAAACCTATTATGAAACTCTTATTAGGCCTAATCCAATTTCTATTAAGAAAATAAAATAAAACTTTTATTAATTATAAATAAAAGTTCATCTATTAGAGTGACAGAAACTAACCTAGAATAATCAATCACAAGTTAAAAATAAATTTATTTACTAATTAAAATATTAGGAAAAACAGGAGCTAGTTAATTAATTAGGATTAATAAGATTCTGCTTAAATCTATTTATTTATTAATCCTAAAATACCCAAGTGAGTTTTTATGGTTTGGCAATGTTAAAATAAAGTTGGGACAAAAGAATCATCCAAAATAATTTTTCTAACTCAAGTTATAGCAGATTTACTATTCTGACTAAAACTAAACTAAAGCAATTTTAATTAATTTTAACATAGCTAAACATATATTCTACAGAAACTACATAAAATTTGCAAACCAACAAAAAAAGAATCACCTAAAAATATTAAACAGAATAAAAGATATGAATTTTTCAAAACAGAAACTATTCTATTAAAACAGAAAAACATAAATAAAAGAAAAAGGCCTAATGGGCCTAAACTACGCACTGTGCGTCAAATAGCCTAAACGGGCCTAGGGTTAAACTAAAACGAGCCGGATAAATTAAAATAAACCTAACTAAATGAACCGTAACGAACCGGGCCGGTTTTCTAAATAAAAACATACCCCTTCGGGGTCTAATCTTAGCCGTTGGTGGCGATCGGACGGGGAGTCTCCCATGACATTATCAAGGCGTCCGACGGCGGCGGGCGGGCGACGAAAAGGGCGAGGGCTCCGGCGTCGGTGAGGTCGGGGAGTGGCCGGCCGTGTGGGAGCTCGGGAGGGGTTGGTGGAGTCGGGGTGGTCGGGAGGGCTAGGGCGGCGACGGCGATGAGAAAGGCGGTGGCGAGAGCTTGGCCCGTGAGCTCGAGCGAGAGGGAGAGGGGTCCGCGAGAGCTGGGGGGAATGGGGTGCGGGCGACGGCTTAAATAGCTGGGGCCTGCGTCGGGTAAGGGAGGCGATCGGGAGGGATCGGCATCCGGATACTTCGGATCCGCGATCTGCAAGTGACGGCGTGGCGTGGGGAGGAGGAAGAAGGGCTGGTCCCACTGCCGAGAGAGAGAGAGAGGTGCGGGCGGGCGGGCGGCCGGGCGTAAGGGGTTCGGGCGAGGGGAGTGAGGCCGGTTCGGTCGGGCGCTGGCTGGCCTCTGGGCCGCTCACCGGGCCGGTGGTGGGGATTATGGCACTGGCTGGGCAGGGGCTCTGGCCGGCGCTGGGGGGTTTTCCTTTTTTGAATTTATTTTTTAAAATAAAACAAAACAGAGTATAACTTTTAAAATATAGATATTTTATATAGGGTATATATATACCAAAATGATCAGGAATATTCCTTTCATTTGAACATTTTTCCAAAGGAAAATCCAAACTTTATAAAAATCCATTTTTTAAATTCAAAATAAAATTCAGATTTGAATCCAAAACTTTTGGCATTGTTTCCTCTGATATTTTTGGAGTGTCATGTTTGCTCCTCTCATACTTTTGATCAAGTATTTATCGTGCATAGTTTTTGAAATGATTCCTACTTGCCAAAGTTTGAATTCAAATTCAAAACTCAAAATCCTCTCAAACTTCAAATGGCACTTTCAAATGACTTTCAACTTGATACTTTATTACTTCCAACTCATATTTCACATAATTGAAGAAGTCATTTTATCTTCCCTCATGAAAATCATTGAGTTGCATAAAGCTTTGAATTTGAAATATTCTCAAATGAAATTCAAATCTTTTCAAAACCCTTTTCATTTCAAATGGAGGAAGTCATGTCATCTTCACTCTAGGTTTTGGTGTTGGAATGAATTTGAATTCATTGGGATCCAAAAGGCAAAGGAGAAAGTTTTGGGAAAGTCATTTCATTCCCTCTCATTCAACTTTCAAAAGTTTTCAAATTTCACTCAGTTTCACTCATTCAATCAAACCAACAATCAGACAACAAGCATAGTTATTTATTTAATATAACATTCCAAAATTTGAAATTTTGGGATGTTACAAACCTACCACACTTAGAATGAATCTCGTCCTCGAGATTCGAAGAGGCTAGCAAGAAAGGGTTAGGGGTTGGGGGTCTTCTAGCAAATGTTCTGGTCAGAAAGGTCAGGTGGGCTACCACACTCAAAACAAGGTTACAGTTCCAATAAACTCAGATACTTCCTCTGGAGGGCTGACAATGTATATCTTACAACAGCTCCTTCATTAAAGTTCTTCTGTCAGAAGCATAGAGTTTTCCTCAGAATCTTGGGTCGGTTCTTCAAAGTTGTGGTTCGTCCGAGACTGGCTCTTCTTAGCTGATAGGCTCGTGTCCATTCTAGACAACTTTCGAAATACTCATGGTGGTCTACAATTTATGGTTTCTCCTGCAGAAAACGGTCTAGGTTGAACCTCACCGTATAACCTACGATTGGCATCGCCATTTCACGTAAAGGGTTCCATCGTCCTACCATTCTATGGTTTTAGGGCTTATAGCGTCGACACTCTTCAAAGGTTTTCAAGTCTCTCGATTTTCCATCAACATATGATAGTTCATGATAGAAGTCTTCGTATGGGGCCAATCCATCCCGTGCTTGAATCATTACCACATACGTAAACAAAGTGAATCACGATTCTAACACTTGGGCATACTCACAAGCATTGCAGAATTTCTCTTGTCCTCGAATTGGGTTCGAGTAAATCCATGGTTTCGCAAGCCAAACAAAACATCTATCGTAATTTCACCACTCTTAGGTTTTTATGTAATCTCCCACGTAAACGTATGCTGATTGGACTGCTGATTCCTCCAATTTATTCCTTTATCAAGGTTATATCAGTTTCTTTCAAAATCCTCGGCCTGTGGGTTATGGCCCACTTCAACACTAGTGCAGCTTTAACTCATCCTTGGAGTAACTCTCTTGTTACACCTCCTTTAAATCCAGAGTACTGCTTTCTTCACACCATCATATCAAAAGCAAAATTCCAACTTATTTTGTCCAGCTTCCTTCTATGGACCGTCATGGATAACACATTTCTTTCTTCATCGATCATGTGGTTTTACAGAGTACTATGACCAAAATAAATGCACAAGTTTATCCATAACATCTCATTATTCTCATATCAATCTTTCATTACATCCTTAATCATTTTTTTGTGAATCCAAATTCCAAAAAGTTTATTACAAATGCTGCCACCCACATGGTTCGGTATGGTCAGACATTACTTCCAACTTTATTCATTTTTCCTCCTTGAGGATTCTTCGGTCCCACTGGAATTGTGCGACATGTGCCTTGAATTCTTCAATCTTCTGTTTCATTGTGGTGGCCTTGAGCTTCACCTCCATCATCTCTGCATGCACTTCGCTTAGGTATTCCTGAGTATAACGGAGTCTTGCTTCAAGTATTTCTCCGATCCGGCGATGGCTTCCATGGCTGCTTCACGAACAGCATCGAAGAAAGTTGCTTGTGGCACACGTGAAATGAAAAAGAACTGCCCTGGCCATCTTTGGGCAAACTCCTTTCAAATGGTGGAGGTGTACCTCCACATACCAAAGTTCCACTCCCTTTGCATGAAGGGGTAGCCTTTGTAGACTGCATCTCCTTCAAGGTGAATATGCTTCATCATGTCCTTCAGATCTTCGGTAGTCATGATCACTTGTCGTGGTCATGATCGCTTCCGACCTTTAAGGAAAGACTCAGAAGGGTCGCCATCTGCAGTTGTGAATCAGAAATGATGCTCGTAATAAGGTACATATCTCCTGGGGCACACATTCATATCATCCAAACAAAACTTCAAACTAAATTTCCAATTTCCCGTTTATGCATCACAACTCACTTTCTTCCATGTTCATCCAGATTATTAATTCCCAAAGATAAAATATAACAACTCCTTAAAGCCTTTCAGCATGTGACATTACAACTTTATTGAGTCATGAACTATTACAATCTCAGAGTAATCTATTACATAACTCAACTCATTGAGCTCATGAAAATGAAATTGCTTTCTACTACTCTTATTATCCATTCCAACTACTCAACTCCAGCTTTCATCTTGTCAGAACATTTAATAGCATAATGTCCTGCCTCCTTGCAGCGAAAACAAATGACTTCCGACATGTCTCGGGGCTTCTTTGTGATTATGCGGGCTCCTTGGATTCTTGGCTTCTTTTCTGGACATTTACTAGCGTAATGACCTAAATCCTTGCACTTGTAACAAGTGATATGACTTAGGTCCTTCTCTGCAAAAATTGCGTTGTTCTCGGGTTGCCTTCCTTTTCTCTTCCTGGATTTCTCTGTAATGATCGAGTTTCTATCTCCGGGGTCAAACTTCACTTCATTGCCGGGAAATATCCTAGATACTCCTTTCTTTCCTTGGTGCAATCTCGTGAAAAATGTCCTTCTTCTCCACATGAATAGCGTGCATTGAGTAAAATCTGTTGAGACCTTCTCCATCCAGGTCTTCAACACTTTCATTCATTACTGGTTCTTCTAGTTCTTCCTTGAGGGCTTCTTTCATTCCATCTTCCTGCTTCGGAATAGTTTGTTGCACCGTGGAGTAAATGTGACACTGCACCGGGTAGTGGGTGGTTCCTTCACACAGGAAGCAAGTCACCTGGCTAGTTGGGCATTCCTTAGCTGAGTGTTTCTCCTCACAATGTGGGCATCCATCTTTGTGTTCCTCCTGGGTGTGTCCTATTTCTCCGCAAATCTTGCAGGCACAAGGTTTACTTCTTGGTGTATCATTGTGCTTCTGGATAAGACGTGATCTCATCAGGGTCTTCTTGAATTCCTCCCAAGTTCTTTCTCATTTAAATGCTTGTATGGCTTGATGCATGTTCCACCAGGTTGCAGCACTTTCTGTAAAGTACTGAAGAGCGTACTGGACCTCATACTTCCTTGAAACCAAATTGCTCCCGAAGTGTTTTTCCATGTTCTGCATCCATAGCTCTGCCTCCGGCTGAGTCTTCGGTCCAAAGAATATCAGTCCAACTTCATTCATCATCTATGGGGTTCAAAAGTTTTGGGATGAGATATGAGAGAGGTGGGGAGGGATACACACACAATACAACATTTTTTTTCAAGAAACGAGTTTTTCTTTGTGGCTGTCAGAGAAACATCAAACAAATGACAGCTCACAAATCATCGTATCTAACGTAAGTGTATAACAGGGGTTTGGTCTTCTAAAGGTCTAATAATTCTTCAGATCCTTTCAAGTCTTCGGAGTCTTCAACTGTTCTAGCTTCTAATACATGGTGAAATCCTCTTTACTCTGAAGGGGTCATCAGTTCTCCGATATCAAATCCTTCTTGAGCGCCTTCATTGATCCTCCGGGTGATCAAAGGATAAGGGTATATTCTAACTATTTGAGGTGAGAGTGTCTATTTTATAAAATCGAGAAAGGTTGAGGAGTAAGAGTTTTTTGAAAATAAAGTTTTTTGAGATATCCTGTCCAAGGGCTTTCCGATTTCTAGGGTCACGCCCTCACACCAACATGTGCTCGATACCATATCAGAAGCGACCCGACCTCGAGACGGTCAAGCCTCTCGTATATCTGTGCCATCCTCGGATCAAGATATCTTTGCACGCACAAAGACATCAATGTATATATCAAAGTGCAATCACATGTATAAATAACATAAAACTGATATATACCTCATAAGACTCAGCGGAAACAATCAAACGGGTGTGGAGTCCCATCAACGCCATCGGCAGTTGAGTGTAGACCGTAACCTCAGATCGTAACTCTTACTCGTCAAGGAAAATATCTGCAACATGATACGTTGCAGCCGTGTAGGTCAAGACATTGAATGTACCGCAAGAATCACAATAAGAGAAAACAGATGATAAACTATACTATATGCGGTATGGCTTTGTGGCTCAGATCTCGAGTTTTGTTTATGTAAAAGCTGGTTTTATTTTCCTATATCAAAGGAATAAATGAAGTCTGTACTATAGAGTTTTCTATCATGACATGGTTCCGCCAACCGATGTCTCATAGCCCAAATCATCATAAGTTGCCCACAATTAAGTTATCATCCGGTGTTGAGAGTTCCGAGATAGATCCAAGTCCAGATGCTCAAATTGTCCGTAATCGGGACACGGCTAATCGATTAGGTTTAAACCCTCTGCAGAGGTTTGTACACTTTACCCGCAAGATTCGATCCTCTTTTTACGCTCTCGCACTTCGTGGTGTTTGAGAACAAGACGATCAAACATGGTCTTCCAAGAGTTCCTCGACC
The DNA here is from genome assembly GCA_021605205.1 of Aegilops longissima. Taxonomy (NCBI): domain Eukaryota; kingdom Viridiplantae; phylum Streptophyta; class Magnoliopsida; order Poales; family Poaceae; genus Aegilops; species Aegilops longissima. The sequence continues at coordinate 268,505,254 of CM038677.1, forward strand.
ACCGTCCGTGCTCATCCAATCCTACCGTAGTTCTACATCTGCTAGCACCGCCCCAGCCAGAGTCACAACTAAGGTCAACCAAGCCAGAGCCCATAGTGACTTGCGGTTGCACAGGTAAGCTTCCGGGCATGAAGTATTCTTCCGCCTCTTTGAGTCTGGGTGAAGCTTTCCGCAAGACGTCATGGCGCTTCCCATGCATCCCGCCAACCACTGGTTTCTCCAGGTGCCCACAACCGCCCTTCACCCAAAGAGTGTGTATTGAATTCTTGTCTTGAGTCTTGAAGTCTTGAGGCCTTGAAGATGCAGTCCTTGCAGATTCCATCATGGAGTTGTCGCCATTGACGTAGAATCCTCCATTATCACACCACTCCCGAGTACTCATACCAAACCCCGTCTACTATAGCGTAGCATTAAATAAAATATTGTCCCGGGCTTGGTAACAGGGGGGTGGGTTCCTACCTCATGCATACTACTCAACTACAAGGATTCAATAACACTACTTGAGGGGTGGTTGCAAAGATGTCACTAAATGCAATAAAACATAGGCAGGAAGCATGGTTCAAAGGAACTTGCCTTGTTGACGATCTTCGAAAACTAGGGATTCAGAGTAGCAAGCTCCGACTCGGAAATTCTACCGAGGCAAACAATAACTATAATAAGCATATAGCATGAGGTCACTTAACATAGCAACATAGTAACATAACACACCAAACAAACAATTCAAAACCCAAAGGGAAAACTCAAAGAAAAACCAATTCAAAGTTTTTCCTACTTCAAGCAACAACTAAAATAGTTTTATTTAATAAAATTTTCTCAACATAACCTAATCATGGTTTTAGGTTAACTTAACAGAAAAGATTTCACTAATCAACTAGGAGCAAAAAGAATTAATTTAAAACCTATTATGAAACTCCTATTAGGCCTAATCCAATTTCTATTAAGAAAAATAAAATAAAACTTTTATTAATTATAAATAAAAGTTCATCTATTAGAGTGACAGAAACTAACCTAGAATAATCAATCACAAGTTAAAAATAAATTTATTTACTAATTAAAATATTAGGAAAACATGAGCTAGTTAATTAATTAGGATTAATAAGATTCTGCTTAAATCTATTTATTTATTAATCCTAAAATACCCAAGTGAGTTTTTATGGTTTGGCAATGTTAAAATAAAGTTGGGACAAAAGAATCATCCAAAAATAATTTTTCTAACTCAAGTTATAGCAGATTTACTATTCTGACTAAAACTAAATTAAAGCAATTTTAATTAATTTTAACATAGCTAAATATATATTCTACAGAAACTACATAAAATTTGCAAACCAACAAAAAAGAATCACCTAAAAATATTAAACAGAATAAAAGATATGAATTTTTCAAAATAGAAACTATTCTGTTAAAACAGAAAAACAAAAATAAAAGAAAAAGGCCTAATGGGCCTAAACTACGACTGTAAGGTCAAATAGCCTAAACGGGCCTAGGGTTAAACTAAAACGGGCGGCTAAATAAAAATAAACCTAACTAAATGAACCAGAACGAACCGGGCGTTTTCTAAATAAAACATACCCTTCGGGTCTAATCTTAGCCGTTAGTGGCGACGGACGGGGAGTCTCCATGACATTATCGGCGTCCCGACGGCGGGCGGCGGTGGCGGCGACGAAAAGTCTGCGAGGGCTCCAAGGCGTCGGTGAGGTCGAGGAGTGGCCGGCGGGTGTGGGGAGCTCGGGAGGGTTTGGTGGAGTCGGGGTGGTCGGGAGGGCTAGGGCGGCGACGGCGACGAGAAAGGCGGCGGCGAGCTTGGCTCCGGTGAGCTCGAGCGAGAGGGAAAGGGGTCCGCGAGAGCTAGGGGGGAAATGGGGTGCGGGCGATGGCTTAAATAGCCGGGGCCTCGTCGGGTAAGGAGGCGATCGGGAGGATCGGCATCCGGATCCTTCGATCCGCGATCTGTGGCGGCGACGGCGGCGTGGGGCGGGAGGAAGAAGGGGCGGGTCCCACTGTCGAGAGAGAGAGAGAGGTGCGGGCGCGGGCGGCCGGGCGCAAGGGGTTCGGGCGAGGGCGAGTGAGGCCGGCTCGGTCGGCTGCTGGCCTCTCGCCGCCTGACCGGGCCGGCTGGTGGGGGTTCCGCTGGCTGGCTGGGCAGAGGCTCTGGCTGGCGCTGGGGGGGTTTTTTTTGAATTTATTTTTTAAAATAAAACAAAACAGAGTATAACTTTTAAAATATAGATATTTTATATAGGGTATATATATACCAAAATGATCAGGGGAATATTCCCTTTCATTTGAACATTTTTCCAAAGGAAAAAATCCAAACTTTATAAAAATCCATTTTTTTCAAATTCAAAATAAAATTCAGATTTGAATCCAAAACTTTTGGCATTGTTTCCTCTGATATTTTTGGAGTGTCATGTTTGCTCCTCTCATACTTTTGATCAAGTATTTATCAGGCATAGCTTTTGAAATGATTCCTACTTGCCAAAGTTTGAATTCAAATTCAAAACTCAAAATCCTCTGAAACTTCAAATGGCACTTTCAAATGACTTTCAACTTGATACTTTATTACTTCCAACTCATATTTCACATAATTGAAGAAGTCATTTTATCTTCCCTCATGAAAATCATTGAGTTGCATAAAGCTTTGAATTTGAAATATTCTCAAATGAAATTCAAATCTTTTCAAAACCCTTTTCATTTCAAATGGAAGAAGTCATGTCATCTTCACTCTAGGTTTTGGTGTTGGAATGAATTTGAATTCATTGGGATCCAAAAGGCAAAGGAGAAAGTTTTGGGAAAGTCATTTCATTCCCTCTCATTCAACTTTCAAAAGTTTTCAAATTTCACTCAGTTTCACTCATTCAATCAAACCAACAATCAGACAACAAGCATAGTTATTTATTTAATATAACATTCCAAAATTTGAAATTTTGGGATGTTACAGTGAGTAGGGGGATGTCTAGGCTAGCAATGGGAGTACGGTGGGGCGATGAGGCTCTTGTGAAAGAAAGCCGACCACAGGGAGGAGGGAGCAGGCAGTCCCGTCGGCGCTTGTTTGAGCGGCTGGAGCAGGAAGAGCAGAGATTGAAGAAGCACGACGGCCGTTGGATGGACATCCAACAGTCACTTCTTGTGCGTCAACCTTTTTTTTGGAAAGCGTCAAATCAATGGAAAACAACATATAACCCATCTGCCATTATTTCTTTTAATTTACAGCCTATTTGCTAATTCTTTAGGGGTTTTTTAGGAGCCCATATTCTTTTTGTTAGCATTACAGCCCATATTGTGGCCACGGTTAAAAAAATTATATGAAATTTTGCATATTTCGGTGCGGTCCGAACTATTTTTAATCCCAAAATTTCGAGTCACATTCAAACTGATTTTAAAAATAAATGTATATCAATATAAAATCCAAAAAATTGTGCACGTATAAAAATTAATGTAATTTAAAATTTCGAAATGAAAAAAAGAAATTTGAAAATAATTGCCGATTTGATGTATTTTTAAAATGTACAACCAATTTCTCATTACTGATAGGCCATTTTCTCGGCCAGCCGACTGAAAGCTCTCCTCGTCTTGAAAGATTTGCAGCCCAACAGGCCTAACAAAACGACTTACTTGGCAAATCACAAAAAAACTGGGTTGTGGCCATGGACCTAGCTGTCAGCCTCTCCACGTACAGTACTCTTCCGATGGAAGTCGGTCGTTGACCACATTGACCACGCCGCGCCGAGAGCACCAAGGCGGTGGACGACGGTGAGACCTAGGAAGGGGACAACGCGGAGCCGAGGAACATGCGGCAGTGGATGCCCACGTGGAGAGGAGTACGAGGGTTCACTGGTTCGGCTGCGGTGTGAGGCTGTCGTCGCCGCAGGGCCTAGCTAGCGGTGGGAGTAGTAGGGGGCGATGAGGCCTCAATGGCAGCACAGCTGGCCACTGGAGGCAGGAGCAGGCGGTCTCGCCGGCGCTGGTTTGGGCGGCTGCTGCAAGAAGAGCAGCGATTGAAGAAGCAAAAGGATCGTTTGATTCAAATCCAACGGTTACTGCTGCTACAATCGTTTGTTGACTAAGTTGACAAGCCCTGCGTACGCGTCAACTTAGTAGGCCCACAGTCAGCCTCCCAACCGTGCGCCCGGATGTCGATGGGAGGAATCATTTTTTCACGTAATAAGGAGGCAGTTGATTGCGTGCGACCAGGCCAGCGGAAGGAGTAGGGTGGGCCGGGGAAGCCTGCGCGGCATCACAGCGGGCCACAAGAGGAGGGAGCAGGCAGTCCCGCCGGCGCTAGTTTAGGCGGCGAGAGCATGAAGATCAGATATTGAAGAAGCACGTCGGCCGTTGGATGGACATCCAATAGTCGCAGCTGCTAGAATCGTGTGTTGACTGACAAAGCCTTGCGTAAACAAGTCAGCCTCGAAATCTGTGGCGTGTACAGCCCATTTACTATTATTTTTATAATTTTTACTCATTTTCCAATTCATATGGAATTTATTGCAGCCTGTTTTCCATTTTTAGAATTGCTGCCCATTTTCTGGTCAGTACCAGGGTCAAAAAATTAACTAAATATGTGGGAAATTTTGAAAATTCGCAAATTTTTGCATGGGAAAAATATTCTTAATCCAAAAATTAGTAGCCATACTAAAACAAATTTAAAAATAAATTAGTACTATGTCATGTTAAATCCAATGAAGTACGTATAAGATATCAGTGAAGAACAAAAAAAAAAGTAACTAATATCCCATTTGCTATAATTTTTTGGAATTTTCAACCCTTTTGATATTACTTTTAATGACAATCGACCATACTCTTTGGCCAGGCCGAATGCATCCCTCCTCGCCTTGAAAGATTTGCAGACAAGAAGTCGGAGAAAACAAATAGGCCTAGCTTGGGTATTCTTCAAAAAGAAATACTGGGCTACCTATTTTCCCAAAGAAAAATCTGCTGGGCTGGTCATGTTGTTAGACGGGCAACAGAGACCGCACAACCCAGTTTATAGCCTGCTCCTCCGAATTACTACTAAAAAAAGATGTGCAATTCTGTCCTTAATTGACTATACGTTGAAACTGATGTGGGTCCCAGATATCAGCAGGGTAGATTAGAGTGAAAAATGAGGGGTTCATCTGAGTAGTAAAAGAGGCGCTTGCTTGTGTTCGGGAGTGGACCTGGTGGGTCCGTACTGTCATACTCACAACTACAGTCCTCTCCCGATTCACTATGTTGACAGGGACCGTTTAAAAAAAACTATGTTGACAGGGCCGGACGGCGGCGCCGGGGCGAGCGCACCAAGGCGAAGGATAAAGTGTTGTCAACAATGTGCTGAGCTGGGTTGGACATTCTTATTGAAAAATAAAAAGGGACCGGATCTATTTACGACGTTGACTACGATTTGCATGGGTCCGCTGGTTGCAGGAAGAAAATGCTGGGAGAAAGAAGACTAGTCGCTATCTTTGCCGAAGAATAATATCGACTGAATGTAACGACACTATCATAGGAAATAATATCCTCCTGGTAAATCGTGAATTTAAAGAACTGGTGTATGAGCATTTAGCTTTATTTATTTATTTACTTATTTATGTTTAGGGGACCATCAGCATGTACCTGGGCCGGATTCATGTGAGAGCTTCCCTTCTAGTTAATTATGGGCTTCTCTATTGGGCCTTCATTAGTGGGCTGCATGTTATCAACAAGTGGAAAATGTGTTCCGTACGAAAAATAGTATGCGCTACGTACGGTACGAGGCATTAAAGGATCGAACCATGCAACGACTTCCAAAACATTGTGTTTGTCGTTCTAACAACACATTTATTCAACCAAAAAACGAAATATACTACTGATTGTACATTGAAAACAGCAGCAGCAGCAACCAGGGCTGGGGGTGCAACAGAAGCAGTAAGCAGGCCAGAAGAGTAAAGACGCAACTCTCTCTTCCAAACCAAACATCAACCATCATTACAAAAGGGCTACCAAAAAAGAACAAGTGTATGCATCAAACTAAATAAAGTTCCTACTACACCAAGTGTACGCATCTAAGTAATCGCGGCTCGGTTAGACGTTACTATTTATTAAGTCTGTGGAGATTGGTGACGGCTTGAACCAGATGGGTGCTCGACGGGGAAACTCCAGCCAAATAGGTCGAAGTCTGATACTTGCGGCCCTCTCTCCTACTTTAGGCTGCAGAGCGTGGCAGCACATATCAGGGTATGGTGCATGCAGAGACGCATGGTACGCTGTGTACACACAGTTTTTCCTGATGAACGAAACCGCCCTGCCATCATGATCCTTGCAGTCGGTTATCTCCTGGTTAATCGGATAATTTAGTCCGACAAACAGAGAGCGTGTACCAAGGCTACTTACCAAGCTCCAGTCACAAATTCCTTATGGCCCACAGAAGCTGGGATCCTGCTCAAAGACCTTGCAGTGACAGTGATTGTATTCCGCAAAACAACACGTCTGGTACGTGCGAACGATGATCAATCGTTCGCCGTCGTCTAATCGAGCCAGGAACCACCTGCAACTGCCATGCCGCTTTTCTTTGTAAGGTTCTGGGATTAGGAAGGGTAGGGACATCAGGCGGCCTACAACATCATATCAAGTTGGAGTCAAATAACCCTAAAAAAAGTTGGAGTCAAATAAAAAAGTGCTCTTGATGTAGTCAATCTTAAGAACAACATGTTATGAGCATGAATATTTTTCAGTAAATGTTGACAGTAATATAAGCAAGCCATCATGATATCATAGGAAAGTAACATACTGCTGTAACAGCCATTTGTAGCAATGACTGGGGTAGGCCAGCAATACGTCCAGCCATAGAAGGAGTCGACAGCGTAAATGAAGCCCTTGTGTTCAATGGCATCAGAGAACCATGGAGGATGTATGATCCTGCGATGGACTAGCAGCAGTCCACTCTTAAAGCTAAACACTGCAATGACTTAAAAAATTGGCACCAAGGCTTTGAGTGCCATTCTGGATGCAATTAAACTCATACGCTCACCACCTGTTGATTCTTTTTCAGAATATGATCCTAATGACTATTCTAACCTCGAGAAGTCAAAGGCAGATGGCCTATCCTGTTCACCCATCAAGGTGCCTGTTCTAATTTGACAAGGTTTTATTGATTGCGCGTATCTTGCATATGTTGTCTTGCATTTCTTCTACTTTGTTGCACCGCCATCTGCTTAGTTTACTCATCATATATGTCGAGATGCCATGCCCATCCATTATCAATGCATATTCCATCTGTCATCATACCATGTTTTTTCACTTAGATGTTGTTCTTATGCATCAGACATCAAAAAGGAAGAGGGTGATTGCCGAACCTGAAGGAGCACCAGCAAAGTCCTTGAAAAACGTGGTTGTGCCGGAGAAATCAGACAGCACCCCACTTATATTGGCTGTACAACCAGTGACACAAAACGTAGGACTGACTCTAGCACACTATACCCATACTTCATTGGCCACACCACTAGTCTCACCACACATGACCTGCACTCCAGCAAAAGATATGCCGATTTCAGTTGCCATAACACCAGCTGGACCACAGAAAAATCCAACTCCAGCAAAAAGTACAGCAAGTCCACCGGCTGAAGACCTATCCCAACTGCAGAGACGGCCAATTCCTACAGATTGGAACGCCATTCCAGTTATTCCCATTTTAAAAGAAAATGCTTTCAATGTTGTTAGGGACTACGTGCATATATTCCCATCATGGAAAGATTATAGTGAAGACAAACACCATTTTCACATCTTCCTATCCCACTTACGTGTAAGTGCTATTATTCATGGTGATTATTTTACTGTTTTCTGCTGATTGAACACATCAATGATTTACATTACATTGTTATAAGTAGGCGAGGGTCAATCTGGATAGTCATGACGAGCAAAGCTTGCTTGCGGTTTTCAAGGAAGCATTGCAGCAGTATCGGTATTACCTGAGGAAATCACACTTTGATGGCAAGTCTATAAACGAATTTCTGGTGAAGTCTCCTATGCTAAATTTAGAAGACATTGAATGGAAAAACCTTGTTATGCACTGGTCTAGTTCCGATGATGAGGTACTGTCTATGATATCGCATGACAATTTGAACTTCTACTTTTCCGCATGTATTCCGGTTTGAAAAGAACGACAGGATATCGCAAATATGTTGCCCGCTGCTTTGCTCTTGTTAGTACCTGTTTTCCTGTATCACTGTACTTGCATACATACCTGGTTCATTATGTGGCAGCAGTATGCATGATAGCTTGCTTATCAATTGTTAGCTCCAAATTATCTGATCTGTATGAATGGTTACATTAGTGTAGAATATATCCAATGCCAATGAAATTTTTTAGCTCTGCATTGTTCTTGTAAGTACCTGCTGTCCTTTATCAGTGTACTTATATTGACAGGTAGTTGTTCATGTACCATCACTTTTCAACTTATTTTCCTTTGCCCTCCATTTTCTACACATAAGATCTATATTTACTCTTACCATAAGGTTGGATAACACCGATGGTACTGAAGAAGTTTAGCTCTGCATTGCTCTTGGCTATACCTTTTGCCTGTATCAATGTACTTACATTTATAGCTACTTGGTTATGTAGCATCACTCTTCATCTTATCTTAAATATTCTCCATTTTTTCTTATACTGTCACATCTATATTTACTCTTAAAAAATGGAGAATAAAGACAATGCTTATGAAGAAGATTCTGCGGTAAACTTCTTGAATTGCCCCCCCATCAGCATGGACAAGGGCTTTATAGAGCCTGCCATCACCAATAATGTAAGTTTGTCCTTCTCAAGCCTTCAAACTTTGTTGTGTATATTTTTTTAGGCATGACTGCAACAGCTGTTTATTTTTGGTGTTTGCATCAAATTGCATGTTTAAAGTTTATTATGTACTCCAATTCTTAAACAAAAGTTTGTCCTTCTCAATTTAAGTTTTTAGTTGTACAACCAAGTTCCTTCTTCATACCATGTAAATTAAACTATACAGAGCAAGTGATCTTATTTTGCCAATCTGAAATGGGATAAATTGACAGCACACTAACCATTGATACTTATGAGTTCTTGATCTATAATCTAGAGGTGTTGTGAAGCTGACAACTGCTTCACAATGTCATTTCCTGCCATGTCTTGACCTGAACAATACCATATTGTGTTAATGCTATTTTAAACTGTGTCACTTTATTCGTCAGTAAGAAATGTGATGAATTGTCAGCACTGATACTTGTATGTGCAAAACATGTCACCTGTCTGCTTGTTTATCTTTCAGAGTGAGGAGGATATAAGTGTCAAACAAGTGCAGCCTCACCAGCTTGCTCAGCTGCTTGTGGTGCAGCTCCCGAGAAGGGATAACCTTTCTTGAACTCTATTGAAGTGCTGTCGGTTTTGTATATTATTTTGTCGGCGTGTTTAGTTGCACTGGTGGCGATCTTTGATGCCCAGTGTATGTAATCTGTTGTCTGCTTTTGCTTTATTATCATAGTGGTGAACTTTGATGCCCAGTGGATGTAATATGTCGTAATTTCTTTATTGTATAGTCTAGGTTTTTTTCTTATTCACGATGCTGCAGTTATTTTACTGTATATATATCTTGTCTTTGCAGTAAACCGGCCAAACCGTAAAATTACGGTACATAATCGGGCCGTCATGCAAATCACCATGTATGACCCGCATCATGGGCCCCGTCATCTTGGTTCGTTAACAGGCCTAAATGTAAACTGTCCCAATAGTAGATTCAGTCCTTTAATAGGCCGAGTAAACCGCCGGCCCTATTTTCCCAAGAAAACTCAATGGGCCTTTAGGAGGCTGAAAAGAAGGTTGGGCCTGAAACGTGCCGAACAGCTCACGGGCCGGCAACAGGCCGAAATAGACCCCGACCCATGAATGTGCCAATCAAATCATGGGCTTATAACAGGCCAAAATTGTCTCGGTCCTTGTTTGGCCCAATCAGATTATCTGGCCGGATGTAAAACCAGGCCGTAGTTAGGCCCAACTATATGACGGGCTTTTAACAGGCCGCAATTAATATAGGGCCGAAATGTTAAACTGACACTTAACAGGCCGAAACTAATATCAGGCTGAATTACTAAATGGGCCTTTAGTAAATGGGCCCAAAAACATAGCATCCAGTTCACGGGCCGAATCTGATATGGGCCATAATTTAGCCCAAAGCCTATTAAAGGGCCGGACCTGATCTGGGCCGTAATTTGGCCCAGAACGTGGTAGGCTTTTAACGGGCCGGATCTCATATGGGCCATTATTAGGCCCGGAATGTGGCAGGCCTTTAATGGACCACATCAAATATGGGCTGGCAATTGGCCCAAGACATGGCAGCCAGTTAATGGGCCGGCCTACTAGGGTCCTCAAAATCTTGTGGTCCTACAGCTGGGTCGGCCTACTAGGGTCCTCATAATCTTGTGGTCCTACAGCTGGGCCGGCCCATTAATGTCGGCAAAATCTCGTGGGCCTTCATTTGGGCCGGCCCATTATGGTCCATAAAAATCTTGTGGGCCTTCATCTGGGCCGGCCAATTATGGCTCGCAAAAATCTTGTGGGCCTTTACCTGGGCAGGCCCATTATGGCTCGCAAAATCTTGTGGGCCTTTAGCTGGGCCGTCCCATTATGGGCCGCAAAATCTTGTGGGCCTTTAGTTGGGCCGGCCCATTTAAAGTTTATGGGCCACTGTTGGGCCGCGCCACGTGTCGACGTATCATAGGCGCTTTGGATCCAATGAGTGGATGACATCTATCCCATCGGTGAGCCGACACGTGTTTCCTCCAGCCAATGATGATTTTACATGTGGAAAATCCCCATTGGTCGGGGCTGTTAATGGATCCAAAACTGGACCCGATAGCTTAACGGCGTCCGGTTATGGTGGATGCCACGTGTCGGTCACCCTTGACGAAAGCACTTCTGTGACGCGTGATTTATCGTCATGGAAGTGGACACTTCCATGATGATAATTTTGGTAATGTCATGGAACACTTCTATGACAGCACAGGTATGACTATCTTGATTCTGTCATAAATTTGTCATGAATGTACATGCATGACGAAAAACGCGACCTACTGTGACAAAAACGTATCATCACGGAAGTGTCTTTTTTGTAGTGACCTCATGTTCATGATTCCTTCTTGCAAACAATATGTACATTCGCAAGAAATCTTCATGCACATGAGTGTGATGCATATACTTACCTTGTGGTCTTGAGCTGGCTTAGGAAGGGATGAACCTGAGTAAACAAGGTTAGATAACACAGATACATCTACTAGACAGAGCAAATAAAAGAGCCACAAGAGTACCAAGATTGGGATAACATGTACAGAGTGACTACTGGGTACTCTATTGGATATAGACATGTCCCCAAAGGTAAAAGATATGCAATGAATTCAAAGATTTCCTTCCCTAGAAGTCTTTCTCCCCCTGAATCTTATATTGGATAATGGGAGAAAGTAGGGAAACAAAATCAGAGCAAAAACAGATCAGATCACAGAAACATAACATAGACATGTCTTTCCCCTCTTAAAGACATGTGACTTCTCTCCTCTTGAACACCAAGAATCTGGGGCATGTGGTTCCTCTCTCCCCCTGTTTGAAGCATTCTCTCCCCCTTTTGAAGGATTAAGCTTTGATGTGAACTCTCTCTCCCCCTTTGACATCAATTTCCAAGAAGCGATCATTTGGAGTGTGAGTCAAAATAGGTTTGGTCCTTGAGTCACAGAGAAAAGCAGCATATAAAATTTGATTGTAACATCCCAAAATTCTAAATTTTGGAATGTTATATGAAATAAATAATCATGCTTGTTTGTTTGATAGTGGTGTGGTTGCTTGTGTGAAATTGAGTGAAATTTGAAACTTTCTGAAAGTTGAATGAGAGGGAATGAAATGACTTTCCCAAACTTCCACCTTGCATTTATGATCTCCATGAATTCAAATTCATTTCATCACAAAACCCTGGAGTGAAGATGATATGACTCTTCCATTTAAATAAATGAAAAGGGTTTTGAAAAGATTTGAATTCCATCTGAAAATATTTCAAATCCGAAACTTTATGCAACTCAATGATTTTCACGAGATAAGATAAAATGACTTCTTCAATTATATGAAATAAGAGTTGGAAGTTACAAAGAGTCCAATTTAAAGTCATTTGGAAGTATTTTGAAACTCCCTTCCAATTTGGAATTATTTGGATTTTATTTATATTTTTTTCTTCTCTCTCCTAAAAACAAATAAATGGAAAGAAGGGTAAAATGATTCCCTTCAATGGAAAATTGGGAGAAAATAAATTTGAAATCATTTTGGTATTTTGAAAATGATTTTTATTGGGTTTTATTTCAACAAAGAAAGACTGCTTTTACTTTTGTGAATTGTTTTCGGTTTTATTTGGATGTGGGAAATAGTTCATGTTTTAGGAACTATTTTTATAAAAATATTGATACATAATATGCCTAGGGAACTTTATTTTATTTTATTTATTGTCTCTTTCTCTCTGTTTATTTAAGAAAAAGGAAAGCGTTTTTTTTATTATTTCGCCGAAGCTCATTAGTGGGCGAATAGCGCCACCAGCCCACCTCCACATTGCTCGCACCTCGGCGTTTCGCCCGATGCCGCTCCCTCTCACTCGCCCTTGTGCCGCTGACCGCTGGACCCCAATGCCCGATCGCTCTCGCCATGATCTTCTTCCTCCCCACGCTGTAACCTCGCTTGACGCCGCCAGATCCCGGATCGCCGGGATCCTCTCCCGATTCGCCTCTCCCAATTTGGCCTCCTCTATAAATACCCCTCGGTGTCAAACCGCGGATCTCGAGTAGGGGGTCCCGAATGTCGCGCCTAGGCGGATGGTAACAGGAGACAAGGGACACGATGTTTACCTGTGTTCGGCCCTCTTGATGGAGGTAAAACCCTACGCCCCGCTTGATTGATATTGATATTGTGGATGTTTAAAAGAGTGGATCTACCACGAGATCAAGGAGGCTAAACCCTAGAAGCTAGCCTATGGTATGATTGTAAGGGTTGTTGTGATTGTTGTGATTCTTGTCCTACGGACTAAAGCCATCCGGTTTATATAGACACCGGAGAGGGCTAGGGTTACATAGAGTCGGTTACAATGGTAGGAGATCTACATATCCGTATCGCCAAGCTTGCCTTCCACGCCAAGGAAAGTCCCATCCGGACACGGGGGGAAGTCTTCAATCTTCTATCTTCATAGTCTTGGAGTCCGTCGATGATGATAGTCCGCAAATGATAGTTCGGCCGATGATGGTAGTCCGCTATCCGGACACCCCTAATCCAGACTCCTCAAGAGCCCCTGAACCAGGCTTCAATGACGATAAGTCCGGCGTGTATATTGCTTGGCATTGCAAGGCGGGTTCCTCCTCCAAATGATAGAAGATCGTGAACACCAGGATAGTGTCCGCTCGCAAAATAAATTCCACATTCCACCGTAGAGAGAATAATAATATATACACAAGTTCAATCTGCCGACGCTTTCCGTGGCATGACGTCACACCACTACCAATCCATTACTCAAATTGTTTTTACTTTACCACCTCAAAGCATTTGGCGAAGCGGTTTCCTTGGCACGCCTTGTCGAGCGTAGATCGTGTTTCCCTTAATCTGGGATTCTCATCAATACGGGCGTGTAACCCAACCGCGTCATTGATGGTGACGCTTGGGAGATAAGCGAGTTTTACCAGGCGGTGGGGACGCGTGAGATTTCGCCCCATATAAGGGATAAGGATTCACCTTCTCACCCACGCCTTCTTCCTCCTTTGCTTATCCATCTCCAAGACTCGAGCTCCAGCGCCAAGTTGGCGATCTCGTCTCAACCTTCTCCGACCATGTCCGAGCGGAGGCAAATGGTTGGCCTCCACCGTTAAGGAGGAGCAAATCGCCAAACCGCGCGACGCCGGGTACCTTTCTGGCGACATCGCGCATCGGCTGCCCGACGAGTGGCAGCTCATCCCCACCCCTAGGCCCCATGAGAGGGTCGTCTTTCTTTCCCACTTCCTCCGCGGACTGGGCTTTCCACTTCACCCTTTTGTCCGGGGCTCATGTTCTACTACGGCCTGGATTTCCATGATCCGCGCCAACTTCATCCTCAACATCTTGGCGCTTATCGTCGGTATGCGAGGCCTTCCTCGCATCCAGCCCCACTTCGCTTGGGCTCAAGACCTTCAATGTCAAGTCAAGGTAGTGAAGGGCATTCAAGCGGAGTGCGGAGGCGCCATGTTGGGCAAGATGCCCAACGTCCTTTGGTTCGAAGGGGCCTTTATGGAATCCGTCAAGGGGTGGCAATCGGGGTGGTTCTACATCACCGAGCTGCGTGACCCTGAATGGGCGGCGGTCCCGCCGTTTAGATCTGGTATCCCCACGCAGCTCACCTCCTGGAAAGAGAAGGGCTTGCCGTGGGGTAGTTCGACGGAGCTGACGGGACTCTGTGCCTGTATCAAGAAGCCGGTGAAGAAGCTTAGGCTGGTTAACGTGGTCCAAGTCATGCTCGTCCACGGATACTCCCATGCCAAGAGCGGCATTCAAACTGTGGAGTTTGATCCGAACAGCACCAGCGCTGAACAAGCTCTTCGACACGACGTCTGGGCGCTGGAAGGTGCTGTTCAAGGGTGCCGGTTTCGCATCCGCGATCAAGATCGCGGATTTCACTCGCAGCGCCAGCCGACGAGGTAAGTGATTCTACCCTTTACGGGACAATTGTTTTCATAGTTTGACTCTATCACGGTTTTAATTTCCCTTTTCCTTTGACAGATCGATGAGGAAGGCGGAGCAGATTACCCGTCCGGCCCTATGCCGAAAACCCAAGAGACGCTTCGTCTAGCGAGGCTGCTGGTCTCGCACCGCACGTGGTGCCGAGAAGAAGGCCAAGAAGGAGGCCACGGTGCTCGAAGAGCTCCCTGCCAGGTGTCCGACGACTCGGGCGGATTCCACCCCCGAAAGTGAGGAGGAGGAAGAGGACTCTCTCCCAGAGGAGGGAGAGAGGAAAAGGAAGGCTCCCCCAAAAGGGGAGGCCGAAAGGTCCAAGAGGGGAAGGACTATTCCCCCGGACAGCTCTGCCGACATCAACATTGGCGAGGAAGAATGGCCTTCAAGGGCCAGGCCTCTGGCGAGATCGTAAGTATCCGGATTCCTGAATAATTTATAATTTCTTTTTCTGCGTCACATAGTGTCATTCTAATGCCGCATACTGCCTGTAGTCCGACCAGTGATGATCTCCCCGCTTCATCGAGCGGGTCGTTGGCTTCGTCGGATGTAGAGTCCATGCCGACCGCCTCCACCCCTCGCGACGCCGAGGACGCCGAGGCGGGAACCCAAGAGGGGACCCATCAGGGGGAGGCTCGGGGCGCCACCAGCGCCTTCCGGACTATGCGCCGGACTCCACAATGTAACCCGCAGTGGTTCCAGAGTCCGGCAGCGCCCTTCGAACGGCAAGACTGTGACGCCGGGCGGCTTCCATCCAACCGGGCGCCGGGTAATTTGTTGAGGCGCTGCAGAGCGCTTCCATCGAGGAAGAACACCGCACTATTATGAGTGCGGTGATTCAGAAGGTGCAGCTTGCCAAAGGCGGGCTGACCGAAGCCTGCAATAGCCTTCTATCAGGCTTTGAGGTGAGAAGTTAAAAATATGCAATGTAATACCGCATAGACAGTAGCCCCTGATGCTCGGTTCGGTGTTCGGAAAGAAAAGCCGACCGAGGATCTAAAAAGATATACGCAGGTTGCTAAAATTATGTCAATATGGGTTGCAGGCTGCGCTGCTGACCTCTCGCCAGACCGATCATGGAAGTCGGTGCGTTGAAGCAGGAGCTTGAGCGGTCCGGCAAGAGCTCGGCCGCCAGAAGCAGCTCTAAGATAAAGAAGGTGAGTAACACCACTTTTGAATTTGTACCTTCATGTAAAAGGATTTAGGTTGCGACAAAAATAACAAGGATAACATGGGTACTGCAGGGCCACGAACGAGGTGGCGGCCTCAAGGAGGCCGTGTCAAGGCCGAACGCAATGCGCCACGAACGGGCAGAGCGAGAAAAGTAAGAGGCGAGGGTGGCGGTGGTTCAGCAAGAGCTCCGTGCTCTCATGGAAAAGCATGAGAGTTTGGAGCGTGACTCAAAGACTCGAGAGTCCGAGCTTGCCTCGGCTCTCGAAAGTGCCAAAACCGCCAAGGCCGAGGCCCATAAGGCCCTTTAGGAGGTTGAATTGATGAAGAAGATAGCGGCGGGTAAGGCATTTTTCATGCAAAGCAAGCATGTGAATGTAAATTACGTGATACTTGCTCGAGTTCGGAGATCTCCAGGGGAGTCTGCAGATCTGCCTCGCAGCGTGTCTGATGCCGCCGCATTGTACCGAGCCGAGGAGGGGAGCTCAACGGAGAAGGTCTTCTGGTCTCAGTATGCTGAGGCTGGCCATCCGGTGCCCCCGAGCGACCAGCTGAAGCAGCTGGTCGAGGTGCACAAGGTGGCCGAGCAGGCCATGAAGGGGCTCATAGTCCGGCTGTGGCCCAGAGAGGCCATGCCTGGGAGCTACTTCGGCCTCGTGCGACGGCTGGTGGATGCGTGCCCCTGGGTGGAGGTTATCAAGCGCTCTGCCTGTATTGAAGGTGCTCGTAGGGCCCTTGCCCGTGCAAAGGTGCATTGGGGCAAGCTGGACGCGGAGAAGCTAATCACTGACGCGCCACCAGCGGGCAAGGAGCATCGTACGCCCGAACTTTACTATAAGGCTGTCCTGAAGGGTGCCTGGAAGATTGCGGATGAGTGCCCCCGGGATGTAATTATTGAGTGAATTCACAATTTGTTATCCTGTGCGCTTGAAAACTTTGTTCATATGCGCTAAGCAATGCTTGTTTAATTTAAAATATTACCTTCTGTGCGGCCGTTTATTAAATCTGTGAGATGGCAAGTCGTCGGCTTCAGCCCCCATGCCACGAGTGCAGGGGTGTTCGGGATAAACTTGAGCACTCTTTTTCCCATTTTTAGGTCCATCTAGGGAGGCGCTCAACACAACGAACCAGGCAACCGGATTTATAATGCTTGAACACTCTCACTTAGCCATAGAATTCTACAATTTTAAATTTCGGCGAAGCCCCTAGTATTCGGAAGACCGAATTGGGGCAGTATCCACGCCTTCATCGGACATAATCCGGAACTTCGCTCGAAGCGGCGTAGGTCTTTAAGGACCCAAAAGGACCTCTCGAACAGCGACCAGTCTCTCGCCTTACCGTGCCGGTCAGTTTTAGCTTTCCATCGAGGCGTTAACCCGCTGAACCGGGCGCAATCCCTGGTTCTCCCAAGGCTACCTTAGCCGATAGAACGGAACGTAAGGTGCCGAACATGGGAGCCGCAAACCCAACTATTGACCCAAGGCAGGATTCGAGAGCTGATTCATATAATGCTATAAGTTCGGGTGCCGACTTGTGAAAGTGTATGACTTTATCACACCATAAAGCGGAGGACATAAGCCCTCGTGTGTTTGGTCGCACCAAGATGCACGGTGCAACATGTTTTAAATGAACATATATATATATATATATATATAAGTAATGCAATTAAAGGCAAAAGTGCTGCATTTTATTCGAGAAGATATGCTATCGGTGCGGAATGATACAAAGAGTGCGGAAAGCAAGGGATTGACGAATTAAGGCGCTCTCTCGTGGGTAGGCCATGAATGTTGTATGTAACAAATTTAATGCTCGTGATGGAGACCACCGAGTGTTCGCCGCGCCTTTTTCCTTCCTGGTTGTTGCATCATCGATTCGGCAGTTCGCCACGGACTGAGTTCTGATAAAAAAGAGAGAAAATAAAAAAGAGCGACACACTTGGGAGCCCCCGGTGTGGTCGAACCGCACTCTGGGTCTGCTGTGGTTGTGACCTTCCCCCTATGCCCATGGTATCTCCAGGGCGTAATTATGTACGCGGAGAGTTTGTCTTGCCATTTCGCGAGGGTTGGGGTTGGGGCCGCATTGCTACGCGTGCACGGAACGTGCTAGGTGGTCTTGGTTGATGTTGCTCCGGGTGCGTTTGGTTGTGTCCGGTCGTTTAACGGCCGGACTCGAGAACTGCCGTAAAAGGCTGTTCTGTACTTCTGCCGCAAGAGCCGCTGTATGTTCCTCCGTTCAGAGGGAGCGTTCCGTGTTTCCATTGACCGTGATGACTCCACGAGGGCCTGCATCTTGAGCTTTAGGTATGCATAATGCGGCACCGCTGTTGAATTTTGCAAACGCGTTCGCCCAAGCAGAGCGTGATAGCCGCCATGAACGGGACTATGTCAAGATTAACTCCTCGCTCGAAGTTATCCGGGATCCGAAGACCACTTCCAGCAGTAATCGAGCTCGCATAATTGGCCTCGACACCGGTATGACGCCTTTGAAGGTCGCCGCTTGTAGGTTTAGTCCTTGAAGGGTCTATGCCCATCTTGCGCGACCGTATCCCGATAAAGCAGGTTCAGCTCTGCCGCCGTCCATCGGGACTCTCGTGAGGTGAAATCCATCGATGATTGGGTCTAAAACCAATGCGCGAATCCGCCATGGCGGATATCGGTCGGATGGTCTCTTCGATCGAAAGTGATCGTGCAAGAGGACCATGGGTTGAATTTTGGGGCGATCGCTCCATCACAGATACGCCCTTAGAGCACGCTTCCGCTCCCTCTTGGGAATATGCGTTGTTTATATCATGTTTACCGTCCAACTTGAGGGGGAATCCTTTTGTCCTCTATTGTTCGGCGGCCGGGTCTCCTCCTCGTCATCGCTGTGTAGCCCCTTGTCACTGTTTCCGGCGATTAACTTGCTCGCTCGCTTGAATACCCAACAATCTCTGTTGGTATGGTTAGCTGGCTTTTCGGGTTCCATGTATTTGACAAGAGCGATCGAGTATTCGGTCCAAATTGACGGGCCCGAGTGGTTCTTTTGAATGGCTTCTTCCGCTGACCGGTTTGGAGCCTCGAATCCGTGTTAACTGCCAGATCCTCATTGCCGCCGCCGTTAATGGGGTGTTTGTTTTTGTTTTGGCGCAACCTGCCATTGCGGTCCTTGGTATCCGGACTGCCGCGCTTTTGCCGAGGTTGTTATCGCGAGCGAGCCAGCTATCCTCTCCCCACAAAAGCGGGTCATGAGGGAAGTGAGGGCTGCCATGGATTTCGCTTCTCCGCCCTAGGTGCCGGGCCAGCCACTCGTCACGGATGTTATGTTTGAAGGCAGCGAGTGCCTCTCGCATCCGGACAATCGGCGATTTGATTTTTCTTTGTTAGGAACCGTGTCCGAATTGCTCGGCGATTCGTCTGGGCTGATGGATTATGTGGCTTAGGTCATCTGCGTCCGTGGTCGCATCGACGCGCCGTGGAAGTTGTCGAGGAATGCTGCTTCCAGTGTCTTCCCAAAGATCCAATTGACTCTGCGGGCAGGCTGTTAAGCCAATGCCGAGCTGGTCCTTTAAGCTTGAGCGGAGGTATTTGATGGCGTGAAGATCGTTGCATGGGCCATGTGTATATGGAGGAGATAATCTCAATCCGCACCAAGGGTCTGTTGTGCCATCGAGGATTCGATATTAACGGGTTTGAACCCTTCAGGATTTGATGATCCATTACTTCGTCGGTGAAGCATAGAGGGTGTGCGGCGCCTCAGATTGAGCAATATCGCGACGTAGCTCGAGAGAGCGTTGTCTGCTGTGTTCGCCCCGGCCGGAGTAGTTGTATCCGGTGCGACGGTATTCTTCGTGGGTCGTGGGGCGTCCATGTGATCCATAGATAGGTCTGGATTGTCTAGCCTTGTCCTCCAACATATCTCGCAAGTCCGGCGCATTCCCCCTTGGCTTCCTGCTTTTAGAGCGATGCCGGGGTACGGTTTTGGTGGAGGGCTTACACGCCTCTATCGCGCCACGGGTGGTGGTCTGTCGCCAGACAGCGCCGGTGATGCTGCCTCCTCTAATCGGGGAGCAACTTGCGCTTTGGGTAACTTTTGGAGGGTCGCTCGAGTTCAGACTTTCGCCGCAAGGACCTCGGTCCATCCGTCGGCCAAGAGGTCTTGATCAGCTTGAAGCTGTTGTTGCTTTTTCTTTAGGCTGTTTGCCGTGGCCATTAGCCTGCGCCTAAAACGCTCTTGCTCGACGGGATCCTCGTGCACGACAAATTGGCTGTCGCCGAGGCTTGCCTCGCCTCCGGAGGGAGCTAAATAGTTGTCATCCTCGACCATCGCCCGCCGCCTCTCTTGAGGGCTTGCTTCGCCTCCTCCCGCGCTGGATCGTGGCTGGAGGGATTTGTCTTCGGCACTTTCTGTGGTGTTATTATCTCCTGTGCCGGAATCTCCATTCTTGCTGTGGCGGGATTTAGAGCGGCGCCGCTGACGCCGGCGCTTGGGCCGTTTCTTTAAGGAATCGGCCTCCGCTGCTTCTTCGTCGTCCCCATCTTTTGGGGTGTCCACCATGTATATGTCGTATGACGAGGTGGTTTTCAGGTGTCCTGTAGGCACCGGTACTTGGTAGTCTCCGCATCGCCGTCCATACCATCAATGTCTTCGAGTCGTAGTCGAGTACGCGGTTAAATCGCCGACGGTGGCTATGAAGTGGATGGTGGTGGATCTGAATTTCTTCGCCATTCGCGTCCCAACCGCCCCGCCGTAGTTCGGCCAGGGCTCTCCGGATAGCGAGAGATGCTTCAATGAATTTATGATATCGCCGAAGCGCGAGTGCTGAAAGATGTCCGCAGCGGTGAATTCCATGATCGGCGCCCAATCGGATTCGACTGGCAGGAGCGCAGGAGGTGCGGAGTCCGGCAGGGAGTCCGGCACCTCGGAGTCATGGGCTTTATGTGGGACAAGGTAAGTGTTTGGCTCCATTGCCGTAGGAATTGCGGCTCCCGAGGTGGTGTCCAGCCATCCGTCCTCAATTCGAGCGATCGGCTCCGGACTAAGAGTCGGAGCGGATCCGGGTGCGGCCTCCAAGGTGCTGTCCGGCGGCAGTGTTAGGTCATGCCCATCGTGACAGCGCGGCACGCTCGGTTGTGGCTCAGATCCATCGAGGATCAAGTCCCCGCGATATCGGCCGTGAAGTTTAGGCTTCAAACCTGACCTGACGGCCAGGGCGAAGCTTCGATCGCTCCAGACGGCCAAGCGAAGTTGGCCCGCAGCGCGGCCGCCGAATACGAAGATCTGTCCGGGAGAAAAGTCTCACCGACTGCGTCGTTGTTGATTGAAGAGGCCATCAAGCTTCATCGGTGACGACACGAGGAACTCTCAATGAAAGCACCAATGTCGGTGTCAAAACCGCGGATCTCGGTAGGGGGTACCGAATCGTGCGCCTAGGCGGATGGTAACAGGAGACAAGGGACACGATGTTTACCTGTGTTCGGGCCCTCTTGATGGAGGTAAAACCCTACGTCCTGCTTGATTGATATTGATATTGTGGATGTTTACAAGAGTGGATCTACCACGAGATCAAGGAGGCTAAACCCTAGAAGCTAGCCTATGGTATGATTGTAAGGGTTGTTGTGATTGTTGTGATTGTTGTCCTACGGACTAAAGCCATCCGGTTTATATAGACACCGGAGAGGGCTAGGGTTACATTGAGTCGGTTACAATGGTAGGAGATCTACATATCCGTATCGCCAAGCTTGCCTTCCACGCCAAGGAAAGTCCCATCTAGACACGGGGGGAAGTCTTCAATCTTCTATCTTCATAGTCTTGGAGTCCGGTCGATGATGATAGTCCGCAAATGATAGTTCGGTGATGATGGTAGTCCGCTATCCGGACACCCCTAATCCAGGACTCCTCACCCCCTCTCCTCTCTGTTCCGCCCCTAAATCGCCTCAACCCTCTCCCTCTCCGTATTGTATTGCTGAGCCGAGCGCCGCCACCGCACCATTATCGCTCTACCGCACGCCTGCACCACCTCATTCTCCTCGAGACCACCCCGACCCCCCCTTGCTCCCCGCAGACGCTTAAACACCACCACCGCCGCCTACAACCGCCAGATCATCGCCTCTTCATCACCGAAAGCATCACCGCCGCCGCCGATCTCGCCTCGCTCGACTACGCCGCCCCGAGCTCCACCGAGGCCACAACTATGATCGCCGTCTGCTGCATCCTCCCGACGAGTTCACCGAGCTCGCTGACGACCGGAGCGCCGCCCCCGTCCGACCACCAAAGCTGGAGCACTCGCCGAGTTCATCGCCGCCATGTGAGCTTCTCCTCCCTCGATCTTTTTTCAACGACTTAGATTAGATCTCTGTATGGTTAGGTTTTATTTTATTAGATCGGTTTTAGTGCGGTTTATTTACGGTTAGATCGGTTTAGATCTAAACCGGTTCACTGGTTTTTTTTGTACGCGCGTTAGCGGTTTAGTTATTTATCGCCCGATCGTAGTTTAGCGTTGCATCGCCCACTTCTTAGGCCCAGTAGCAGCCCGACGCGTAGTACCTGCCAGTTTGTTTATTTTCGTTTTGTTAAAAAAAACAGAAATAGTTTCAATTTTAGATCACTTATAACTTTTATGTTTTAGGTCCAAATTGAGTGATTCTTTTTGCATTAGGTTCAAAATTTCTTGAAGTTTCTGGTAGTGCCATTGTATTTCAAATTTGAGTAGTTTAAAATCTTTTTGATGAAATTTATTCAAATCCCTATTTGGGCCGTATTTTGAGTTTTATAAAATATTTTTGATTGATTCTTTTTGCTACGGTTTTGTTATTGTTTTGTCTATCCAGTAGCAGGAAGTAATTTATTTTAGTTATTTTAAATTAGAGTTTTAGTCAAAATAGTACTGTTTTAGTTTTACTTTTGTTTTAACCTTTTCTTTATAGTTTTAATTTTTTTAATTATTTCCTTTTGTCACTTTTGACAAATTTAGTTTTGTTTCTGTTTGTCAACAAAAGAAAATTTTATTTAAAAAAATTATTTTATTTAGTTTTGTATAGAAAACTTGTTTAGGTCATAGTTAGGGTTTTATAAAAGCTTTTTATTTGTTTCTTTTTGCAAATAAAATTTTATGAAAAATACTTTCTGTTAATTTAATTGTTTTACATTTTATTTTCTGTTAACTTATTAGTTTAGTGTTTTATTTCTATTAAGTTTTTACTTATGGCAAATCTAGGTTAGGTGTTTGTAATAAAGTCGTAAAGTTTTCTTTGTGGTTTACTTGAAGTTTCTTTGGAGTTCATTTGAGTTTGTTATTGCGTTTTATTTGTTGACTTAGTTGTTATTTTCGAGTGCTAGAATTGTTGGCTTATATGAATGCTATGAATGTTAATATAGATTTTCATCGGAGTGACGAATAATATCAAGTTATATTCGAGAGCGTTGTTATCTTCATCAACTTACCAGGCAAGTTCACTTTGACCATGCTTTCATACCTATGTTTTATTGCATTTAGTGGCATCTTTGCAACCACCCTCCAGTAGTGATGTTGAATTCTTGTAGTTGAGTAGTATGCATGAGGTAGGAACCCATCACCCTGTTACCAATCCCGGGACGTTATTTATTTTACTGCTACGCTATAGAAGACGGGTGTCGGTGTCAAAACCGGCGGATCTCGGGTAGGGGGTCCCGAACTGTGCGTCTAGGCGGATGGTAACAGGAGACAAGGGACACGATGTTTACCTGTGTTCGGGCCCTCTTGATGGAGGTAAAACCCACGTCCCGCTTGATTGATATTGATATTGTGGATGTTTACAAGAGTGGATCTACCACGAGATCAAGGAGGCTAAACCCTAGAAGCTAGCCTATGGTATGATTGTAAGGGTTGTTGTGATTGTTGTCCCACGGACTAAAGCCATCCGGTTTATATAGACACCGAGAGGGCTAGGGTTACATAGAGTCGGTTACAATGGTAGGAGATCTACATATCCGTATCGCCAAGCTTGCCTTCCACACCAAGGAAAGTCCCATCCGGACACGGGGAAGTCTTCAATCTTTTATCTTCATAGTCTTGGAGTCCGGTCGATGATGATAGTCCGCAAATGATAGTTCGGCCGATGATGGTAGTCCGCTGTCCGGACACCCCTAATCCAGACTCCTCAAGAGCTCCTGAACCAGGCTTCAATGACGATAAGTCCGGCGTGTGTATTGCTTGGCATTGCAAGGCGGGTTCCTCCTCCAAATGATAGAAGATGGTGAACAACAGGATAGTGTCCGGCTCTGCAAAATAAATTCCACATTCCACCATAGAGAGAATAATAATATATATACACAAGTTCAATCTGCTGACGTTTTCCGTGGCATGACGTCACACCACTACCAAGCCATTACTT
Organism: Aegilops longissima; assembly: GCA_021605205.1. Taxonomy (NCBI): domain Eukaryota; kingdom Viridiplantae; phylum Streptophyta; class Magnoliopsida; order Poales; family Poaceae; genus Aegilops; species Aegilops longissima. Next base: position 268,529,463 of record CM038677.1, read on the forward strand.
GAATTGTTTTTTACTTTACCACCTAAGCGCATTTAGCGAAGCGGTTTCCTTGGCACGTCTTGTCTAAGCAAAGGTCGTGTTTCCCCTTAATCCGGGATTCTCATCAATACGGGCGTGGGTAACCCAACCGCGTCCGTCGCCACGCCCCCTCTATCGAAGGCGAGTCCCAAACGGTCACGGAGTCGGCTCTTGGTATTCTCCCCCTTTATAACGGGACCAAGGCTCGTTTCTTTTCTTCAATCCTCCATCGAATCCTTTCCTGCTCCAAGTTCCAGCACCTAGAGCTCCAGATTCGAGCGCTTCGGACCTTCAACGATGTCCGGTTCCGACCTCCAGGGCCGGTGGATGCCCTCCTCCGTCACGGAGGAGGACGTGCTGAAGCTGCGGGATGCCAAGTACCTGTCTTTTGAGATTTCGCACAGGCTGCCTGCCGACGGGCAGGCCATCCCCGCCCCCGAGCCCGGCGAGTATGTCGTTTTTGTATCCCACCTCCGTCGTGGTTTAGGCTTCCCGATGGATCCTTTTGTGAGAGGGCTCATGTTTTATTATGGGTTGGAATTCCACGATTTGGCTCCGGAGTCAATCCTCCATATCTCCGCATTCATTGTCATCTGCGAAGCCTTCCTCCACCCACCCTTCGGGTCTGCGTGGTGAAGACCTTCAATGTGGCGCCGAAGATGATCGGGGGGTGTCAAGCGGAGTGTGGCGGGGCGGCCATAAGTAGGAGGGCCGATGCCTCGTGGCCCGCTGGCTCCTTCCAAGAGGAGCTCGGCCTGTGGCAGCAAGAGTGGTTTTATATTACCGTTCCGAGGGGCCGCAGACAACAGCGGCCGCCCCTATTTCGCCCAGGACCTCCGCGACGATTGATGTCGTGGGTCAACCAAGGGCTCAACTGGGGGCCGTCAAAGGACGTGCCCCTACTGCAGGGCCGGATTCAAGATCTCTTAACGAGGGAGATCGATATGGTGGTGGTGATGCAGGTTATGCTAATTTGGCGCCTCCTGCCCTGCAAACGCCGTCCTCTCCGGCTATGGGAGTTCAATCCGGAGGGCCCACGGATTCTTCAACACTTCATGGGTATGACACCCATGGAGATGTATAGCTTATTCTTCGGATCGCAAGAGGTGCGTCCGGAATCGACCGAGGATGCTGGACTAAGCTGCAATCGCCCGGATACTCAAGTAGGTAGTTCCAAGTCCGGACATACCGTTTATTTGCCTTTCGATGACCCGCCTTATGACCGATCTCCTTCTACACAGGAGTGGACAGCGGAAGCAAAATTGATACGGTGTCCGGCCCCCCTCCCCGAGACCGCGCCGGATCCCGTGCTGGTCCGGATGCTGGAGGTTGCGCCTTCAGAGGAAGGCGAAGGGGAAAGCAAGGAAGCTACTGCCCCGCCTAAGGAGGTTTTTGAAAGAGGGGGATCGAGAATCCTCCTCCAAGGGGAGAAGAGGACTGCCTCCGAGGACCTGGGGCAAAGCCCCTAAACGGGGGAAGAAATCTTCGCCAGAGGGTCCCACGTCCGGGGAGGCCCCGGCCGCATAATCTCCCTTAATGAGTCAGCCCTCCAGCGAGCCGTAAGTAGAAAGAAAGGAGTTTTGTAATAAGGGACATCCCTATTTGTCCTTCTGAGGATAACTAAAGTGTTTACCTTGTAGTTCGGATCTCCGTCCTTCGCAAATGAGCTCGTCTTCGGGGGACCTTCTTCCGGAGATGATGGAGAGCGAGACGCCTCCGTCCGAGGCGCCGTCGGATTGGGCGGACGAGCCTGAAGTGTCGTCACGGAGGGAGCCCCCGGGTGCGGCAAAGCCGGATAGTTCGGCGCCAACTGGTGTACGGCTGAAGGATCTGCTTGAGAAGGCGTTTACCTCGTAAGATCAGCATGCATTGATGAGCATGGTGATTGAAAGGATTGCGCTCACCAAGGCGGATTGCATGATGCCGCCGAGTTTATCAAGGGATTCGAGGTATGTAAAATGACACACCTTTTAACAGTTTTGCATATAGAATGCGCCTCAGATAGATAGTAGCCCCGAGACTCGGTAGGTTGTCGATATCGACAGCGCGCCGAGGATCAAAATCACAGGTTTAAATTCCCGCCATGCCGATGCAGGTGGCGGTCGCCCAGGCCAGCCGGACCGATGGAGTTGCAGAATTAAAGCGGCAACTCGATGTGGCGGATGAAGAAATCGCGCTGATCAACAAAGCGATTTGATGAGTCGCAAGGTAAGTGTTATTGTGCGGTCACGGGTAAGGGAGCCAAGCCAACTCTTACAATATGTGCGTGAAATGCAGATAGTGCCATTGTCGTGGAGAGTCTTCGGCCGAACTTGCTCAAGCCAAGGAGCAGGCCGAAGGAGTAATGCGGCGCCTCAAGGCAGCCGAGGAGTTAGCGGCTGAAAGGGCCGCACATCGCCGAGCAGGGAAAAATAGCCGAATGGCTGTGAAGTTAAAAATCCTACCGACCGCAATGAGGTTTCTTCAAGGAGCGCTTAGCGAGCAAGAAGACCTGAAGAAGGCCACCGCCGGTTAAGGAAGCCCGCCGCAATGCGGGCTATAAAGGAGGAGCTACGAGGCCGGAGATATTGTAGCCGAAAGCCATTTCGCTGCGCCAAGGTTTACGGATCCAAAGTATGCTCACCGGGCCAGCTGTGGGGTTCAGAGGACCCTTATATGGACTTAGCAGCGAAAAGCGGCGGATGCCATTGTGCATTTTCGAGTCGGCGGAGCACAAGACTAAGAGCTGTTTTGGTCTCAATTCCATAGTCCGGAGCGTTCACTTCCGCCGACCGACCGCTTGGCCGAGTGGGCTGAGCTAAATAGGTTGTCCGGCTTGCTATGACGGATATAGTGACCCATATCCGGCCGGATAGGCCCAAGTCAAGAGTTACTTTGGCTTGTTGCAGCAATTTCTTGGGGCGGTGCCGCATATCAAGGCGATGAAGCGGTCGGCCTGCATAGAGGGTGCGCGGATGGCGCCGCCTGCAGGAAGACACATTGGGCGAGATGGATGCCACCGCTGTTGCGACCCGGTTCGGATGATAACCGTTACCCGCCGAGCACTATTTTGGCGGCGTGCGCGTGGTGCTCGTGTAATAGAGTCGCAGTGTTCAAAAATGTTACGCTCAAATGAACGCTTGTAAAATGATATTTATGATGTAAGCGCCTTTTATACTTGTGCGCTCAAGTAATATAGTATCTCCTCCGCGCCGCTCGTATATGTGTGTATAACCCGAAGATGGCAGTCGTCGGGTTTCATCCCCATGCACAAGGTGCGGGGTGTTTGCAAAAATAACGCGTTTTCACACTTAATCCGACGCCTCCGCCCTGTAAAGGAGGTGGTAGCGAGCAAACGAGGCAACCGGACTATAATGCTTTATCACTTTCACTTAGCCATGGAGTTCGAGGGTGGGGCTACGACATAGCCCCTGGGGCACCGCGCCTCCAATTCGGGCGATATGTGCCTGGCCGAAACGGCCTTCACAAAGCGAGGAATCCTAAACATTCCCATAGTCGATCGAGTGGTTGACCAGTCTCGCTATATCATGACACCAGTTTTCGCTTTCATCGAGGCGCCGCCAAATTAACCGGGCACAATCGCAGAGTTCTCCGGAGCCGCGTTAGCCGATGATACGGAACGTAAGGCAGCAAAACACAGGAGCCGGGCAAACCCAACATTTGACCAAAGACATGATTCGAGCTGATGCATATAAGGCCTAACTCGAGACGCCAACACTCCCGAAGGTGTTCGGTCTTTATAATAGCGGCAAAACAAAGCCCTAAGCCCCTTGTGTCCGTGCACGGCAGATTCTTCTAGCGCCGATCCCAAAACGCCAGCTCCACTCGTTATAATGATAAACCAGGGGATTATAGCAACAAGAGACAGAAGAAAGGTTTACGAGGGTCTTAGTCCAAAAGAGTCCTTGCAACGGGTCCCTCATCGCACGCCCGCACTGTGTTCCGCCAGCCGTGATCCTGGACGGGTGTGCATGCTGTTCATCTGTAAAAAGAGAAGAACTTGGTTGGAAAAAATCGTGCGAGAAAGTGCATAAAAGATTGAAAATAGGGATTAAGGAAGCTGAGCCTATGCTAGCTCGCTATGGCTTATATGTGCAAACCCTTGTGAAGGAATATGCGGCTAGGTAGCCCCTAGCGTAATTATTCCGGACTCGTCCAGCCGTGTCCGGGGTCTCAAGCGACCTTTTAATGAAATGATGCCACGTGGACCGGGCATTTCAAGCGTAAGAGACGCGTAATGTGGTATTGCATTGAAGCGGACGAGAGCTTCCCATCCCGTGGTGCTTGATAGCTGGCTTAAGGGCCTGGCGCCACTCTTTTGAAGGAAGTGCGGCTATGCCGAGTTGTGATAGGGTCTATCCCCATTTGCTGATTGTGTCCGGATATAGCAGGTTTAAGTCACTGCCGCCGTCCGTCAACACCTGCGTTAAGTGCAGTCCGCCTATTGTGGGATCCGATATCATGGCAGTCTATCCTGCGTTCCGGATACTTCTGGACTAATCCAGGTGGTCGAAAGTGATTGGGTTTTACATCCAATCTCGGTCCACTGGAGTGGATCGTCCGACACTTGTCTTGGCGAGTGCCGTGTTGACTTTCCGTACTATCACGTGAAGCGAAGTTTATGTTTTGACTTCTTGTGGGAAAGTCTTTTGACTTCCGGTGCTTTCGCTGGTGGGGCTCATCATCGCCCTTGTTTGGCGACGAGCCCATTGTGTCCAGCGTTGAGTCTGCCGGATTGTTTGAAAACCCAACAATTTTTGTTGGTATGGTTTGCGTGCCTTCCGAGGTATCAGGATTTGACATATCCGATCTAAAATTTTGTTTAAATTTGATAGCTCGTCACTGTTCTCTTTAAGAGGCCGTGTTGTATTGTTCGCCGCTGAAGTTTTGAATCCGGCGTTGATCGCTGCGTTCTCCGGCTTTTTTTTTTTCTTTATTCCGGCGCTGATCTTTCCTGCGCCGTGATTTTCCATTTCCATCTCTGATCTCGGATGTACTCGGGTCGCTGGCGCTGCATCTTGCTAGCCAGCTGTCTTCTCCTGTGCAAAAGCGCGTCATGAGGCTTGTTAGCGTGGCCATTGTTCTTGGCTTCTCTTGGCCGAGGTGTCTGGCAAGCCATTCGTCACAGACGTTGTGTTTAAAAGCTGCTAGGGCTTCAAGCCCGCATACAATGACTATTTGGTTCTTTTTAGTAAGGAACATGTTCCAGAATTTATGCTACTGATTCTCCGGGCTGTTGGGTTATATGACTCAAATCGCTCAGATCCGGAGGGCGGACATAAGTCCCTTGAAAATTTGTTTAAACGCGCCCTCAAGCTCTTCCCAACTTCCAACAGTATTTTCTCGGGAGGCCTTTGAGCCAATGCCGAGCTGGCCCTTTGAGCTTGAGGGTAGGTATTTTATGGCGTGAGATCGCCTCTAGCCATGTGTATGTGTAGTATGTAGTCTTCTATCCGCATCTGGGTCTCATAGCCGTCAGATGCCTCTATGTTTATGGGTTTAAACCCCTGCTGGAAATTATGATCCAAAGACCTCATCGGTGAAACATATGGGTGTGCGGCACCCCAGATTTGGGTGTGCTGTTGTCTTCTAACACTTGTCGTGGTGTGTTGCTTCCTGGGTCCTCTTTTTGGCCCGTAGATGGACCTAGTTGGGCCGCTTTGTTTTACCAGATTATAATTCGCTTGTGTGCAGCCCCGCTTATCGCTTTGGGCCTGCTATCTGCCGCCTATCCGCCAGTGGCCTCTTTATTTTTTGACCGTGAAGGCTCGATGGCTTCCTCACAAATTCTCGCAGCAACTCGGCTTTGGGTAGCTCTTGGTTTGATGGCCATTGCCATATTTGTCTTCTGTTTTGAATACTTTGCTCCACTTCATTCTGAGCGTGTCTTCTGCTGTTTTGAGCTTCCGTTTCGCCTTCTTCAAACTTCTTGTAGTGGCGACTAGTTTTTTGCGTATGTTCTTATGCTCTTGTGTTGTGGCCGGACTGTTGATTGCTCCGTGAAGGGGTTGACTATCCGCTCGCCCTGTTCGTCCGTCTCGCTGGCTTGCCCTGCTCTATCGCTGGGTCGTTAGGAAGGCTGCTTTGATCGAGGCGGACTTAGGGCGCGCTTGTGTCGCTGTTTTGGTTCTTTATCGCGAGATTATCCTCCGCCGCCCCCGTTGTTCCTCGTTATCGCTTCCTTCGTGGTGTCCACCATGTATATGTCGATGTCGAGGTGGTCTTCCAAAGGTCCCGTGGGCACTGGTTCTGGTAGTCTCCGCATCGCCATCCATACCGCCGATGTCTTCGGAGTCGAGTCGAGCACGCCGGTTAAACCGCCGACGGTGGCTACGAAGCGGGTGGTGGTTGATCTGAATTTCTTCGCTATCCGCGTCCCAACCGCCCCGCCATAGTTCGCCAGGGCTCTCCGGATAGCGAGAGATGCTTCAATGAATTTATGATATCGCCGCAGGGCGAGTGCTGAAAGATGTCCGCGGCGGTGAATTCCATGATCGGCGCCCAATCGGATTCGACTGGCAGGGGTGCAGGAGGTGTGGAGTCCGGCAAGGAGTCCGGCACCTCGGAGTCATGGGCTTTATGTGGGACAAGGCAAGTGTTCGGCTCCATCGCCGTAGAGATTGCGGCTCCCGAGGCGGTGTCCAGCCATCCATCCTCAATTCAAGCGATCGGCTCCGGATTAAGAGCAGGAGCGGATCCGGGTGCGGCCTCCAAGGTGCTGTCCGGCGGTAGAGTTAGGTCATGCCCATCGTGACAGCGCGGCACGCTCGGCTGTGGCTTAGATCCATCGTGGATCAAGTCCCCGCGGATATCGGCCGTGAAGTTTAGGCTTCCAAACCTGACCGACGGCCAGGGCGTGGCTTTCGATTCTGCTCTGCGACGGCCAAGCGAAGTTGGCCCAGAAAAGCGGTTACCGAATACGAAGATCTGTCCGGGAGAAAAGTCTCACCGGACTGCGCCGTTGTTGATTGAAGAAGCCATCTGCCTTATCGGTGACGCATACGCAGGAACTCTCAATGAAAGCACCAATGTCGGTGTCAAACCAGCGGATCTTGGGTAGGGGGTCCCAACTGTGCGCCTAGGTGGATGGTAACAGAGACAAGGGACATGATGTTTACCTGTGTTCGCCCTCTTGATGGAGGTAAAACCCTACGCCCCGCTTGATTGATATTGATATTGTGGATGTTTACAAGAGTGGATCTACCACGAGATCAAGGAGGCTAAACCCTAGAAGCTAGCCTATGGTATGATTGTAAGGGTTGTTGTGATTGTTGTCCTACGGACTAAAGCCATCCGGTTTATATAGACACGGAGAGGGCTAGGGTTACATAGAGTCGGTTACAATGGTAGGAGATCTACATATCCGACGCTAAGCTTTCCTTCCACGCCAAGGAAAGTCCTATCCGGACACGGGGAGTCTTCAATCTTCTATCTTCATAGTCTTGGAGTCCGTCGATGATGATAGTCCGCAAATGATAGTTCGACCGATGATGGTAGTCCGCTGTCCGGACACCCCTAATCCAGGACTCCTCAACGGGTTGGGTATGAGTGCACGAGAGTGGTGTGAAGAAGGAGGACTCTACGCCAATGACGATAACTCCATGATGGCATCCGCAAGGATCAGATCTTCAAGGCCTCAAGACTTCAAGACTTGAGACAAGAATTCAATACACACTCATCGGGTGAAGGACGGTTGACGGCACCTGAGCAACCAAAGGATGGCCGGATGCATGGAGAAGCGCCATGACATCTTATGGAAAGCTTCACCTGCACTCAAAGAGACGGAAGAATACTTCATGCCCGAAGCTTACCCGCAACCGCAATTCACTATGGGCTCGCTTGGTTGACCTTAGTTGTGACTCTCGCTAGGACGGTGCTAGCAGATGTAGAACTACGGAGGATTGGATGAGCATCTGACAGTGGTCGGGGAACGCTTCGAAGACCATGTTTCGTCATCTTGTTCTCAAACACCTCAAGTGCGAGAACGAAAGAGAGGGATCAAATCTTGCGGTAAAGTGTACAAACCTCCGCAGAGGGTTAAAACCTAATCGATTAGCCGGTACCCTGTTATGCATAACTTGAGCATCCGGACTTGGATCTATCTCTAACTCTCAACACCGGATTGATAACTTAATTGTGGGCAACTTATGATGATTTTGGGCTATGAGACATCGGTTGGCGGAACCATGTCATGATAGAAAACTATGTAGTACAGGATCCTGTTATTCCTTTGTTGTAGGGAAAATGAAATTCAGCTTTTACGCAAACAAAACTCAGACACATAGCCACAAAGACATATCGCATATAGAATAAGTTTATCATCTGTTTTCTCTTATTGTGATCTTGCCGGTACATTCAATGTACTGACCTACAAGGCTGCAACGTATCATGTTGCAGCATTTCTCCGATGAGTAAGAGTATGGTACAGGGTTACGGTCTACACTCAACCTGCCGATGGCGTTGATGGGACTCCACACCCGATTGATTGTTTCCACTGTGACTTATGAGGTATATATCAGTTTTATATTATTTATACATGTGATTGCACTTTGATATATACATTGATGTATTGTGTGTGCCAAAGATACCGATCCAGTGGATGGCATAGAAACACGTAGGCTTGACTGCAGGAGGTCGGGTCGCCATGATATGGTATCGAGCACATGTTGACTGTAGAACGTGACACTAGAAATCGGAAAGCCCCTAGGACAGATGTCTCAAAAACTTTATTTTCAAAAGGATCCTTTACTTCGCCTTTTTTGATTTTATCAAGTAGTTCCTCCGACCTCAAATAGTTAGAATATACACCTTTCCTTTTGACCACACGGAAGATCAATCAAGTCACTCCAAGAATTAAAGATATCGGACAACCGATGGCCATTTCAGAGTAAAGAGGATTTCACCATGCGTTGGAAGAATTGCAGCTGCAACAATTGAAGACTCTGAAGACTTGAAGAATTTGAAGTTCCTGAAGAATTATTTGACCTTTAGAGACCAAACCCCTGTTATACACCTACGTTAGATGCGATGATTTGTGAGCTGTCATTTGTTTGATGTTTTCCGACAGCCCCAAAATAAAACTCGTTTCTTCAAAACTATTGTTTGTATTGTGTGTATCTCTCTCTATCCAGCTCTCTCTTATCTCATCCTAAAACCCTTGGGGCCAATAGATGATGAATGAAGAAGGACTGGTATTCTCTGGACCAATGAATCAGTTGGAGGCAGAGCTATGGATTCAAAACATGGAGAATCAACTCAAGAAAAATTGGATTGCAAGGAAGTATGAGGTTCCATATGCTCTTCAGCATTTTACCGAGAGTGCTGCAATCTGGTGGAAAATGCATCAAGCCATACAAGGACGTAATGGAGCAAGAACTTGGGAGGAATTCAAAAAGACCCTGCTGAGATCATGCCTTATTCGGAAGCACTATGATAACACGAAGAAGAAACCTTGTGCCTGCAAGATTTGCGGAGAAATAGGACACACCAATGAAGAACACAAGGATGGATGCCCTTATTGGGAGGAAAATCACCCAGAGGAAGAATGCCCGACTGGGCAGGTTACTTGTTTCCTGTGTGAAGGAACCACGCACTACCCTGCTCAATGTCACTTTTACCCCAAGGTACAAGAAATTACCAAGCAACAGAAAGAAGCCTTCAGGGGAAATTTAGAAGAATCTATGATGAAGGAAGTTATTGAAGACCCTGATGGTGAAGGCCTAAACAGATTTTTCGCCCAAGTCTGCTATTCATGTGGGGAAGAAGGACATTTTTCAGTGTATTGCACGAAGGAAAGCAAAGAGGATCTCGGAGACTTCCCGACAGCAGAAGTGAAGTTTGACCCTCAGGAAATAGAAGCTCTGGTCATTACGGAGAATTCTAGGAAGAGAAAGCGAAGGCATCCCCAAAACAACCTAATTTCTGCAGAGAAGGACCTGAGTCACATCACTTGTTACAGGTGCAAGGATTTAGGTCATTACGCTAGTAAATGTCCAGAAAAGAAGCCTACAACCCAAGGAGCCTACATAATCACAAAGAAGCCCCGAGACATGTTGGAAGTCATTTGTTTTTGCTACAAGGAAGTGGGACATTTTGCTAGAGAATGTTCAGATCAGATGAAGGCTGGAGCTAAGTAGTTGAGATTTTGATATGGATAATAAGAGTGGAAGAAAGCAGGTTTATTTTCATAAGTTCGATGAGTTGAGTTATGTAATGAGTGCTCAGAGATTGTAATGAATTCGTTAAATCAATAAAGTTAATGTGTCATGATTTCATACGTGGATTGTTTTTTTTTTTGAGTTGTTACTCTGTGAACAAATATTTTGACCATTTTCGAGGATATGAGAAATATGGTCTATGGATGGATTTGTGAATTTCATTTAAGGGTGGTAGTACCCTGTGAAGAACACTAGACCAAGGGATAGGAAAAATATATTCCCCAGACTGGAGTTGGGACGAAAAAAAATAGTTGGAGTTATGCTTTTGATACGATGGTTATGAAAAAAAACGGAGTACTATTGGATTTAAAGGAGGTATAATATGGAACAAGAGTTACTCTAAGGATGAGTTAAAGTTGTACAAGTGTTCAGGTGGGCCCATAACCCACAGGCCCAAGAATAAATAAGGATCAAGTACTCCCTAGAAGAAGAAATTCTGGAAGAAACAGCGATTTGATCAGCAGACGTTTCGTAGGAGGTTACGAAAAAACCTGAGAGTGGTGAAGTAACGATAGATGTTTTGTTCAGCTTGCAGAATCAATGGAATTATCCGAACTAAGTTCGCTGAGAAGAGAAATTCTGCAACACTTGCGAGAATGCCCGAGTGTTAGAAATACGATATTCGCTAAACCTTATACAGGTTAATGATTTGGGTGTGGAATGGATTGATCACCATAGCGACTTACTCTGGTCATTCGCTCTTGCTATTTGGAATGGTAAATCTGAGTGACTTACCCATAATAGAGAGACGACGATGTCAAGCCTTGTTTTAACCCTAGAATGGTAGGACGGTTGGTCCATGTACAGGCAACTGTTGCCAATCGTAGGATATACGATGAGATTCAACCCCGGCCATTTTTCCTGCAGGAGAAGCCATAAATTGTTGACCGCCAGGAGGTTCCGATAGTCCCTTAGTATTGACGATGACATGTCGATATGAAGATCCACTCTTCTAAGAACCTCATCAGATTGAGAGGACATGAGATTTTGAGAAAAGTCATGCCCCGACCGGAAGAGCACCAGTGAAAGATTTATCCCGAAGAATATGAGAAGAGCGACACCATCAACCCAAAGGATGGAGTACATGAATATTGTCTGAACCATAGCCTTACTTATAAGCGTGGTAGCACCCCAGACCTCTCTAGGCGATGGATTTGCTGGAAGACCTCCAAACCCTAACCTTTTCTTTCTAGCCTCTTCGAATCTCGAGGACGAGATTCATTTTAAGTGTGGTAAGTTTGTAACATACCAAAATTCTAAATTTTGGAATGTTATATGAAATAAATAATTATGCTTGTTTGTTTGATAGTGGTGTGGTTGCTTGTGTGAAATTGAGTGAAATTTGAAACTTTCTGAAAGTTGAATGAGAGGGAATGAAATGACTTTCGCAAACTTCCACCTTGCATTTATGATCTCCATGAATTCAAATTCATTTCATCACAAACCCCTAGAGTGAATATGATATGACTCTTCCATTTAAATAAATGAAAAGGGTTTTGAAAAGATTTGAATAACATCTGAAAATATTTCAAATTCGAAACTTTATGCAACTCAATGATTTTCATGAGAGAAGATAAAATGACTTCTTCAATTATATGAAATAAGAGTTGAAGTTACAAAGAATCCAATTTAAAGTCATTTGGAAGTATTTTGAAACTCCCTTCCAATTTGGAATTATTTGGATTTTATTTATATTTTTTTCTTCTCTCTCTAAAAACAAATAAATGGAAATAAGGGTAAAATGATTCCTCCAATGGAAAATTAGGAGAAAATAAATTTGAAATCATTTTGGTATTTTGAAAATGATTTTTATTGGGTTTTATTTCAACAGCATCATTGTTTTACTTTTGTGAATTGTTTTGGTTTTATTTGGATGCGGGAAATAGTTCATGTTTTAAGAACTATTTTTATAAACATATAGATACATAATATGCCTAGGGAACTTTATTTTATTTTATTTTTTGTCTCTTTCTCTCTGTTTATTTAAGAAGAAGGAAAGCGTTTTTTTATTATTTCGGCCGAAGCTCAGCTAGTGGGCCGAACAGCGCCAGCCAGCCCACCTCCACATTGCTCGCACCTGGCGTTTACGGTCGCCCGCCTCCTCTCGCTCGCCCTTGTGCCGCTGACCGCTGGACCCCACTGCCTGATCGCTCTCGCCATGATCTTCTTCCTCCCACGCCTGTAACCTCGCTGAACGCCGCCAGATCCCGGATCGCCGATCCTCTCCCGATTCGCCTCTCCCAAGTTGGCCTCTCTATAAATACCCTCTCCTCCGCTCCGCCCCTAAAGACGCCTAACACCTCTCCTCTCCGTTTATTGCTCGCTGGAGCCGAGCGCCGCCACCGCACCATTATCGCTATCAGACGCCTGCACTCACCTCATTCCTCCCGAGACCACCTCACCCCTTGCTCCCCGACGCTCAACACCACCACCGCCGCCTACAACCGCCAGGATCATCGCCCCCTTCATCACCGAGCATCACCGCCGCCGTCGATCTCGCCCTGCTCGACTATGTCGTCCCCAAGCTCCACCGAGGCCACAACTGTGATCGCCTTCGTCCGCTGCATCCTCCCGACGAGTTCACCGAGCTCGCCGACGACCGGAGCGCCGTCCCCGTCGACCACCAAAGCCGGAGCACCTCGCCGGAGTTCATCGCCAGCGCGGTGAGCTTCTCCTCCCTCCGATCTTTTTTCAACGGCTTAGATTAGATCTCTGTATGGTTAGGTTTTATTTTATTAGATCGGTTTTAGTGCAGTTTATTTACGGTTAGTTCGGTTTAGATCTAAACCGGTTCACTGGTTTTTTTTTCGTATGCGCGTTAGCGATTTAGTTATATATCGCCCGAGCGTAGTTTAGCGTTGCATCGCCCACTGCTTAGGCCCAGTAGCAGCCCGACGCGTAGTACCTGCCAGTTTGTTTATTTTCGTTTTGTTAAAAAAAACAGAAATAGTTTCAATTTTAGATCACTTATAACTTTTATGTTTTAGATCCAAATTGAGTGATTCTTTTTGCATTAGGTTCAAAATTTCTTGAAGTTTCTGGTACGGCCATTGTATTTAAAATTTGAGTAGTTTAAAATCTTTTTGATGAAATTTATTCAAATCCCTATTTGGGCCGCATTTTGAGTTTTATAAAATATTTTTGATTGTTTCTTTTCGCTATGGTTTTGTTATTGTCTTGTCTATCTAGTAGCAGGAAGTAATTTATTTTAGTTATTTTAAATTATATTTTTAGTCAAAACAGTACTGTTTTAGTTTTACTTTTGTTTTAACCTTTTCTTTATAGTTTTAATTTTTTTAATTATTTCCTTTTGTCACTTTTGACAAATTTAGTTTTGTTTCTGTTTGTCAACAAAAGAAAATTTTATTTAAAAAATTATTTTATTTAGTTTTGTATAGAAAACTTGTTTAGGTCATAGTTAGGGTTTTATAAAAGCTTTTTATTTGTTTCTTTTGCAAATAAAATTTTATGAAAAATACTTTCTGTTAACTTAATTGTTTTACATTTTATTTTCTGTTAACTTATTAGTTTAGTGTTTTATTTCTATTAAGTTTTTACTTATGGCAAATCTAGGTTAGGTGTTTGTAATAAAGTCGTAAAGTTTTCTTTGTGGTTTACTTGAAGTTCCTTTGGAGTTAATTTGAGTTTGTTATTGCGTTTTATTTGTTGACTTAGTTGTTATTTTCAAGTGCTAGAATTGTTGGCTTATATGAATGCTATGAATGTTAATATAGATTTTCATCGGAGTGACGAATAATATCAAGTTATTTTCGAGAGCGTTGTTATCTTCATCAACTTACCAGGCAAGTGCACTTTGACCATGGTGTCATACCTAAGTTTTATTGCATTTAGTGGCATCTTTGCAACCACCCTCCAGTAGTGATATTGAATTCTTGTAGTTGAGTAGTATGCATGAGGTAGGAACCCATCACCCTATTACCAAGCCCGGGACGTTATTTATTTTAATGCTACACTATAGTAGACGGGGTTGGGTATGAGTGCACGAGAGTGGTGTGAAGAAGGAGGACTCTACGTAAATGATGACAACTCCATGATGGCATCTGCAAGGACTGCATCTTCAAGGCCTCAAGACTTCAAGACTTGAGACAAGAATTCAATACACACTACTGGGTGAAGGACGGTTGACGGGCACCCTGGAGCAACTAGTGGATGGCCGGGATGCATGGAGAAGCGCCATGGCATCTTGCGGAAAGCTTCACCCAGACTCAAAGGGACGGAAGAATACTTCATGCCCTAAGCTTACCCGCAACCGCAAGTCACTATGGGCTCGCTTTGGTTGACCTTAGTTGTGACTCTAGCTAGGACGGTGCTAGCAGATGTAGAACTACGGTAGGATTGGATGAGCACCGGACAAAGTGGTCGGGAACTCTTCGAAGACCATGTTTCGTCGCCTTGTTCTCAAACACCTCAAGTGCGAGAACGTAAAGAGAGGGATTGAATCTATGGGGTAAAGTGTACAAACCTCCGCAGAGGGTTAAAACCTAATCGATTAGCCGTGTCCCCTGCTACGGAAAACTTGAAGCATCGGGACTTGGATCTATCTCGAACTCTCAACACCGGATTGATAACTTAATTGTGGGAAACTTATGATGATTTTGGGCTATGAGACATCGGTTGGCGGAACCATGTCATGATAGAAAACTCTGTAGTACAGGCTCCTGTTATTCCTTTGTTGTAGAGAAAATGAAATTCAGCTTTTACGCAAACAAAACTCAGACACAAAGCCACAACGACATATCGCATATAGAATAAGTTTATCATCTATTTTCTCTTATTGTGATCTTGCCGGTACATTCAATGTACTGACCTACATGGTTGCAACGTATCATGTTGCAGGATTTCTCTGACGAGTAAGAGTATGGTACAGGGTTACGGTCTACACTCAACCTGCCGATGGCGTTGATGGGACTCCACACCCGATTGGTTGTTTCCACTATGACTTATGAGGTATATATCAGTTTTACGCTATTTATACATGTGATTGCACTTTGATATATACATTGATGTACTGTGTGTGCCAGCATACTGATCCAGGGATGGCATAGAAACACAGAGGCTTGACCGTCTGAGGTCGGGTCGCTACATTGATGCTGGTAGAGGATATGAATCATTGAGTGGACCTGGAGCAAAAAAATGCAGGAACAAGTGGCAAACTGTCTTCTCTGTAGTGAAATCGGTGGCACCGAGTTGTGCTCTTCAGTTGCACCGAAAGGATTCGGTTGGACCGAAAGTAGCAAACTGGTGTGACTGAGTTCAACACAGAGAAAGAGCTATAGTCACCTCAGCTCACTAGGGAAATAAGATCTCACAAAGATTTGCAGGGAATTAACTGAAGGATTTGTAATGAATTGGATGCAAAGAAATGCAGAAAAAATCAAAGAAAAGAAAATCTAGATGAAGTTTTCTTTGTTTAAAAAGGGAAGGGGAAGAAAAATGCGAGGAACAAATGCAAGAACTCAGAGAAACACTAGAGAGCATCATCTAGAATTGGGCGATGACAAAGTCACCTATGTTAGAGTATATTGACTAAGGTGTCAAGTGAGAACACTTGATCATAAGTCATACTCATCGTTTAAGCTCAAAATGGGGTTACCATTTTTCGTATAAGCTTTTTATGTGTTCGCATCTTGTTGAGCTGCTCTGACCCATGACTTGGAGTAAAGCTTCTCTAAGATGGAATAACATACCTTAGGTGGTGGTGTTGAACTTGATCATGTAGTTGAACTTGCGTGGAGTGCTCAAGGTTGATGTAGCGTATCAATGGTTGAGAGCACCACTTGTAGTTTGAGTTCATCTACCTACATGGGTTAGTCTTGCAAGGAAGAGCACTTGTGTATCCAACATGACAATCATGAAATTTGATACCAAATGAAATTTATATATAGGATTTGTCAAAGGATATCTTGAAGGGTTTCATGCTTCCTTGTCTTCAACCACCATGGTGTAGAGACTTGGTGATGTAGAGATTGCTCAAGATGTGAGTGAGTTGCAATCCCATGGATTTAGATTCATCCAAGTACCTACAATGATTAGATAGCATGCCAGGGTACAAATGTATCCAAGACATATGGTTATCATCATAAGAGAAAAAGTCAAGGATTAGTCATTGGCTCATCCCTTGCATGTATCCACAAAGGAGTTCCTACTCCAAGTTTGAAGCATCAATGATGTTCAATTCACCTCTCAAACGACAAAAACTTTATCATCAAGCGGTTTGGTGAATATATTCGTCAATTGCTTATCGGTACGAACATGCTTAAGATCAATGTCCCCTTTAGCAACATGATCTCGATTGAAATGATGACGAACTTCAATATGCTTAGTTCGAGAATGTTGCACGGGATTGTGAGCAATCTTAATAGCACTTTCATTGTCACAAAGCAATGGAACATGTTTCACATAGATCCCATAATCCTTAAGAGTTTGGGTCATCCAAAGTAATTGAGCACAACATGAACCGGCGGCAATGTATTCCGCTTCGGCGGTGGATAAGGATACTGAGTTTTGTTTCTTGGAGGACCAAGATACAAGAGATCTACCAAGAAATTGACAAGTACATGAAGTGGATTTTCTATCAACCTTGTCTCCGGCATAGTCCGAGTTGGAATAGCCAACAAGATCAAAAGAAGACCTCTTAGGATACCAAATGCCATAATTTGGTGTATGTATTAAGTATCTCACTATCCTTTTCACAGCCTTAAGATGACATTCTTTGGGGGCCGCTTGATATCGTGCACCGATGCACACACTTAGCATAATGCCGGGACGGGAGGCAAATAGATATAACAATGAACCAATCATAGATCGGTAAACCTTTTGGTCAAATGATTTGCCATCCTTGGTCAAGTCAAGATGTCCACAAGTAGGCATGGGACTTTTCATACCTTTGCTTTCTTGCATGTTGAACTTCTTGAATAAGTCCTTGGTGTACAATGTTTGGGAAACAAAGCTGCCTTCGTTAGTTTGCTTGATTAGAAAACCAAGAAAGAACTTGAGTTCACTCATTATAGACATCTCAAACTTCTTTGACATTAGCTTTCCAAACTTTTCACTAAAATGAGGGTTATTCGCACCAAATATGATAGCATCAACATAAATTTGGCACACAACTAAGTCACCATTAACCCTTTTAGTAAAAAGAGTAGAATCTATTTTTCCAATCTCAAAGCCTTTCTCAATAAGGAACTTGGTCAAGCATTTATACCACGCACGCTCTAGGAGTTTGTTTAGGACCATAAAAAGCTTTGTGAAGTTTGTAGATATGATCGGGTTTCTTAGGATTGACAAAGCCGGCATGCTGTTTAACATAAACTTCCACCTCAATTTCACCATTTATAAAAGCACTTTTAATATCCATTTGGTACAAGGTGATATCATGGTGATTATCATAGGCAAGTAAGATGCGGATGGACTCAAGTCTAGCAACGGGGGCATATGTCTCACCGTAGTCCATACCTTCGACTTCAGTGTAGCCTTGGGCAACGAGACGTGCTTTGTCGCGGGCGACTTGACCATCTTCGTCTTGCTTGTTGCGAAACACCCATTTGGTACCGATGATGTTGTGGTTGTTGTCGGGATTCTCGACCAATGTCCACACTTGATTTCTCTCAAAGTTGTGTAGCTCTTCATGCATAACATTTATCCAATCCGGGTCTTACAATGCTTCTTCAACCTTCATAGGTTAAATGCTAGAGATGAATGAATAATGTTCACAAAAATTAGCCAAACGAGTTTTAGAGCGAGTGATTCTCCCGGTTTGGATATCATTGAAGATTTGTTCGACGGGATGGTCTCTTGAGATTCTTGCTCGAACTCGTGAGAGCTTTGCTTGGGTCGGGGTAGAACATCTTCTTCATCATCTTGTCCTTGTTCTTGGCCTTCTTCAATGTTGATGTTGTCGTTCTCTCGTCGTGGTGGAGAAGGAGGTTGATGAGGTTCATCTTGGTGTACTTCCTCGTTTTCTCCATCTTGATGTGTCCCATTTGTCGATGCTTCCGTGTCGACGAACGAGGTACTCTCCTTCACCTTCGTTGGACGAATCTTGCCAATAGAAAAGTCTTGGATTGCTTCCGAAGGATCTTTGTATCCTACATCAATTGGAAATTTCTCTACTTGCGATCCATTAGATTCATCAAACTTCACATCTACCGTTTCTTCAACCTTTTGGGTGAAATTGTTGTAGACACGATAAGTGTGGGAGTTTGAGCCATAACCAAGTAGGAAACCCTCATGAAACTTAGGAGCAAATTTAGAACGATGATGCTTAACAAGAATGTAACACTTTGAGCCAAATACACCAAAGTATCCAACTTGGGGTTTGTTACTGGTGAGGAGCTCGTATGCCATCTTGCCGAGTAGCTTGTGAAGATTCAAGCGATTTGTTGCATGAGCATGACAAGACGTCTCAACCGCTTCCTCCCAAAAGTGTTTTGGAGTCTTGTACTCATCAAGCATCGTTCTCGCCATTTCGATAAGAGTTCGGTTCTTCCTCTCAACAACTCCATTTTGTTGAGGCGCAGACGTCGGGCGCTTCGGGAACGGGGTCCCTGAATTGCTCGCCTGCTGCCTCGCGGCGTGGCTCAAGGAGGCCCAAGACGCCCATCTTCATCAACGAAGCTCAAGACCTCGCGAGGGGCCAGATTGCTGGGCGGACGACAAGGAGCTTCTCAGCACGGCCTCACAGCTTGGCTCATGAGGAGGCGGAGAGTTCAAGGCAGGTACTCGCGAGGTGCCCATGACGCAAGCCATGACGATCGAGGGCGCCACCGGGCGATGCCCGCCAGTGTCCTCCTTTCCTCTTTGCAAAGGGAGCAAGTGTAGGCGAGAGCATCAAGCAAAGGCATCCGCTTTGGTGCAACAAGACCAAGACCAGCCCAACGGCCGGAAGGGAGTCATCGTGGAGCCCAAGCAAAGGCTATCACCAGAGCCTTTAAGTGCAAGGACCAACTTTAGTCAGATAAGTGTACCCGTTGTTCCCTTCAAATGGCCAATTGTTGGCGCCCTTCCCGCTCAATATTTGGGAAGAGGCCCAGGGCCTCCGCCTATAAATAGGAGTAGCCACACTCAGAGCTGGAGGCATCTGGAAGAGAGGCATCTGAAAAGGGTGAGAGAAGAGAGAGATCTGAATCCTCATCAAGAAACCAGTAGCTAGAGCGACTGAGCACGACCTAGCAGTTCATCGCACCCGCCAAGAACAGACCCTCGCGAGGTTGTTCTTCCTTGTATTGTTCCTCATCAGCCCAAGAGGCAATCCACCACACCACACACTGGAGTAGGGTATTACACCACAATGGTGGCCTCAACCAGTATAAATCTCGTGTCTCTTGTGCTGTTCCGTTTAGTAGTTTAGGTCCCTGCGATTCGGCAAGGTGCGAGACGGTGGAAGTTTGGATCTCCGCACGCACCCCAGTGTTCGAACCTCAAGGGTCTGCCGGAACCCAAAATCCGACATTTGGCGCGCCAGGTAGGGGTGCACCGGAATCTGCCTTTCGTCGCCTCGTTCTTCCCCGACCACCGCAACCATGTTCGACGCCTGCCGGGCTCGCGCCGAAGCGCCGAGCCGCCTCGCCCCCATGTCGCCCAGACAGCTCCTGCCGGCGCGCGCTTCGCCGTTCCTCGTCACCTGCCGCTAACGCCGCCATCGCCCGGCGGGAACGAGCAGCAAGCATCGCCCGAGCACTCGCCCCGAGGCGGGACGGCCGCACCGCCACGGCTTCGCCACCCCGCTGGTTCTTTGTCACGCGCTTCGCGCCATGGAGGCCCGAAGCCACTCATCGCGCAAACGAGCTCCTGCGCTACCGCCTGCTGACGACGTTTCACGAAGAATGGCTCACCGAAGTCGCCGAGATCGTCTCGCTGCAGAGGCGCCCCAAGACCGCCTGCCTCGCTGCATCCACCCGCTTCGCTGGCGATGAAGATCCTGTGGCGCCAGCCGCCTCCTCAAGAAGGCGCCTGGCCCCAAGGCGCTGCCCTTTAGGCGGAACCCGCTCCGCCAGCGCCGCGCTGCAAGAGCAGAGCTGTCAAGAAGTTCTCACCCACGAGAAGCTGCCCGAGCGCCCCGCCCCAAGACGTCAGACCTCGCTGCCCCCACCGCTGCATGTGGAGGCCCACAAGTCAAAGCTCCTCGCCGCCCGAGGCCCCTGTGGCTATGGCGGGCTGCCGCGCTTTCACCTCCGGAAGGCGCAACGTCGCGGGCCCGCCAGTTCAAGCCGACCTGCCTCGCCGCCACGACGGCATGCCTGATCCTCACGGAGTTCCTCCAGCTTTCACGAGCTGGGCATCGAGGCTGCCAACGGGGATGAAAAGGTCATGGTGAACTGGTTTCCCATGGCGCTCAAGGACGGAGCCCGCACCTGGCTCCTGAACCTGGCCCCAGGCACGATCTCTTCCTGGGCCGAGATGCGCACCCGCTTCATCGCCAACTTCTAGGGTACTCGCGACCGGCCACCCGCCGTGAGCGACATGCGCCGAATCAAGCAAAGAGCTGTGGAAACCTCGCAGAAGTACATCCAGCGCTTCAACAACGCATCAAGATCCCTGTGGTAACGGAGGAGGCCATCATCTCTACTCTTCTCCGACGGCGCGCGCGACGCCAAGATGAAGGAGGAGCTGGCAATGCATGAAGATCTGTGCACCTCCTTGAGCTGTTCAACTTGGCGACCAAGCGCGCCAGGCTGAGGAGGGCGCCTCTCCTCGAGCTGCCTGCCCGGATCCCAAGAAAAGAAGTCCAAGGCCAAGGACGGAAGCGCAAGGCTGCCATATCATGCGACGAGCCAGACACCAATCGAGGCGGAGATCTGCCCGAGTCCTCCAAGGGCAGTCGGTATCATGCGGTACCACGACCTCCACACCCACAACACCAATGAATGCCAAGAGCTCCGGCCGGCGCTGAAGGAAGGGACGACAGACGCCCGAAAGCGCAGCGATCGGGCTACGGCCGAGGAGGAGGAAGGAATGCAGACGCTGGAAGACCGCGCCCACGCCAAGGGTGGCGCGACCAACCTCGCGAGGACTGCTGGCAAGACCCGCCATGAGGGAGGCTGGAGGATCAGCCTCGCGAGGATCGCCTGCAGGGGAACGCAGGCCTCCCTCCGCTGCCGCCGCTGCCAAGGAGAATTGAGGACCGCCATCATGACGAGGGGCTGGGGCTTCAGAACCGCGGCGATCGCTCAGATCCCGGGCGGAGCTCAAGCCCCAGCCTCTCAAGCATCTTCAAGCAGTTCGCCCGCTGGCGAATGCAGTCCTCCCCAAGCTCGTGGCCACGCCGCCTCTCGGTGGTCGGCGGCGCCATCACGCTCAGCTCAGCGGATCAGCTCAAGCGCGCGGCACAGCCGAGTTCTCCGATGCTTTGTTCCCAATCATCGCAACGTGCTGGTCACCAAGACCCTCATCACGGCGGGCAGGACTCAACGCCCCGTCTGCGGAAACATTCAACAATCTTCGCGCCTTATAGTCAGCTTCAGCCAACCAAGCCTTTCTCCGAGTCACCGACGGCTCCACGGTCCAGATCGGGCAGGTCCGCCTTCCTGCCACCTTCGGGCTCGCGATAACTACCGCACCGAGCTCATCGACTTCGACGCCGCCCACATTCGCCGTTGTATAACGCCATCCCCGGTACCCGGCGCCACCCAAATTTAAGGTCAGAACCCACCATGGCTACAACGCCCTCAAGATGCCAGAAGCGGTGGGGTCATCACGGTGCCCTGTGAGAGAGAGACGCAGCAGTGCTCCTCGGAGGGAGCCTTTCAGCCGCATCGCTAGAAGACCTGCACCACAGCAGCGGCCTCCCGAGGCCGCACCCAAGAAGAAGAAGACATCGACCGGACTGCTCTCAAGAGGCAGGCCCCTCAGGCCCGCGCCGGCCAGGGGGGGCCTCCTCCATCACATACGAAAGCCGCCTGCTCCTCCTCAAAGCCGGGCTCGGGCCTCTCCCCGAGGGCCGCCACCTCGCCAATGTCACGAGGGAGGCGCTGGGCACCATGTGGAGCAGGCAAGGAGGGCCGAACCTCGGGAGTTCGCAAGGCAAGGCCATTCAGAGCTACAGGAGTCAAGGGTCATGAGGGGCAGCCGCGCCACTCACTGTGGCCCCCCATCCGCAAGGATGGTGGGCTGCGCGGCTCAGATCGACATACCAGGCTCAACCGAGCCGCGCCGCAAGAGTGCCTCCGCCCTCGCGAGTGGGACGCTATGCAGGCCTGCCCCACAGCCACGGGCGCATGCCTCACGGCCTGCCAAACGCGGGTTGTTGCGCACCAGCATCTCATGAGGGCCATCCCGAGGCTCAAGATGTCGCAGCACGCCACAGCCTCGGCGGAGATGGAGATGGCCCCGAGGAGCCGCCAGCCCCGGATCCTCCCGAGGCCCCGGCCTGGGGCTCGTGGAGGATCGGCCCGCAGCCCATCGAGTCTGCTACACCAAAACCCCTTCGCCCCCAACATCACCAGTGACATCTTTAAGTTTTATTTCACTGGGAGCGGCTTCAGGTCAGATATTTCCAGCCGCATGGGTCCGCCCTGCTGCATGTATCCCTTTTATTTCATGTCATTAGCCTATCCTGTTGGGGGCGCCGGGCTGCATCATCCCTGCTGCTCGGCCTGTCCCAGCGGCATGTATCCTTCTTATGCTTTCCTTAGGATTATGCTCTCGCTCCACCATGCTTGTTATTCGATGCCTTTTCCCGGGTGACGGAATCTTGCACGCTAAAGGGGGTGCCCGAGCATCGCGACTCGTGGCTCCTACCGCTCTCCGCCCTCACCTCCGGTCTTGTCCATGGCATCGCGGACTGGCTTGCCAGCCGACGGGTCCGACCAGCCCGAGAGCCGGGACCCGAGGACGAGAGTTTCACATCTAACCCAGCTTATGCTGCTAAAGGGGGTGCCTGAGCATCGCGACTCGGTCCTACCGCTCTCCGCCCTCACCCTCCGGTCTTGTCCATGGCATCGCGACCGCTTGACAAATGATGGTCGAGACTCTGCCCGAGAGCAGGGACCCGAGGACGAGAGTTTCGCCATCTAACCCAGCTTGCACGCTAAAGGGGGTGCTCGAGCATCGCGACTCAGGGCTCCTACCGCTCTCCGCCGCCACCCTCCGGGTCTTGTCCATGGCATCGTGACCTGGCTTGCCAGACGGCGGAGACCAGCCCGAGAGCCGAGACCCGAGGACGAGAGTTTCATTATCTAACCTAGCTTGCGCTAAAGGGGGGGCCCGAGATCGCGACTCGTGGCTCCTACCGCCTCCGCCTCACCTCCGGTCTTGTCCACGCATCGCAACCTGGCTTGCCAACGACGGCCGAGACCAGCCCGAGAGCCGGACCAAGACGAGAGCCCGCATCCGCCAAATTTGTAGGAACACACTCAAGATAAGGCCTGAGCCAGCGCAACCCGCTTTGAGGTAGGGCCCCGTGAGTCCCGCTACCGCTCACGGGTGCCTAGATACACCTCGCCTAGCCCTACCGCACAGCCACGCGTCGTGGTGGGGCTGATACACCCTGGGCTCCTCCCGGAGGGGAGCCCTCCCACGCACTGCTGGAAGCACCATGCTCCGCTACTGGCTGACGACACTGCCGAGGAGCGGCTATGCCCGTACGCACGCGGAAGCGCTATGCTCTGCGCTGGTGATAAACTACTGAGGGTGGCTTCCGGGTCACATCAACCTCAGGGAGCCCAGAGCTCAGTGTCCGGCCTCATCGCAACGCCTCCCCTCGGGAGCGCCGCGCGAGGGGGCTGGGCACGGGGGCTGCGCATGGGTCAAGCCCAGACGCACGCCACCCAACCAGGCCCCCCAGGCCTGGTTCGTCGCACGTCACTCCCCGAGCGGAGCCAAGGTACGAATGCCATTTGAGCGTCAAGGGGGACTCCTGAGCATTGCAACTCAGGAGCCTAACTGGTCACGTAGCCCCTCACCCCTTAGTTCCGAAAGGCTAACAGCGGTTGAGGTATGCGCGGGGCCGGGCTCTGCAGACGAGAACGGTAGATCCGCCTGCCTCACCTCCCTACTTGCTGTTCAGGCGGGTAAGGGGACTCTGAGCATCGCGACTCAGAGCCTAACTTGTCACGTAGCCCCTCACTCCTTGGTCCCGCCCTGGTTTCAGTGTCGGGCTAACGCGGCTGAGGTAGGCAAGCAATGGCTCTGCCGCGCGAG
The DNA here is from genome assembly GCA_021605205.1 of Aegilops longissima. Lineage (NCBI taxonomy): Eukaryota > Viridiplantae > Streptophyta > Magnoliopsida > Poales > Poaceae > Aegilops > Aegilops longissima. Next base: position 268,553,858 of record CM038677.1, read on the forward strand.
AACATAAGCAAGTAGGAAGCGCAAATTTCAAGGAATTCAAAAGCAAATATTACAGTCCACACTGTTATCGCAATACCAAATGCAAGTTTAAACGCCCCCGAGGCATGATACATGTGCAGGTATTAAAAGCGTGACAGAGCCACAACGGAGTCACTTGTCGGCGGTGGAGCAGCGGAGTGGATTCGCCTCGTGGAGCAGCAGGGTCGGCAGCGCCGCTTCGGCATGGTGTGAAGGCCCGGAACTTCCCCAACAGAGCCTCCGCGCGACCCTTCACAGCCTCGGCAGCGGCAGCTGCATGCTCGCCGCTTGCTGGCTCCAGCAGGCTGTCCAGGTCGACGCTAGGATCGCGAAGGTAGACGTGGATGAGGACCCGCGCCAGTGCCGCAGAAGACAAGACGCCGCCTCGCCTCGGCCGTGGGGCCAAGGCCAAGGAGACATTTTCAAGAGCGCGAACCAGGAAGGGAAGCAGCTTACGGGACCATCCTCGGCGCCGCCAGCGGACTCTCCAGGCGGCTGTCAGAAAGCTGCCTTTCAAAGAAAGAGCGAGCCTTCACCTCCATATCTATGAAGGCCACGCGATCTTCTCGCAAGAACCCGCGCTTTGTCGTCCAGCTCGACCTTCCTCGCCTCCAGCTCCTGCCCAAGGCTTAGGCGGTCGCGGGCGCTTCTTGAGCCTGGCCTCCCGGTCCTTGACGGCCGCCATGAGCCTTCATGCTTTCCTCCTGCTCCTGGCGGAGGCGGGCCTCCTCGGCAAGCTGGTTCTGCAGGCCCTTTAGCTCGCTTCTCCAAAGATCTCACAATGACCTTGATGCTAGCTGCCTCCCCTGTGGCAGCATCGCGGCAATCTTCGCCACGGACAGCCTGCTTCCTCGTCGCAAGCCGCCGAGGCCTGGACCAGCGCCCCGAATCGAAGCATCGAGCGAATCCAGCCGTAAGGCAGCTCCAAACGCCCAGCCATCGACGGAGTCGGCGCCAGAAGATCTCGCCGCAGCGGTCCAGCCCGGCAACGGCGCGATCCAGAACAGCATTCGGAGGAGCGGCGGTCGATGGAGTAGGAGGAGAAGACGGCTGCGTGACCACTACGCCCTGAGGCGGAACCAGCGCGCCACGGCAGCAAAGGGAGGCAGCGCCAAGCAAGGGCACCTCGGGTGTCGCCGGGTCAAGGGGCTGAGCCACCTTCTGGGCTCAGCCAGGCCTCGCGAGGATGCCGGGGCAAGAGAGGCCTGGGCGTCAGGATAACCTTCTTTTTCGGGCAGAGGCACCGTCACGGATGGGGCCTCAGGAGCCCCCTTCAGCTTCTTCACCGCGGGCGCCACCGCCAAAGGACGGGACATCGATCTCGCCGACGGAGCAATAATCAAGACGGAAGGTGCACTTACAGTGTCGTCGCCGGTGGACTCGAGCAGCCTCCGCCATACTTGAAGCCCGAGAGCCGTTGCAGGGATCAGCTTCAAGGGGACCAGGAGCAGGAGGCGCTGTCAAGGATCGCCCGGGCCAGGGCGGACCTGCTGGGACCAGCCCACCTGGTCCTTCTTCGGGACCAGGCAGGCTTCGCCCATGCTCATCCTCATCCTCGTCGCCATCACTGGGAGGCGGAGAGTGCGGACCCACGCCAAGGGGGAGAGCCCTTGACTCCGCCCAATCAACCCCTCTCCGCTCTCTTCCTCCACCTCTTCGCTGAGTCGGAAGAGGACACATCCACCAGTCCTCCAGATCCTCCACGGCACGGGCCCGCCCCCATTGAAGACAGTGCATGGGCCCCACTACCGCTCCCAATCTCGCAAAGGAACAAGGCTGCTGCGCGCTCTAGTCTCGCCACGCCGCCCCAACCAAGGATCGGAGGACCGCCGCCAGATCCTCGCTAGCTGTGACCACGGGCTCGAGTGAGGCCTCCACATCGAAGCGAAGCATCGACGAAGCGGAGCCAGCTTGATGCTCCAGAACTCCCTCAGCAGCGACGCGACCGGTCAGCTTTGCCGCCAGCTGCTGGCCGGCTTCAGATCTCGGCCCATCTTCTCCAAAGACCAGCCAGCTGGGATCCAAGCTCCACTGGGACCAGCCGTCGGAGCTCTCGGGTGCTCCGTGGGCATGATCACCGTGGTGGATGCGCCAAAGATCCACCAAGACCCACTTGCTCCTCAAGCCCTCAATCCGCTTCCTGGGTTTGAATGGCGATGGCTCCGCCAGATGCGACGAAGCTCGCGCACGCAGAGGCGGAACCACGGGAGGTTTGGAGGGAGAAATAATGGGGCAGCAAGGCCACCGAAGGCTTCACGCCAACATGGGCCTCACAAAAGTAGGCGAAGATCGCCAAAAGAAGGATGGAGTTGGGATGGAGGTGCAGAGCTTGAATGTTGTAGTGACGGAGGACGGAGAAGAAGAACTCAGAAAAGGGAGGCACCAGACCAGCAATGATGGCGCTCACGAAAAACGGGTAGAAGGTACTCCCCCGACCCTCCGGGGCGGCAGAGCCGGCCTTGAACACCTCCGGTCCATTGACGCCCTGCGCCTCCGCCATCCGGCGCACCAGGGCGAGGCTCGCCCCTGACACATTTGGCGGGTCCATGGCAGGAGAGTACCAAGCTCCGGCCGGGGCTTGGCGAGGCGCCATGACCGGCTAGGGACACAGCGGAGGGATCTCAAGATCTTGGAAGCACAGAGGAGGGGCGCAAGAAAGGGATCTCGAGCAGCAATCGGAGAAAGTAAAGGAGGCAAGGAAGATGCCGCCCGTTATCAACCCACGCGTTGCAAAGGCGACATCGCCCAATCAACCGCCACGCTGGCGCCTAAGGCCGCAGGCTATTAGGGCTCATGACGCTCAGACTTGCCCTTTCGCCTCTCGCCGCCAAGTTCGGTGTGCCGTGGGCCTGGGCTCTGCGGCATTCTCGGGAACGGGGTCCCTGCACATGCTCGCTCGCTGCCTGCGGGCGTGGTTCAAGGAGGCCCAAGACGCCCATCTTCATCAATGCAAGCTCAAGACCCTCGAGGGGCCAGATTGGGCGGACGACAAGGAGCTTCTCGCACAGCCTCGCCAGCCGGCTCATGAGGAGGCGGAGAGTTCAAGGCAGGGTACCTCGTGAGGTGCCCATGACGCAAGCCATGACGACCGAGGGTGCTGGCCAGCGCCAGCCAAGCAGGTCCTCCTTTCCTCTTTGGTGCAAAGGGAGCAAGCGCAGCGAGAGCATCAAGCAAAGGCATCCGCTTTGCAACAAGACCAAGACCAGCCCAACGGCCGAAGGAGTCATCGTGGAGCCCAAGCAAAGGCCATCACCAGAGCCTTTGGTGCAAGGACCAACTTTAGTCAGATAAGTGTACCCGCTGTTCCTTTCAAATGTCCAATTGTTGGCACCCTTCCCGCTCAATATTTGGGAAGAGGCCCAGGGCCTCCGCCTATAAATAGGAGTAGCCACACTCAGAGCTGGAGGCATCTGGCAGAGAGGCATCTGAAAAGGGTGAGAGAAGAGAGAGATCCGAATCCTCATCAAGAAACCAGTAGCTAGAGCGACTGAGCACCACCTAGCAGTTCATCGCACCCGCCAAGAATGTATACTCCGAGGCTGTTCTTCCTTGTATTGTTCCTCATCAGCCCAAGAGGCAATCCACCACACCACACACTGGAGTAGGGTATTACACCACAATGGTGGCCTGAACCAGTATAAATCTCATGTCTCTTGTGCTGTTCCATTTAGTAGTTCAGGTCCCTGCGATTCGGCGAGGTGTGAGACGGTGGAAGGTTGGATCTCCGCGTGCACCCCAGTGTTCGAACCTCAAGGGTCTGCCGGAACCCGAAATCCGACAGTACGTAGCCGAGAACTCATGTGAAATACCTTCTATGTCAAGAAAGATATCCACATTTGCGTTCTTGAACTCCGTTCCGTTGTTGCTGCGAACCTTCTTGATCTTCACTTCAAATTGATTTTGGGCCTTCCTAGCAAAGTTCTTGAAGATCTTTTGGACCTGCGATTTATCATCGAGAAAGAACACCCACGTAAGTCTTGAAAAATCATCGACTATAACTAGACCAAACGAGTTACCACCGATACTTTTGTAGGCATTGGGACCAAAAAGATCCATATGAAGTAGCTCGAGCGCTCTTCTCGTGATCATGATGTTCTTCACGGGGTGACTTCCTCCTACTTGTTTTCCTGCTTGACAAGCACGGCACAATCTATCCTTGTCAAATATAACATCTTTTACTCCAAGGATATGATCACCTTTAATAAGCTTATCAAGATTTTGCATGCCCACATGACCTAACCTTCTATGCCACAACCAACCTTTTGAAGATTTAGCAATTAAACAGGTTCTAGGTTGAGCCTTTTTAGTGAAGTCAACAATGTAAAGAACACCTCTACGTATACCGGTAAAGACCATTTTATGATTATCTCTAGGAAACACTTGGCAATCTACTTCAGTGAATAGGACATTGAAACAGAAGTCAACAAGTCTAGATACGGAAAGTAAATTGTAGCCAAGAGATTCAACGAGCATAACATTTTGTATGGAGCTATCATGTGAGATGGCCACCTTACCAAGGCCAACCACCTTACCCTTTGAGTTATCATTAAATGTGACATATTTCCGAGGGCCGTCGTTTTCAGCAAGATCACAAAACATATCCTTATCTCTGGTCATATGATCAGTACATCCACTATCAAGGACCCATTCCTTTCCTCCAGCCTTGTAGCCGCGAAGATTAGCCATAAGACCAAAGTGTCTCATAGAATCATCGAGATCAAAGTCACTATGATCATCCTCATCATAGTATCCATGTTCAACATCGTCTTGTAATTGATCATTCCTTAGAGAATGTGATCCATTAGAAGTATGACCATAACAATGTTCATCTCTATGAATCCTAATGACTTCGGAAATGATATTGCTAATAATTCCAACATCTCCTTTGGCACGCATGAGGTCACGAAGCTCAAATAGGAAACCATCAAACATAGGATCACTAGTACTCATCCTATTCAAGGCAATACAGTTATGGAGAATCTCATCTAGGTTTTTCAAGGAATAATTTGGGAATCTTCCCTCTAGAAATCTCCATATGGTGTAAGCACAATCAAGAGCAGGTAATCTAGCAATCAAGTTGTTGGGCAATCCTCTAACAATAAGATTGATAGTTCTAAGATTGCGAATCATGTCAAGATCCTCATCGGGAGTGGGATGCAAAGGATCACTAGGGGGAATGGAAGGACTAGTAATGTACTTGTTCAAGTGATATTCATTGAAAATCTCAAGCATCTCATTTTTCCACTCATGAAAGTACTCTCCATCAAGAATAGGCACTCTACCTCTAAGACTCCCCAACGTAGACACATCCATCTTCCTCCAAAGGTGTTTAAACCAAGGCAATGGAGACCAAAGCTTAGATACCAATTGAAAGAATCGAGAAGAGGTGTCTAGAGGGGGGTGAATAGACTCTTAACAAGAAAAAGTTGCAGTTTTCTATTTTCTTCAAGTTAAGGTGCAGTTTTAGCACAAGTTTAAACATTCACAATACATATCAAGCAAGCATGACAAGAGTATATGAGTAGAGGAAAGTAAAGCATGCAATTTGCAAGAATTTAAAGGGGTGGGATTAGAGTGTGCAAACGCAATTGGAGACACGGAGATTTTGGGCGTGGTTCCAATAGGTGGTGCTATCGTACATCCACGTTGATGGAGACTTCAACCCACGAAGGGTAACGGTTGCGTGAGTCCACGGAGGGCTCCACCCACGAAGTGTCCACGAAGAAGGAACCTTGTCTATCCCACCATGGCCATCGCCGACGAAGGACTTGCCTCACTAGGGTAGATCTTCACGAAGTAGGCGATCTCCTTGCCCGTACAAACTCCTTGGTTCAACTCCACAATCTTGACGGAGGCTCCCAAGTGACACCTAACCAATCTAGGAGACACCACTCTCCAAAAGGTAATAGATGGTCTGTTGATGATGAACTCCTTGCTCTTGTGCTTCAAATGATAGTCTCCCCAACACTCAACTCTCTCTCACAGATTTGGATTTGGTGGAAAGATGATTTGAGTGGAAAGCAAGTTCGAGAAGGCTAGAGATCAAGATTTATGTGGTTGGAATGGAATATCTTGACCTCAACACATGAGTAGGCGGTTCTCTCACAGAAAATGTATGCTGGAAGTGTAGGCATGTTCTGATGGATCTCCTCATGAATGAAGAGTGGGTGGAGGGGTATATATAGCCTCCACACAAAATCTAACCGTTACACACAAATCACCAAACTCGGGGGGACCAAATCAGAAAACTCGGTCGGACCGATTCAGTTCATAATGTGACAATTAGACATTTCGGTGGGACCGATATGATCAACTCGGTGCGAACGATGTGCTAGGGTTAGGGTAAAACCTCATCTCGGTTTGACCGATTACACAAACTCGATGAGACCAATTTTGGTAATAGGCTAACCAGAGAGTTGGTCAGGCATACTCGTGGGACCGATTACAAAACTCGGTAAGACCGAATTTAATGCAACAGGATCCACAGAGTTTGCAAGCCCATCTCGGTTAGACTGGGATCCCATCGGTGAGACCGAATTGATTAGGGTTTGTGGCAGTGGCTATGTCAAGTTAACTCGGTGGTGCCGGATAGAAAGTTTCGGTGGGGCCGAGTTTGACTTTTGGTTTGGGACATATGTGGATATGAAAAAGTGGTTGAGGGTTTTGGAACATACCACTAAGCACTTTGAGCAAGCAAGCCATTAAGCAACACCTCATCCCCTTTTAATAGTATTGGCTTTCGTATAGATTCAACGTGATCTTGGATCACTAAAAGTAAAATGTAGAGTCTTGAGCTATTGAGCTTGAGCCAATCCTTTATCGTTAGCAACTTTAAGGGGTTCCATATCCTCTTGTCCACGCCACTCCATCTGTTGAACTTGTCTAAAATATACTAAATGAAAACATTAGTCCAACAAGAGATATGGTGACATTGATTACCAAAAGCACCCAGGGAGCACTTGTGCTTTCACTTGGCATCGGCAATGTCGATGACTACCGCGCGATACTCGGTTCAGCATTTACCATGTTTTGAGAAATACTGAGTGAAATGCTGGTATGAATCCATTGGTCGATGCCCCATCAAGTGCGCTCCGGCAAGGCCATCTGCATTGGCGTGATCCATGCGACAGCTATTGCCGGGTTGCCCGAAAGGAGTGGGGGAAAGGAAGAGGGACCGGAAGAGCCCGACACCATATACCACTGCCCGCCAGACATGCATGTGGTGTATCGGTCCCTTCCGGGAACCAGAGAGTTATTTACTTAACCACCGTCCTTCTAGGCATCGCGAGCACACCAAATGCAAGCAACTAGAAGGGATGAGGAGAAGCGAGAACAAAACCTAAGTTCGCATTATCATTTCTTATTGATGCATCTTAGATTTTTGCAATCGTTTATCCCTTGGCTTAAGTAGGTGTTCGTACTATGAAACCCGCGTGCGATGGAACCTTGGCTAGGTTCTTTGTCCGCACCATCGTTCTGTCTCGAGCCATGCTCACACAACGAGAGGCTGCGTCGAGAGCTACCAAGGAAAATTTTGCCGGGACGCATCCACGCCAAAATGCGTGTTAAGGGCCAGACCCTATTACAACAATCGCAGTAATATGATACCGACAAGCATCCAGAGCTCACATAGGGGATAATCGTACGAACACAAGCGTATAAGCTCAAAAGGGTAAACACACATTTAGAATTCAATAGAGAGCACCGGTTCTGCACAAGCATAAATAATACGATACCTAAACACAAAGCATGTGTCATGTCTTGTTACAGGATAACACGAGAAAGACAACGGCCCATCACTTGGCCTAACGACAGCGTGAGGCCTTTGGGATGTGGAGGATCTTGGCGGCTCGAAGGGCAGCTTTCTCCTTGGCAGCTGAGACGTTGGCGCCCGCCAGCAGCTTCCTGAAGACATCATCAAGGTCAAGATCTGGGTGATTGCAGGCGATATTGCTCAGGACAAAGACGAGGGCGTCGTGGGAAAGCTTCCGGGACTCGGTCGTGAAGCGCTCATCCCTCCCCTCTTCATGCGCCTTCAGCTTGTCGATCAGCTCATTGAAGAAGACCCCCAGCTTGGCACTGGGGGTCTCCTGCTTGTGGACCGAATAGACTGGCCCCTCCATGCCCATCGCCACAGTCTGGGGAGCAAGACGCATAGCCACGTCCACCATGCTCCTGATCTAGAGGTTCGCCTGCTCAGATTGGTTCGCCAGCTTGTCCTCTGCATCCTTCCGAAGGCACTGGGCCATGTTCAGATCCTTGGTCAGTTGCTGCTGGCTGACTTCGCTGGACTCTGTCGCGCTTTCCAGAGTGTCGATCCTGGCCCTCAAGTCATTGTGGTGCCATTGGAAGCTTCAAGGTTTTGGGTCTTGGAGGAAAGTTGCGACTGTGCGTTGTTCAGAAGGGCCTCCGTCTTCCAAGGTTCCTCCTTAAGGGCCTCCACCATCTTGGTGCTTCCGGCAAGCTGTTCTGTCAGCTTGGTCACCTGTTGGTCAAGATCAGTTTTGGCAGTGGATGCGGCAGCAAGATCATAAGCGATCTTCTGCATGGAAGAGTCGGTGCTGAGAGCGTCCAGGGCTGCCTTGTGCTTGTCGTCCAACTCCTTGGTATGTTTCTTCACGAGGACTTCCAGTTCATCATCCTTGGCACGAAGGGTAGCACCAAGCTTCTCCTCCTGGAGACAGATCTCCTGCTCTCTGGCGTCCAGGAGTGCCTGGCGGTACGCTAGGCGCACTTCATGGGCCATGACATCTTCCCTCATCATCAGGAGCGCCTCCTGTTGCCTCATAAGTACCCGGGACTGCTTGCCGTGCCACTCACGCAGCTCCAGGCACTTCTCCTTCAGTTTCTGATCTACCTTGTTGGCGGACTGGCACCGCTCCTTGAGCTCTTAACACTTCTGGCTGTGCTGCTCCCGCATCTCTTTAAGGCCTGTCAACACGGACTCCATGAAGGACAAGTCCTGGGCAATGGCAACAGAGTCATCCACCTCCTCATCTCCTTGGTACAATGACGTCAGGATGCGCTGGAGTTCTTAATCAAGATCTGTGCTCGTCACCTTTAAAGGGTCGGGGCTCCAAGCCCGGGCTGTGTGAACACCAGCTCCAGGCGGCCTGAACACGATGATGGAAGCTCCACTGAGGGGCCAAATGAAGGAAGGGGGTCCATGGTGTGGAGGGGGATCTTCTCCTCGATTACCACGCCCACCTCCGGGGCGTTGTAGGAAGTGTGCTCCACCACCGCCAAGGAATCCTGGGCACTCCCGGCAGCAAGGTCCCGTCCCTCTGAAGTGGCAATCTCAACAGCCTCGTCCGCAGTAGCCCTCCCTATGTTGGCCACCACCTCTAGTAGTTATGGCTCTTCATCTTGGGGGTCTGCGGATGAGAAGACAAGCACATGAAAAAAAACGAAAGTTTTATATTGTCGAGATATAGGGAGAAATGATGCAGAGAGAGAGAGAGAGAGAGAGAGAGAGAGAAGAGTTGAAGAGAAGTACCTAGAGAAGCCTGCCAAGCAGAGGCCTCAGTTTCCCCGACAGCACCAGTTGCTGGACCATGAACTCGGTCTCCTGCCGCCGTAGCCTCCACGACGCTCTTTGGAGGCTCGTCCGCAGAAGGCTTCGCCAAGGGTTCTTTGGGTGGATCAACGGGAGGAACATGCCGTTACTGGAGGGGCTCATCCTGTATCATCTCCCCACCCGCTCCAGCTGGAGGGATTGGGGGTTCATCTCTGTCGACTCTAGAAGAAGGATCAAGTCCTCCACTATCGAGCTGGGGGCTGGGCTGGGGGCTCAATACGGGATCCTCCGTGTTGCTCCCCGTCAATTATGTGCTCTCCTGACATGCCAGAGCCTCTTCCGTCGGCGGTAGATGAGAGTTTCCGCATCCTTCTCCACCTCCCTGCCAGCGACATCAAAACAAAATGTCAGTCAACAAACATAATTAAGTGTACCGAAGCTATTTACGATGGGGAAAGACTTCCTTACTCTTCCTTAATGAGGATGGAGTTCAAGTTGAACTCCATGGGAGGCGAGGACTCCCTTTCTCTCTTTGGAGGCAGAGGGGCAGAACTCTCCGGCAGCTCTGACGCCAGATGGGCACTGGAGACTCCGATGGAGGCGAGCTTTGTGAAGAGCTCAAGCCAGAGTGGGGGCTGGAATCAACTTCCACGTCTGTCGATTGCTTGGCGGGGGAAGCCTTGGTCCTGGCGAGTCGAGGGGATTGGCGACATACCACGTCAGTCTTGGTGACCTTGGTGGTGGTCTTCTTCACCATCTTGGCGGCAGTCGCTGGGTTAGGAGCCACCACCCCCCAGTTAGCAGCACGCCTATGGGGAAGCTGATCCAAGACCGGCTCAAGGGCTTGATACCCAGCCGCAAGCCACTCCACCTCGAGCTCCGCCACCTCACCGATATCCTCCTCCTCCTGGAGCTCCATTGCCGCTATGGCTAGGGCATCAAGCCCGGCAAATTTGTTCCCGGCAGGAACATCCCCGGCAATCCCTTCTGTGGCCTGCACCTCGCTAACACCGTGAGAATAACTCTCATCCTCAGCTTTCCCCTTGCCCTTCCCAGCCTTCGCGGCCCTTGCCATCTCCGCCAGCCGGGCAGCTTTGTCCTCCTCAACCCTCCTCACGATATACTTCACCACCACAGAGGAGGTGCATTTGTACATCCCATTCTCAACCCCGGTGGCCTGCTCCACCAGGGCACTGGACCACTCGAGCTCTTCGTCAAGAGTGGACAGCCGCCAATCACTTGCCACTCCATGAGCATTAAAATCCGGCATCCACTTCAGTATCTGGACCCGGGCTGAATTAATGTTTAGAGGGATAACATCTCAAAGCGGCCAAACAACAGGTCACACAACCAGGCGTGGCCATAAACTAACAAGTTATTGGCCAAACCTGGGAGTAACCTCATGCTGTCCCCAGCATCACCATATAACCAGGTGGGTCTGTCCCTCTTCTGTAGCGACGAGATGCGGAGAAGGAGAAAATCTTCCACCACATGCTCAATGGTTAGCCCGGCAGCCTTCAAGCGGGTAATCCTGTTTATTGCCGGGAGCAACCTATTGTTGGTAAGGCCATGAGCACTCCATTCCTTGCCACAATCAACACATTCCATTCCCGCCTCACAGAAATCCGGGGCTTCCTCATCCTGAATCCAGCACCAATCCCCTCTCCACTCATCCCACCTCTCTTGTTGCTTACCAAGGATATAATCCCAGAGCTTCCTCGCTACCGGCGGCATCCAGCAGATGTTCCTGGAGTAGTGACCCTTGTTCTCCACCCGCGGAATAAAGTAATGCCAGAACAGATCTACATTGGGGGCAACTCTGATGAAATTCTCGCACAAATGAGCAAAAATGGCCATGGTCGCCATTGCATTCGGTGTGAAGTCGAGAAGGTGAAATCCATAAATGTTCATGATCGCCTCGAAGAGTTCGGTGAAAGGGGGAAAGAGGCCACATATGAAATAAGAACAGAAGAATAGGTACGATTTTGGCAGATCTTCTTTCCCCTCCACCAAAACTTTGGGCCCTCCATGCCCTTTCGGGATGGGCCTCCCCCACAGATACCCGTATCTTGCTTGAAGAACTGGACCGTCCAGATTCAAAGGAAGGAAGATGACGTCTCCACTCTGCTTCTTGCTCAACTCTGCCGCCCTCTTGCTCCCCTCGGCGGCTACCTCCTTCTCCATGGTCGTCTGCTTCCCTTTTTCTGCGGGTTTCTTCCCCATTCCCACGGGCAAAGATGCGAATGGGGAAAGGTGTTCAGCGAGAAGGGCGGCGGCGGATGTGAGAGAGAGGAAGGAGGAACCGTTGTTTGGCTTGCAGAGGAAGATGATGGAAGGGCGAGGCAGGTGACAAGTGAACCTTGCCACTCCGTGTTTTCTTGTCTTTAAGGGGAAAGGCACGGGGCGGAGGAGCGACCCTTCAGAAAGTTACCATTTTACCTTAACTGCAACAGTCCCATGACCCCGACGCATAGTAATTGCGTGAAGTGGACGTTGGATTGACTAGTCATCATGGCAAACCAACATAAGAAGCCTTCTCTTGCCATGTGTCCGTGCACTATTTAGGACCTAACCCAATGTGTCGTGCTACATGTATGGCTCAAACCCGAGGGCTTATGTCGGTGAAAACAAATAGAGGTGTATATTTTCACCTGACTCATGCACGGACAGTGAAGCCACATGCACGAGTACAAGATTATAAATCAAGACACAAGAGATCAACATACTCAAAAGACCAACATGTAGATCAAGAGGACCAAGACCAAGCTAGAGAAGCAAGAAACCACCAGGAGAAGAGCCTCCCTTGCTAGGCAGGCGAGCCTAGGGAGGACGGGGTCACCCCCGGAAGGATACCTCGAAGACGTCCCGGCAGGGCCTGCCAGGAGTCGCGGAGGCAGGGCCACCTGACCAAAACACTTCACAATGACGCACGTTGTCGTTCAATGTGGTGTCCAGCCGCAAAGTGACTAAGTGGCAGCCATTTGCCACATGGCAGCCTCTTTCTACAGGAAATACCTACAGATGACACCCGTCCTGCAACGTGTCGAGCGAGTAGGCGCGAAGCTGGCAAAACAACCCGGTAGGGCTTGCCAGGCAAGCGACAATGTGACGTTGAGGGGCACATTTAATGTGCTCTGTTAGCCTGCAAGTTAGGTATGATAGCACTAATTTTCCATTGTGGTGACCCATTAATATATAAAAGGATGCCCATGGCAACCGTAGAAAGGGTTAGATGGTTGGAGACCCACACATTCATACATGTGTAGCCACGGTCGCCCCTAGGCAACCCTGCCGGGCAAATGTACTACGCACCACCACCATTCTTCCACCATCAATCCACCAAAGTAGGAGTAGGGTTTTACGCCTTGCGGCGGCCCGAACCTGGGTAAAGCTGCCCGTGTGATCTATTAAATGCTGCTCCACACTCTTCTGCTCTTTGTGCAACATGCCATCCCCCCGCCGAACCAGAAAGGGACCTTTGGTCCCATAGGTGGCCGTGGTTTCCCGTGACACTTAAATAATCCACAAATTTCATCCACATATATAAAGTGCATATCAGGATATTCGGTTCCATCTCCTACATAAGGATTAGCTAGCAGTTGTTATATCATACCCGAAGGAATTTCGTAACCAATATTTTTAGTAGGTGAAGTAGGTTGAGGGGTAACTAATTGCGGTTCCGGTCGAGGTGAAGATACCCCAAACAAACCCCTCAAATGATTGTTCTCCATAGTAACAAGTGACAATAAATTTCAGCATGTAGTAATAATTTTTCCTTACTGATTCCCACTTACCAAGAGCACTCCACTCCCCGACAACGGCGCCAGAAAAGAGGCTTGATGACCTACAAGTATAGGGGATCAATCGTAGTACTTTCGATAGGTAAGAGTGTCGAACCCGATGAGGAGCAGAAGGAAATGACAAGTAGTTTTCACCAAGATATTCTCTGCAAGCATTGAAATTATAAGTAACGAGTAGTTTGATAGCAAGATAATTTGTAACGACCAAGTAACGATAACGGTAACGAAAGTGCGGCAAGGTAGCCCAATCCGTTTGAGGCAAGGGATAGGCCAAAATGGTCTCTTATGATAATCAAAGTGTTCTTGAGGGTACAAGGGAATTTCATCTTGTCACTTTCATCATGTTGGTTTGATTTGTGTTTGCTACTTTGATAGTTTGATATGTGGGTGGACTAGTGCTTAGGTGTTGTTATTACTCGAACAAACCTCCTACTTATGATTAACCCCCCGCAAGCATCCGCAACTACAAGAAAATTATTAAGAATAAATCTAACCATAGCATTAAACTTTTGGATCCAAATCAGTCCCTTACCACTATAGGAATCAGCTTATTTGCCGTCCGCCATGGCGAACGGCAAAGGCACCAAAAGCGGACGGCAAAGGCCCTTTACCGTAGGCAGCTAACAGCTAAGAACATGGACAACAAAAACCATTGTCAGTCACGTTAGGTGGCTAACGGCAGCCTTTCCTATCAACTAGCGTACCGCAAAGCTGTCCAGCGCTGACGTCAGCAGACCCAGCTCTTTGCCGTCGGCCACTGACGACAAAATGACCAAATGGGTTGCTCCCAGGTTGCACAAGTTGCTGCCAGGTGTGCTCTTTGCCGTCCGTGGCGGACAGCAAAGAGCCCTTTGCCTTCGGCGGTGGACGGCAAACTGCCTGTATTGTTGCTGTTTTTTCTGTTTTCTGTAATATCCCTGCATTTTCAAAAGATATATTTGATATGTATAGTTTCAACATCAAACTAGCCCATGTATCAAACATCTAGTAGTCCATCAATGCAACAAAACACATAGGGTATTAAAAGATACAATACATACAAAGTTTCACGGAGTTCATCCACATATATACATACATAGTTTCACATTGTTCATCAATACAAATGAAAACAAGAACTAAACACTAGCAGTCCATCAATGCCGCTTCCATGAAGTGAATCAAACCTGCAAAAATGGGAGTAAGGAAGTTAGAATAAGAAGAAGAAGAAGAAAAAGAAGAAGACTAAAAGAAGAAGAAGAAGAAGAAGAAGAAGAAGAAGAAGAAGAAGAAGAAGAAGAAGAAGACTAGAAGAAGAAGACTAGAAGAAGAAGAGTAGAAGAAGACGAAGAAGAAGAAGAAGAAGAAGAAGAAGAAGAAGAAGAAGAGGAAGAAGAACAAGAAGAATAAGAAGAAGAAGAAGAAGAAGAAGAAGAAGAAGAAGAAGAAGAAGAAGAAGAAGAAGAAGAAGAAGAAGAAGAAGAAGAAGAAGAAGAAGAGAATACTAGAAGAAGAAGAAGAACTTCTTCTTCTTCTTTTCTCTTCTTTCTTCTTCTCTTCAATCTTTTTATCCCTTTCGTCCTCATTCTCATTCTTCTTCTTTATTCTTTCTTTTTCTTCTCTTTCTTCTTATATTCTTTCTTTTTTTCTCTTCCTTGTTTTTCTTCTTGATATTCCTTACTTGTGTCATTGTAGAGCTTACCTTCACAACAAATGCGATGAAGATTTCAACTAAGGTAACAATTGATCCAACGGCATCATGATACCAAGCCTTATTATCAATGGCATATTTTCTAATCTTCTTAATCTTCAAGCGCATTGCATCCATCTTCAAGCGCATTGCATCAACATACAACTCCAATTTCATCTTCTCTTCTTCAATTCTTTTAATTTTTTCTTTCAATTACTCATTTTCTTTTTCAACAAAATTTAACTTCTCGACAAGTGAGAAGGTTGCAATTTACGGTTCACATACCTCCTAGATAAAAATATCTCTATGTCAACTTGATGGCCATAATTGTCATAAATGCGAAATGCAACAAATACTTATAAAAGAGAATTTACGACATCTGAATCATAAAGTGGGCGAGGGCCGACTGGGACAGATATCAAGACCATGGCACTATGTATAACAAACAATCATACAAAGTAAAAAAATTATACAAGTAACTATATAAATCATACAATCATACATGTAACAATATAAATCAAGTACAACATAAAAATTGAATACGTAACAATAATCTGGATCATCGGTTTCATTAAATGCTCCTAGATCAATAAATGCATCGTCATCATCACTATCATGAATGAAATGCTCATCGGGTTCAGCCGCATCAACATGTGGAAGGCCACCTTTACGTAATCGGTCAAGTATTGACAAGTCATCCGCATCACTAACCTCTTCTAGTTCAGGGTCTTCTTGTTCCGGCTCAGGGGTGAAGACGGTTTCACTGTCGTTATCTACTTCAATGTTCTGGTGTGAAGTAGAGCGTTTCTTGAAGCGTTTATTGGAAAGACGTGTTCCTTGGAAGAATTCACCTTCATATGTGTCTGGGTTAATGTCAGGTTCATAATTCTCTTCATTGGGGGAGGTGGTCTAACACGAGGCGGCACCTCATAAACAACATCCCAACCATTCAGATTTGGATCAGTTTGGCAGGCCCACGGTAGATAGAAAACTTGGGTCGCCTGTTGAGCCATAATATAGACATCGGGAACATCTAAATGGGTGCTTTGGTTGATTTCGACTAGCCCTATATGTTCATGAGTCCTTCTAGTCTCCTTCGGCTGGAACCAGTAACATTTGAAGACTACAACATTCGGTACGTATTGACCATAGAATAGAAGTTCATAAATTGCTTCAACTATCCGATAGGAGAGACATAACAATTTGTAGACTTTCGGTCGGCCATAGATAGCTCTTTGCCGTAGGTACAAAAATGATACCCGTTGATGTCGTATTTATCAAATGAATGGACCTTAAAGTCAAAACCATTAGCAACTTGTCTCAATTTTCGCGTCCATAGACTATGAATTAGCCGACAAGTTTAATATGAAAGGATTGTTGCATATGCCGCAAATTAGATGTCAGGACCCCGATTCCAAGTCACATCGACCTAGCCGGTAACACCTCATATCACGTTGCGGCCTCATGCACGGTATTCCCACGGGTGTCGCCTTACCATGGTCCGGGACCGTTTGCGCCTTTTGGCTCACGTATATCATAGTGTCGCTAGCATCCATATGATAGAGAACTCGGGCCGACATGACTAGTCGTGAACCCAAAGTGGCACTAACTTACGGGGACAGGCATACATGAGTCAACATCGAGCATGTCGGTCAGCAGCGTGCGAATCCGGGCTGTAGCACTAGGCTAATAGGACTCCGGTGAACCGGGCTGTAGCGGGCTAGGCAGGACTCCGGATGTCAACGCGTGACATTTCCCCGAAGGGACAGACACAGGAACAAAGTGAATCACATGCCGGCCAGTCAAGTGTTCCGGTGCAGTAGTGCTGGGCTAGCAGGACTACTATGGCTCATGGAAGCACAAGACTACATTTCCCCATAAGAGAGGCTACCAAGTATAAACAACTAGGTTGTCGGATCCCACACATACCAAGCATTTCAATCATACACACAATATGCTCGATATGTGTAAATACAACATGGCATCACAACAAAACTCTACGACTCAAAGTATTTATTCATTAGGCTCCGAGGAGCGAGATATTACAAACATGGGTCTCATGACCCAACAATCGGAGCACACAAGTCAAAGCACATGCGGAAGCTTAACATGTCTGAGTACAGACATCTACAAATGAAAAAGGCTGAGAAGCCTAACTATCTACCAGATCTTACCGAGCGCACAAGATCATAGCTGAGGTATCAAGCTAAACGTCTAAGTCCACACGAAAATATTAGCGAGACTGAAGTCTCTCTGCAAAAACATAAATTAAGCAAACGTGAGTACAAATGTACCCAGCAAGACTTACATCAGAACTAACTACATATGCATCGGTATCAACAAAGGGGGTGGTGGAGTTTAACTACAGCAAGCCTGCTTTGACTCAGTGGCTATCCTAAACTATGACTGCAAGTAACTCTTTTGAGGTGGCGCACACGAGTCAACATATTCACCATATCAATACACCACTACGGATCCTCTCCCCTCTCCCTATGAGAACGCCATCCATAGCACTCATGCTTATCTTGCGCATTTTAGAGTATCCACTTTCACTTGTCTATGAACTGTATAGGCAACCCATAAGTCCTTTACCGTGGACGCGGCTATTCGAATAGATCATTTGTAACCCTGCAGGGGTGTACTTCTTCACACATGTTTCCACCACTTAGCGTCTGCACACGACATGTGCTGGACATACTTCAAGCGAAAGCCGACGTGGGTGTAGACCACGACCTAACTAACCACACAAGTCTCTAGTCAAGGTTTATCGCCTATTCAAGTTCCATCCGCGAGGAGATCCGGCCGGGGTGTCGCTCACAGCCCCAAACGATGTGTGCAGGGTTCCCGAGACACCAAACAGGCGCCCGGTACACCGTGCCACGGTGTATCTACCTCATCATAGCCAGCCCCTAGGGTCAGCGCTACGCACGACCTCCAACACATATCCTACAAACACCAGAAACTAGTTGCAACTCTTGGACAGAGGACAGGGCGGTTAATAAGTCGAGCGGGGTCATATTTGAGGGCCCAACGTGTGGTAGTAGTTGTTCATGGATCACAAACACAGAACTCAGTTCCTGAGGACGGTTTCAATGAGACAACCCACCATGTACTCCTACATGGCCTCTCACTGCTACCTTTACCAAATCGTGTTCACACACCTAGCTCGCACACAGTAGGACATGTTCATCACCATTCCAATTCATCCCCGATGAATCAGACCTGACTCAACTCTAAGCAGTAGCAGGAATGACAAACAAGCATGAATGAGTAGGCACATCAGGTCTCAAACAACTCCTACTCATGCTAGTGGGTTTCATCTATTTACTGTGGCAATGACAGGTCATGCAGAGGAAAAGGGGTTCAGCTACCGTAGCATGTCATAGTTGAATCATTGTTGTCCTAATGTAGTAAAACGGAGCAGGAGCGAGAGAGTGGGATTGTATCAGAATGAACAAGGGGGTTTTGCTTGCCTGATGGAGTGGTAGTAGGATACTGCCCTTCAGTGATATTCATGGGTATCCTCGGAGGCAGAACCTACCACGAAAGACACATCGGAACACAATCATCACATGGCAATATGCAACAATATGATGCATGCTATGACATGGAAATATGGGTGTGTTTTGGCTAATGCATTCTAAAATAGGTTGGTTTGGGTCCATCTGGATCAAAGATTCAAATGAAAGCCCATGATATGAAGTCATATTAATGCATTAGCTTGCTTCACTTAAATAGCAAGGCTAAAGTGCTCTGACATGCATGAAACCATTACAGATGGAAAGACTTGATTTTTCTGATCAAGTTTCATATATAAATCTTTGCATTTGGAGTTACAGATGAATTACTATGATTTTTAGAAGTTTAGGCAATTTTATGGATTTTATAATTCATATCGGAAATATAAAATCGCCAGAAAATGCCAGCATGGCGTAAGTCTGGCGTCAGCAGGTCAACTGGGCTGCCCCTGGTAAAACCTGACCAGTGGTACCCACACGTTAGTGTCTTAGGGCTGGTTTGGGTGGATGACAGGTGGGACCGGTCAACACTGATTTGACCAAGTCAAACTGAAACATGGGGTCCACCATAGTTAGATTAACCTTAATCTTTTTGGTTAGCCGGTTAGTTAGGCGGTGGGGCCCGGCTGTGATTGACTCCACGGGGTAGTCAGTAGGGAGCTTAAGCCCTAATGGCCGGTTAAGTCGGTGGTTACCCGCCGGCGACCATAACCGACGGCGGAGGCGTCGGAAACACTCTGCTGGCCACCAAACAAGCGGCCATTAGGCTCTACGTGAAGCGCACGCTCGCGCGCTTCCAACGCAGCAAGCGGCGGTGGCCGGGGTGCACGAAAACGACGCCGACGGTGAGAAGCGCGGTGGCCGGAGTTTGGTCAAGCTCGGGGTCGGTGTTGCGGTGCACTGCAGGACATGCCGGTGGGTGGGTTAGCTTCCTGGGAGCGTGCTGAGTGTGTTTATCGGTTCGGACACGAGCGGCGGTGGCTAGAATGACCGCGGCGACATGCGCGACGGAGCTGAGCTCTCAGCCATGGTGGAGATGCCTCCTGGAGCTTGCGAACGCGAGGGGGAAGAGAGGGGTTCGGCGCGGAAGCTCACAACGATCACGTTGAAGATGTCAGCGGCTCGGGGGAGGTCCGGTGCGGGCGGAATGATGAAGCCGATCTCCGGCGTTCGGAGGAAGAAGACGACGGCGAGGACGGTTCTACGGGGCTTCCGGCGTCACGTGGGTTGGTGGAGATGAAGAGGAAGGCGCGACGGTTCTTCTTGAAGCATCGGCGAGGTGAGGGGTGGACGATGGCCGGGGTGGTGCTCATCGGTGCTCTCAGGTGCTCGTGGTCGATCGCGGGAGAGAGAGAGAGACAGCAGAGGAGGAGGACGGGGTCGAGAGAGAGAGAGAGGGGCGGTCAGGGGGTTTCATGGCGATCGGGGCCATCTCCAGCAGGAGCTGGCGAGGGCGTGCGCGCGCGCCGCGGCCACACGCCCTCCTGCCTACTGGCAGGAGGTTCAAGGTGACTGGCGCCTAGGCCATGTGGGTTGGCTGTCCACTGGGCCGGCCAGGTAGGCCCAGGTAAATCTCTCTCTCTCTCTCCCTCTCTCTCTCTCTCTTATCTGTTTTCTATTTTCTTTTCTGCAATTTGTTTTGGGTTGAGTTTTAACACCAAACCATTTTATAAAATCCTGAAAATAATTATGTGGCAATGACTAGAATATACAAAACCACATAAAATGTTCCAGAATTATTGGACATATATTAATTATATAAAAAATATATATCCAATGCAAATAGTTATTGAATTAATTCAGAGGACCAAAATAAATGTTTCTGAGATACCAAAAATATTGGTTTGAATTTTACCTCTTGCCAATATTTTCAGAGACTAAGAGGAACATTTTCTTGGACTACTTTGAACAGATTTTAATGTTCATTATTTCTGAAATGATTTAGGAAGGTTTCAACTAACTTCAATTCAAATTTCATAAACATAACTATGATGATGTCATGAAGAGATGCAAAGGCAAACAAGGCTAATCTAGGGTCGTGACAACTCACCCCCAGTAAACAAGAATCTCGCCCCGAGATTCAAGTCATGAGGTAAGAAGACAGAGGGACACAAGCTAATACAATATTCATGATCTAGATGTCTTTCTCGAGGGTGTTGATTCATTACATCACCTTGATCTCGATGTCTTGCTTTAAGAACTACATCCAACATGACAACAAGTAGAAAGGAAGAATTTTAGAAGAATAAATCTTGCTGAGGTTCGAGCAACTTAGGATCATCTTAATGATCACAAGATCAACTCACGGAATGGGACATAGAAACATCTCTGGAGCTGAGGGGCAAAACATGCATCAGGAGGGACGGAAGAAACAATTTGACGAGGGTTTCCAAGTAGCGAGGAAACAATTACCATGATTCCACAAAGGGGCAGCTTGGGAGAGGTGACTCATAGAAATATTCTCTTGAGTGGCAAAAAGAATTACTTTTGATGCATAGATCATTGAAACTCTCTATACCAGCCTAAGGAAAATCACAATCGATCATTTGAAGGAATTCGAAAGAATGGCATACTCAGCTTGGAAAGGAAACTAAAGTTATAAGACAACTCGGCAAACGGAAGGCACATTCCAATTGATACCAAGGATGTGACCTAGTGTCTGAGCGTGCTCTCAAGAACTTGAGCATTTCCATATTCATCAAGGTTTTACCAATATTCGTGGCAAGGATCCTGGCAACATGACATACTACCATGATGACTAGTGATGGATGATGTGGATACAAAGGAAGATAACACCTTCTTAGACTTCCCCTTAGCGAGGCTAAGGAAACAGAATCTGGATGATCGACCGAGAGAAATTTAGCACTCCGCTTCTAATGTTCTCCTTGATGTGCTAGCATAATCTATTCATAGATATGGTTTGATATCTAGAACATCAAGTAAAAGGTCGGACTTCGGGAACAGAAAAATCCATAAGGAAAAACTATTGGAATAAATTCTACGAGATCCTTATGGGGAGGTGGCCAACTTTCTCAATCAAGATACTACAATAATAAGTCTTCCGGTTGGGTGTGTTGGCCACAACATCCACTTTACCGAGTTATAGAGAGACCAATATTATAGTTCTTGAGAAATGTTCCATCCATCATATCTGCCTAAGATTCAGATCTGGTTGGTGTCAGGATAATCCAGACTCATCGGGTCTGGAAAGAAAAATTAAAGTTTGCAACACAAATCGACGAGATGACGTTGCGAGATTCTCGGGGGAATGAACTACGGTAGTAAGCTCTAAACATGAGTCGGTTCTGCTACAAGCATGTGAACACGCTGTCCTAGACAAGCATGGTCACTTGGTAGTCTTACAACGAAACACTACCGAGTTCAGGGGGGAACCATCAACGAGGATATCGAAGTCCTTGGGTAAGTCTAGCTCTTAAGAAGAAACTTCTTCTCCTTGAAAAAATTAATCAGTGGCTTGGTGTGCTAGGGACACATATGGACTGGAGGTAGCGAGCCTAGGAAACCATAGAATACTTCGGACATGCATGACTAACTTGGGATGACTCCAAAGGAAGCAAAAACAAGCTTTCTCGAATCCACGGCGGCAACTTGCATCAGATGCACATGAATTAGAGGAAGTCACACTTTCAACCGGACATATGCTTCATGAACGGGACATGAGGGCAATGCTTATAATGTTGGGGAACGTTGCAGAAAATAAAAATTTTCCTACGGTTTCACCAAGATCTATCTATGAGTTCATCTAGCAACGAGTGATAGGAGTGCATCTACATACCTTTGTAGATCGCGAGCGGAAGCGTTCAAGAGAATGGGGTTGAGGGAGTCGTACTCGTCGTGATCCAAATCACCGATGACCAAGTGCCGAACGGACAGCACCTCCGCGTTCAACACATGTACGGAGCGGATGACGTCTCCCGCACCTTGATCCAGCAAGGAGGAGGGAGAGGTTGATGAAGATCCAGCAGCACGACGGCGTGGTGGTGGATGCAGCGAGGTTCCGCAGAGCCACCGAGCCTGCGGCGACAGAGAGGTGTAGCAGGGAGAGGAGGCGCCAAGGCTTGGTGTGGCTGCCCTCCACCCCTTTATATAGGCACCACAGGGGCGCCGCCCCGAGATGAGATCTCCCAAGGGGCGGCCAAGGGGTGGAGTGCCCCAAGGCAAGTGGGCGCCCCACCCTAGGGTTTCCAACCCTAGGCGCGGGGGCCCAAGGCGCACCAGCCCACCAGGGGCTGGTCCCCTCCCCACTTCAGCCCACGGGGCCCTCCGGGATAAGTGGCCCCACCCGGTGGACCCCCAGTACCCTTCCGGTGGTCCCGGTACAATACCGGTGACCCCCAAAACTCTCCCGATGGCCGAAACTGCACTTCCCATATATAATTCTTTACCTCCGGACCATTCCGGAACTCCTCATGACGTCTGGGATCTCATCCGAGACTCTAAACAACTTTCGATTTGCTGCATACTCATATTCATACAACCCTAGCGTCACCGAACCTTAAGTGTGTAGACCCTACGGGTTCGGGAGACAGGCAGACATGACCGAGACTGCTCTCCGGTCAATAACCAACAGCGGGATCTGGATACCCATGTTGGCTCCCACATGCTCCTTGATGATCTCATCGGATGAACCACGATGTCGAGGATTCAAGCAACCCCGTATACAATTCCCTTTGTCAATCGGTATGTTACTTGCCCAAGATTCGATCGTCGGTATCATAATACCTCGTTCAATCTCGTTACCGGCAAGTCACTTTACTCGTACCATAATGCATGATCCCGTGACCAAACACTTGGTCACTTTGAGCTCATTATGATGATGCATTACCGAGTGGGCCGGTGATACCTCTCCGTGTCGGAGTGACAAATCCCAGTCTCGATCCGTGACAACCCAACAGACACTTTCGGAGATACCTGTAGTGCACCTTTATAGTCACCTAGTTACGTTGTGATGTTTGCTACACCCAAAGCACTCCTACGGTATCCGGGAGTTACACGATCTCATGCTCTAAGGAAAGGATACTTGACATTGGAAAAGCTCTAGCAAACGAACTACACGATCTTGTGCTATGCTTAGGATTGGGTCTTGTCCATCACATCATTCTCCTAATGATGTGATCCCGTTATCAATGACATCCAATGTCCATAGTCAGGAAACCATGACTATCTATTGATCAATGAGCTAGTCAACTAGAGGCTCACTAGGGACATGTTGTAGTCTATGTATCCACACGTGTATTACGATTTCCGGATAATACAAATATAGCATGAAAGAAAGACAATTATCATAAACAAGGAAATATAATAATAATCCTTTTATTATTGCCTCTAGGGCATATTTCCAACATATAAAGTTTCCAACACTAGTGTAATGTTCAACATGAATCATGGGGGAGACAAAATGCTGCTGATGGGCTCAACAACAACTCATCGGAATTTCCATATCACTGGACTTCCACCATCATGTGAACACGGTGATAGCATTGGTCAGACCAAAAGATGTAATGGTGTATGCTCGGGGGATCAACCACGAGTAAGAAAACATTACTAACATTGTTGGTTCTGATTTGACTTGACGATAGCTCATACTCAAGTCAAAGTTTTGATAAGACAATAGGTCCAACAATTGATCACAGTAACCAATCGATCAAGATATCAACTTTTTTCAACTAACACACAACACAAGGATATCCCGTTGAAACAACTAATTTAGGTAAGCTTTTATCTTCCAAATCTCCAAGTTGTTGTTTAGCTTAACCAACTAGCTTAGGGGTATCCAACACGGATTCTTGGAGAATGGTGGTTTGGAGGAAACCCAACATGATCTCGAACTCAACATAGCAGTCAGGTGACAATTTGGTAATACTTCCTAGAAGATATTTGGTACATCACGAACCACCGATATGTTACTAAGCTCGAGAACAATCATGCTTTTCAGAGCAAGACGGTATGATCAAATAAGCAAGGGATTGAATAATTGTGGGGACCCCGACTCATAAGTCGTGATCACCGGATGCACGTGTACAGTGATCCCAGAGATCAATGCTCACTGAACACACATGAGCTGAATAACAAGAGTCTTACATCCATAAATACCGTCTTACACAAATTGTGACCATTATGGTCAGGTCTTACATTGATAAAGCCTTAAGGGCTGAACATCAAATGAAACACAAGCAGCGGAAATCTTAAATCGATAAGTAGAACCCATGCCATCTGCCTTAACCCTACATGCATTACGACTGGGAAGCGTCCTAGTTAGCATGTTCGTCTCCAAGAACTATTCTTGAACTCCGGTTCTTCCATGCCTGGCCAATTAAATAACCAGTGGCAAGCCAATGAGTACTTTGAATGTACTCACAAGCAACCCATGTTTTGGTTCCAGATATAACAATGCATGATATAGGTAAATATTTGCAGAAAGCTAGTTTTGAGTGCAATAATATGTTCAACAACTTGTAAGACATGCATCAGGAGAATTCAAGTAACCATGAGGGCAGGTTACAGGTATCAACATAAATAGAGTGGGAACCAACCCAACTCAATCATTTCAAGTCCTTTGACTTGATCCAAGTAGTTTTATCAACACACACACACTGGTGTGCAAAGCTCTGGACGTAGTTTAAGCAGCACCGCCCAACTGTCCTTGACCGTGGACACGAATATTCGAATAGTTTTACACTCTGCAGAGGTTGCACACTTTACCCACAAGATCCGGGGAACTTCCGTGTCATCCACGACCCGCGATACGTCAAGTACCCGGGGTAAGCACCCGATCACTAGCTTTCCCTAGACGACACTAACAAGGAGTCCACTCATTGTTCCGTATCCTCACGATGTACATCATACGAGACTCACTCGAGATCGTAACATCCGAGAGGGACACAGCAGTGTATCCGGTGCCTGTAAAGACAGTCATGGCCGCCCTACAGCACGACCCGTCGAAAGAGAGCACCAACTCTCCCCCGTCACTAGTAATGTGGGCTCCAAGCTAGTATTGGCCTAGGTAATCAATAATGCCCTTTCCCATATAAGGGTAGAGTGGTTGCGCATTTAAGGTTGGGACAGTCGACAAATCTTAAATCTAATCCGTTTTCGAAAACAACACACACTTGCCTCGGTACACCACTTCATCATCAAGTGGTTACCCATCTCATCATCTCCCTCGGGCATAAGTGGCACCCGACGGGGTTTCCGAAAAGTCCTTTGAAAATACTTTGTCTCCTTCACCATGCATATACCCGTCCCTTTTTGCATAGCACTACTTTAGCATCCTATCTACTCCCACCGGCATAACCCTCATAAGAAGGTAGGGTCACGCACAATGCAAGTATCAACAAGGAAGTAACGGTGGCAAGCCACCCCATGTGGTCACCACAATATCATGTCTCTGATGCAAGCAATAAAAGTGCTATATGGCGTGCATAAAAAGGTTTCATAGACATGGTCAAAGGGCTGCTTGCCTGGCTCATTAAAGTCTTCTGGGTCTTCAAAGCCTTCTGGTCCAACTCCTTCATCAGCAACGCAATCTATCGTCGCAAAATAATAACGAGAAAATGAGGCAATAATAAAACAGAAAAACCGAAGTGCTCAGAAAAATGTCAACTCTTTTTTGTTAAATACTAGGTTTGAAACTAAGAAGGGGAAAATTCCTAGTTTTGGATTTGGAGTAGCAGAATAGGAGAAATGGATTTACAAAGGTATATTCAAATGCTTAAAATCACATTTAAATATTTACAGTGAAGAAAAGGTTGTTGGATTTGAATGAAAGTTGCACCATTAAATAGGCTGCAATATTCTGGGAATTTAGGAGTTGGAATTAATTTATTTGGAATAGTACTTTATCATGTGGAATTTTTGGAAAAGAGACAGAAAAAGAAAAGGAAAAAGGGCTCTGTGCCCGCTCGGCCAGAACAGCCGCAGGGCAGCGGGCCCAGCCAGAGAGGCGGCCTTTTCAAGACTTGCATCGCCTGCTGGCCAGTTTAAACCTGACGGGCGGGGCCCAGGCGTCAGGACGTGAGGCTGACGGACGGGCCCCACGACCGTCGTCGTCAACCCTGGGTCAGAGGAGGCGGCGAGCTCATCGGCGACGATACGGGGCACGGCGAGGTCGGCGAGGGCACGGCTGGACTTAGCGTCGCGTCGCCATTCGGGTGGAGGTGGTGGACGTCACTGGAGTTGCCTGGTTCGTCGGCGACGAGGAGGCACGGTAGAGGAGATTCGGGCGACGGTGGCTCCGGTCGTTTCCGGCTGCAAAAGAGGCGGGGAAGAGAGGGGAAATGGTCAGTTAGCCGCGGCGGTTCCAGATCAAGGAAGAGGAGCGGCGGAGAGGGCCTGTACCCGGAGATCGACGGCGACCCGAGGCGGCGGAGCTCGAGCTCGATCTCGACCTCGGGCTCGTCTGGAGAGGGGTGAGTGGTGTAGGGGGTGATTTAGGGGAGTGAGAGAGTGAGTGGTGAGGAGAGTAGGGCTCGGGGAGGCCCTTAAATAGGCGAACGGCGGGGTGCCATGGACCCGTGCGCTGGCGAGCTTACCCTCGTCGTTGTAGGGCTCGGGGGAAGAGGGTGTGGTGTCTGGGGTGTTCCTGGACGTCGACTACGTCGGGAGAGATAGAGATAGGGAGTGGGGAGAGGTCAGAGGCGCGCGCGTGTGAGCCGCGCCATTGGCGCGCTCGAGCGGCCGGTGTTTGCTAGCGCGGAGGCGTGGGGAGGAGGAGAGAGGAAGGGGACAGCGCCGTGTCGTGACGCGGACGTCGAGGGGCGTTGGTTGGCGTGCTGGGGAGGCCCGAGGTGGCCGGAGGCGGTTGGAAGGGGGCGGCTACAGCACGGAGCGCGATCAGAAGCGCGCTCAGGCGTGCCCCAGGCTTCCATGGCATTGTTTAAGGGGCAGGGGCGTGCCCACTCATGTCTGGTAGCGCTAGGGAGAAGTAAACAAAGGGGAGAGGGCCTTGGATGCCCTGGACAGCCAATAGGAGAGGAGAGAGGTTGAGGGAGAGAGGGAAATGGGCTGTCCAGAGAGAGAAAGTGGGGTTTTACCCCTCCAATAATTGAGCTATGGATTTGCCATTGCTATTGGAGGTGCAAGGGGACTAGGAGGGGATGTGGTAAAAAGTTGAGCTCAAGGAGAATAGTTTTAGTGGTCAAAATGGTGATTTTTGAAAGGTGGCAGAAGGTGTTTGATAAAGGTTTTGGCAAGCAAATGATTTCCAACTGCCATGACACTCCACCGGGTCAAATGACACTTATATATAGGGCCTTCCACCAAGTTGGAGCTTATTTGGGCAAAGTTGCCAATGCAACTTTTGTAAACCCTAGAAATTAGCAGAAATGGACTTGAGCAAATCACTTCTCCTTGATGCACCACTTGGTGTAGTGGCCTCATTTGGTGATGTGAATATGCTCACCAAAGTTGGGGACAAGGAGAGAAAGTTGGTAGCACAAAGTTGTTCAAATTAGATTCTGGCCAGAGAGGGTTTTGGGGCACTTTGATCAATATAACATTTTCTCCAACTTGTGCCATTTGGTCTAGGTGAATGATTAGACCTCTTAAGCATGTTCACAAGATTTGAGAGCATTTGGACATGTTTGGCAATGCAAAGTTGCTCAAACTTCAAAATGGACAGGAATGGTTTTGAGGGGATTTCATGGGGCTATACTATTCTCCATGACATGATACTTGTCAATATCATCAAACATGTCATATGTGACATGCTAGAATTTTCTTGGAATTTTTGGAGAATATTTCCTTTGTAAATATTTCAGAAGCTTGAAATATCCAGAAGTGTTTTTGAGGGGTTTGACCAATATTTTGAACATGGCCATGTGTTGAAACTCTTATATATGGACAATATATGTCCACTGAGTTTCCCTAGGTTTTTGTCAAATATTTTTGAAGCAATAGAATATTTTTTTCCTATTAAAGACCATAGCTGGCCTTAAGAAAAAGCTTTTGAATAAAATAGGAAAAAACTTCTAAAATTATATTTTTGTGGTTTATGGGAGTCCTATATCTAATAGGTTTCAAATATACCCTTTGAAATATTTTTCATACCCCAAATCAAGTACTTGTAGTGCAAACCTCAATCCAGGGGTTTTTGGAAAACTAGTTTTTGAAAATACTATTTGGCCAAATTATTTTTGTAAGAAAATACTATATTGCTCTATACACATGGCATGATCATTGGGCAAAAGCTTGGGCCAAGGAGATGAAGTATAGAAGGTGAAGCTATGTTGACTTTTAAGAGCACTTGAAAACATAGAGAGAAAACCAGCTCAAATAAAAAGTCAAATAATGCAAAAGTTTTTGTCAAACCACATTTTATCATCTTAAGTGTTGTGCCATGAAAATCAGGGTGTGACAATAATCCTAACTCATTGATCGAAGAGTGCACCAGAAATAAGGACTAAGTAGCACGATCAACCTTAGGGTGATGATTCAATAACCAGCACGCTAAGAATGATATTAATGTCCATTAACCACCACGCAAAGGGTTGCTAGGAGTATTGATTTCATACATCACTTTTCACTTGTCGTTATTCTGGTTACAATAACACGGAGACCAAGCGATGAACGATGATGGCGAGAAGTATCGCTATATCAACAGTTCATAGGAGGTGGTGCAATTCCCATGACATTCTTGACATAAAACGGTAATACTTCAGGGTAGAACAGAATCAAAAGCTGGATTGACATTTTGATCTACGATACACAACTATTTTGACCCAACCCTGGATATGGATGAGGTACTAGAGTTTGTTTCTCCTAGTCATTCTGAAATATAACGGCTCGACGGACCACAAGAATAATAAGCATCGATAACACGAATACACAATTACTCCTGACTATCAATTGATAGACGAAGGTCGGAATACGACTGAAGAGGGACAACTCAAAGGAACATATGTTTTTCTGAGTTGTGGATGCATAGATTAGTATTCCGAGCAAAGCTCAACATTTCTTCCGGATAACCCATGCGGAAAGGGTAGAATTGGAAGATTCGCAATATAGAATGGATAACTCATCAAGAAAACTCTGGTCGTGACCCTTTGGTTGAAAAGAACTCCTGCCAAGAATGGTTCATGGTAATTGGAAGAAGGATATACCACGAACCTCGAGGACTATCACAAATGTTACTAATATCCTAAAGGAACTAGCAACACTATCAACATGAGGTAAGTAGGGTTAATCTCGGGTTCAAGAATGCAGGAATAGAATACCTACTAACTAATAACATCACGGGATGCTTTTGAGAATGATGGCTAGAATCATCACACTGGGAACGCAAAACATGGCTAGATTACTAGGTGACTCCCTAAAGACCTAGGGTCATAATAATAGCTCCAACATATATGTCGAGGCAATAGAGTACCTCAACTCACCGATTAGTGTGATTAAACTGGCCCAAAGAAACATCGGGAACGGAAAGAAGGGGTTTGAAAATGCATCAGACTATTTGAAAACCTGGGATTACTCGGACAACATAACGGCTGTAAATGCTCAAAATGATTTGAGACATCCTGCAAAATGGTGGCATAACCACTAGAACATCATAATATCATGGTTCTGAGGCCAGCTATGACCACATGGAAAGTAGTAGAAACTGAACTGAAACTTGAATCCATCAATCCTATAAGTCTATGGATTAGTAACACATGATCCTGATAGAAAGATGAGAAGTGTAGTTCATAATCCCCATAGAAAAGAAGAGGTTGACTCAAATCAGAAGGGCATAAGGTAAAGGAGTAAAAAGAGCCTTACGTTCCCTTCCCCAATCAATTCCCTTACATAACGAAAGCATTTCTAGACACAACTTCGACTAGTTTGGCTTGGTAATCCTACAGGCAGTCAGGCTCTGATACCAAAGCTTTCAGGACCCCGATTCCAAGTCACATCGATCTAGCCGGTAACACCACATATCACTTCGCGGCCTCACGCACGGTATTCCCACGGGTGTCGCCTTACCATGGCCCGGGACCGTTTGCGCCTTTTGGCTCACGTATATGATAGTGTCGCTAGCATCCAAATGACAGAGAACCCGGGCCGACATGAATAGTCGTGAACACAAAGTGGCACTAACTTACGGGGACAGGCATACATGAGTCAACATCGAGCATGTCGGTCAGCAGCGTGCGAATCCGAGCTGTAGCACTGGGCTAACAGGACTCCGATGAACCGGGCCATAGCAGGCTAGGCAGGACTCCGGATGTCACCGCGTGACATTTCCCCGAAGGGACAGCCACAGGAACAAAGTGAATCACATGCCAGCCAGTCAAGTGTTCCCGAGCAGTAGTGCTGGGCTAGCAGGACTACGGTGAACCGGGCTGTAGCGGACTACTATGGCTCATGGAAGCACAAGACTACATTTCCCCATAAGAGAGGCTACCGAGGATAAACAACTAGGTTGTCGGATCCCACACAAACCAAGCATTTCAATCATACAAACAATATGCTCGATTTGTGTAAATACAACATGGCATCACAACAAAACTCTACGACTCAAAGTATTTATTCATTAGGCTCCGAGGAGCGAGATATTACAAACATGGGTCTCATGACCCAACATTCAGAGCATACAAGTCAAAGCACATGCGGAAGCTTAACATGTCTGAGTACAGACATCTACAAATGAAACAGGTTGAGAAGCCTGACTACCTACCAGATCCTGCCAAGCGCACAAGATCGTAGCTGAGGTATCAAGCTAAATGTCGAAGTCCGCACGAAACTATTAGCGAGACTGAAGTCTCTCTGCTAAAACATAAATTAAGCAAACGTGAGTACAAATGTACCCAGCAAGACTTACATCAGAACTAACTACATATGCATCGGTATCAACAAAGGGGGTGGTGGAGTTTAACTGCAGCAAGCCAGCTTTGACTCAGTGGCTATCCTAAACTATGACTGCAAGTAACTCTTTTGAGGTGGCGCACACGATTCCACATATTCACCGTATCAATACACCACTATGCTTCTGCTCCCGTCTCCCTATGAGAACGCCATCCATAGCACTCACGGTTATCTTGCACATTTTAGAGTATCCACTTTCACTTGTCTATGAACTATACAGGCAACCCAGAAGTCCTTTACGTGGACGCGGCTATTCGAATAGATCATTTATAACCCTGTAGGGGTGTACTTATTCACACATGTTTCCACCACTTAGCGTGTGCACACGACATGTGCTCGGTAGACTTCAAGCGAAAGCCGACGTGGGTGTAGACCACGACCTAACTAAACACACAAGTCTCTAGTCCAGGTTTATCGCCTATTCGGGTTCCATCCGCGAGGAGATCCGGCCGGGGTTTCGCTCACAGCCCCAAACGATGTGTGCAGGGTTCCAGAGATACCAAACGGGCGCCTAGTACACCGTGCCACGGTGTATCTACCGCATCATAGCCCACCCCTAGGGTAAGCGCTATGCACGGCCTCCAACACATATCCTACAAACACTAGAAACTAGTTGCAACTCTTGGACAGAGGACAGGGCGGTTAATAAGTCGAGCGGGGTCATATTTCAGGGCCCAACGTGTGGTAGTAGCTGTTCATGGATCACAAACACAAAACTCAGTTGCTGAGGACGGTTTCATTGAGACAACCCACCATGTACTCTTACAAGCCCTCTCACCGCTTCCTTTACCAAATCGTGTTCACACACTTAGCTCACACAAAGTAGGACATGTTCATCACCATCCCAATTCATCCATGATGAATCAGACCTGACTCAACTCTAAGCTGTAGCAGGCATGACTAACAAGCATGAATGAGTAGGCACATCAGGGCTCAAAAAACTCCTACTCATGCTAGTGGGTTTCATCTATTTACTGTGGCAATGACAGGTCATGCAGAGGAAAAGGGGTTTAACTACCGCAGCATGTAACAGTTGAATCGTTGTTGTCCTAATGCAGTAAAAGAAAGCAGGAGTGAGAGAGTGGGATTATATCGGAATGAACAAGGGGGTTTTGCTTGCCTGATGGAGTGGTAGTAGGATACTGTCCTTCAGTCGGATATTCGTGGGTATCCTCGGAGGCAGAACCTACCACGAATCACACATCGGAACACAATCATCACATGGCAATATGCAACAATATGATGCATGCTATGACATGGAAATATGGGTGTGTTTTGGCCAATGCATTCTAAAACAGGTTGGTTTGAGTCCATTTGTATCAATGATTCAAATGAAATCCCATGATATAAAGTCATATTAATGCACTAGCTTGTTTCACTTAAAAAGCAAAGTTAAAGTGTTCCTACATGCATGAAACCGTTACAAATGGAAAGATTGGATTTTTCTGATCAATTTTCATATATAAATCTTTGCATTTGGAGTTACAGATGAATTAGTATGATTTTTAGAAGTTTAGGCAATTTTCTGGATTTTAAAATTCATTTCTGAAATATAAAATCGCCAGAAAATGTCAGCATGACGTAAGCCTGGCGTCAGCAGGTCAACCGGGCTGCCCCTGGTCAAACCTAACCAGTGGGACCCAGACGTCAGTGTCTCAGGGCTGGTTTGGGTGCATGACAGGTGGGACCGGTCAACACTAATTTGACCAAGTCAAACTGACACGTGGGGTCCACCGCATTTAGATTAACCTTAATCTATTTTGCTTAGCCGGTTAGTTAGGCGATGGGGCCCCGCTGTCATTGACTCCAGGGGGTAGTTAGTAGGGTGCTTAGGCCCTAATGGCTGGTTACGTCAGCGGTTAACCGCCGGCAACCATAGCCGACGGCGGAGGCGTCGGAAACGCTCCTCTGGCGACCAAACGAGCGGCCGTTAGGCTCTACGCGAAGTGCACACTCACGCGCTTCCAACGCAGCAAGCGGTGGTGGCTGGGGTGCAAGGAAACGACCCCGACAGCGAGAAGCGCGGTGGCCAGAGTTTGGTCAAGCTCGGGGTTGGCGTTGCGGTGCACTAGAGGACATGCCGGTGGGTGGGCTAGCTTCCTAGGAGCGTGCTGAGTGCGTTGATAGGTTCGGACGTGAGCGGCGGTGGCTAGAATGACGGCGGCGACATGCGTGGCGGAGCTGAGCTCTTGGCCATGGCGGAGATGCGTCCTGGAGCTCACGAACACGAGGGGGGAGATAGGGGTTCGACACGGAAGCTCACATCGATCACGTTGAAGAGGTCAGCGGCTCAGGGGACGTCTGGTCCGGGCAGAATGACGAAGCCGATCTCCGGCGTCCGGAGGAAGAAGACGACGGCGAGGACGGTGCTACGGGGCTTCCGGCGTCACGTGGGTTGGTGGAGACGAAGAGGAAGGCGCGACGGTTCTTCTGGAAGCATCGGCGAGGCAAGGGGTGGATGATGGCCGGGGTGGTGCTCATCGGCGCTCTCAGGTGCTCATGGTCAATCGCGGGAGACAAAGAGCAGAGGAGGAGGAGGGGGTCCAGAGAGAGAGAGGGGCGGTCAGGGGGTGTCGTGTCGCTCGGGGCCGTCTCCAGCAGCAGCAACAAGCAGAGTCGGCTGGCGGCGTGTCTTGGCAAGCCCTACACGCCCTCCCGCCACTTGGCGGGAGGTTAGGGGGACTGGCGCCTAGGCCTCGTGTGTTGGCTGACCACTGGGCCGGCCAGGTAAGCCCAGGTAAATCTCTCCCTCTTCTCTGTTTTCTATTTTCTTTTCTGCAATTTGTTTTTGGTTTAGTTTTAACACCAAACCATTTTATAAAATCCTGAAAGTAATTATGTGGCTATAACTAGAATATACAAAATCACATAAAATGTTCCAGAATTATCGGACATATATTAATTATATAAACAATATATATCCAATGCAAATAGTTATTGAATTAATTTTGAGGACCAAAATAAATGTTTCTAAGATACCAAAAATATTGGTTTGAATTTTACCTCTTGCCAATATTTTCAGAGACTAAGAGGAACATTTTCTTAGACTTCTTTGAAGAGATTTTAATGTTGATTATTTCTGAAATGATTTAGGAGGGTTTCAACTAACCTCAATTCAAATTTCATAAACATAACTATGATGATGACATGAAGATATGCAAAGACAAACAAGGCTAATCTAGGGATGTGACATTAGACGAAGAAATGAGAATGGTTTAGTGGAAATTACCATTTTTTTCACCAAGAGATGAAACCGGGAATGCCAGCTCCTTGCTTTGCCAGAAGCTCATACTCTTCGATGGATTCCTTTTTGATCACCGCTCCATCCGAGAAACAGGTGACGTATCGACTGTATCAAAAAAATACCCGGTAATAAGAGCAGTTCAAAAGAATTAGAAGTTGCGAAACAATGTACGCAAGAACTTACTCGATGTAAGGCCGCACTTCTGTTAGGTTGGTGAAGATATACAACGAAATGGTCCGCCATTCTTCGACATCCAATGATATTGGCTTCGAAGCACGGCTGGTGGGAGATTCCCTTTGAATGGGCTAAGGTTGAACTTATGGTCGCCAGCATTGTACTGAGGCTTCGAATTATGCAATTGACAATTTGTGGCTTCGTAGTGATCTATCACGAAGTTTTTTGCCTCCTCAGTAAAGAATGCCTCGGCCATCGATGCTTCAATTCGACGTTTATTTTTCCATTTTGCTCGGAGCCCTTCTGCATCCTCTCAGTTGCGTAGCACCAACGATTTTGCACGGACCCCCCAATCTTGCCTCAGTGTTGCATTGGGTTAAAGAATCCCGGTGGAAAGATCTTCTGTAACTTGCAGATCAACTCCGGCGCCAACTCTTCCATTTCTTTTATCAAGGCTAGCGATAGGTCTTTCGCACCAAGAACACGGAAGAAATAGCCCATCTCTACCAGTACTACCATTCATCCTCAGGGATGAAGCCACGCAACATCACCAGCATTACCTGGTCAATCTATATGTGCCAATCATGACTATTGAGACCAAATATTTTCAATTTGTCAAGACTCGCTCCCCTCTTTAGATTTGCTGCATAACCATCGGGGAACATCTACTGCATTTTCACCCACAAGATAATTTCCCTCATAGCTGGCCTTCCAAGATTGAACCATGCCTTTGGCTTAGTCCAGTTCTACTTTCCTTTCGGTTCTTGCATGTTTTGTAATAGTCTATCACATAGCACCTCCTGATCGACTCTAGACTTAGTATTATCCTTTGACTTCCCGTCTATGCCGAACAATGTAACAAAAAGTGCCTCGGCGATATTCTTTTCAGTGTGCATCACGTCGATGTTGTGTGGGCAAATGAGGTCTTTGAAGTAAGGCAGATCGCACAAGAATGTCTTGTGAGTCCTGGCGTGTTTTGAATTATACCCCTTGAAATACCCTGGACGCTCTGGATCTGGCGCGAGAGCGTTTAACTGATCGAGGGTCTCTTGGCCTATCAATGGAAGTGGTGTGGAGTTTTTGACAACTTTACCTTTCATGAAGTTCTTCTTGTCTTTCCTGAACTTATGGCGAGGATCCAGGAACTATCTATGCAAGTTGAAGCAAGAAAACTTGCGACCCGCCTGCAACTAACGAATTTCAAGAGCTGCCTTGCATATGGGCCACGGGAACCTTCCATGCACAAACCATCCAATGAATAGCGCATGCCGGCAAGTCATGCGTCGAGTACATGTACCAGACACGCATTATGAAGTTCTGTTTGTTAAAGGCGTCATATGTCTTGAACCCATTATTCCAAGCTTCTTGCAATTAGTTCTTAAGCTGCTCCATGTACACATTCATATTCTTCCCCCGATAGTTCGTTCCTGGAATTATCAATGTCAAAAAATGTTATTTCTTTGCCTAATCTGTCCGGGGGGGGGGGGGAGGGGAGATTGAGTGGAAAGACAAATACGGGCCAACAACTGTATTGGGTTGCCGTTAGACCAACCAAACACACTGATCCCATCCGTGATGATGCCGACTCGAGGATGCCTTGGATCTGCCTTTTTTCTGCATATAATGCGTCGAAGTGCTTCCACGCTTCACCATCCGATGTGTGTACCATCATCAGATTCCCATCTGCATCTAATTCGGTTCTTTTACCCTCTTTGTGCCATGTCATCTGTCTGGCCGTCTCTTCGACCATGAAAAGACACCAAAGTCTTGGTACGATTGGCATATACCGAAGAACAATAACCTAGATTTCGGTCTTCGTCTCCTCATACATACTGTTGTCTACCACAATATACCTGGAAGACATGCAAATGGGACAATAGTTCAAGTCTGCATACGGAAGCTAAATAAGGCACATCCATTCTCATAGGCATGTCTCTTCTCATAGGGCATGTTAAGAGCATGAAGGATTTTGTCTGACTGGTAAGGTTTGCAGGCAGTACATGGCCTTTGGGTAGAAAGCGTCCAAATATTGTCATCATCGCGTCGTAGCATTATCTGCGCAAGTTGAATTGAGCCTTCAGAGCCATTATTTGTGAGATGGCAACCAGCTGACAAAGCTCAGTGTGCTCGTGAATAGGACATTTTGAAGACTCCAACATGTCATTGAAGGCCTTTGCATATTCCTCCATCTATTTGTCCGAATCCTGAGCATCATCAAAGTTTTGCACCATGTCTCCCAACCTGGTACCATGCTCTTCTATGCAACGATGAACCACCTCAGCTCTGCCTCGTTGGGCAGACTCACCATGAAATGTCCACACTGTATAACTGGGCGTAAAACCACTCTTCTGTAGGTGTTTTCCCATTTCAACCTGTGTCCTCTTTTCCCAGTTCTTGCACCGGACACAGGGGCACCAGTTTTTCCACTAGCCATTTGTAAATGAGGCTTTCACAAACCCCTTGGTTTTTGTTAACCATCCGTTGGTAATCTCTTCCTGACTAGTGCGACCGGTGTACATCCACGCACGATCACACATCTTACTTAGCTACTGGACAGACAATAAAATATATATAATTCAGCATGTATATTCATTAGTTCATCTAGTTTTTCATCTTTATTACGTCCATGCAACCTACACTTTAATAGGCAAAGATAGGTCCTAATCCAACCCGAGTATGTGTAGATTGAGTACGTTCTCCATGCTCTACCCCATTCCGAGACAAAATTTTGGCAGCACCTCCCCACTGTTCTCCTAATACACGTCTCGGCAAAAGCTAAGAGAATGTGCATCCGGAGAACAACAGGGGGGCACTGACAAAATTTTGTGTCAAAATGGAGTAAAGCATGGAATGTACTCAATCTACACATACTCCGGCTGTCCGTGGAAATCGCTGGACAATCCGAATGAGTTACAGTGATAAATATGCAACTGAATGCATATTTATCGATGCAACCCTTTCGGATGGGAGACACATACTGGTTACACGAGTATAGTTTGCTAGCTAGTGTCATCGGCACGAAGGCCGGATCAGATCAAATAATTAAGGGGGAGGAGGAGATGTTATTTGTGCTCACCCACGAACGCAGGGGCGGAGCTCGTCGAACACCAGACCCTCACAGCGACGAAACAACTGCACATTGAAATCGAAAGATGAGTAACATAGCATTATTGTTTCTGCCATCAACCTAACTAAAATTAAACTAAACTAAGCCTAAACTAAAGTAAATCTAAAAACCCAGAAAAGAGAATAAAAAATGGAGAGATGGAAGCGGTGGAGCTCACTAGAGAGAGGGCAGCGGTGGCGACGAGAAGCGGTGGAGGAGGGGGCGGGGCGGCAGTTGCTACCGAGCGGTGGTGGAGGAGGAGGGAGGGGCGGGGCGGCCAGGGGTGAGGGGGCTCTGGGTAGGGAGGGTGGGGCGGGTGGAGCCGCATGGCGGCTGCTCCCGGACGGCGGTGGCGGGGGCGATGGGGATCGAGGGTGACGGGGTGGCGGTGGCGGGGCCGACAGGGATCAGGGGTCATGGGGCGGCTGGGCGGCATGGGCGACGGGCCGGCTATGGCGGGGGGCGCCGGGCGGTAGGGGCGACGGGTGCGGGGGATCCAGGGCAGGGAGGGTGGTGGGCCGGCAGCGGTGTTGGGCGGCGACGGTGCAGGCGTGGGGACGCGCGGGTGGAGTGTGAGGGGAAGAGAGAGGGGTGGGGCCGGGGAGAGAGAGGGGTAGTCGCTAGCGGACGGCAAATAAGTGGGGGCTGGTGGGCCATTAGGGTTTGGGCCTCCACTGGACCAAACCCACCTCTTTGCCGTCAGTTAGCCGACGACAAAGATCTAGCTGATGGCAAACAAGATCTTTGCCGTCAGCCAGTTCTTTGTCGTCCGTTTATTAGAAGTGGATGACAGAGATCTGGCTGATGGCAAATTTTCTGTTTCCAGTAGTGTACGGAATAGCGCATAAACTAGGGTTTAAGCTTCTGTCACTCTCGCCACCCATCATCTAATAAGTAGTCCACAATGCATTCCCTTACGCCCAAATATGGTGACGTATCATGTAGCCGACGTTCACATGACACCACTAAGGGAATCGCAACATACACACCATCAAAATATCGAACACATATCAAGTTCACATGATTACTTGCAACATCATTTCTCCCGTGACCTCAAGAAAATGTAACTACTCACAAATGATAATCATGCTCAAGATCAGAGGAGTAGTAAATAGCATAATGAATCTCAACATATAATCTTCCACGGAATAAACCATGTAGTAATCAACTACAAGATGTAATCAATACTACTAGTCTCCCACAAGCACCAATCTATAGTTCCTGTATAAGGATTGAACACAAGAGATGAACTAGCGTTTGAGAGGAGATGGTGTTGTTGAAGATGTTGATGGAGATTGCCCTCCCCAAGATGGGAGAGTTGTTGGTGATGATGATGACGATGATTTCCACGTCAAGGAGGGAAGTTCCCCCAGCGGAATCGCTCCGCCAAAGGGCAAAAGTGCTCCTGCCGAAGTTCTGCCTCGAGACGGCAGCGCTTCATCCTGAAAGTCCTCTCCTTATTTTTTTTCTAGGTTAAAATGACTTATATACCAGAAGAGGGGCACCGGAGGTGGGCCGAGGAGGGTACAACCCACCAGGGCGTGCCTGGGCTCCCTGGTGCGCCCTGGTGGGTTGTGCCCACCAGATGAGGCCCCTATGGTACTTACTTGCTCCAATAATTCTTATATATTCCATAAAAAGTCTCCGTGAAGTTTCAGCTCAGTTGGAGTTGTGAAGAATAGGTAGCCTGACGTAGCTTTTTCAGGTCCAGAATTCCAGCTGGCGGTATTCTCCCTCTTTGTGTGAACCTTGCATATTATGAGAGAAAAACACATTATAATTACTCCAAAAGGCATTATTATGCATAAAAAAATATAAATAACAGTAGGTAAACATGATGCAAAATGGACTTATCAACCATAAAGATGCTCTACAGGTATCTCCGAAGGTGTTTGTTGAGTTGGCATAGATCAAGATTAGGATTTGTCACTCTGAGTATCAGAGAGGTATCTCTGGGCCCTCTCGGTAATACACATCATAAGAAGCCTTGAAGCCAATGTGACTTATGAGTTGGTTGCAAGATGATGTATTACGGAACAAGTAAAGAGACTTGCCGGTAATGAGGTTGAACTAGGTATGAAGATACCAATGATCGAATCTCGAGCAAGTAACATACCGATGGACAATGGGAATTACGTATGTTGTCGTAAGGTTCGACAGATAAAGATCTCGTAGAATATGTAGGAACCAATATGGGCATCCAGGTTCCGCTATTATTTATTGACTGGAGAGGTTTCTCGGTCATGTCTACATAGTTCTCGCACCCGTAGGGTCCGCACACTTAACGATTGTTGACGATATAGTATTATATAAGTTATAAGATTTGGTGACCGAATGTTGTTCGGAATCACGGATGAGATCACGGACATGGCGAGGAGCTCCAGAATGGTCCGGGCATAAAAATTTATGTATAGGACGATGGTATTCGGACACCGGAATGTTTCGGAGTGTATTGGGTAGTCATTGCAATATCGGAGGGGTTACCGGACACCCCCGAGAGGGTAATGGGCCTATTGGGCCATAAGAGGGGATCACACCAGCCCACAAGGGGCTGGCGCACCCCCCTGTGGCAGCCGACCTAGTGGGAGAAAGGAAAGGGGGGATTCGGCCTCCCCCTTCCTTCCCTCTCCACCCTTTCCTTCCCCCCTCTAACAAATATGGAAGGGGGCGCGGCCAAGGGCAGGAGCCCAAGTAAGATTCGGCCCTACTTGGGGCACCCCTTGGCGTTTCGCCTCTCCCCAACCTATATATATGTGGGAGGGGGCGCCTAGCACAACCACGACAATTGCTTAGCCGTGTGCAGCGTCCCACTCCACCGTTTACACCCTCGGTCATATTTTCGTAGTGCTTAGGCGAAGCCCTGCGGAGATAGCTTGACCATCACCGTCACCACACCGCCGTGCTGCCGGAACTGATCCACTACCTCGCCGTCTTGCTGGATCAGGAAGGCGGAGGACGTCCCCGAGCTGAATGTGTGCTGAACGCGGAGGTGACGTACGTTCGGTACTCGATCGGTTGGATCACGAAGAAGTTCAACTACATCAACCACGTTATCAAACGCTTTCGCTTACGGTCTACGAGGGTACGTAGACACACTCTCCCTTCTCGTTGCTATGCATCTACATGGATAGATCTTGCGTGTGAGTAGAATATTTTTTGTTTTCCATGCAACGTTTCCCAACAATTCTCTCATGTTTCACTTATATTATTTTGAGAGTTAAAATATTTTTATGATCATGTTCTTCACTTAAATTTGTTTGAGAGCTTGTCATAAGCAATGGTAACATATTAATCTAGTCCCAAAGTGATAGATATTCAAGAGGGATATAATAAAAACTTTCATGAAGATCATTGGACAAAATAAACTTGATTCCTTGTAATAGTTTTGAGATATGATGATAGTAATATGTGAGTTATGTTGGTGAGTAATTATGCTTTAGTAAGAGTATTGGTGTTAAGTTTTGTGATTCGCTATGCAAGCACGAAAGTCAATAGTTATGCAATGAAATTGCATCCTACTTGTGGTGCATTATTCGGTGTTAGTTATGCTCCATGCTCATTTATGTGAATTTTGGTTTCTTGGTTGGTTGCATCTCAATCCATTTGCTAGCCTTTCCTTGTACTAAGTGGGAATACTACTTGTGCAACCAAAATCCTTAAACCCAGTTGGGCCAAATGTGTCCACCATACCTACCTATATGCGGTATTTCCATGCCGTTCCAAGTAAATTTGTCTGTTCCATCTCTAATTTTCAAAATGAATTTCCTTTGTGTGTTCCCGTACCACTCATGAAGCGGCAGGCGGTGGACATATATTTTCCATGCTAGATGTGTTATTCTCAAGATGACTATTTATTCACTTGTCATTGCACGAGACTATGGCGGTAATAGGGATGCCCAGTCCCGAAATGATTTTTTTACTTTATGTTCTCAAATAATAGATTTCTTCGAAAGTGTTGTATGGAAGGCACCCATGAATACGCCTAGCCATGGATTGTGAAAGAATGGTGTAAAGGAACAAACTTTATTTTCTTGTTTGGAACTGCCTGTGATGTATCCAGCATGGGAAGTATTGTGAATTACTTAGTCGTTTTTGTTGACGGGAAAAGCATGCCTCTCAAAATATTTTATCTCTCAATCTATGCTTTGAGCTCTGCACCTCTTCAATCTCAGCTCCCCTCTGTGAAGGGCCTATATATTTACTTTATGCAATTTATATTTTTATTTGAGTCTCCATCTTTGTCACGCCCAATATGCGACCCTATCCAAAAGGAACTCGACGGTCCCACCAAGGATAGACCCGCATATTGAGACGCTTTTGCAAGGTGGATATCATTACATCAACATTACATAATAGATGGGGATACATACATAAGGCACAAAAGCCACAAGAATACATCAACATCATATACAAGAGATCAACATCCGACTACGGATGAAACATAAACAGAAACTCAAGCGACATCCACCCTGCTAGCCTAGGCTGCCGACCTGGAACCTATCCCCTGATCGAAGAAGCAGAAGAAAAACTCCAAAACAAGCAAAACATCACTCTCGCGTCAAGAACACCGCAAACCTGTACCTGCAACTGGTGGTGTAGTAATCTGTGAGCCATGAGGACTCAGCAATCCCATTACCATGGGTATCAAGACTAGAAAAGCTTAATGGGAAAAGGAAGGGGTAAAGTGGTGAGGTTGCAGCAGCGACTAAGCTTGATATGGTGGCTAACATACGCAAATGAGAGCGAGAAGAGAAACAAAGGAACGGTCGTCAACTAGTAATGATCAAGAAGTGATCCTGAACTCCTACTTACGTCAAACATAACCCAGAAACCGTGTTCTCCTCTCGATCAACCCCGAAAAGAGACACTCACGGTTACGCACACGGTTGGTGTGTTTTAATTAAGATCAACTTCGGGTTTTCTACAACCGGACATTATCAAATTCCCATCTGCCACATAACCGCGGGCACGGCTTTGAAAGTTCAAACCCCAGCAGGGTGTCCCAACTTAGCCCATGATAAGCTCTCGCGATCAACGAAGGATATTCCTTCTCCCGGAAGACCCGATCAGTCTCGGAATCCGGCTACAAGACATTTCGACAACAATAAAACAAGACCAGCAAAGCCGCCGGATGTGCCGACAAATCTGATAGGAGTCGCACGTACCTCGGTCTCGGGGCACACCGGATAAGTCAGCCTACGAGTAAAACCAGCCCTCGAGTTGCCCGTGGTGGCCCGCATCTGCTCGGTTCGGACCAACACTCGAAGGAGCACCGCCCGGGGGCTAAAATAAAGATGAACCTCGGGCTCCGAAACCCAAGGGAAAAAGGAATAGGTGAGGCAAATGGTAAAACCAATGTTGGGCCTTCTTTGGAAAAGTCTTATTCAAAGCGAACTGTCAAGGGGTCCCATATATCAGCCGACCGCGTTAGGGACGCAAAATCCGGGAACATAACACCGATATGACGGAAACTAGGGCGGCAAGAGTGGAACAAAACACCAGGCATAAGGCCGAGCCTTCCACCCTTTACCAAGTATATAGATGCATTAATTAAATAAGATATATTGTGATATCCCAACAAGTAAACATGTTCCAACAAGGAACAACATCTCCATGTTCCAACAAGGAACAAACTTCATCTTCACCGCAACTAACAACGCTATAAGAGGGCTGAGCAAAGCGGTAACATAGCCAAACAACGGTTTGCTAGGAAGGGTGACAAAGGTTAGAGGCTGACATGGCAATTAGGTAGGCTTGAGCAGCGGTGATAGGTAGCGCAGCATAGCGAAAGAACGAAGCAACTAGCATAGCAATGATAGTAGTGAGATCCAGGGTAGCGGTCATCTTGCACGAAACCCCGCAAGGAAGAAGAACGAGTCCATGAAGAAGACGAGCGGATGAAGCCAACCAAGCGTGAGCGAGCGAATCCTCACGATCATAGCAAGCAGGAACTAACAAGAAGAAGCACACAACATAGTAAACACACCACACATGAACAAGACATGATGCACAACAAGCATGATGCATGACTAAGCTACATGAAGCTACTCATGGCAAGAGATGATGCAAACAAGAGCAACACATCAAGGCAAGTTTAAATGAGGCCGGGAACAAC
Organism: Aegilops longissima; assembly: GCA_021605205.1. Lineage (NCBI taxonomy): Eukaryota > Viridiplantae > Streptophyta > Magnoliopsida > Poales > Poaceae > Aegilops > Aegilops longissima. The sequence continues at coordinate 268,597,877 of CM038677.1, forward strand.
ATATAACAATTCCGGTAAGTCCTCATATGCAAATTTAGAAATTGGTCCAGATCTGAATAAACCTTATGTTCAAGTTGTTAAACAGCAAGTTAAGATGCACCACGATGATCTACACGAAATTCTAGTCAAGTTACATATAAAGTTCATTAGATTCGGAGCAACGGCCTAAAAGACATGAGCAAAACAAGTTAAACATGGCATTGATGCAAAATGCATACAAACATCAAGCAAACACCTCAAAACAAGGATGCAACATGATAATATGAAGCTACACGCAAAATCAAGCAAGTTTCACATAGAGCACACTCAAAACGGAGCAACGGTTCAACACATACACTCTATACAAGTTATGACAACAATCTGTCCAAAACAGCAACTAGGCATATTGCAAGCATCAAAACACTATGCTACAGCACCTCAACATAAAAACAAAAGGCATGGGCATGATGTACAGGTAAAGCATTACAAAACATGAACACTGAGATATCTCCAGAAACAACTAGAACATGCTCAAAATGACATGACAAGATTGCAAATAATAACAGTTTCAGGCATATCAGGAAATAACATCAGGTTGCAATATTTAGAGCTATCAAACAACATGTTACAGGAACTTATCAAGGAAAACAAAGGCGTGGACTGAATCTACTAATTTCATAGAACAAAAGTCCCTTACTGACCATAAGCCAAAAAGGATCAGAAAATATGGTAACACCCATTTCAAAATGGCAAGTTTCGTTAACAGATTCAGCAACAGGGCATGACAAAAACAGATAACAGGTAGGCATGTTTAAGAGCTCGATGCACTCACCACAGAGCAATACATGGCATGGCAAGGCAACCAACAGTAAGAAGACATGGCATAGAAGCTATACATGGCAATAACAACATCATAGCATGCAAGGGTCAACTACAACAACCTTGGCAAAATTGCATAACATGTAAACAACCTGCCAGGAAACATTTTATAGCAAAAGTAGAGCTCGATTGACTCAAGCTATGGCACTCCATAATTGCAAACAAGGGCATGGATGGATAGAGCAAGACATTTGGAACAAAACATCCTTACTGAAGTATCTCAAAATAAGCATGGATCTCTCGGTAGCATCAAGTTAACATGGCATAAAAATATCAGCAAAACAGGGCTGAAATCAGCAACATCAGGAAGCCTACTTTGCATGCTTGTGCTAGTCACCACATAGATCACAAAAATGCATGGCATACACCCCTGGAAAGATGGCATGGCATATTACAAAACACATGTAGGACTTAAGTCCATAGGATGCACACATCAATCATGGCAAAATGACAAAGTGCATGTTACATTAATAAGCGAAACTAACATCACATAGCACTCTTCCAACAGCATTTCGGGCATCAAGATGAGCTCAAATGAAAATGATGCAATGAGATGAAATGATCTACTCATCGATACGAACATTTTGACATATTATACACGCAAAACGGGGCAACGATGATAGAGTTATGATGCAACGAAAATGCAACAAAATATGCAACAATCTCGGTGACTTAGTGGATTTTAGAGGGGGGAGAAGTCAACCCTTGGCACGGATAACGAGGCGGTGGCGGATCTCGCGGATCCATGGCGCCGGTGGCGGAGAGGGCAGGCGACGGGAGGAGGCCGGCCGGCTCGGCGGAGGTCGCCGGCCGGGCGGCGAAGAGGGCACCGAGGAGCTTTGCCCAGCGAGGGGGACCCAGGCGGCGGGCGAGGCGCGGGCGCGCCGGGCGGAGCTCGGCCGGGCAGAGGATGTCGAGGCGGCCGACGGCGGAGGGAGAGGCGCGCCGGGCGGCGGAGGCGCTTGAGGACCTCGGGCGCGGTGGCAGGGCGAGGCGGCGCCGGGCGGAGGTGGAGGTTACGGGCGAAGCTACGTGGAGGGCGGCGAGCGGGCCCGGAGGCGCGGGCACGGGCCGGTGGCGCGGGCGGGCCGGGCGGCGGCGGCCTTCCGGGCCGGAGGGCCTCAGATGGGTTCGGCTGGCCCGCGAAAGCGGCGGGCACGGGCGCGGCCGACGTGTCGCCTTCGGGTTGGCTGAGGCGGCGGCGGGAGCTGAGGTGGCGGCTTGCCATTGGCCGGATGACGTGGCTGCGGGCGGTGGACACGTCCGGTGGCGGCGCGGACGTGTCCGGCGGCGCGAGGAAGAGGAGGCTAGGGTTTGGACTACGCGAAAAATCCGGGAGGGGCACACATATTTATAGGTAGAGGGAGCTAGGAGACTCCAAATGAGGTGCGGTTTTCGCCCACACGATCGTGATCGAACGACCGAGAGCATGGAGGGGAGTTTGCTAGGTTTTGGGCCACTTTGAAAGGGGTGTTGGGCTTCAAACAAAAGAGGCTTTATGTTACCCTTAACTGTTGAGTACCAAACGACCTCCAAATGGCACGAAACTTGACAGCGGTCTACGGTGCTATACCAAGGCCGCTTGACAAACCTCGGTCCATTCCGAGACCGTTTAACACCCGCACACGAAAAGAGGTAAAAGGGGGCGCCGGAAGACATAGGAGTGCCGGATTGCAAAACGGACAACAGGGAAAATGCTCGGATGCATGAGACGAACACGTATGCAAAATGAAATGAACATGATGACATGATATGAAATGCAAATGATGACATGGAAAAATGCAACACGCAAGCAAATGACATGGCAATGACGGCGAATAACTGGCGGACACCTGGCGCATCGAATCCGGGGCGTTACAATCTTCTCTTATAAAGCACTAACTAGGGAGCACTATGATCATACTTGTGAATTGGGTGTAGCTAATATTCGAGTGTGCTTCGAGAACGGATCAATGGTTAAGCATGATGGGCGACAGATAACTTTCTTTTGTGTTGATATTTTGAAAGACATGGTTGCTTGTTAATATGCTTGAGTATTAAAATCTTCATGTGAAATATAGACTAATGCTTTGAACCATCTAAAATTCCAAATGTCCATCCTACAAAAGAAAATAATATGTGATGAACATGTTAGGCAGCATTCCACATCAAAAATTCTATTTTTATCATTTACCTACTCGAGGATGAGCAGGAATTAAGCTTGGGGATGCTGATACGTCTCCAACGTATCTATAATTTTTTTATTGTTCCATGCTATTATATTATCATTCTTGAATGTTTTATATTCATTTTATAGCAACTTTATGTCATTTTTTGTGAGTAAACTATTGACATAGTGCCTAGTGCCAGTTATTGATTTTGCTTGTTTCTAACTTGCAGAATATACATATCAAACGGAGTCCAAACGCAAGAAAACTTTTTGGAGATTTTTTTCTACCCAGAAGATTACTTGGGAGCCAAGGAAGTGCATGTGGGGAGGCCTATGGGGCCCACCACCCACCTGGGCGCGATAGAGGCCCGAGGAGCGCCTTGATGGGTGGTGGGTCCCATGGAGGACCTTTCCACCGCCTCTCAGTTCTTTAAATACCCAAATATTCCAAAAACCATAGGGGAGTCAACGAAACACAATTCCAGCCGCCGTAAGTTCCAGAACCATGAGATCCAATCTAGAGGCCCTTTCCGGCACCTTACCGGAGGGGAACATGATCACGGAGGGGTTCATCATACTCATTGATGCTCCTCTGATGATGCATGCGTATTTTACCACGGACCTACAGGTCTGTAGGTAGTAGCTAGATGGCTTCTTCTCTCTTTTTGGTTCTCAATACAATGTTCTCCCCGATGTTCTTGGTGATCTATTTGATGTAATGACTTTTTACGGTGTGTTTGTTGGGATCCCATGAATTCGAGTTTATGATCAATTTTATTTATGAATATTATTTGAGTCTTTTTTGACCTCTTATATGCATGATTATTATAGCCTCGTAATTATCTTTCGAAACTTTGGTTTGGTTTGGCCAACTAGATTAATTTTTCTTGCAATTGGAAGATGTGCTTTGTGATGGGTTCGACCTTGCAGTGTCCTCACGCAATGATAGAAGGTGTAGCGAGGCATGCATGTATCGTTGCTATTAAGGATAAAAAGATGGGGTATATTCCTACATCTATAAATCTTGTCTACATCATTTCATCGTTCTTATTTCATCACTCATTTTCTCCATGAACTTAATACACTAGATGCATGCTGGATAGCGGTCGATGTGTGGAGTAATTGTGGTAGATGCAGGCAGGAGTCGGTCTACTAATCTTGGACCTGATGCCTATATACATGATTATTGCCTTCGATATCATCATAATTATTTGCTCTTCTATCAATTGTCCAACAGTAATTTGTTTAACCACCATTTGCTATTTTCTCGAGAGAACCCACTAGTGAAATCTACGGCCCCCGAGTCTATTTTCTACCATATAATTTTCAGACTATTATTCCAAAAACCCAAAAATACCTTGCTGCAGTTGTTCTTTACTTATTTTATTTTGTGATTTTTATATATCTATTTAGCCAATCTCATAAAATTTTATCTATCTTAATACCGAGGAGGGATTGACAACTTCTCTTACGCGTTGGGTTGCAAGTATTTGTTCTTTCTGTGCAGGTACCGTTTACATATTGTTTCTTGGTTGTCCTACTAGATTGATAACCTTGGTTTCATAACTGAGGGAAATACTTATCGTTGTTGTGCTGCATCATCCTCTCCTCTTCGGAGAAACACCAACGTAGATACAAGCAATCAGGAAGAATTTCTGGCGCCGTTGCCGGGGAGACACCATCAACAACTATCAGGTTCCTAATCACAAATCTCATCTCCTTGCAATTTACATTATTTGACATTTTTCTCTCATTTTCATCTCCACCACTTCACAAAAATATTTGCATTTTTATTTGCCTTCTTTTCATTTACCATTTTCTCGTTCGATCTTCTGTTTGCTTGAACTTTTCATCATGAGTGACTTTGGTATGGCAGAGACAGATGATGGCAGAACTACTAAAATTGGATGTTCTAGCAATCTGGATGCAAAAACTTTTGTTTTGAGTCAAGGGAACATTATATTCTTGGATTGTGGCCGGGAACCAAAGGGGATACAAATATGGACAACTTGATAATGCTAAAATTTTGATGGACAACGTGTTTCAAGTTATTTTTGAAAAAACGTCTTGATAAAAGGAATCTATGGAGGAGAAAACTAATGATGACAATACTTGAATCTATTCATTCTGCCTAGCTAGGGGCATAAACAGATAGCGCTTGTTGGGAGGTAGCACAATGAATAAAATTTATTTTTGCCTTTATCGGGGGAAGAACTGATCGTGCCCCACGAGCACCTACGGGACCTAGGTCCCTTGTGGTTCGGAGGGGGGCGGAGATTGCACAAAGAGCGGATCGAGGCGATGCACACGAGAGGGTTTTACCCAGCTTCGAGCTCTCCTGGAGATAATACCCCACCGCTGCTTTGTGGATTATCTTGTGTTCTTGCTAGGGAGCAATGCGGCTACAAGACCTAGCCTGAATGTGATGAACTGTCGAGCTGGATCGAAACCAGCCGAACCCTTTCTCGCTGCCCTTGGGCCTCCTTTTATAGGCACAAGGGGTTACCACATGTGGCAAGTAGACAAGGTTACAATGGTAAAAACATGGGTTGGTACACCGCTTTATGCGGGTACAGTAATCTATACCTAACTCGACGGCAAGGGACAAGAGTCATCAATGCCCGCCTCGGTCGCCTGAACAAAGGTAACAGGGGACCGTCAAGTCGCGTCCGCTTGCCACGATGGTGGCTTGTCGGCGCCGCTTGTCGCTACTCCCGCTGGCTGCACAGCCCGTCGACACGCTGCGTTTGGGAGAGCCCGTGGTGACACGTTGTCGGGTGAGCTGGACCGAGATGAAGAGGTCGCCCGCCCGGCAAGCGCCTTGTCGCGCGGGAACCTTGTCGCGCTTGGGGATTCAGCGCCCGCCAAGCCTTCCCGGCAAGCTACTCTTGCCGGGGCCTTGTTTTCCTTTGCGCCCTGAGTGGCCTTCCCGGCAAGCTCCTCTTGCCGGGCCTTGACTGCTTTGTTCTCAAATGGCTCCAAAGGAGCCGCTGAGGATCTTGGTGGCCATCAAGCCAGCCCTGCCGTGGGGCGCTGCAACTGTCCGTGCACGAGTTCGGGGTACTAGGGTACGCCTACTCTAGTACACCGGCAGAGCCCCGGGCTGGGCCACACACGGCGCTAAGCTCATGGGCCAGGCCCAAAACAGTGCACGGGCTCGCGTGGTCTTGATTACACCGTTACTTGCCTTGGACCCACCACGTCTCCCACGAACGGCACGCGCCCACCGCGTTTCTCTGCAACGGCACGCGTTAATTGTGGTGTCGTGGGTGAAGTGGGCGGCGTGCGAGGTCGCCTCATCTATCGCCTCAGTTCTGCATCTCCGCCACGTGGTTCCCATGCACTCGGGGTCACGGACGGTGGAAGTGGGAAACTGGGCCGTTGCGAGCAGAGGCAGCAGGTCTGTCCCGATTCCCTGCTCTTCCTGTGCCTTGATTCGCCGAGCGGGGCGGCCGAGCCCCCACCTTGCTTCTTTTAAGAAGGGCGGAAGGGGAGCGCAGAAGCCCGCACCCTCCCATCTCTTTCTTTTTTCAGCTTCTGCTCCCTTTTCTCCCATTCGCCATGGAGAAAGGGAACCTTGGTTCTCCATCGGTGGCGGCAAGGGTCGCAGCTAGACAGCGCACCCCTCCCAATCCCACGCCCGGGGTGGCAGAGCCATCCACAAGGGGAACAGGGAGGGGGCGAGGTCGTGGACGAGGTCGGGGAGCCCGGGAGAGAGGCGGACGAGACGGCGCGCCGTCTCCGCCCCCGCAGGCGGTTCCCTTCCCCGCGGCGGTCCATACGGGGGACGACCCTTGCGAGTTCTTCGTCAAGCTGCGCCGGGCGCCTCGTCGTCGCCTCCGGCTTCCAGCCCGTTCATGGCCTTGATGGAGTCGGACCCACTGGAGATATTGAGATTGCACATGAGGGGCTGTGGGATCAGCGGCACGCGAGTCCGCGTCGTATTCCCAGCCCCTAATGTGATGTATCTTGATCGTGGGTGGAAGACGTTCGCCGCATCCACAACCTGTGGCGGGGTTTACCTTCCATTTTAAGTTAATGGAGGGTGACCTCCTCTCCGTCAAGGTCTTGGGATCTTGGCACTTTCGGGCAGGTGCTGCGTGGATAGCTCCTCCGACAGCGGCGATTCCTCCTCGAGCGAGAGTGGCGAGGAGGAGAGCGACAGCGACGACGAGGGTAGCGGGCCCAACTAGTTGCGGGCGCGCTCCTGCGTCACCGGTGACCCCATCATCCATGTCGCTGCTCCTTGAACTCCCGGGTCGTCTCCTTGGGCGGCTGGCGTGGGGAGGCTGCGGAAGGGAAGAGGATGGCGACAAGGCCGTCAAGTCGAGTCTGAGGCGCAGTGCCTCGACAGCGTCTTGACGCCCTGCCGCCTGCCTTGAGCCACTGCTTCGGCGCCGCCGTCCCGTCAAGCCTTCGGAGAGCCCCGGCATGTTCCCTTGGTGCCTTCGCACTGTAGCTCAGCGTAGGCGCCTTTTGCCCTTCCCGCCTCCTTAACCTACCTCCACAAGATAGGGACAAGAAAAGGATTACGGGCATCTTATCTTTTTAATTTGTAAGCCTTCGGCCTTACCTGCATTTAAGAACTTGTAATCCTCTCTTTCATGTTTTTCACTCTCCACGACCGTATCCGAGTAGAATGTTTTTAATGAAAGAGGATGTTTGAGGAAGGACGAAGGCTTATCTGATACCGCAGCCCCGGCAACTCTGGTTTGCCGCAGACCCCGCAACTCCGACTGCCGCAGCCTCCAAGAACTCGGCTTGCCGCAGCCCCGCAACTCTAGCTTGCCGGGCTTGGATGCTTGGCGCACCTTTCTTCTCTTCGCTGTTATTTCGGTTCTGGGAACGATTTAGCTAGCGCCGCGATAAGCTATTTTTGTGATATACACTATCTTAGGCCATCGAATGCAACGTTATTTCCTTTACTTGATTTCTTCCCTTGTATGTTTTACCCTCGCTTTCAGGAACTTGCGGTGCAGCACCCTTGCCATGAGCCCGAAAAGGAACTTCAGCAGCTTTGGCGGGTCGCTACCGACAAGCAACCTTGTCGCGGACTAGTCGCAGCTCACTTAAGTTGTTGAGCGGACTCGAAACAAAGTAAGGGCGCGACCAGTCACGATTTGGTTCCTCCGCGCACAGGTTTTCCATACAAAGTACTATCGTTCGAGGAAGATAACTTAAAAATTTAAAACTGGTCGTTTAAACTTAGCAACTTAGCTACCAACTCACTGGTGCTTCTAGTGCGAGGACGACATCAATCCAATATAATCCAATCCAAGGAAGACCATGTTTATTTTGTAAAACAGCCATTACATACATCGAAGCAACCGATACAAACGGATGCCACACACACCCAAGGCAAGATACATGAATGACGGGCACCGACACACAACCTCAACGACTACCAAGCACTTATAAGATGTGCAAAATAGGGATCCGTTTAGAGCTGATAGAGACCACCAGCACGAGGAGTGATCAACTTGGAAGATGTGCGACGAACATGCCGTACCGAGGACTCCAAGACGACGCCTCCAGGAAGGGTACGACCACGAACGCCGCCACCGTCCGATCCGAAGATCAAGTTTTCATCCAGAGTAAGATGGAAGGAGTGGGAGGAACACAACGTCCACGGACACCTTCACCGTCAACCAGTGAACGGACTGGGTAGATGATGTACCACGGTGGTTCAACCCCTCCGCCGCAACCCAGGTCCGCCAACCACCCCCAGCCAATTAGGAATGTGTTGTTTAATCATGGATCTACACTTAGGTTGGGATATGTCAAAAATTTGTGCCTTGGTCAACTGTCGGTCAAAGCAGGAAAAATTTGGCCAGTTCTGAAATACATGTCACAGAAACCTCATGCGACCCTCACTTTAAAACTATTAGGTTATACTCATTTCTCGAAAGATAAGTACTGATGGGATAGGTTGATGAGTCGGTCGATCTATGTCAGTCTCGATCTTACATTCCGATCTTGAGATGGGTGATCTCAGCATCTTTCATTTTATCGGATAATCCGTCGAGGGTTTGTCCACACTAGAGCAGGTCCAACATAATTATGCCGCTTTTTGTTCAAATGATAAGCATAGAGATTCACCTATGTAAATTAAACAACCCTGCATCGTGACGTCTTTCCCTATCGGATCTGTCCTACATCGGATCCACACGCAAGGGGCGAACGAGCCCTGTCACCTTAGGTTGGGATATGTCAAAAATTTGCGAATTTGTATATTTCTTATTTATACTGATTTATTGCAACGACTCCCGGGTAGATGGACGGAGGGCTCGGGAATGGAGCGCACAGTCTTGGAAGCTTTCGACGGAGCCGTGACCAGAGTCGACTCGGTCGTCAAGGGCAACCCGATCATCAGAAGCGACGTTAGTGATCACATGGGTGATGCAGGAAGTAAGTTGGTAAAAGTATGCAACCAAATTACTATATAAAAATTAGTTTAATTTAAAAAAAATCAAAAATAATGTGGTCATTTGAATTTGTGATTTACAAGTTGCAGATAATCAAAGTTTGGTCAATAGAATTAGTATCTTCTTTCAAACAAAAAAAGAAGGGCTACGTCCATCACATATTTTAGTAACTTTTTTATGGACATATTTCAGTAATATACGCTATCGACTTTCGTAAAAAAAGTAATATACGCTTATTTGGTGGAGCGGCGTCGCGTCCATGCGATGGATCGAGGCGTGGGTTGCGCCACGAGATCTCCTCCTCTTTTCCTTCGATCATTTTTTCTGTTTCGCTCGCTCCTTTTTTCCCACGATCCTTTTCATCTTTCCTTTTCACGCTACTGGGCGACCCTCATTGCGCCGCCATGACCGAAGCGCTGGCAGATCCAAGAGCCACATCATGACCCCTGCTCAGTTTTCACGACTCACCTTTGTGAGAAGGGCACTGAGCTTGCTGTCTTTCCGGTGCCGAGGACGACCTTGCTACCAGAGGTCAGTAAGGCGAGTGGTGGAGACCCTGGCGGTGCAAGAAACCCTAAAGTGAAGGGCGTCCGCGAGTGTGCAATGCTTCGCACGCGCGTAAGCGAGCGTTCCTCCAAGTTGTGGTACCACCGATGTCCACTTTGCAAGATATGCGACTAAAATGCAACTTAGGTGCAAGTTGTGGTACCTAATGTCTTAATACCTCTGTAAACTAGTACGCCCCTTTAATCAGATCATGTGAAAAAGTATAGTAAATAAAGGAAAAAACCAGGAGCATCAGAGAGAATACCGCTGCAATATCCTCGTCCTTTTTTTGGCAACACAAGAGGATTGTTGCATTATGTTGTACGTATTACCATGAATGCTCAATTTGTCGCAATATGTAATAGTTATTGCAACACAACAAAGGTGAGGCAAAAATTCACCCTATTACGACCAATACATGCTTTGTTGCAATAGTATCCATGACTAGTGCCACATGTCAGAGTTGTTGAAATATATGTCTAAATATTACCACAAAGATGTACTTTGTTGCAATACCTAACCTTTATTGCAATAAGATGACCAATTCATGCAATGGAACGAAATTGTCGCAATATCACTACCATATTACAACGCCGATGCAGCTTGTGGTAATACATGGCTTCTATTGCAACAAAACGAGTACTTAGCGCGATGAAATGAAATTGTGGCAATATGTTGATCCTATTACCACAAACTGGAATTTCGTGGTGATATAGCATTTTATTGCAACAAAATATAGTTGTAGCAATAATTTTTGTTGCAATAGACCGGAATCCTTGTAGTGTGTCCATTTTCCGGCAAGGCGACAGTTCCTCGAGCGACGCTTGTCGGCCCACACCATTCTTTCCTCCTCTCCCCCAGGTTAACTTGTGGGTGGATGAACCTTCTTCTTGTTTGAGAAGAAAGAAGAGAAAAATAAAGTTATGGAGCCCAATGGCTTGTTATCGCTTACCGGATGTGGGTGCTGCACAAGATGTTAGTGAACACATGCATGTATGATTATGAAAGCATGTATTGACAAAATGTGCGCAACCATAGGCTTTACTGATGCACGGGGTCTGCGCCCGGCTTTGTACAAAGGATTACATGCAACAGCGGCAAGACTTGTACAAAAGGGTGGTTGCCGGAACGGGTTCCGGCAACCGCGCCTCATGGGTAAAACTTGCGAAGATGCTCAATGTTCCAGGAATTGCTCACCGGAAAGCCATCTTCGGTCTCAAAGCGGACACAGCGCCGGGCCTAGTGACTCGTTTCACCCGATAAGGGCCTTCCCACTTCAAGGCCAACTTGTTGGAATTCTTGGCGGATTGAACACGCCAAGAACAAGGTCGCCTTCCTCGAAGCTTTCCGCATTAACTTTGCGGCTATGGTAGCGACGCAAAGCTTGCTGGTAACGAGCAGCTCGTGCAGCAACTCGAAGACGATCTTCCTCGAGGAGCAGCGCGTCATCTTGTCGCAGCTGCTCTTGCTCAAGCTCATCATAAGCGAGCACTCGAGGTGACCCGTATACGAAGTTCCGTGGGGAGAACTGCCTCTGCTCCGTAGACTAGAGCAAAGGGTGTCCGCCGGTGGCTCGATTTGGCGTCGCCCTAATCGACCAAAGAACCACCGCTCCTCGATCTAGTTCCTTCCGCACTTGTGCAGCTTGTCGAAAGTTCTGGTCTTGAGTCTCGCAGCACTTCAGCGCTTGCCCCTTCGCTGACCGTTGCTTCTTGGATGAGCAACGGAAGCAAAGCAGATCTTGGCGCCAAGATCTTGGGCGTCGCATGAAGGTGCGACTCGTGAACTGTGTGCCGTTGTCGGTGATGATCCGTTAGGAATCCCAAAACGACAAACAATCGACTGAAGAACTTGACGGCCGATCGTGGCTGTCACCCTCCTCACTGGTTCCACTTCCGCCACTTTGTGAACTTGTCGATTGCGACGCATAAGTATTCAAAGCCCCGACAGCTCGGGGAAGGGGCCGAGGATGTCGAGCCCCTGCACCGAGAAGGGCCAGGATAAAGGGATCGTCCGGAGAGCTTGAGCTGGCTGGTGTATCTGCTTTGAATGGAACTGCACGCTTCACACTTGGTTACTTGTGCGCTTACATCCCGGAGGGCTTCGCCAGAAGAAACCTTGCCGAAAGCTTTGCTTGGCAAGTGTCTTCGCCCAATGTGGTGACCACATATGCCTCCATGTATCTCCGCCAACAGCTTCATCCATCTTCCCGCAAATACACTTCAATTTCACTCCGCTGAGTCTTCTTCATGCATGTGATGTTGTCAACAAACTGGTACATACTTGACCGCCGGGCTACTTTTTCTCGCTTCTTCTTGCTCTTCGGAAGTTCTCCGTCTCAAGGAAATGGACGATCTGCTGTGCCCATGTTGGAGCCTCGTGGCTCGACAACAAGGACTAAAGGCTCATCTATCATTGCGGGACCATCAGCTTCTACGGCAAGGACCTGCGGGTCCGCCGAGCTCGATGATCCCCGCTGCTTGCCGAGCTAAGCTTGTCGAGAGCGCTTGCTTCAACGATACAAACTGCATGGTTTGTCGGAGCAGACTGCTCCTCGCTGATGTTGGCATCGGTTTTAGGGACCTTCTTGGCGGCGGCTTCAGAGCTCTCGCGAAAGCGCCGCCGAAACCGATTTCTTTCTTGCTCTATCCTGTTGATGGTGTTACGGTTGGCTCGGTCAGCTTGAGCACAAAAATCCTGGTTCCATTGTGTAACTTAAGTGCGGCACATTTGGAGAGGCCATCAGCTATATCATTCGAAGCTTTTGGAACGGTTCCATTTGCGAGCCTTCAAAGTGCTCTTCCAGCTTCCTCACTTCATCGACGACGCTTCCATCAACGGACTCGTAATCTTTATTTACTTGGCGGACGACAAGTTGTGAGTCTCCCCGACAATGAGCTTCTTAATCCCAAGGTCCACTGCAATCTCGAGACCGCAAGCAAGCCTTCATACTCTGCAGATTATTTGTTGCTTGTTCCTTGGGAAAGTGCATTTGGACTATGTATTTGAGGTGTTCCCGGTGGTGCGATAAGCACGCCGCACCGGCCTTTGCAGCGAGAAAGCACCGCCAAAGTACATCAGCCATTCTTTATTTGCCTCCTTGACGGGATGCTCGTCTCTGAATCTCTTCATCCTGCGCTGGCGCCCACTCGCTATGAATTCTGCCAATGCCCTGCTCGATAGTTGAAGTGCTTTCAAACTTGAGAACAAAGCTTGACAGTTCCAGCGCCCACTCAACAATCCTGCTCTGCTTCGGATTTTGCAAAATCCTCTTCAGCGAAAGCGAGTGACAACTGTTATCTCATGTGCTTGGAAGTAATGGCGCAGCTTTCGAGGCCATGAGGAGGCCGAAAAGCAGCTTCGACACCGTAGTACCTCGATCTAGCCCCCTCTGTAAGGGAACCGACAAAGTAGACTGGGCGCTGCACCATCTTCTTCCGTATCTTGTCGCAACCCTACGCTGATCCGTCCTTGTCGGGACTAGAGCTTGACAGCGAAGCATCTTGCTTGTCGCTGGATGCGCCTGCCTCGGTTGCTGGCTCATCATCTGCCTCCCTCTCCGCTACTAACGCAGCAATAACCACTTGATTGGTCGCCGCTATATACAGCAGCAACTTCTCTCGTGGCTTAGGTGCGACAAGTATTGGAGCGGAGGACAGGTATCTCTTCAAGTCCTGCAGCGCAGCCTCCGCTTCGGAGTCCATTTCATTGGACCTGCCTTTTCAAAATCTTGAAAAAGGGCAGGCGCGTTCAACATATTTAGAGATGAACCTCCGAGAGCAGCCACGCAACCGCAAGCCTTCCGACATCCTTGACGCTTTGGTGCTTCGATCTGCTCAATGGCCTTGATCTTGTCGGGATTGGCTTCAATTCCCGCTGAGATACAAAGAACCCGAGAAGCTTGCCGGAAGGGACTCCAAACACGCACTTCTCGGGTTGAGCTTGAGGTTGATCTTGCGCAGGTTTGCAAACGCCTCATCCAAATCTTGAACCAAGGTTGCCCGTCTTTGCTCTTGACCACTATGTCATCCATGTAAGCTTCTACGCTTCGTGTATCCGAGGTCCAAAGGCATCATGGACTACCCTTGCAAGGGTTGAACCATCATTCTTCAAACCGAAGGCATCCGTATAAAGCAAAGACGTGCCACATGGTGTGATGAATGCGGTTTTCTTCATCCTCTTCGCCATGAAGATCTGATGATATCCTGAATATGCATCAAGAAATTAAAGCAGATCGCATCCAGCCGTGGAGTCAACAATCTGGTCGATCTGCTGCAAGGAAATGGGTCCTTGGGACAGACTTTATTAACATCTGTGAAGTCAATACAAAGTCTCCATTTCCCATTAGCCTTGCGCATACCACTACCGGATTGGCCAACCACGTGGGGTGGAGGACTCCTCGACAAGCCCCGCTGCTTCCAATTTCTTGATTTCTTCGCTATGAACTCTTGGCGCCCACCGCTGCTTCCTAACTCTTTGCTTGACGGGCCGCGCGTGAGGACAGACATCTAGGTGGTGCTCAATTACTTTCACAGAACGCCGGGATGTCGATGGTTGCCATGCAAACACATCGACATTCGCCCGCAGAAAGCAACGAGCTCGCCTTCCTATTTAGGATCAAGCGTGGCATCGATGGTGAAGGTACCACCAGTGCCGTCCTCCTTGGCGGGCACCTTCTTGGTCTTTGGCGGAGCTGCCATCGTCTTGTTGCACTTGCCGGTGGAGCTCGATGGTGCGTCCTCGACGGTAGCGCAGCACTCCGAAGAGGTGCGCTTGCCGGAGTGGGCAACAGTGCTCTTGCTGGAGCAAGTGGTCTTCTTCTTCGCCCCGGGAGCTTCAGCTGTAAGTGGTTTGCTATCTGTCGCGGCTGCTGCATCCCGGTAAATCTTGTCGGCGCAGATAAGTGCATCTTTCTTATCGCCATGGACAGAAATGACGCTTATCGGGCCGGGCATCTTGAGTAGGTTGTATGCATAATGAGAGGCGGCCATGAACTTGGCAAGTGCTGGACGGCCAAGTATGCCATTGTAGGGCAATGGGAAATCGGCGACGTCAAACGTGACCCTCTCAGTTCTGAAGTTGAGCTCGCTGCCGAATGTTACCGGCAACGTGATCTTCCCTTTGGGCTTGCTCCTTCCTGGGTTGATTCCTTGGAAAGTACCAGTTTCTTCGAGCTCGCTGTCAGGGATTTGAAGTTTCTGGAGCACTGCAGAGGAGATCAAATTCAGGCCGGCCCATCCGTCAACCAGCATCTTTGTGACCTTGAGGTTGCGGATGGTTGGTGAGACCAACATCGGCAAACACCCGACCGCAGTGATGCGATCAGGGTGATCCTCAATGTCAAAGATGATGGGCGTGTTGGACCACTTCAGAGGTTTGCGTGACTCTATGGATGGTTCTGCTGCATTGACCTCACGCATCCATTGCTTGAGTTGGCGATGTGATGTATGTAGAGATGCACCACCATCGACGCAAAGGACCTCTGTTGCCTTTTGAAACTCATGCTCATCAGTCTCATCGTCTTCATCGTCCTCGTCATCTTCATCTTCATCTTCTTCTTTGTCGCGGCCACGGGAGGTCTCTCTCTTGCCGCTGCTTGGCCTTGCCGCAACGCCCTCCCGACCGGTCTCTTCTTACTTGCCACACCTGCACCTTCTTGGGCTTTCTCCTTGTCTCTCCGCCAGATTCAGCTTTCAGAGCTCAACAAGCTGCTCGACTTTCTTGCAGCTCGAGATCGTGGCCCTTGGTGCGGTGAATTTTACAAGATCGCTTGTTGAGCTGCCGGGCTTGTCGGCGGCCGCCACAGCTTGGCGGTCGGCGTCAACGGCAACCTCCTTGCCGGAGCCACCGCCTTGGCTTGGTTGGCGGCACCATCCTTGCCGGACTGCTCGACAACTAGTACTTCTTGGTTTTTCTTCCTCCTGTTGTTCCGCCACGGCTATTCCTTGCCGGGCGATCCCTCACCGCCGACTCTGCTCCCACATTCTCTCCCGAGTCTTCTTCCTTCTTCACAGCGTGCACACTTGTCGTCCGTATGAGCTCGCCGACGTCTTTCACTTTGCACATCGCCATCTCCTCCTCATCCTGCGATTTCGTACATTCTGATGGAACGACCGATCACTGCGCAGCAGGTGGACGTCAGGATGTTGTAGTGCACTCGATCAATCTCGGATGAATTTGCGCAGAGACTCTCCTTCCGGGCAAGCAGGTGGAGATCACTTTCCGGCCATGAGGCTTGTGGTCGCTGGAAGGCGCCAACAAACTGTTGGCACAAATCTGCCAAGAAGAAATAGAGCCATCCGGCAAGTGCATGAGCCAAGATCGACGCTTGGCTTGAGCACCAAGGGAAGTAGTTGGCGAGGATCTTGTCGTCTCGCCCCCGCAGCTTGCACCGCGATGGTGTAGATGCCGAGGAACTCCGATGGGTGTGTCCTGCCGCCGTACTTCTTCGCACGCCTGGTTTGAAGTTTTTCTTGTCGGGCCACGGACTTGCCGCAGCTCACGAGTGAACGCAGGGCAACCCACCGCGATACGACAAGTTGCTGGTTCTTCGGGCGCATGCATATCGACAGGGGCCCAGCGCGTTGGTCGATTGATGGCGCGCTTCTTCGCACTCGACACGGGTTCGAGCGTCCTCTTCTTGTCGTTCCCGAAGAACTTGGCGTTGGTCGCGACGAGCTCGCGGATCCGGCGACGCTGTGGAGTCGCTGTCGAGATGGATCCGGCGAGTCGGCGATCTTGGCCTTCGAAGGGGAGTCGGTGGGTGCACCCCGCAAGTCTCGCCGCCATCGCCCGCGCCTTGTCGCCCGCCGCGGCGGCGGCACTTGGTTGTCAGCGGGGCGTCGCCGTTGGCGGCCGATGAGACTCTGAATTGTGGTTTCCATTCGCCGACCTTATCGGCCGTCGGAGGGTAATCTAGTAGTAATCGAGCTCGCCAAGGCTTCCGCTGGTGTGGTTGGCGGCAACGGCGTCGGAGCGAAGAACGGATGTGCTCGGACTCTAACCAAGTTAGGAGGAGCAGCATCCACCCAGCGATCGCACCCCACTCGCATCGGCATGCCGGGGTGCATGCGGTCTCGAGGGCCTCGGGATCCTCCAGCAGCCTTGATCCAATGAGCGTATGGTGCCGCGAGCATCATGACGATGTCATCTCGCGCCTCCTGCGATGGACGCGTGCATATTCGCCGCCGGCGCTGCGCCGCCTTGTCCTTGGACCTGGCGGCATCGTGGCTCTCTCGACGACGCCGTCCCTCCGCTTGCGTTTCCCCACCACCGACGGCTCCGGTGGTGGTGGGTTCGACGCGACGGCTCAGCTGCTGCCAAAGGCTTCTTCTTCGCGCCATGTCGATTTAAGATGTCGATGAAGTTGTTCGATGCGACCGCGGATCAGGTTCACACAGCCTCGACGCCCCCTACCTGGCGCGCCAAAGATGTCGGGGGAAGAACTGATCGTGCCCCACGAGCACCTACGGGACCTGGGTCCCTTGTGGTTCGGAGGGGGGCGGAGATTGCACAAAGAGCGGATCGAGGCGATGCACACGAGAGGGTTTTACCCAGCTTCGGAGCTCTCCGGAGAGATAATACCCCTACTGCTTCTTTGTGGATTATCTTGTGTTCTTGCTAGGGAGCAATGCGGGCTACAAGACCTAGCCTGAATGTGATGAACTAAGTGGAGCTGGACTGAAACCAGCCAACCCTTTCTCGCTGCCCTTGGGCCTCCTTTTATAGGCACAAGGGGTTACCACATGTGGCAAGTAGACAAGGTTACAATGGTAAAAACATGGGTTGGTACACCGCTTTGTACAAAGGTATCAGTAATCTATACCTAACTCGACGGCAAGGGACAAGAGTCATCAATGCCCGCCTCAGCCGCCCGAACAAAGGTAACAGGGACCGTCAAGTCGCGGCGTCTGCTTGCCACGATGGTGGCTTGTCGGCGCCGCTGTCGCTAATCCCGCTGGCTGCACAGCCCGTCGACACGCTGCGTTTGGGAGAGCCCGTGAGTGACACGTTGTCGGGTGAGCTGGATCGGAGATGAAGAGAGGTCGCCCACCCGGCAAGCGCCTTGCCACAAGGGAACCTTGTCGCGCTTGGGGATTCAGCGCCCGTCAAGCCTTCCCGGCAAGCTCCTCTTGCCGGGGCCTTGTTTTCCATTGCGCCCTAAGTGGCCTTCCCGGCAAGCTCCTCTTGCCGGGGCCTTGTTTTCCTTTGCGCCCTGAGTGGCCTTCCCGGCAAGCACCTCTTGCCGGGGCCTTGACTGCTTTGTTCTCAAATGGCTCCAAAGGAGCCGCTGAGGATCTTGGTGGCCATCAAGCCAGCCCTGCCATGGGGCCAGAATCGTCTGTGACGAGTTCGGGGTACTAGGGTACCCCTACTCTAGTACACCGACAGCCTTTTTCTTTCTATTTTTGTATGTTCACTCAATTATGCTACTGTTATGGTTGTGTTTTAATGTTTTAATTAGTGTTTTTGCCAAGTTAAGCCTTTAGGATCATGTTGGGTGATAATTGATTTGATCCTGTTGAAAAACAGAAACTTTTGTGTCCAGTAGCTGAATTGTTAAAAATCACATAAGCGATGAAAAATTATGGATATTGTACACAAGATTGATATACAAATTGCTTATGTTGTCCTATTTTTTCAAAAAAATGGAGTTACAGAAGTATTGTCAAAGTCCAGATTACTACAGACTGTCATGTTTTTGACAAATTTTGTTTTCCTTGCATTGTGTGCTTATTTTGATAAATATATGGATTGTATTAGAGGGTATAAGCCATGGAAAAGTTAGAATACAATATTTATAATGCAATAATAAAATATGAATGGGTTTGCAATGGTACTTAAAGTGATTATTTTCTTTGTTATACTAACAGATCTCACGAAGGTTTTGTTGAGTTTTGTGTGATTGAAGTTTTCAAGTTTTGGGTGAGATCACGATGGATTAAGGAATAAGGAGTGAAAAGAGCCAAAGCTTGGGGATGCCCATGGCACCCCAAGGAAATATTTAAGGAGAACCAAGAAACTAAGCTTGGGGATGCCCCGAAAGGCATCCCCTCTTTCTTCTAACAACCATCGGTAATTATATTTGGAGCCATATTTTTATTCGTCACATATCATGAGTTTTGCTTGGAGCATCTTGTATTATATGAATCTTTGCTTGTTTTTATTTTTATTTTGTCGCAATCATCCTTGCTGGACACACCTATTTGAGAAAGCCAAAATGATGCTATGATTTGTTAGAATTGCTATATGTGCCTCACTTAAATTTTTTGAGCCATGGAATTTCTCTAGTCTTTCACTTATGTCTTTTTGAGCATAGTGTTGCTTTAATTTTCGAAAAAATACTCTCATTCTTCACTTAGATTAATTTGAGGGCTAGTAAAGTTTTTATGAAATTTTCTCTTGTTTCACTTATATTAGTTTAAGAGACCAGAAAATTTTATGCTCATTTCTTCACATAAATTGGTTTGAGAGCTTGTCGTAAGCAATGGTAATATATGAATCTAGTCCCAAAGTGATAGATCATCAAGTGGGATATAATAAAAACTTTCATGAAAATCATTGGACAAAATAAACTTGATTCCTTGTAACACTTTTGAGATATGATGATAGTAATATGTGAGTTATGTTGGTGAGTAATTATGCTTTAGTAAGAATATTGGTGCTAAGGTTTGTGATTCGCTATGCAAGCACGAAAGTCAATAGTAATGCAATGAAATGACATCCTACTTGTGGTGCATTATTCGGTGTTAGTTATGCTCAATGCTCGTTTATGTGAATTTTTGTTTCTTGGTTAGTTGCTTCTCAATCTATTTGCTAGTGTTTCCTTATAATAAGTGGAAATACTACGTGTACATAAAAAATCCTTAAACCCATTTATGCCAAATGAGTCCACCATACCTACCTATCTGCGGTATTTCCATGCCATTCCAAGTAAATTTTTATGTGCCATGTCTTATTTTCAAAATGAATCTCCTTTGTCTGTGCTCGTACCGCTCATGAAGCGGCAGGCGGTGGCCAATATTTTTCCATGCTAGATGTGTTAGTCTCAAGATGAGTGTTTATTCACTTGTCATTGCACGACAGTAAGGCGGTAATAGGGATGCCCAGTCCCAAAATGAAAAAGAAATTTACTTTATGTTATTAAATAATAAATTTCTTCAAAAGTGTTGGTATGGAAGGCACCTGTGAATATGGCTAGCCATGGAGTGTGAATGAATGGTGGAAAAGGAATAAACTTTCCTTTATGTTTGGGAACCGCCTATGATGTATCTAGCATGGAAAGTATTGGGAATTACCCGGTTGTTTTTGTTGATGGGAAAAACATGCCTCTCAAAATATTTTATCTCCCAATTTAAGCTTTCAGCTCTGCACCTCTTCAAATCTCTGCTTCCCTCATCGAAGGGCCTATCTATTTACTTTATGCAATTTTCAATTTTATTTGAGTCTCCATCTTCTCTTATAATGCACAAACTAGGGAGCACTATGATCATACTTATGCATTGGATGTAGCTAAGATTCGCGTGTGCTTCGTGAACGGATCAATGATTGAGCATGATGGACTAGTGATAATTTTATTTAGTTTTGATATTTTGAAAGACATGGTTGCTTGTTCATATGCTTGAGTATTGAAATCTTCATGTCAAATATAGACTATTGCTTTGAACCATCTGAAATTCCAACTGTTCATGCTACAAAAGATAAGAATATGTGATGAGCATGTTAGGCAGCATTCCACATCAAAATTTCTATTTTTATCATTTACCTACTCGAGGAAAAGCAGGAATTAAGCTTGGGCATGCTAATACGTCTCCAATGTATCTATAATTGTTGATTGTTCCATGTTATTATAATACCATTCTGGGATGTTTTATATTCATTTTATAGCAACGTTATATCATTTTCTGGGACTAACCTATTGTCATACTACCCAGTGCCACTTGTTGTTTTTTGCTTGTTTTTCACTTCATAGAATATACATATCAAATGTATCGGCGTTCTGGGAACGGGGGTCCCTAGACTTGCCTGCTTGTGGCCTGCGGCGTGGCTCGAAGGAGGCCCAGCACGGCCCATCTTCATCAACGCAAGCTAAAGACCCTCGCGAGGGGCCAAGCCTCGTGGGGCGGACGACAAGGAGCTTCCTCAGGCACGGCCTCGTCAGGCTGGCTCATGAGGAGGCGGAGAGTTCAAGGCAGGGTACCTCGTGAGGTGCCCGTGACGCAAGCCATGACGACTAAGGGCGCCAGTCTGGAGCCAGCCTGCGCAGTGTCCTCCCTTCCTCTTTGGTGCAAAGGGAGCAAGCACAGGCGAGAGTATCAAGCAAAGGCATCCATTTCGGTGCAACGAGACCAAGACCAGCCCAACGGCAGGAAGGGAGTCATTGTGGAGCCCAAGCAAAGGCTATCACCAGAGCCTTCGGCAAAGCGAGGACCAACTTTAGTCAGATAAGTGTACCCGCTGTTCCCCTTCAAATGGCTAATTGTTGGCGCCCTTCCCGCTCAATATTTGGGAAGAGGCCCAGGGCCTTCGCCTATAAATAGGAGTAGCCACCCCCAGGGCGGGGGGATCCGAATCCTCATCAAGAAACCGGTAGCTAGAGCGACTGAACACCACCAAGCAATTCATCGCACCCGCCAAGAACAGACCCTCACGAGGCTGTTCTTCCTTGTATTGTTCCTCATCAGCCCAAGAGGCAATCCACCACACACTGGAGTAGGGTATTGTACCACAATGGTGGCCTGAACCAGTATAAATCTCGTGTCTCTTGTGCTGTTCCGTTTAGTAGTTTAGGTCCCAGCGATTCGACGAGGTGCGAGACGGTGGAGGGTCGGATCTCCGTGCGCACCCCAATGCTCGAACCTCAAGGGTCTGCCGGAACACGAAATCCGACATTTGGCGCGCTGTAGGTGCGCTGAATCTGCTTTTCGTCGCCTCGTTCTTCCCGACCACCGCAACCATGTTCGACGCTTGCCGGGCTCGCGCCAGCACCGAGCCGCCTCGCCTCCCATGTCGCCGGACGGCTTCCGACGGCGGGCGCCCTCGTCGTTCCTCACCGCCCGCTGTCAACACCGCCACCGGCCCGGCGGGGAACGGGCAGCAACCATCGACCCTGCGCTCCTCGGCGACCTCTGGGGAGGAGCCGCGCAGCTTCCTCGTCACCCGCCACATCGCGCCGGTTCCTCCGGTTGTCGCGGCCCTCCTAGGCGGCTCGCAGGCGCCGCCTTCCAGCCGCCATGTCAAGACATTCGTCCGCCTGGTCGGCGCCGCCTCCACGCGGCTGGGGGCTCCCTCGGGCCGTACGGAGCCATCGGCCGGGCTGACCTTCGACTCTCGGGACCACCCCACAAACTCGGCCGGCTCGAAAAGCTCCCCATGCTCGCACACCCACCATCTGCCAGGTTGCCGCCACCAGACCCTCATCGACGGCGGTGCTGGCCTCAACATACTCTCGCCGAGGCCTTCAACCTCCTCTCAGATACCGTGGAGCGGCTGCAGCCCAGCCGGCCTTTTTCGAGGCGAGGAGGAGGGTCATCCAGCTCCTTGGGGCAAATCCGCTTCCGTGACCTTTCGCACCTACGATAACTTCCGCGACGGAACTGGTCGACTTCGACATCGCCCCCATCGGCCTCCCCTACAATGCCATCCTTGGCTATCCAGCATTGGCCAAATTCATAGCCACAACCCACCCGGGTACAACCTCATGAAGATGCCCGGAGCAGCGGCGCCCTCACCGCGCCTGGGATACCAAGGTGCGCTGCGAAGCCTTCCAGCTCGCCCTCAAGACGGCGTCAGAGCGCAGCCCGCCGATCACGAAGCCCTCAAGCCCAAGGGGCTGCGCCACCAAGAAGAAGCAGTTGTTCACTCAAGACAAGGCGGAGACCAAGCAGATACTGCAACGAGGACGGGTCCACAAACGCCACCTTCACCATAGGCGCCAACCTCGAGCCCGAACAGGAGGAAGCCCTGGTCAAGTTCCCGCGTGCGAACAAGAAGGTGTTCGCCGGGAGCCCGATCAGCTGGAGGGGATCCCACGGGCGAATCGAGCACCACCTCAACGTGTGCCCCAACGCAAGCGCCCCGTGAAGCGTATATAGAAGGCAGTCCACCAAAAGCAGGCCTTCATCGTCCAAGAGACCCGCAAGCTAGAGGCCGGGGGTTATTCGCGAGGTCCGATGCTCAGATTACTGGCCAACCCGTGGTGGTGCCAAAGAAGGGAGGAAAGGAGCGCGTGTGTGTCGACTTCACCAACCTCAACAAAGCATGCCCGCAGGATCCGCTTCCGCCCTCAAGATCGACTAGATCGCCGATTCCACCGCCGAGTGTGACCTGTTATGCTTCTTGGACGCCTTTTCCGGTATCACCAGATCAAGATGGCAGTGGAAGACGTGGAAAAGACGGCCTTCTTAACCCCTGTGGAGTGTACTGCTATACATGCATGCTATCTGAGCTGCGCAACGCGGGGCAACCTTCCAGCTGCTCATGCACATCACCTTGGGCCCACAGCTCGGGAAGAATGTGGAGGCTTACGCCGACGACATCATGGTGAAGTCTCATGAGGCCAAGACCTTGATACAAGACCTGGAAGAAACCTTCATGAGCCTCAGCCAGCAGTGAGCCTGCGACTCAACCCGAGAAGTGTGTGTTTGGAGTTCCCTCGGGCAAGCTCCTGGGTTTCCCGTGTCCCACCGAGGCGCCGAGGCCAACCTGTAAAAGGTCAAGGCAGTTGAGGACATGAGCCCACCAAAGACCCTCAGAAATGCAGAAGCTCACGGGCGCAGAACGACGCTGGGCCGTTTCATCTCCCGATTGGGGAGCGGGCGCCACCTTTCTTCCACCGATGAAGAAAAGGCCCTTCAATGGATCAAGAGGCCGACAAAGCATTCCAAGACATCAAGAGGTACCTGACTAGCCCTCCAGTGATGGTGGCCCCGCGCCCTCAGGAGCCCTTGGTACTCTGCCTCGCCGCCACTCCCTACTCCGCTAGCGCAGCCCTGGTGGCAGTTAGGGAGGAGCGTCAGGCCAAGACCACGGCGGCCACCCGAGCTAAGGCAAGGCTGAATCAGAAGGAACTCGCAGAAGCCAGCACCGCAACGGAAGAAGATCAGCCATCGCAGCAGAGCACACCAAGGGCGGGAGAGTACCTCCATCCAAGCACCCAGCTTCTGGAGGCGCCGTCCCCTTGGGAGGCACCACAGCTTCCGGAAGACGCCACCAGCACCGACGCCCCTAGCCTCGTCGAGCACCCGGTGTACTTCACAAGACAAGTGTTACGGGATGCGAGGGCACGGTACCCCATGCCACGTAAGCTCCTCCTCGCTGTGTTGGTGGCTTCGCAAGCTGCGGCACTACTTCCGTGGTCATCCAATCAAGGTTGTCTCGGCATACCCCCGGAGAGGGTGCTCAGAGCCCCAACTCGGCCGAAGGGTCGCCGAGTGGAACATTGAGCTGCAAGCATTCCAGCTCGAGTTCAAAGACAACCAGAGTCATCAAGGGGCAGCTACGGCAGATTTCGTGGGTCGAATGGATGAAGCACCGGCCTCGTGGCGGGCGAGGATCGATCCTCTCCCCTGTGAAGCGCGCTGTAAGGTTGGGTCATGTACTTGACGGAGCGTTCTTGAGACAGGCTGGGCTGGGCGGTGCTCATATCTCCCGCCAGACAAGCTCTACTATGCCGCAGCTCTGTTTCAAAGAGGGCGAGAAGGTCTCCAACAATATAGCAGAATACGAGGGCCGATAAGGGTCCGGCAGCTGCCGCCGCCTGGGGTGAAGCGCCTACCATCAAGGGCGATTCGCAGCTCCTCGCCAATTTCTCCAACAAGGTGTACGAGCCAAGAAATGAACACATGGAGGCCTACCTTGGAGGTCCGCAGGATGGAGAAACAGTTTTGGGGTTGAGCTGCAGCACGTGCCTCATGGGCACCAACCAAGAGGCCGACGACACCGCCAAACGAGCCTCCAGGAGGTTACCCCAGAGCCGGGCATCTTTGAGGAACGGCTCTTCAAGCCCTCAGCCTGCCGTTATCAAGCACCAAGACAGCTCGGTGGAGCTCCTCACTAATCGCCTCGGAGCCCCAAACAGGGGTCGCCTCAGAGCACGCCTGCTCCTAACGATGGAACCTCAAGAGGGTGCTGGATCACGGAGCTCAAGAGTTACTTAACGCATGGAACTTTGCCGAGAAGGAGGAGGAGGCAGAGTGTGGCGCGGCAAGCCACGGCATACAACATCATGGATGGAGAGTTTCACCGAAACGTCCGAACGACGATCCTCGCGCTGCATCACCGGGGAACAGGGAAGGAACTGCCGCAGATATACATGGTGGAGATTGTGGGCACCATTCGCCGCCACGGGCCCTCGCCGGCAAGGCGCCCGCAGCGGTTTCTATTGGCCCATCAAGCGCCAATGACGTTGTTGAACTCGTGAAGGCTTGCGAGGCTTGCCAATTCCATGCCAAGCAGATCCACCAGCCAGCAGGAGGTCTGCAAACCATCCCCCTCACTTGGCCATTCGCAGTCTGGGGGCCAGACATCCTGGTCCCTTTTCCTCGGGTGCCAGGGGGCTATCGCTACCTCTACGTCGCCGTGGACAAATTCACAAAGTGGGCCGAAGTCGAGGCCGTCCGCACCATCCCCGCTGGTTCTGCGGTCAAGTTCATCAAGGGAATCGTGAGCCGGTTCGGAGTGCCGAACCGCATCATCACCGACAACGATATGCTACGCTTCGGTGGCGCACCCCCGCAGCAACGGACAGGCCGGGCGGGCCAACGCAGAGGTCCTGAGAGGCCTCAAGACCAGGACGTTCAAGAAGAAACTGGAGGCCTGCGGCAGAGGCTGGTATGACGAGCTTCCGTCCGTGTTGTGGTCCATCCGCACAACCGCAACCAAGCCAACTGGAGAGACCCCCTTCTTCCTGGTCTATGGAGCCGAAGCGGTCCCCCCTCACGAGGTCAAGCGTCGATCCGCACGGGTCCTGGCAATCGATGAAACGCTGCAGGACGCCATGCAAGGGACGCCCCTCGTGCTGGGGGATGAGCGCCGTCGAGAAGCTGCGCCATGAAGGCCAAGGTACCAGCAGCACTCCGCGATACCACCGCCGAACATCCGCCTCAGTAATCTCGAGGTAGGGGACCTCGTGCTCCAACGGGTCCTCTCCGTGGAGGGACTACATAAGCTCTCTCCCATGTGGGAGGGCCCATTCAAGGTTGTTCATGTTTCCAGTCCCGCCCGCGCGCTTGGAGACTCAAGAGGGAGTACCTATACGTAACGCTGTGGAACATCCAGCACCTCCGGAGGTTTTACCCTAAAAGGCCTAGTGCTCGTGAAGAAGGCGAATGCCTGTGAAGCTCATTCTTTTGGAAAAGGCCCAAGGTTCGTGAAGAAGGCGAACGCCTGTGAAGCTCATCCTTTTTGGAAAAGGCCCAGTGCCGTGAAGAAGGCGAATGCCTGTGAAGCTCATCTTTTTCGAGAAAGGCCCAGAGCCTCTGAAGAAGGCGAACGCCTGTGAAGCTGTCGCGTTCTGGAAAGGGCCAGGAGCCCGTGAAGAGGGCCAATGCCCGTGAAGCTTGCTTCCCAGAAGAAAGGCCCAGAGCTTGTGAAGAAGGCGAACACGTGTGAAGTTGTCGCGTTCTGGAAAGGGCTCGGAGCCCGTGAAGAGGGCCAACGCCCGTGAAGCTTGCTTCCCAGAAGAAAGGCCCAGAGCCTGTGAAGAAGGCGAACGCCTGTGAAGCTGTCGCGTTCTGGAAAGGGCCCGGAGCCCGTGAAGAGGGCCAACGCCCATGAAGCTTGCTTCCTGTAAGAAAGGCCCGAGCGTGTGAAGAGGGCCAACGCCTCGTGAAGCTCGCCGCCTGTGACACTCTCACGTAATAATGAGTTGGGGCTGTACATGCCCCGAGTCTCGTGAGTGCCGCCTCAGCCCCTGGGCTCCTCCCACCCCAAAGGGCAGCACTTAGCTCCGCTACTGAGAGAAGACGTCAAGACTAGACTAGGTGTCAACACGGCTTTTTCATTTGCTTTCTACAGCTTGACTAGTTATTCCCATTTGGAGTTTTTATCGAACTATCGCCATCTTTTGGTCCGTGGTTCTTCGATCTTTTTCGCCTCTCTGCCTCGATTTCTCTTGCGTGGGGACTCATGAGGCGAAGCCTCGGAGCCCTCGCGAGCGCTCCTACCCCTATCGCTCAAGTTTTCACGGCCCTGGTCCACAGCCGAGCACCCTCCCGACCATGCCTCACGGGCAGCACAACGCCAACATGGGGCTGGATCGGTCGCCTCATGCCACGGCTAGAGTTCACTTGCGAATGGGCGACAAATGTAAAGGAACAATATCAGGATAACAAAAGCAGACAATAATTAACGGCGCAACCTAAACGCCCACGGGCCACACATTGTTGTCTTTTGCGCAGGAGAAAAGAAAGGAAAAGGACAAAAGCAGTGAAGCACGCCTGCGCGCCCTCTTGGAAGGCTTGAGCCGTCTCCGAGCTCAGCGGACTCCCCTCGCTTCAGCAGCGGCGGCGAGCGGACCCGCTGCCACCCCCCAAGCAGGCGCGGCGGCGTGGGGGCTGGCCACAGCCGGCGCTGGAAGAATCACCACCCGAAGAAGAGCTGGTGAAGCTTGGGGAGTCACGGGCATCGCCAGCCGCCCGCGCGCTGCCCTCTCCATCCACGCCGGGCCTGAGTCCTCGGCCGGGGTCGTCGTCTTCAGGGCAGCACCCCATGCGGCGACCGTCTTCCCCGAACACCCTCACGTAGATGGTGGCGTCGCTGTCGTACTTGAAGTGCAGGGAGCACCGGAGGCGAAGACCACGCCATGAGCGAATGTCTGCCACCATGTCAGAACAGGTTCCATGTAGCGTAGACCTCGAGAGAAGCCCACGGCCCGGATGCAGCAGCCATCCGCTGGAGCCAGAGGCCACCCAGGCGCCACCGGGAGCTCACCCAGAGGAAGCGGAGCTGAAGCCGGACGCCGGACGGCTCCTCCGCCCACACCATGAACTCCGCAGCGCCAAGCAGCATGGAGGCGTGGCCTCGGGGACGTCGCGGCGGCCGGGCACGCCCGACCATGGCCAGCCGCCGTCGCCACGCTAAGAGCCTCCCCCACGACCGGGGGACCGCCGTGGAGGCCACGGGATGCTTGCAGGGCGACCTCGACCACGCTTAGGCGGAGGAGAGGAAGACTCGACCTGACGGCCCTTCCCCTTCTCTGTGGCCGAGAACTTCCTTGGTGGAGCCATGGAGAAGAAGGAGAGACAATAAAGGATAGACTGGAAGGGCGCGCCGCCTGCATTTATAGCCGGGCGAAGGCCACCCGCCGGCCTCCACGATCACCGATAATCATGACCGACTCGCATGCGTGGACTTGTCGAATCCGGGTGGCTGCCGAGGCATCGGGGGGCAAGGCGCGCGCGTCAATCAACCGCCACGCTGCCGCCTAAGGCCGCAGGCTGTTAGGGCCTGCAACGCTCGCGACTTGCCCTTTCGCCTCTCTGCCGCTGTTCGGGCGCGCCAGGCCCGGAGCTACTGCCGGCATTCTGTAACGGGGTCTCTGGACTTGCTCGCTGCGGCTGCGGCGTGGCTCAAGGAGGCCCAGACGCCCATCTTCATCAACGCAGCTCAAGACCCTCGCGAGGGGCCAAGCCTCGTGGGGCGGACGACAAGGAGCTTTCTCAGGCACGGCCTCATCAGGCTGGCTCATGAGGAGGCGGAGAGTTCAAGGCAGGGTACCTCGCGAGGTGCCCGTGACGCAAGCCATGACGACCAAGGGCGCCAGTCTGGCGCCAGCTCGCGCAGTGTCCTCCCTTCCTCTTTGGTGCAAAGGGAACAAGCGCAGGCGAGAGTATCAAGCAAAGGCATCCATTTCGGTGCAGCGAGATCAAGACCAGCCCAACGGCAGGAAGGAGTCATTGTGGAGCCCAAGCAAAGGCCATCACCAGAGCCTTTGGCAGGCGAGGACCAACTTTAGTCGGATAAGTGTACCCGCTGTTCCCCTTCAAATGGCTAATTGTTGGCGCCCTTCCCGCCAATATTTGGGAAGAGGCCCAGGCCTTCGCCTATAAATAGGAGTAGCCACCCCAGGCGGGGGATCCGAATCCTCATCAAGAAACTGTAGCTAGAGCGATCGAACACCACCTAGCAGTTCATCGCACCCGCCAAGAACAGACCCTCACGAGGCTGTTCTTCCTTGTATTGTTCCTCATCAGCCCAAGAGGCAATCCACCACACACTGGAGTAGGGTATTACACCACAATGGTGGCCTGAACCAGTATAAATCTCGTGTCTCTTGTGCTGTTCAGTTTAGTAGTTTAGGTCCCAGCGATTCGGCGAGGTGCGAGATAGTGGAGGGTCGGATCTCCGCGCGCACCCCAGTGTTCGAACCTCAAGGGTCTGCCGGAACCCGAAATCCGACAAAATGGAGTCCCAACGCAGCGAATCTATTTAAAGATTTTTTTCTGCCCAGAAGGCAACTTGGGAGCCAAGGAAGTGCACGAGAGGAGGCCCATGGGGCCCACCCATGGGTGCTGGAGCCCACAAAAGTCCATTCCACCGCCTCTCAGCTCTATAAATACCCAAATATTCCAGAAACCGTAGGGGAATCGACGAAACACAATTCTAGCCACCACAAGTTCCAGCTGAACCACGAGATCCAATCTAGAAGCTATTTCCGGCACCTTGCCAGAGGGGAACAGGGTCACAGAGGGGTTGATCATCCTCATTAGTGCTCCTCTGATGATGCGTGAGACATTTACCACAGACCTACGGGTCCGTAGGCAGTAGCTAGAAGGCTTCTTCTCTCTTTTTATTCTCAATAGAATGTTCTCCTCGATGTTCTTGGAGATCTATTTGATGTAATGACTTTTTGCGGTGTGTTTGTCAGGATCCGATGGGTTGCGAGTTTATGACCAGTTCTATCTATGAATATTATTTGAGTGTTCTTTGATCTCTTCTATGCATGATTATTATAGCCTCATATTTCTTCTCCAAAACTTTGGTTTGGTTTGGCTAGCTCGATTGATTTTCTTGCAAGGGGCAGAGGGGCTTTGTGATGGGTTCGATCTTGTGGTGTTCTCATGATACGTCAATTTTGCATCATGCTTTTTTGTTGATATTTATTGCATTTGTTATTACATATTATGTTCCAATACTTATTCCTTTTCTCTCTTATTTTACAAGATTTACTTGAATAAGGAGAATCCCGGCAGCTGGAATTCTGGAGCAGCAACGAGCAAATCTGAGAGACCTATTATGCACAACTCCAAAAGTCCTAAAACATTTCAGAGATTTTTTTGGAATGGATAAAAATTATCGGGCAAAGAAAATACCAGATGGGACCCACCAGGTGGCCACAAGCTTGGGGGCGCGCCCTACCCCCCTAGGCGTATCCCAAGGGCTTGTGGGCCCCTGGTAGGTCTCCGGTGCCCATCTTCTGTTATATGGAGGATTTTGACATGGAAAAAATAAGAAGAGAAATTTCAGGATGAAGCTAGTAGTGTTGATTACTCCTCATAGCTGATGCTAGTTGGTTTATTTGGTGGAAGATCATATGTTCAGATCCATAATGATATTGAATACCCCTCTAATCTTGAACATGCATGAACATGCTTTGTTAGTAATTACATTTGTTCTTGAGGACATGGGACATGGTATTAGTTTGATATTTTGATGAGATGTATGTTGCCTTTCCTCTAGTGGTGCTATGTGAACATCGAGTACATGACAATTCACCATCGTTAGGGCCTAGGGAAGGCAGTTCGTCGAGGGAAACCACAGCCACCTATGGGACCATGAGTCCCTTGCGGTTCAGCAGGGGGGATGTCACGTTGCACAAAGAGCATAAGAATGTGGGGCAGCACGACAAAACTCACCCAGGCAATTTTACCCAGCTTCGGGCCGCCGCGAGGCGTAAGACCCTACTCCTGCTTTGGTGGATTGATGGTGGAAGAATGGTGACGGAGCGCAGTACACTTGCCCGGCAGGGTCGCCTCGGGGGAGGCAGCGGCTACACGCGTATGATTGTGTGAGTGTCCAACCTTCTAACCCTTTCTACGGTTGCCATGGGCCTCTTTTATAGATTAAGGGGTCACCACATTGGCAAAATAGTCATTATGCACTGATAAGATAGCAAACAGTGCTATCATACCTAACTCTGCAGGCTGACAACACTATAACAAAAACCCACCTATAACAACGCATATCTAGCAACGAAAGTCGAGATGCGTTGTGTTAAACAAACCTCCCACCTCCCCACGAAGGATAACCTCCCTGTATCCACCTCGGTCCAAATATCACGCAACCAACACGCAACAAATTAGGAAAAAAGAACCCAGTCTTATCTCCCCACTACCTCTCTCCCCGAGTTAGATCTCCCATGCGAGCTCCATCACAACGCCGCTGCCGCCGCCGCCTCTGATTCGAGGCAGCTCTGGTGCTGCCCTTCACCACGCATCACCAGCGCGTCCCCCCTCTTGTTCTCGTCTGGCCCCGCCCCCAACCCCCACCGCCACGACGTCCTCGACGCCTCTGCACGGCGCAGAGACGTCCTCCACGCCTCTACACGTCCCCCTCTTGTAGCTCATGTGCTCGGCCCAGCAATCCCACTTCCACACGCGATCGGCTACCGGCTAGGCTCGATGGTGCTGTTACACCTTGGCTACCTCGACTCCGATGTTGACGGTTCAGTAAGGCACCCCTCCCCTCTGCTCTTGCCCTCCCGCTGCTTTGTGGTATGGCATGTTGCCATGGATAATTCTTTGGCGGCCATTACGACAATGATTAATGTTGCCTTATCACTTGCCTGATCCGCCGCTGTGGTCGCTGGCTTGCACCAACAGCCACACCACTCCATGGTTGTTATTCATCACTATTCTCATATGTGCACAGAAATACTGCTACCTAGGGGTAATTCTGTCATCTGGGTGTACGCATACAAGTGATTCACCACATGTCTGTATGTGTTGATTGAGGAAAATGTGTGCGTTCTCTTTTTCTAAATAGTTCTACCTTGTGATACATTAGATTTTAATTTTTCATGTAGCTATGTATGTGGATAATTAATTAATATATCCATGAATATGATTAGACTGTCAATTGAATAGGTTGATAGTATCTCTAGATATCCTAGCTGTTAGTTTCTGACTATTTATCAAAACCATTCCTTCTAGTATCATTTAATAGGTGACCACTATTATGTACAACATCATGATTTTTTTTCAAGAAAGAAAACAAATATCTTCGTATCGGTGTTATGTAACCTTACTGATTTCCTTGTAATAATATATGAATAAGCCCTACATGCATCTCTACGTCCTATTATTTCTATTTATCTTTATTTTATAATCCTTGATTTCATCTCCCCTTGCTTGTTCTGAAATTGACTTCGCTTCAGCCAACATTTGTCTGTTTGTTCTTTCTCTTAACACGTAAATCCTCAGGTTCAGAATGATGATACTAGCTAGTGCTTATTGTATGACTTATGATCCACTGATTTAGATATGTAAAACTTAAATGTTCTTGCAAGTACTTACGAAGAGAATCCATCATTCTTTGCAGTGCCAAAATTTCTTATACATATTCATCTTTGGGAGAAAGATCAAGGCATATAGCGGGCTACTTCTGCAAAAGGAGGTACGACTGCATGATTCCAGCTGGCTAGTAAACATGTAGGTGATTTACATGACATAATCTGCAATGTAATTTAAAAACTAAGGTTGAAAAAGTTTGTGTATTCATAATTTAGATTTGTTTTATTCCAAAGCATCTATATAAATTAAAATCATGTGAAAACATACTTGTTAACATTTAATAGAACCACTTGATTTAGCATTGTGGGAATTATGTTCTCTCAACCTAAAAAGCACGGACACGGGGACGGAAAGACGGGGTACGCATACGGGGACACGGGATACAACATTTTTCAAAAACAGTCATTCGGGGATACGGTGAGTATGTATAAAATAAATAAGAAATATATAAAGTCAAAATAGAAAAAACAATGAGAAACTGCTGGTTCTGGATCCCACAGAGGATAGTTCGTATCTACGAACACCAGGGACCAGGTTGTCCTTTGATCGCACCCATGAAAGGGTGGCCCCGGGGGTGGCGCTCCCTAATGCCATGCTGCCTAGAAACAAGTAGAAATCATTCAAGTGAGCACAACATGGGGAAGCAATTAGCAGCCTCTCAATTGAAAGAAATCATGTCGCAAAGATGAAGAGGTTGAGGAGAGGCTACTATCCTGGGGGTTACCTGCTCGAGCGTGGTTGCCGCCGGGAGAAGCTGCTGGGGGCGGTGGTCAAGTCCAGGCGGCGGCGGCACGTTCGCTGCTTGTTGGCAGCAGGTCGTTCGTTATGTGGCGTGCGTGCGTATGAGGGTTTTTATTGGGCCTCCCGAGTCCCCCAACATATCCCAGCTGTAGCCATGCTATTTTCTATTTTTTTAATCCAGAAATTGTGGGATACTGCGGGATACGTGTATCCCGGCTTAACCAGGCGTGTCGCCGTATCCCGCTATACTAGGACAGCAAATCGGCAGATTCTGCCATATCCATGCTTTGTAGCTCTCAACTTCAAGTACTTTTGGAAATTTGAAAATCTCTACATTTATATGTATTGTTTTGAGAACTGTAGATCTTTGTTGCAATCAAGGATGCTATATTTTTTGATGTACATAGTTGTTGGCTTGTACCTCACTGTATCTTCATTATATTCTTTGTAAGGTGTTTAACTCGTTTAACATAAGGATGCTCTTTTCAAAAGGCCCTCTTTTCTCCGTCTATATAGAAGATGCTATGGATGGGACTGTAAAAAGTGATCAAATTATGATATTTCATAGCTCTTTAGAGGTGATGATATATGTTGTATGATGAAACAAGGATATTGTTCTGGTACTTGCTTCGACTTGGTTGTTCAGAGAAGTGAAACTTCAACTAATCTGTTCAGGGAAGCAACATATTGCATTTAAATTAAAGCTTCCTCTATGATATGGAGATGCAATCATCCATCTAAAGACAAGGTATGCTCATTTCTCTATTGTGTGAATTCAACATGGCTGCGCAACAATTTATTTGCTCATACTTTTTGCAATATTAATGTTATTGCAGTTCCTGCTTAGCTTGGGAAATCCAAATAAGAATGTTGCTCTTGCTACACTCCAGAGTACTGACCTAGAATATAAAACAAAAAACTATGGGTGTTGAACTTGGTACTCCGTTCGAGAGTAACTGTTTCTTGGTTGACATAACCACTAAAACAAAGTTATTAGTCATATAATAAGATTAACTATCACTTGGCCTCCAACATTTATATGTTGCTCTTTCGGTTAAATTTTACTTCCCTATTAATTGATTATCTTTGATGGTACCTTGATATTCTCATTTCTTTGTTGTTGTAGATTGCCAAGATAAATCGATGATGCATGGCTCAGAAGTTGATTACAAGATCGAGAAGGTGGTTACTACTAGATAGTTTCTGATTATGTTTTGGAATGTAATTTTTAGGGTCAATGTTTCAAACACTATGTTTTAGATGGCTGAGTCGTTCATTGCAAGGTTGAGAATCAGACCATTACTAGATAGTTTCACATATTGTAATCTGTGTATCATGTTCTTTGTAAAGCAATCGAGTTGATTTAATATATGGGACCTTTCTCATTATTATGTTTGTCTCCTATGCATTATCAACATTAATGCAATAAGTTCTGGATGCTAATATACAAAATACCATTAATTGTCCAAGCAATACGATAATTCTTCTAGGCATTACAATGGTCATTTTCTAGGCTAGCCACCAACACATATGAAGCGTTGTTGCGCTCTAGCTCTATATGTTGCTATCTTACAACACTTATTAATGTCGTTTACCAACTCATGTATATATGTTGGTGTAGACCTTTGCAACGCCACCAATGGCAACGCATCTAAATCCGTATGTGTAGACCTAGCAACGTTTATATGGAAATACGACAACACATTGATGCATTGCTAAAGGGGGGTTCTTGTTGTCGTGCAAGGCGATTAAATGCACTGTTCAACAGCACATCGTTGCTTGCCCTGCAAGCCTTGCGAGGCTGTCTTATCAGCTCCACGCCTGCTCGCCTAACACGTCGCAGGACGGGTGTCGTCTGTAGATATTTCCTGTAGAAAGATGCCGCCATGTGTAGAATGGCTGCCACTTAGTCACTTTGCGGCTTGACACCGCATTGATCAACGACGTGGGTCGTGGCGAAATGTCTTAGTGAGGTGGCTCTATCCCCACGAGTCCCGGCAGGCCCTGCCAGGGAGTCTTGGAGGTTTTCTTCCAGGGGAGCCCCCATCCTTGCCAGGCTCGCTTGCCCGGCAAGGGAGGCTTTTCTTCTGGTGGTGTCTTGCTTCTTTAGCTTGGTCTTGGTCCCCTTGATTTTCATGCTGGTTGTTTGAAGATCTTGAAGTCTTGTGCTCTGACTTGGTTCGGCGTCGTAATCTTGTTCCCGTGCCTATGCACAGTCTAGGCAAGAAACCTGCGGGTCTGCGCTGATCGCGCTGCTGAGCGTCGTCGGGTAGGCCCTAATAAGTGCACAGGCAGGGGGACTGAAGAGTCTCGTCACTTGGAGTCTTCTTTGCTTCTTCATTAATCTTGAGCCTGGGCCAGTTTCCGGTTTTCCCGCGCGTCATCCGTAATGCTGCGGAAAAACATGTATCGTGGCCCGCGGATTGCCCACGCACAGGAATCACGGGGCGGAACAGCCATCCCACTTCCCTCCTGCTTCACACACACCTGCCATGTGTTCTGCATGCATTGGGCATGGTAGGTGGTGGGTGCGGAAAGCGTGAGAACGAGTGCCATGGCCAAAAACCAGGCATCGAGTGTTGGAGCAGAGGGTCGGTCTTGATTCTTAGAGCCACAGAAGGCGCAGGGAGGCCGTATTGGAGGAGCGGGATAGCCGCTCCCTGCGCGAGAGGCTAGCCCCTGCCTCATCCTTCTATAGAGGGGGCAAGAGCAGTCCCGCTTCTTCTTCTCCTCCACAATCTTTCTTCACTCGCCATGGTGAGAGGACGAGTGCGCGGTGGTATTCCCGCGGTGGCGACGAGGGACTCTACTAGACAGCGCATCCCCCTCCTCTGGATACCGCGGTAGTGGAGCCCACAGTGAGAGGAGGAGGGAGGGGGCGAGGCCGAGGTCTCCACGGTGCTCGAGGAAGAGGAGGATGGGGCGGTGCCTTGGCCGCGCCTCCGCCGGCGGCCCTTCCTCTAATGGAAGGCCATGTCGGGGATCAGCCCCGAGAGTTCATCATCAGGCTGTACAAACCTCCGTGCGGCCATCTTTGCCTCCCTACTCCATTCGCATGGGAAATGGAGCTTGAACAGCCACGCGCTCTGAGGTTGCATATGAGGGGCTGTGGGAATGGAGGCATGTGGGTTGATGTCGACTTCCCTGCTCCTCATGTGATGTACCTCCGCCGTGGTTGGAAGACCTGTGCTCGAGCCCACGGCTTCTCGGAGGGGCACGTTCTCCAGTTTAAATTAATGGAGAGCGGCCTGCTCTCCGTCAAGATCTTGGGGCGCTCAGGAGCTTGCTTAGGGTGCTGCGCGGAGAGCTCAGCCAACGACGAAAGCTCCTCCTCGAGCGAAAACGACAAGGAGGACAGTGACGGCGATGACGACGGCATTGGGTGGGAGAGCGACGAATCTGAATCCGGCTGAGCGCCGCCCGCACCATCTTCATCAAGCAGCAGCACCATGATCTGCACCTGCATCTCCTTCCCATCAATGAGATTTGCCGGGGAGTTGGATGCAGGGTGGAGATGGTGCCTCCCGGCTTCTTCCAGCAGCCTTCCAGCTGGACCCCAGTAGGCTTCCTCTCGGGCTGCAACTCCATTAGCCCTGCCGCGTCCTGCTAGCCCTGGTTGTGGTGGTTGACGGGTCGCCTCCGCCATGCTCTCCATGGACGCGTTCCCTGGTCTCTCCCGCCCCCGTCAGGCTACCTCTCCTAGAGCCCGACGTGAACAGGCTAGGCTTCTGCCCAGGCACTCCTTTTGCCCTCCTCGCCTTCGACTGCTGTGCCTCGAAGGAGAGGGACGATAAAGGGCATCACAGGACACTTATCTTTTTTCAATCTTAAACTTGTCGACTCTTGCCAAATTTTGGTTCAAATAATGTAATCCCTCGAGTCCATATATGAGTTCTGTAAGGGTTGTACTTGTATAATCAACATATTAATGAAAAAGATGAACCTTGTCGGGAACTCGTGCATGTATATATCCATGCAGAGGTGAAAATGCCTCTTTATTTTAAATAAATGAGTTTTCCCCGGTAGGCTATCCGGCCGGTACCCTTTTGATTTTGTTACTGGAGACCTGAGCCTACCAGGCAAAAAATAAAGGGACCAGCCCCTCGCCGACCCCTTTTCATCAAAGGCCACTGCAACCATCCTGGCTGAAGCAACATTTGAGCCAAGGATGGGAGCACCTAAGTTTCGAAGAGCGGCGAGTTTTTCTCATGCACAAATTTCAGCTTACACAACACTTATGGACAAGAGGTAGAACTTATCTGTTTGGATTGTCGGGGATCACAGTGCTGGTCCATATCCCCAACTCCTTGTAGAAGCCAAGTTCACGGAAGGAACCTGCAGCTTTATGCAGATGGGAATGATGCAGGATGCGATCCGATCTATATGCACATGCAAATGCTCATGAAATGCTTATGCGATGCTCTCAAAATGCTCATGCATGCATGCAACTTGGTCGGGTGGGCCCAGTGCTTCGTTTATTTCTCTGTTGCTCAGGGTCATCTCCTGGCTTTGTACAAGGGATTACATGTAGCTGAGGCAAGGCCTGTACAAAAGGGTGGCTGCCGAGCAGGGCCCGACAGCCGCGCCTTACGGGTAGAACTTGCAGAGATGCTCAACATTCCTTGAGTTTTGCAATTCAATGCCATCTCCGGTCTCCAGTCAGACTGCGCCAGGTCTGGTGACTCGAACTACACGGTAAGGGCCCTCCCACTTCGGCGTCAACTTGTTTGTACCCTTGGAGGACTGAACGCGCCTGAGGACAAGGTCACCTTCCTCAAAACACCGGGCATGAACCCTGCGGTTGTGATAGCGATGCAGGGCTTGCGGATAGCGTGCAACACGCGTAGCAGCCCGGAGACAGATCTCCTCGAGTAGCACGGCGTCATCACGCCGGTGTTGATCTGGCGCTACTTCATCATAGGAAAGTACTCGAGGTGGCCCGTAAATGAGTTCCGTGGGGATAACTGCTTCTGCCCCATAAACTAGGGAGAAGGGAGTCTGCCCGGTAGCTCGATTTGGTGTCGTTCCGAGGGACCAGAGAACTACCGACAGCTCATCATTCCACGGCCTATCGTGCTTCTACATCATATCAAAGATTCTTCTCCTGAGTCCTCGCAGCACTTCAACATTCACCCTCTCAGCTTACCCGTTGCTTCTGGGATGTGCGACTGAGGCAAATGAGATCTTGCTTCCGATGGCATGAACATATTGTATGAAGGCGTGGCTCGTGAATAGGGTGCCGTTGTCGGTAATGATCCTTGCTGGGACCCAAAAACGACACACCAACTCTTTCAAGAACTTGATAGCTGATCGAGCAGTCACCTTTCTCACAGCAGCAACTTCCGGCCACTTTGTAAACTTGGCGATAGCAATTAACAAGAATTCAAAGCCCCAACTACTCGGGGTAAAGGGCCAAGGATATCGAGCCCCCAGACCAAAAATGGCAATGATAAAGGGATCTTCTAAAGAGCTTGGGCAGGCAGGTGGATTTTCTTGGAATGGAACTGGCAGGCTTCACATTTCGTGAGTAGCTCAACCGCATCTTGGAGGGTTGTGGGCCAAT
This sequence comes from Aegilops longissima, assembly GCA_021605205.1. NCBI lineage: Eukaryota > Viridiplantae > Streptophyta > Magnoliopsida > Poales > Poaceae > Aegilops > Aegilops longissima. The sequence continues at coordinate 268,636,670 of CM038677.1, forward strand.
AGAATCCTTGACGGAATGCTTTCCCAACCAATGCCCTAGATCCAATGTGGGAGCCGCACATGCCTTTGTGTATCTCAGCTAGCAGTTCCTTTCCTTCTTCCCTGCACATGCCTTTGCCTCACTTCCTCAACGTATACCTCTGATGACCAACAAGTATAGGGGATCTATCGTGGTCCTTTCGATAAGTAAGAGTGTCGAACCCAACGAGGAGCAGAAGGAAATGATAAGCGGTTTTCAGCAAGGTATTCTCTGCAAGTACTGAAATAAGTGGTAACAGATAGTTTTGTGATAGGATAATTTGTAACGAGCAACAAGTAACAAAAGTAAATAAAGTGCAGCAAGGTGGCCCAATTCTTTTTGTAGCAAAGGACAAGCCTGGACAAACTCTTATATAAGGAAAAGTGCTCCCGAGGACACATGGGAATATCATCAAGCTAGTTTTCAACACTTTCATATGATTCGCGTTCGGTACTTTGATAATTTGATATGTGGGTGGACCGGTGCTTGGGTGCTGTTCTTACTTGAACAAGCATCCCACTTATGATTAACCTCTATTAACAACAGTATCAAGGTGAACCTAACCATAGCATGAAACATATGGATCCAAATCAGCCCCTTACGAAGCAACGCATAAACTAGGCTTTAAGCTTCAGTCACTCTAGCAACCCATCATCTACTTATTACTTCCCAATGCCTTCCTCTAGGCCCAAATAATGGTGAAGTGTTATGTAGTCGACGTTCACATAAAACCACTAGAGGCTAGACAGCATACATCTCATCAAAATATCAAACGAAAACCAAATTCACATGACTACTAATAGCCAGACTTATCCCATGTCCTCAGGAACAAACGTAACTACTCACACAGCATATTCATGTTCATAATCAGAGGGGTATTAATATGCATAAAGGATCTGAATATATGATCTTCCACCAGATAAACCAACTAGCATCAACTACAAGGAGTAATCAACACTACTAGCAACCTACTAGTACCAATCCCGGACTTGGAGACAAGAATTGGATACAAGAGATGAACTAGGGTTTTGAGATGAGATGGTGCTGGTGAAGATGTTGATGGAGATTGCCCTCTCCCGATGAGAGGAGCGTTGGTGATGACGATGGCGTTGATTTCCCCCTCCCGGAGGGAAGTGTCTCCGGCAGAACAGCTCTGCCGGAGCCCTAGATTGGTTACGGCAAGGTTCCGCCTCGTGGCGGCGGAGTTTCGTCCCGAAAGGTTTCTTATAATTTTTTCCTCGACGTAAGACCTCATATAGCAGAACATGGCCATCGGAGAGCCAACGCGGGGCGCACGAGGTAGGGGGCGTGCCCTGGGGGGTAGGGCGCGCCCCCCACCCTCGTGGCCAGGTGGGTCCCCCTCTTGTGAACTTCATCCACTGGATATTTTTTATTATTTCCAAAAATGACTTTCGTAGAGTTTCAACACTTTTGGAGTTGTGTTGAATAGGTCTCTAATATGCTCCTTTTCCAGCCCAAAATTCCAGCTGCCGGCATTCTCCCTCCTTATGTAAACCTTGTAAAATAAGAGAGAATAGGCATAAGTATTGTAACATAACGTGTAGTAACAGCCCATAATGCAATAAATATCGATATAAAAGCATGATGCAAAATGTACGTATCAACCTCCATCAATGGACTTTGGTAATCCTTGTTAACTTGTCTCACCACAAGTTGTGAGTCTCCTTGAATGATCAATTTGTTGATTCCAACCTCTGCGGCAATCTAAGTCTGGCAAGGAGCCCTTCATACTCTATTGTATTGTTGGTTGCCTATTCCTGGGCAAAATGCATCTGGACAATATACTTCAAGTGCTCCCCGTTGGGGGTCACGAGAAGCACGCCAGCCCCTGCACCTTGTAGGGAAAAGGCGCCATCAATATACATGATCCATTCTTGGGGTTCCTCCTTGCTAGGGATGACTGTTTCCAGCACCTCCTCATCAGGGGTTGGTGTCCATTCCGCAATAAACTCTGCCAACGCCCTGCTCTGGATTATTGACGTGCTCTCAAATTTCAAGCCAAAACTGGATAACTCCAAAGCTCATTCCACTATTCTTCTGGTAGCCTCAGGGTTCCGGAGTATCCTTTGCAACGGGAAGCGAGTGAATCCATGATCTCATGGGCCTAGCAGTAGTGGTGCAGTTTCCTTGAGGCCATGATGAGACCAAAGATTAACTTTTGTATGCTAGAGTACCTCGATGTAGCCCCATTTAGTAGGGAACTGACGAAGTACACTAAGCGCTGCACCACTTTCTTCCTTGCCATGTCCTTGGAGTTGCCCTCATGGACGTGCTCATTTCCGCCCTGATCCTTGTCTGGGTCTGCCGGTCCTTGCTCACTTTTAGCTTCTTCCACTTCCTGCTGCGCCACCAAGACTGCACTGACCACTTGATTGGTTGCTGCATGGTGGCACACCACTCGTCCATCTGCTCGGCCGCCGGCGGAAACCTTAGCATCATCTGAGCCCGCGCCACCACTTCCTTAGCAGTACTTGGCATAGGTGATGACGACGTAGATCGTGCCGTCGCTCTGCTCCTGACGGTGCCAGCAGCGACAATACCATGTCGCTGCTGCTGCGAGGCGGCAATCTGGATGGCATGGTGACGCGGTGAAGGCGCTTGGGGGCCAGTGGCTCCGTCGGGCGCAGCAATCTGGTCGACCCGTCTCGGGGGAGGTGCGTGTGCTGTCGCGCTCCCATGGTGGGGGCGGCCGGAGGGCGGCGATTCGCCCTGGACCGAGCGCCGCCGCTGTGGCTGTGCCCATTGGCGAGAGGAAGGAACGTGGATGGAGTAACACCTTCACCCGTACCTCGTGGAGCGTAGCCACCGAGGTGTTGTTGATGCTGCTCTCTCTGGCGTCTCTAGCCTCTTCTCGGCCGCGGGGGAGGTGGTGACGGTGTCGCTTGCTCCAACCACATCCACGGCGGTGTCCAAATTCTCACGTGCCTCGCATCCCCCTTAGCATCGGTGGCTGCGGGCGGCGGAGTCTTCGAAGTGGACGGGTGAGCTGAAGCACTGGCTTTCTTCTTGAGCGCCATGGTCGATGGTGCCGTTGAAAATGAGGATGGTGATGAAGATGACGCGCTTCACACGCTTTCAGGTTCGCACAAGTGATCCCCCTACCTAGCGCACCAAATATGTCATGGGAAACCACAGCCACCTATGGGACCAAGGGCTCCTTGCTGGTTCGGTAGGGGGGGATTTCATGTTGCACAAAGAGCAGAAGAACGTGGGGCAGCACGGCAGAAATCACACGGGAAATTTTACCCAGGTTTGGGCAACCGCGAGGCATAAAACCCTACTCCTGCTTTGGTGGATTGATGGTGGAAGAATGGTGATGGAGCGCAGTACACTTGCGCGGCAGGGTTGCCTCGGGGGAGGCAGTGGCTACGCGCGTATGAGTGTGTGGGTATCCAGCCTTCTAACCCTTTCAATGGTTGCCATGGACCTCCATTTATAGATTAAGGGGTCACCACAATGGCAAAACAGTCATTATGCACCGATAATATAGCAAACAGTGCTATCATACCAAACTCTACAGGCTGACTAGGTGCATTAAATGCACACCTCAACATCAGATTGTTGCTTGGCCGGCAAGCCTTGTCGGGCTGTCTTTCCAGCTCCACGCCTACTCGCCTAACACATTGTAGGACGGGTGTCGTCTGTAGATATTTCCTGAAAGTGGCTGCCATGTGTCGAATGCCTGCCACTTAGTCACTTTGCGGCTTGACATCGCATTGATCAACGACGTGGTTCATGGTGAAACGGCTTGGTGAGGTGGCTCTGTCGCCGCGAGTCCCAGCAGGCCCTGCCGGTGAGTCCTGGAGGTTTTCTTCCGGGGGGATCCCCCGTCCTTGCCAGGCTCGCCTGTCCGGCAAGGGAGGCTTTTCCACTGGTGGCATCTTGCTTCTTTAGCTTGGTCTTGGTCCTCTTGATCTGCATGATGGTTCTTTGAAGATCTTGATCTCTTGTGCTCTGACTTGGTTCGGTGCCGTAATCTTTTTCCCGTGCGTGTGCACAGTCTGGGCAACAGACCCAGGCTTTGTTGCACCGACACATTAGGAAGTAATAAGTAGATGATGGGTTGCTAGAGCGACGGAAGCTTAAACCATAGTTTATGCGTTGCTTCGTAAGGGGCTGATTTGGATCCACATGTTTTGTGCTACGGTTAGATTTATCTTAGTTCTTCTTTCATATTTGCGGATGCTTGAGAGAGGGGTTAATCAGAAGTGGAAGCCTTGTTCAAGTAAGGATAGCACCCAAGCAGCGGTCCACCCACATATCAAATTATCGAAGTAACGAACGTGAATCATATAAGCACGATGAAAACAAACTTGACAATAATTCCCATGTGCGCTTAGGAGCGCTTTGCTTTATATAAGAGTTTCTCTAGGATTATCATTTGCTATAAAAAGTATTGGGCCACCTGTCGGTGTCAAAACTGGCGGATCTTGGGTAGGGGGTCCCGAACTGTGCGTCTAAGGTAGATGGTAAAAGGAGACGGGGGACACAATGTTTACCCAGGTTCGGGCCCTCTCTATGGAGGTAATACCCTACTTCCTGCTTGATTGATCTTGATGAATATGAGTATTACAAGAGTTTATCAACCACGAGGACGTAATGGCTAAAACCCTAGAAGTCTAGCCTGGAGGACTGTATATGTTTCCGGACTAAGCCCTCTGGTTGATATAGACACCGGAGGGGACTAGGGTTGTACAAAGTCGGTTACAGAGAAAGGAATCTTCATATTTGGTCGCCAAGCTTGCCTTCCACGCCAAGGAGAGTCCTATCTGCACATGGGAGAGAGTCTTTGGTCTTGTATCTTCACAACCCATTAGTCCGGCCCATGCCCGACAGGCCGGACGCCCGAGGACCCCTTAGTCCAGGACTCCCTCAGTAGCCCCTGAACCAGGCTTCAATGAAGAGGTGTCCGGCGCGCATATTTTCTTCAGCATTGCAAGACTGGTTCCCCTTTCCGAATACTCCAAGATAGTCTTCGGACGAACATGTCCGGATCTGCAACACAAGTACCACAAGAGAATATAATATTTCACCAGTCCAATCTGCCGACAACTTTTTATAACGTGACATCATGCTCGCCCGGTCAGTATTTTGAACCGTTTCCTGTCCTGCCGTTCCATGTTTCGAGGCGAGGTTTTTATTGGCACATCGTCGAAGCAGAGATCGTGTCCCCTTATCGCGGGATTCTCATTAATACGAGTATGGGTAACCCAACCGTTCCATTGGAAAGATTCCTTAGGAATAGGCAGGTTTCAGGCTTAGGAGGAGTCGTTCGATACCCATTGCCTTTATAAAGGAGCCAAGGGCCGTCTTTATTTACGCCAAACCTCTCCTCAGCCTTTCCACCCTCGAGTTCTAGCACCCAAGGCTCGACTCCGTTGCTTCAAGCTTCCCAGTCATGTCCGGACCCGGCTCTCAGGGCCGATGGGTGGCTTCCTCTGTTAAAGAGGAGGACATTGTGAAGCTTCGGGCAGCCAAATACCTGACAGCGGAGATCCCCCATAGGCTTCCTGCTCAAGGACATGTTATTCCGACTTCCAGATCCGGCGAGAGGGTCGTATTCATCTCTCACTTCCTCTGAGGGCTAGGGTTCGCTCTTCACCCCTTTGTCCGGGGGCTCATGTTTTATTACGGACTAGATTTTCATGATCTAGCCCCAGATTCTTTCATCCATGTCTCGGCGTTCATCATCATATGTGAGGCCTTCCTCCGAATGCCCCCACACTTCGGCTTATGGCTCAAGAACTTTAGTGTGAGGCCAAAGGTGGTCGACGGGAAACAAGCAGAGTGCGGCGATGCTGTAGTGAGCAAGCTTACCAATACTTTCTGGCCAAATGGCTCTTTCACCGAAACTTCCAACCAATGGCAGCGGGAGTGGTTCTACGTCACAAAACCCCGCGGTACCAAGTGGGCGGCTATACCTGCATTCCATTCTGGCCCTCCATTATAGCTTGCATCATGGATTAATAAGGGGCTGGACTGGGGATCAGTTGATGAAATGCAGACTCTACAAAGACGCATCTGAACCCTCCTTGAGAGGGACATCAACCTTGTCAACATGATTCAAGTAATGCTTATCCGCCGAGCCCTGCCACGCCATCGTAGGCCTCTTCGCATGTGCGAGTTTAATCCGGAAGGACCATGAACCATCCAACACTTCTTCGGCACTACGCACAAAGGGACGTGGAAGTTGTTTTTTGGGAAACGGAAACAGTGGCCTAACACCCCCGAGGACATCGGCCTCGACTGCAACCATCCGGATACCTCGTTAAGCACTCAATCCCCGAACACTTTGTAGTTATGCATGCCGTAATACGTTACTGTTGGCGTTCTGGGAACGGGGGTCCCCAGACTTGCCTGCCTGCGGCCCACGGCGTGGCTGTGCTGCAGGCCTGTACGGCCCATCTTCATCAACAAGGCATCCAAGGCCCTCGCGAGGGGCCAAGCCTCGCAAGGCGGACGACGAAGACCTCCTCAGGAGCGGCCTCACCATGCTGCCTCACGAGGAGCGGAGAAATCAAGGCAGGGCGAACCTCGCAAGGCTCTCGTGACGTGAGCCATGAGATCAAGATCAGGCGGGAGCCAGGCGGGCGCCAGCATGCGCAGAGTCCTTGTTTCCTCTTTGGTGCTAAGGAGGCAAGCGCAGGCTTGGAGTACTGAGGCATCAGGCAAAGGTTTCCATATTAGTGCAACGACACCAAGACCAGATGGACGGCAGGACGTAGGTCACCATGGAGCCCAAGACGGCGTCACCACCAGAGCCTTTTGTAGGTGAAGACCACTTTTGTCAGGATAAGCTGTACTAGCTGTCCCCTTTCAAATTGGTCGTTGTTGGCTCCCTTCCCGCTCAATATTTGGGGAGAGGACCAGGGCCTACATAAGTAGAACTAGCCACCACAATAGGGGCATCTTATCGAGAGCCAATCCTTAGCCACACACCGAACACAAGAACACCCCAACCTCAGGAGGCTGTTCTTCCCCTTGTACTGTTCATCATCAGCCCCAGAGGCAATCCACCACCACCACACTGGAGTAGGGTATTACATAACAATGGTGGCCCAAATCAGTATAAATATTGTGTCTCTTTGTTGCAAGTTCGTTGAGTTCGTCCACGAGATCTTAGCGAGCTAGGACTTAGGTCGGTAGGAAGGAAATCTCCGCGCACACCCCAGTGTTCGACCCTTGACGGTTTTGCCGGAACCCATTATCCGACAGTTACTGAGAATACTATCTTCTTCCAGGGCTAGGTAAAGAAAGCGAGCGAATTAGGTGTTCGGCCCCCCTCCCCGAAGACTCAACAGATCCCGTACTAACAAGGATGCTGGCCCCGACACCATACCAGATGCCTGTGGAGGAGGACAAGGCGGAAAGCGGGAGGACCAAAGGCGGCCTCCGTCCATAAGGTATATCGAACATTTTGTCCGGGGGAATCAAAATTCCCTCGTCTGAAGACAAAAGTGAAGGAGGAGTTAAAGTTTCTTCGCCCCATGGTAAGAAAAGGGCTGCCTCCAGAGATTGGGAGAAAGAGGCTCCGAAGCGATACAAGGTGCCCCAGTCGGGCGGCTCAGGCTTGGAGGATGGCGTCTTCGCACAGTCCCGCGACGAGGGCAAGTCTCTAGCCGAATTGTGAGTGAACAAGGATGTTTTTTAAACATATCCCGTTCCTTTCCTGTTACCAGGGTGACATCTAAAATATATGTTTTCGCAACTCGGCAAATAGTCTTCTTCACCAATCCTCTTCCTCGGGAGATCTTCTTCCAGAGATGATGGAAAGCAAGACACCTCCACCAGTCTCCTCTCCTAATAAGGCGGACGAATTTGAGGTGTCGTCCCGGAGGGTCTCTCCTGATCAACAAGTGGTGCGAGGGGTGATGAAGACACTGCCCGAAGGTGATACATTGGTAGCCCAGGATCCAGAGGCCAACAATAAAGGCCCTGGACTGTCCAGTTTACAGCCGGAGACGACTCTGGGGACAGATAAGCGGATCCCTTCAAAGGGAGGCCTTACTCCTACAGCAGCTTCCGGGGGTCCAGAAGCGCCGGATATATTAACGAACATGCTACGGCAGGCGTTCATCTCGGAGGAACATCGTACCTTGATGGGTATGGTGGCTGAAAAGGTTTTGTCCATGGAAAGCGGATTGAACGAAGCCTAGTGAGCCTATTAAGAGGCTTCGAGGTTTGTACTGAAAAAACCATTGAGTGTGTTTTATTCACGAACTGCACCTGTGTATAGGTAGTAGCCCCTGAGACTCTGATTGGCCTCCCAAGGGGGGTGGTCAGAGGATCAAAAAGATATGCCCAGGAAATAATCTGATGAATTGGAACACAGGCTGTTACCCCCTGGCGACTGCCCGGACTACGGAGGTTGCAGAGCTGCAGCGGAATCTTGATGTAGCGGATGATGAAATTACGCTTATCAACAGGCGGCTTGACCAGTTGCAAGGTATGTCTCGGGGGTGGTCATTACATGCACGTGCCTGTATTTGATCATGATGCTAAGAATTGTATACTGAGATATGCATGACTGCAGATGGTGCTGCCGCGGTCAAGATCCTTCGGGCCGAGCTGGCCCCGGCCAAGGAGCAGGCCTGGATTAATAATGCGGCTGCCGAGACGGCATCTGCCGAGCTAAAGGTTGAACAGGTTTCTCGGCGCCAATGCAAGGAGAGAATATTCACGATGACGCGTGAGCTAAAGGATGCCGCAAGCCGATGTGAAATCCTCGAGAAGGATAATAAAGCAAAAATGGTTGATCTTGACAAGGCCGTGCGAGAGGCGAAAGAAGCGCGGTCCAAATCTAGAGCGGCACGGGAGGAGATCCGACAAGCTGGGGAGATCGCGGCTGGTAAGCCCTTTTTATTGAAACTAAGTGCGGTAATCCCATTATGCTCCACTTAATAAAGTGTGGAGTTCTCCAGACGCGTTATTGGACTTGCTGAAGAATGCTTCCGAGGTGGCGCAGTTTTACCAAGCGCAAGAAGGGTATGCAATGGAGAAGCTTTTCTGGTTGCAGTTCGGTGCATCAAAACTCCCACTGTTGCTAAACGAACAGATGACCCAATGGGCCGACCTCCATAGGCTATCCGGTTCTGCCATGAAGGACGCCGCGATCGGGCTGTGGCCGAACGAGCCAATTCCGGATAGTTATTTTGGTTTGGTGCGGCGACTTGCTTATGCAGTGCCGCGTATCGATGTCGTTAAGCGGATAGCGTGCATTGAAGGTGCGTGGATGGGTTTTTCCCGTGCCAAGACATACTGGGCGAAGATGAAGGCCACTGATGTTGCAGCAAAGGGTCCACACAAGGGCAAGGACCATCACACACCAGAGCATTATTTCGAGGATGTCCTGGAGGGTTCCCGCTTGATAGAGGGTCAATGCTCGAAAAACATGATATTCGAGTGAAATGTATGGGGATTTGTAAAAGACAATATTATGATAAGGCGATTTTTTTGTTTCGCCTAAAACTTTTGTTCCTCCTATGCGGCCGTTTTTGTATTAATTTGAAAGTTTTCCAGTCGTCGGCTTCAGCCCCCTCGTATAAAGTACGGGGGTGTTTGGAAAAGCATTTGATCACTCTTAACCCAACGTCTTGGTCCATTAAGGAGGTGTCAATGCGGTGAACTAGGCAATCAGACTATAGGGCGTTAACACTTTCACTTAGCCATAGGAGTTTTATGGGGGGACTATGATATAGCCCCTGGTATGTATACGACTTATTCCAATATGGTGCGTTACATATATGACCTGAAGAAAAAGGTTCTTCGTATAATACGGAGGGAATCGCTAAAGATTCTGATAAGTCATCGAGTGGTAGACCAGCTCTCGCCGCATCAGGACAGTCAATTTTCGGTTTTCTCTTCTGGGGTGATTGACCAGATGAACCGGAAGCACAATTGCAGTAGTTCTCCCTTTACTACCCTAGCTGATAGAGCGGAACGTAAGGTAGCAAGCACAGGAGCCGGGCAACCCAACTATTGGCCCAAGACATGATTCGGAGCTGATGCATGTACGTCCAAACTCACGACGCCGAAGTACTCTATAAAGCTGTTCGGACTTGTCGGCAACTCATTTGTTCCCATACTGTGCCCTTGGCAAGTTATGCCGAGGTATATGTGTGAAACAACCACAGGAGCCAAATTCAGTTTTTTTTTTAAAAGTGAATGCTGGATGCGGATTATGTTTACTGGGACCTGAGTGATATGCCAATATTTATTTTATAGATAACAAAGCCACAACCCCGGCTATTTGACATGCCCGGGGTCAAAGGCAGAGGAAAAAGGCACATGACAAGCTCGAAATAAAGAGTGCGGTCTACAAAAAGCTGTTTTGGACCTCCTGTCGCACGTCTGCGCCGCCTGTCCTTAGTGAGGGGACTCCTTGACGGAAATAGCCCTTAGGTGAGTGTACGAATCCGAACTCTGATAGAGTCCATGAGATGATTAGCCTTTGCGTCACCTGTGGTAAAGGATAATAAAAGGGAAAGAGTAATTAGATAAGAAACAAAGGTTATGGGAGTAATTAGAGTCTATATTGTGCTTCCGCCGATGCCCAGGGTATCTTAAGTGCATAGTTATGTATGCGCGATACAGATTTCGCAGGTATATGAGGTGGGCGGCAGAAGCCGAACTGCTAGTTCCGCTCCGGAATTGGTCGAGCCTGTTGAATGGAGACTGGTGGCTTAAGGGTCGACAAGGTATGCCGTTTAATAAGACCGCTTTGTACTTCGGCTGAAGTCGCCGTGGTATGATCTTCAGTCCGAAGGTACTGCTTCTCCTGCTCCCTTGTAGCGTTGTGTGTCACGTATACCATGTTCACTGTTTTTACTTCAGGGGGAAATTGCTTCTGACCCCCGGTATTTGGTTGGTGAGTGTCTTCATCGTCGCTATCACCAGGCGTCCTCCTACCCTTGTATTCGGCGTTGAGCTTGCCAGCCTGCTTGAAGACCCAAGAGCTTCTGTTGGTATGATTAGCTGGCTTATCAGGGTTGTCGGCGTTCTAGGAACGGGGGTCCCCAGACTTGCCTGCCTGTGGCCCACGGCGTTGCTCTGCGATCGGGCCCGTACGGCCCATCTTCACCAACAAGCATTCGAGACCCTCGCGAGGGGCCAAGCCTCGCGAGGCGGATGACACAAGACGTCCTCAGGAGCGGCCTCACCAGGCTGGCTCGTGAGGGGCGGAGAGATCAAGGTAGGGCAAACCTCGTGAGGTTCTCATGATGCAAGCCATGAAGATCGAGACCAGGCGGGCGCCAGCGCGCATAGTGTCCTTGCTTCCTCTTTGGTGCTAAGGAGGCAAGCAAAGGCGAGGAGTACCGAGGCATCAGGCAATTGTTTTCCATATCGGTGCAACGAGACCAAGACCAGCGGGACAGCAAGATGGAGGTCACCACCTGAGCCATTGGCAGGAGAAGACCACCTTTAGTCAGGATAGCTTGTACTAGTTGTCCCCTTTCAAATTGGCCGTTGTGGCATCCCTTCCCGCTCAATATTTGGGAGAAGGACTGTAACACCCCGGATGTTACTTTCCATATTTGTAACTCCAACTCTTGCCATTTTCGGCATTGTGATATGATATTCCCTCCGTGGTTGGGTTTTTCTTCATTTTGCATTTTGTCCATGTCATGCATTTCATATCATGTCATCATGTGCATCGATTTGCATACGTGTTCGCCTCATGATTCCGAGCATTTTCCCGTTGTCTGCTTTGCAAACCGCACTCCTATGTCCCCGGCGCCCCTTTTACGCTTTTTCCGTGAGCGGTACTAAACTTTCTCGGAATGGACAGAGGTTTGTCAAGTGGCCTTGGTACATCACCGTAGACCACCTGTCAAGTTTCGGTCATTTGGAGCTCGTTTGGTACTCCAACGGTTAACCGCTTCTCGCAAAGGCCTCTTTTAAGTTGCAGCCCAACACCCTCCAAAACAGCCCAATAACCCATCTAAGTCACTTCCATGCTCTCCGTCGTCGGATCACGATCGTGGGGGCGAAAATCAGACCTCATTTGGAGCTTCCTAGCCCCTCTACCTATAAATATGCATCTCCCCTCCAAATCGGGCGAAACCCTAGCATTTTTCCCTCTCCGTGCCGCGGGACGAACCGGACGGCCGGACATCGTCCGCCCACGCGCGGGACGAACCAGAGCCGCCACGTGTCCCGACCGTCCCCAGCTTCGCCCGATCACGCCCGAGTTCGCGAGGCCAGCAGCTGCCTCCAGCCAGCGCCCGCCCGCCACATACGCCCGCCCCCGCCTCCAGGCGCCGCCTCGGGCCTCGCCCGGCTGGGCAGCCCGTCGCCTCGCCGGCCGGCCGCCGTCGCCCACGCCGCCACTGCTTGCGCCACACCGCGCCGCCACACCAGCCCGCCTCCTCCGCCGCCTCCCCTTGATGCGCCGGCGCCGCCCGGCCCGCCTCGCCTCGCTCTCCGCCTCCGGCGCCTCCTCCTCCGGCCCCGAGCAGCCGCCGGCCACCTCGCCCCGATCGGATCTGGATCCAAAGATCCACCTCGGTTGACTTTCTCCTCCCCCCGAAAACGCCAAAGTCATTATTCTGTGATATTTTTGTTGCATCTTCAACACATCATAACTTTGCACTCGTTGCTCCGTTTCTTGCGTGTAATATGTCAAAATGTTCGTCTCGATGATTAGATCATTTCATCCCATTGCATCCTTTTTATTTGAGCTCATCTTGATGCCCGAAATTCTGTTGGAAGAGGGCTATGTGATGTTAGTTTCTGTTTATTAACAGAACATGCACTTTTGTCATTTTTGTCATGATTGATGTGTGCACCTTATGAAGTCGAGTCCTACATGTGTTTTGTAATATGCCATGCCATCTTTACAGGGGTGTATTCCATGTATTTTTGTGATATCTGTGGTGACTAGCACAAGCATGCAAACTAGGCTTCATGATGTTGCTGATTTCAGCCCCTGTTTTGCTGATATTTTTATGCCATGTTAACTTGATGCTACCGAGAGATACATGCATATTTTCAGATACTTCAGTAAGGATGTTTTGAACATATGGTTATGATCTATCCATCCATGCCCTTGTTTTCAATTATGGAGTGCCATAGCTTGAGTCAATCGAGCTCTACTTTTGCTATAAAATGTTTCCTGGCAGATTGTTTACATGTTATTCAATTTTGCCAAGGTTGTTGTAGTTGATTCGTGTATGCTATGATGTTGTTCTTGCCATTTATAGATTGTATGACATGTCTTCTTGATGGATGTATGCTTAGTTTATCATGTAATGCTCTGTAGTGAGTGCTTTGAGCTCTTAAACATGCCTACTTGTTATCTGTTTTTGCCATGCCCTGTTGCTGAATCTGTTAACGAAACTTGCTATATTAACATGGGTGTTATTACATTTTCTGATCCCTTTTGGCTCATGGTCAGTAAGGGACTTTTGTTCTATGCTTTGAGTAGATTCATGCCATGCCTTGTTTTGCTATTATAAATTCTTGTAGCATGCTGTTTGCTTGCTCTGAACATTGCTTCCCGATGCTGATTTCTGGCATGTTCTATTTTCTCTGTGTCTGTGAAGCTGATATATTTTGCACTTTTGCCATGCTTGTTTGGACCTGTTATGGTGTGATTTAGCCGTAGCTCAGTGTTCATCTTTTGTCAAGCATCTTGTGTAGATCACTGCCATATACTTTGTTGGTACGTTTCGGTGCAGTAGCTTAATTTCTTGTTGCTTGCTATGTGGCATCATGCTGTTAATGGCAGATTTGAGCCATTCTTGTTTTGCTTGTCATTTGCAAACCGTGCATCCGATTCCGGTGATCTTTATATCGATTTCAACCGAAATCATCTCACCTTTCCAGCGGCATACTTGGTTTGCCAAGTTGATGCCTGGTTCATCATTTTCCTTCCGGAGCACGCATATGCATTGCATCTCACATCTCGCATATCATGCCATGTTTTGCATCATGTTGCTTGTGCATTGCACCGTGATTTATTATGGTTCCTTTTTTTGTGTTCTTGCTTTCGGTAGAGCCGGGAGACGAGTACGTGAACAAGGAACCTGTTAAGAACGCTTACGAGGATCAAGCTTTCGACAACTCTGAGAACTTTGCAGGCAAGATGACCATACCCTCGAAATCACTTCTATCTTTGCTATGCTAGATGCTCGCTCTTTTGCTATGCCTATGCTACGATGCCTATCACTTGCTTATCATGCCACCCATATTTCCATGTCAAACCTCTAACCATCCTTTCCTAGCAAACCGTTGATTGGCTGTGTTACCGCTTTGCTCAGCCCTCTTATAGCGCTGCTAGTTGCAGTGAAGATGAAGTTTGTTCCTTGTTGAACATGGAGATGTTGTTCCTTATTGGAACATGTTTACATGTTGGGATATCACAATATATCTGCTATAATTAATGCATCTATATACTTGGTAAAGGGTGGAAGACTCGGCCTTATGCCCGTGTTTTGTTCCACTCTTGCCGCCCTAGTTTCCGCCATACCGGTGTTATGTTCCTTGATTTCGCGTTCCTTACACGGTTGGGTGATTTATGGGACCCCTTGACAGTTCGCTTTGAATAAGACTCCTCCAAAGAAGGCCCAACTTTGGTTTTACCATTTGCCACCTAAGCCTTTTCCCCGGTTTTCGCGAGCCCAAGGGTCATCTTTATTTTAACCCCGGGCGTTCTCCTCGAGTGCTGGTCCAACTTTACGCCACCGGTGGCCATCGGGGCAACTCGAGAGGGCCTATCGGAAGTTTGGACAATCCGGTGTGCCTCGAGAACGAGATATGTGCAGCTCCTATCGGGATTTGTCGGCACATTCGGGCGGCTTTGCTTGTCTTGTTTTATTGTTGTCGAAATGTCTTGTAGTCCGGGTTCGAGATCGATCGGGTCTTCCCGGTAGAAGGAATATCCTTCGCTGACCGTGAGAGCTTATAATGGGCTGTTGGGACACACCGCAGGGTATTATCTTTCAAAGCCGTGCCCATGCGTTATGAGGCAGATGGGAATTTGTTAATGTCCGTTGTAGAAAACCCGAAGTTGACCTTAATTAAAATACACATCAATCAAGTGTAACCGTGATGGTCTCTTCTCGGCGGAGTCCGGGAAGTGAACACGGTGTTGGAGTTATGTTGACGTAAGTAGTTCAGGATCACTTCTTCATCGCTACTAGCTTCGCGACCGTGCCTTGCTTCTCTTCTCGCTCTCTTTTGCCAATGTAGCCACCATATATGCTAGTCGCTTGCTGCAGCTCCACCTCACAACTCCGTCCTTCCTATAAGCTTAAGTAGTCTTGATCTCGCGGGTGTGAGATTGCTGAGTCCCCGTGACTCACAGATTCTACCAAAACAGTTCCAGGTGCCGATGATGCCAGTGCAGGTGACGCTACCGAGCTCAAGTGGGAGTTCAACGAGGAACGTGGTCGTTATTATGTGTCTTTTCCTCGATGATCAGAGTGGAGCCCAGCTTGGGATGATCGGGATCTATGTAGCATTTGGGGTATCTTCTTTTATTTTGGTTCCGTAGTCGGACCTTGAGTGTAACTGGAGGATGGATGTTTATTTATGTATTGTGTGAAGTGCCAATGTAAGCCAACTATGTATCTCTTTCCTTATGTATTACATGGGTTGTGTGAAGATTACCTCACTTGCGACATTGCTTTCAATTCGTTATGCCTCTAAGTCGTGCTTCGACACGTGGGAGATCTAGCCGCATCAAGGGCGTTACAAGTTGGTAATCGAGCCATCCCGACTTAGGAGCCCTCGCTGATTGTTTGTCATGCGTTGTTGAGTCTAGAAAAAATGTTTTGAGTCTTAGGATTATATATATTGAGAGTAGGATTTTTTACTCCTCACCCCTTCGTCGCTCTGGTAAGGTCTCCGACGAGAAGTTTTGACTCTCCTCTCCTCAAATTTCCTAAAAAATTTAGGATCACGCTGGTATCTTGGAATCGTTCGATGGTTTTGTGACGAGAACATTGTTCTTGGTGCCTCCCGACATTTAGGGGTTGTGGCGGTCCCGGGAGTTGAGCTCCGAGGTGTTGTTGTCACAATTTTATCATTGCAGTTCTGAATACCTGAGTTTTGCCAACATCGAAATCTCTTTTGTACAGTTGTTGGTGAGATAACCCGATAACCCAAAGATCGGGAGAGCTCAGGAGTATTGCCATGACTCAGATAACGGATGCTTTTCAAGGTCAAGGTACACGATTTCAAGGTTTCTTGGTTATGTGTTGACGGATGGATACAATGGATCTAGGTATTGTTAGTTTGGGTGATATATTTTGTGCCCCTCAGATCCCTAACACCGATTGCATAACCGAAAGTTTCGGGAGTTTATAGGTGGGATTCAAGTAGCTCTTAGCATTTCTTCCCGCAGATATTTGGTTTGTGATTGGGTAATCCTTACCACTTATTTGTTCCAATGTACCTTGTTATTTTTCATCAACCTTATTCAAGTGGCTTCTCACCTTAATGGACGGTGATGTTAACTTTGGAATTCATTCGCTCATCCTTGTTCAATGTTTATTGTGAAGACTATATGTTGCAATTTCTATCCGTTGATTCAACTTGTCTATCTGTCTATCAAAGTGCTAACGGATGTCACCCTCTTCAGGATGGCTCCGCCAACGCGTCTGAATCCGGATCGCGATGACGGGAATCAGTCGAACCCTCCACCTCCACCTCCGCCTCCGGAGGCATGGCAAGCTATCATGGCAGCCACCAATGCCAATGCTCAGATGATATTGCAACTCTTGCAAGAGCGTACCCAAGGGCAAGGCAATCAAGGAAATCAAGGTCAAGGCAACAACCAGCCGCACTTTGCTACCCTCAATCAGTTCCTCGCTAATCAGCCGAAGTCTTTTAGTTTCTGTGTCGAGGCCACAGACGCCGACGATTGGCTTGTGGACATCTGCAAACATTTTGAATGTAGCAATGTCAGACCTTAGGACTTTGTCAAGTTTGCTTCGTTTCAACTCAAGGACCAAGCTGCTGAGTGGTTCCAGAATACAAAGATTCCAGGAGGTCGTCGTAATTACTCGATGAGTTCCGCGAGACTTCGAGCTCACCACATTCAAAAGTGTTGTTGAGAGCAAGCGTGAGGAGTTCCGCAATCTCAAGCAAGGCAACATGTCTGTGTATCAATACAATATCCAGTTCCAGAAACTCGCTCGCTTTGCTAAGCAAGACGTCCCTGATGAAAAGAGTATGATCTATCAATTCAGAGGTGGTCTCAGAGAAGATCTGCAATTAGCTCTCGTGCTTTTTGAGCCAGAAAAGTATGATGAATTCTACAACATGGCACTGAAGCAAGAAGCTGCCCAGCTCAAATGTGAGGCTTCTAAGAAGAGAATCAGGGATGCAGTTCAGTCTTCTTCTTCCTCTCAAGTGGCAGCTAAGCAGCAGAAGTTCTACCTTCCTCCTCCTCCGTTCCGTCAGCCTTATCAGCAGAAGAACTCAGGTGGTCGTGGATCTTCCCACCCGCCCAACCCAAGCTATCAGAACAAGTCTAATTCTCAAGCTCCAAGGTCAAATGCTCCTTACCACCGTCCGCTCTCAGAGGTGACTTGCAACAAGTGTCAGCAGAAAGGTCACTATGCGAACAAGTGCTTCAACCAAAGGCGCCTTCCGCCTCCTCCTCCTGTGAAATCTTCAAGCAATGCAGTGGTCAAGCATAATTCCAAGTTTGCAAAGGTCAATATGATGAATGCAGCGCAGGCAGAGGATTCTTCAGATGTGATCATGGGTAATCTTCCTGTTAATGATATTCCTGCAAAAGTTCTTTTTGACACTGGTGCATCGCTTAGTTTCATCTCTAAACCATTTGCATCTAAGCATGAGTTGTCTTTCCAAGATTTGCCTAGACCATTAGCAGTTGTCTCTCCGGGTAAATGCATGAACGCAAGCTACATGGTTCCGGATGTTTCTATCAAGATGGGCGACTATAGATTTCTGGCTAAACCAATTGTCCTTGGTGACTCGGATATTGATCTTATTCTTGGAATGGACTGGCTTTCTCAGCACAAAGCTCAGCTTGATTGTGCTGCTGTGAAATTCAATTGACTCACTCTTCTAATGATGTGATCATCTATGCCGCTCGTGATGAAACCATTCGGTTGTTTTCTCTCAATGAGAAGGGCGAATTGATGCTATCTCTCGATTCCACTGCTTTTGAGTACCAAGATGTCTTTCCGTAAGAGCTTCCAGGAATGCCTCCTCACCGGCCAGTTGAATCCGTTATCAATCTTGAGCCTGGCACCAAACCCGTTTGCAAGCGTCCATACAAGCTTGGACCTAACGAGCTGAAGGAATTGAAGAAGCAGCTCGATGAACAAGAGCGTCTGGGTTTGATCAGACCGAGTTCATCTCCTTGGGGCTGTGGTGTTCATTTTGTCCAGAAGAAGGATGGCACGGACCGACTGTGCGTCGATTACCGTCCATTGAATAAGAAGACAATCAAGAACAAGTATCCACTTCCCAACATCAATGAGCTATTCGAGCAACTCAAAGGTGCTAAAGTGTTCTCCAAGCTTGACCTTCGATGGGTTATCATCAGATTCGTGATTCGTGAACAAGATATTCCCAAGACAGATTCGTAACAAGCTTTGGTTCTTATGAATATACTTGTCATGTCTTTCGGTCTTGTCAATGCTCCTCCAACATTCTCTCGGATGATGAACTTCATCTTCAACCCCTACACCAATGAATTCGCCTTGGTCTATCTTGATGATATTTTGGTCTTCTCCAAGAATAAGAAGGATCATGCTAAACATTTGCGATTGGTGCTAGACAAGCTCGAGAGCATCAATTCTATGCTAAGTTTTCCAAATGTGAATTTTGGCTTGATGAAGTGCTTTACCTTGGTCATATCATCTCCGCCAAGGGCATCGCTGTTAATCCCAGAAGGTGTCTGCAGCCAGAATTGGGAACCTCCTCGTAATGTCAAGCAGCTTCAGCAGTTTTCTTGGTCTTGCAAGCTATTGTCAAGATTCGTTGAGAACTTCTCTAAGATTGCAAAGCCTCTTTCCAACCTCCTCCAGAAGCATGTGAAGTATGTCTGGTCTCCTGAGTGTGACGTTGCTTTCAACACACTCAAAGAGAAACTCGTCACAACTCCTGTCTTGACTCCTCGATGAATCCAAGCCATTCAAGTTTTCGTGATGCTTCTCTTCAAGGTCTTGGTGCTGTGTTAATGCAAGAGAAGAGAGTTGTGGCCTATACCTCTCGCCACCTGAAGCTCAACGAAAAGAACTACCCCACTCACGATCTTGAGTTGGCGGCAGTTGTCCATGCATTGATAACATGGAGACATCTCTTGTTGGGAAGGAAAGTGGACATTTTCACCGATCACAAGAGTCTCAAGTATATCTTCACTCAACCCAACCTCAACCTCAGGCAGACTCGATGGGTCGAAATGATTCAAGAGTACAACCCAAGTATTGAGTATACTCCGGGCAAGGCCAATGTGATTGCAGATGCTTTGAGCAGGAAGGCTTACTGCAACAGTTTAATCCTCAAGCCCTTCCAACCGGACCTTTGTGAAGCTTTCCGCAAGCTGATTCTTCAAGTTGTTCCTCAAGGCTTTCTTGCCAACCTCATAGTCTCTCCTACTTTGGAAGACCAAATTCGTGAGGCTCAACTCCTGGATACCATGGTGAAAAAGGTGAAACGTGGTATCGACAAGGGCATTTCCAAGTACAAGTGCTTCCACATTGATGACAAAGATACTCTTTTCTTCAAGGACCGGATTATGGTTCCTAAGGGTGATCTACGTAAAGTCATTATGAACGAGGCACACAATTCGCTTCTATCCATTCATCCTGGAAGTACGAAGATGTACCATGACCTCAAGCAACAGATTGGTGGACTCGAATGAAGCGAGAAATTGCTCAATTCGTGAATGAGTGTGATGTCTGCAGAAGAGTGAAAGCAGAACACCAA
Organism: Aegilops longissima; assembly: GCA_021605205.1. Lineage (NCBI taxonomy): Eukaryota > Viridiplantae > Streptophyta > Magnoliopsida > Poales > Poaceae > Aegilops > Aegilops longissima. The sequence goes on from CM038677.1 coordinate 268,656,620, forward strand.
CGACCAGCTGGTCTCCTCCAACCTCTTGCTATTCCGGAATGGAAGTTTGATCATATCGAGATGGACTTCGTGACTGGTTTTCCTAAGTCCAAGCGTGGAAATGATGCTATCTTCGTTGTCATTGACAAGCTTACTAAAGTGGCTCATTTCCTTCCTATCAAAGAATCTATCACAGCAGCTCGCTTGGCGAGCTATACACCTCGTGATTGTCTCCTTGCATGGTATTCCTCAATTGATCTCTTCTGACCGTGGCAGCATCTTTACCTCCAAGTTTTGGGATTCTTTTCAAGGCCATGGGCACCAACATTCGCTTTCAAAGACAGCTTTCCACCCTCAAACAAGTGGCCAAGTCGAGCGAGTCAATCAAGTCCTTGAAGATATGCTCAGGGCTTGTGTCATTTCCTTCGGTATGAAATGGGAAGATTGTCTTCCATATGCCGAGTTCTCCTACAACAACAGCTTCCAAGCGAGTTCGGGAAAGGCCCCATTCGAAATTCTCTATGGCAGAAAGTGTCGTACTCCTCTCAATTGGTCTGAGACAGGTGAACGCCAACTTCTTGGAAACGACTTGATCACAGAAGCCAAGGAAATGTTCAAAGTCATTCATGAGAATCTAAAAGCCGCGCAATCGCGCCAGAAGAGCTATTATGATGACAAGCACCGTGATGTGGCTTTTGAAATCGGAGACCATGTCTACCTCGCGTCTCCAATGAAAGGCACTCGCCGCCCGGTATCAAAGGAAGCTTGCCCCTAGATACGTGGGTCCTTTCAAGATCATTGGCAAAAGAGGCGATCTCGCCTATCAACTTGAGCTTCCGTCCAACTTCGCGAACGTGCACGATGTGTTTCACATGTCACAGCTTCGCAAGTGCTTCAAGACTCCTGAGCGCACTATCAACTTAGAAATTGACCTTCAAGAAGATCTCTCTTATCATGAGCACCCCGTTGCTATTCTTGAAGAAACCGAGCGCAAGACTCGCAACAAGTCAATCAAATTCCTGAAAGTGAAGTGGTCACACCATTCCGACCGAGAAGCCACCTGGGAGCGCGAGGATCACCTCCGTTCCGAATATCCGGAGTTCTTTCAGTCCTAGATCTCGGGACGAGATCCTCTTGTAGTGGTGGAGTGTTGTAACACCCCGAATGTTACTTTCCATATTTGTAACTCCAACTCTTGCCATTTTCGGCATTGTGATATGATATTCCCTCCGTGGTTGGGTTTTTCTTCATTTTTGCATTTTGTCCATGTCATGCATTTCATATCATGTCATCATGTGCATCGCATTTGCATACGTGTCCGTCTCATGATTCCGAGCATTTTCCCCGTTGTCCGTTTTGCAAACCGGCACTCCTATGTCCCCGGCGTCCCCTTTTACGTTTTTCCGTGAGCGGGTACTAAACTTTCTCAGAATGGACCGAGGTTTGTCAAGTGGCCTTGGTACATCACCGGTAGACCACCTGTCAAGTTTCGGGTCATTTGGAGCTCGTTTGGTACTCCAACGGTTAACCGCTCTCTCGCAAAGGCCTCTTTTAAGTTGCAGCCCAACACCCCTCCAAAACAGCCCAATAACCCATCTAAGTCACTTCCATGCTCTCCGTCGTCGGATCACGATCGTGTGGTAAAAACAGACCTCATTTGGAGCTTCCTAGCTCCTCTACCTATAAATATGCATCTCCTCCAAATCCGGGCAAACCCTAGCATTTTTCCCTCTCCGCGCCGCGGACGAAATCCGGACGGCGGACACGCCCGCCACACGCCGGGACGAACCAGAGCCGCCATGTGTCCCGGCGGTCCCCAGCTCGCCGCCAACGCGCGCCCAGTTCATGAGGCACCAGCCCTCCGGCCCTCGCCGCCCGCCCACGCCCGGCCGCGCCCGCCTCCGCGCCGCTGGGCCTCCGCCGCCTCGGCCCGCCCGCCGTCGCCTCGCCCGGCCGCCCGTCGCCCACGCCCGCCCGCCAGCGCCAGCATTCTGGCCGACCGCCCGCGCCGCCCTGCCTCCCCGCCTCCCCATGATGCGCGGCGCCCGCCGTCGCCGCCTCGCCCGCCCCGCCTCGCCCCCGCCGCCTCGGCCGGCCTCTCCTCCTCCGGCCCCGAGCAGCCGCCGGCCACCTCGCCCTGATCGGATCTGGATCCAAAGATCCACCTCGGTTGACTTTCTCCTCCCCCCGAAAACGCCTGTCATTATTCTGTGATATTTTTGTTGCATCTTCAACGCATCATAACTTTGCACTCGTTGCTCCGTTTCGTGCGTGTAATATGTCAAAATGTTCGACTCGATGAGTAGATCATTTCATTCCATTGCGTCATTTTTATTTGAGCTCATCTTGATGCCAGAAATGCTTTTGGAAGAGGGCTATGTGATGTTAGTTTCTGTTTCTTAACAGAACATGCACTTTTGTCATTTTTGTCATGATTGATGTGTGCACCCTATGAAGTTGAGTCCTACATGTGTTTTGTAATATGCCATGCCATCTTTACAGGGGTGTATGCCATGTATTTTTGTGATATCTGTGGTGACTAGCACAAGCATGCAAACTAGGCTTCATGATGTTGCTGATTTCAGCCCTGCTTTCTTGATATTTTTATGCCATGTTAACTTGATGCTACCGAGAGATACATGCATATTTTCAGATACTTCAGTAAGGATGTTTTGAACATATGGTTATGCTCTATCCATCCATGCCCTTGTTTGCAATTATGGAGTGCCATAGCTTGAGTCAATCGAGCTCTACTTTTGCTATAAAATGTTTCCTAGCAGATTGTTTACATGTTATTCAATTTTGCCAAGGTTGTTGTAGTTCATCCGTGTATGCTATGATGTTGTTCTTGCCATGTATAGATTCTATGACATGTCTTCTTGATGGATGTATGCTTAGTTTATCATTGTAATGCTCTGAAGTGAGTGCTTTGAGCTCTTAAACATGCCTACTTGTTATCTGTTTTTGCCATGCCCTATTGCTGAATCTGTTAACGAAACTTGCTATATTAACATGGGTGTTATTACATTTTCTGATCCCTTTTGGCTCATGGTCAGTAAGGGACTTTTGTTCTATGCTTTGAGTAGATTCATGCCATGCCTTGTTTTGCTATTATAAGTTCCTGTAGCATGCTGTTTGCTTGCTCTGAACATTGCTTCCCGATGCTGATTTCTGGCATGTTAGTATTTTCTCTAAGTCTGTGAAGCTGATATATTTTGCACTTTTGCCATGCTTGTTTGGACCTGTTATGGTGTGATTTAGCCATAGCTCAGTGTTCATCTTTTGTCAAGCATCTTGTTTAGATCACTGCCATATACTTTGTTGGTACGTTTGGGTGCAGTAGCTTAATTTCTTGTTGCTTGCGCGAGATCGTTGGTCTGCCCCTCCGCCCCGCCCACTTCCCCGCCCATGGAGACGCCTTCTAGGTGGAGCTGTGGCCCTCACTGCTACTTGAAGGGGGGGAGGAGGCGCCCTGCAGCTCGCCGGCTCAACTGCCCGGCCGCCCTCCTCGCCGCAAGCTCCTTCGACGACAAGGCTTGTCACTTCTCGCCTCCTCGCCCTCCACAAAACTAAATTTGCTGGCCAAGTAGCAACAAGCCGCCACCTCCTCCAACTCGTGGGCAATGCGCTATCCGCCATCGGTGGTGTCATGGTGAGGCCCTTCTCAAGCTGGGGCGGATTGGCACTTTTCCAAGCTGTTGAAGAACTGCAAGACGACGACAGTCATCAAGAAGTTTCTTGCTGTTGGAACGATTCTACGTAATCGCACACGGCATCATCGCACGGATGCGGTCGAGCCGGGAGAGTTGTTGCATAAAGGAACGACCTTGGCAACCTGGAACCATTCGGGTGGTCAGGTCATGCTTGAACAGCTCTAAGAGCATCGCGCCACAAGCCCAAGACAGCAAAGTTGAAGTTGAGGCCCAGGCGCAGCTCGGCGATGTCTGCCAGTTTGAAACTCCCAGCAGTCTCCTCCTTCCCGCAGTGGGGGATGGCGCGCGGCCAAGGAAATTGCGCCAACCGCGCCCACAGTGAGTCCGCAAGCCTGAGGCGCAGGATCCGGTAACGGCGATCTTCAAGCTAGCATCCTCCGCGCCAAGTTGCTCCAATCGCTGTCACAGCACTATTGGGGTTTGGCGCCATGGAATGGCTGCGGTTCTCCCTACGATCCAGACCAATCAGCCCTCCACTCCCACTGCTACGGAGCTCTCCTTCCAGATAGGCCTCCTCTGCCGATTCTGAGATCCGCATGCATCCTCCGCAAGAGGCTCTCCTCTCTCTACTGAGGCATGAAGAAATGAGGAAGAGGGCTACGCTTGGTGGATTGCCAAAGTTTTCGCGAGAGATGTAAAACTGCCATGGTCAGGATAGCATTGGGGGTGAACAAGGATAAACCTGAGGTGTTCATGATATCACAGGTTAATTGAGAAGGGCAGAGTCTTAACAGAAGAAGATAAGAAGGGTACCCGCCGAGCCAATTCTCGGCGGCGGTTTGAGAGTACCTTCATGCGCGGATGCGCTTTGCTCACGACTTAAGAGGTAGTACTATTACCAGCCTTCGGCAGAGCTGAGGGGGAAGATGGCTGCCCTTCCGCAGTCATTGCCAGGCCGCTAAGAGCCGGGTTGACGCCACGCTTCTTCCCTTGTCAGCTGAGCCATGGCGAAGGTGGTGGGGGAGACCACGGCAAGCAGGATGCTGTATGATGGGGGCGGAGCTGCCTCAAGGTGACTAGGAAGAGGAGGGAGCAGCGGTGGTTTTAGATTAGACAGCAATGGCGAGAGGGCGAATCCGCCTGTTTTCTCTTATTTATAAGGGGAGGGAGAGGGGGCGACATTCCGCTGTCAATAAAGAACCTTCAATGGCCCTCCCACACTGCGCCAATGCGCTGTGGGAGACGTGGTGGGCTCGAGCGGTTATGGCGTATTCAAGGCTGCAGTGCCCGCGTCTGCTTTGGGGTCTGCCCAACAGCTGCAAGACCACAGATGGCTCAAGTCCGGGCTCTGCTGTGTACTAGAATAGGGGTACCTAGTATCCCGAATCCTTGTGCACGGGTGTCGGGAAGCTGATCGTGTCCCACAACACCTAGGGACCTGGTCCCTTGTGGTCTTGAGGCGGAGATTAAGAAGAGAGGATCGGGCGATGCACACGAAAGCAGACACTCCAGCTTCGAGCTCGGAGAGATAATACCCTACTGCTGCTTTGTGGATTATACTGTGTTCTTGCTAGGGAGCAATCTAAACTACAAAACCTAGCCCGGAGTGTGGTCCTATGAGAATGACCTGCCGGAGCTAAACCGAACCCTTCTACGTTGCACTTTGGGCCTCTTTATAGGCAAGGTCACCACAGGCAAGTAGACAAGGGTAAGATAGTAAAACATAGGTTGGTACACCGCTACAAGCAGGCCAAAGGATTCATACCTAACTCCTCGACTCAAGAAGGGACAAGAGTCATAGCCCGCCTCGCCTCATCAGTAACAGGACCATCATGCGCCTCCATTTGCCACGATGGTAGCTTGTCAGCGCCTTATCGCTGCTCCCCGCCGCTGCACAGCCCGACACACGCTGCTTGGGAAAGCCCCACATGGCTATCGCTACGGATGAGCCGGAGCGAGATGAAGAGGGTTGCTCGTCACAAGTAGCACCTGCCGCCGGGGCAAGGTTCTGTCGCCGGGAGCTTGTCACCACCAGGCCTTCCGGCAAGCTCCCTCTGCCGGCTTTATTTCCTTCCTGCCCTTGAGTATCTTCCCGCAAGCCCTCTTGCCGGGTCTTGATTGCTTTGATTCTATCGGCTCCAAAGGAGTCACGAGATCTCGGGCGTCACCAAGCCAGCCCTGCCTAGGGTGCTGCAACTGCTCGCGCACGAAGTTCGCTTAAATTTCTACCTAGCACAATCGGCTGTGAGCCCCCGGCCCGGGCCACACTACGCCTAAGCTCTGTTGGCCAGCCCAAACCAGCACGGGCACGCCAAGGGTCCGGATTACTACCATTACTCGCCTTGACCCACTACGCCCTCATCAACGCCAAGACCGGATCGCGGGCGCCGTGGGGAGATCAGGCTTTTAATGGAAAATTAACGCTTCCGCCTCTCTCCTCTTTTATAAGGTGGGGATGTATGTGACACCATTCGCTATCATTGCCACATCGTAAAACCCCCGTCAGTTTCCTTCTTCTCGAGCCTAAAGAGAGCTTAACGCCCACTTCTCCATTTGAAGGAAATATGCCCTAGAGGCAATAATAATGTTATTATTTATTTCCTTATATCATGATAAATGTTTATTATTCATGCTAGAATTGTATTAACCGAAACATAATACATGTGTGAATACATAAACAGAGTGTCACTAGTATGCCTCTATTTGACTAGCTCGTTAATCAAAGATGGTTATGTTTCCTAACCATGAACAAGGAGTTGTTATTTGATTAACGGGATCACATCATTGGTTGAATGATCTGATTGACATGACCCATTCCATTAGCATAGCACCGATCGTATAGTTTGTTGCTAGTGCTTTTCTTCATGACTTATACATGTTCCTATGACTATGAGATTATGCAACCCGCTTGCCCGAGGAACACTTTTGGTGCTACCAAACGTCACAACGAATCGGGTGATTATAAAGGTACATTGTGTCTCCAAGGTACATGTTGGGTTGGTATATTTCGAGATTAGGATTTGTCATTCATTGAGAGGTATCTCGGCCCTCTCGGTAATGCACATCACATAAGCCTTGCAAGCATTGCAACTAAATGTTAGTTGTGAGATGATGTATTACGGAACGAGAAAGAGACTTGCCGAACGAGATTGAACTAGGTATTGATACCGACGATCAATCTCTGCAAGTAACATACCGATGACAAAGGGAACAACGATGTTGTTATGTCCGACCGATAAAGATCTTCAGAGAATATGTAGGAACCAATATGGGCATCCAGGTCCCGCTATTGGTTATTGACCAGAGGTGTCTCTGGTCATGTCTATAGTTCTCGAACCCGAGGGTCCGCACGCTTAACGCTTCGATGACAGCTATTATGAGTTTATATGATATTGATGTACCAAGGTTGTTCGAGTCCCGATGAGATCACGACATGACGAGGAGTCTCAAATGGTCGAGACATAAAGATTGATATATTGAAGCCTATGTTTGACTCGGAATCACCCGGTGAAATTGGGAATTTACCGAGTAACGGGGTTACTGAACTCCCGGGGGTCAATGGGCCTTGATGGGCCTTAGTGGAAAAGAGAAGGCCATAGCTGGTCACATCTCCCCTTCCCTAGTCCTATTAGGACTAGGAGAAGGCGCCTCTCTCTCTCTCCTCTTCCACTTGGGGAAACCTAGTTGACTAGGATTTGGGGGAACCTAGTAGGAGTAGGACACCGCGCACTCTCCTGGCCGCCAGCCCCTCCCTTCCTTATATACAAAGGTGGGGCACCCCATGACACAAGTTGATCATTGAGATCGCTCAGCCTGCACGGTGCCCCTTCCACCAAACTACACCTCGAATATACCGCTATGGAGCTTAGCGAAGCTCCGCCGGTGGGAACATCATCGCCACCACGCCGCGGTCGACGTAAACTCTCCTCAACACTGCTGGATCGAGTTCGAGGGACGCCATCGAGCTGAACGGTGCAGAACTCGGAGGTGCCGTGACGCTCGTACTTTGATCGTTGGATCGAAGAAGTGACTACTTCCTCTACGCTGCCAACGCCTCGCTGTCGGTCTACGAGGGCACGAGACAACACTCTCATCTCGCTATGCATCACCATGGTCTTGCGTGATCGTAGGAAAATTTTTGAAATTACTACGCCCCAACAAAGGTATCCGAGCCTGGTTTTATGCGCTGATGTCATGTGCACGGTAGAACACAAGTGAGTTGTGGACGATACAAGTCATACCTACCAAAGATGTCATACTTTGGTTCAGCGGTATTGGAGATGAAGCGGCCCGACCGACATTACGCAGACGCTTACGCGAGACTGGTTTCACCGCCCGAGCACTCGCTGCTTAAAGGTGACCGGCGGGTGTCTCGCTCTCTCACTTTAGTTGAATCGAGGCTACGCCTCGTCCTTGAGAAGGTTAAACGGAGTCTATTTGACGGGTATCGCTGTGGTTTTGATGCGAGGTAAGAACGGTTCTTGCTCAGCCCGTAGCAGCCACGTAAAATTTGCAACAACAAAGTAGAGGACGCCTAACTTGTTTTTGCAGGGCATGTTGTGATGTGATATGGTCAAGACATGATGCTAATTTTATTGTATGAGATGATCATGTTTTGTAACCGGTTATCGCAATCGCAGGAGCCATATGGTTGTCGCTTATTGTATGAAATGCAACGCCTGTAATTGCTTTACTTTATCACTAAGAGTAGCGATAGTCGAGAAGCATAGATTGGCGAGACGACAACGATGCTACGATGGAGATCAAGGTGTCGCTACCGGTGATTTATGGTGATCATGACGGTAAGCTGAGATGGAGATCACAAGCACAAGATGATGATGGCCATATCATATCACTTATATTGATTGCATGTGATGTTAATCCTTTATGCATCTTATTTTGCTTTGATTGACGGTAGCATTATAAGATGATCCTTACTAAATTATCAAGAAGTGTTCTCCCGAGTATGCACCGCTATGAAAGTTCTTCGGGCCGAGACACCACGTGATGATCGGGTGATAGGCTCTACGCTCAAATACAACGGTGCAAAACAGTTGCACACAGAATACTCAAGTTATACTTGACGAGCTATGCATATAAGATATGACCTCGAACACGGAGACCGAAAGGTCGAGCGTGAATCATATAGTAGATATGATCAACATATTGATGTTCACCATTGAAACTACTCCATCACACGTGATGATCGGTCATGTAGTTGATATGGATCACGCAATCACTTAGAGAATTGAGGATATTTTCTAAGTGGGAGTTCTTAAGTAATATGATTAATTGAACTTAAATTTATCATGAACTTAGTACCGATAGTATCTTGCTTGTCTATGATGTAGATAGATGGCTCTGCTGTTGTTCCGTTGAATTTTAATGCCTTGAGAAAGCAAAGTTGAAAGATGATGGCAGTATTACACGGATCGGGTCCGAATTTGAGGATTATCCTTATTGCGCATGAAGAATTACGCCTCGAAGCACCGCTAGTGTGCCGGTGCAGGGCTGCGCCAGGTTGTGAACGCCCGCAAAGCAAAGCTGATGACTACTCTATAGTTCAGTGTGCCATGCTTACGGCTTAGAACCGGACTTCAACGCTGTTTTGAACACCATGCATATGAGATGTTCCAGAGTTGAAGTTAATATTCCGTAATGCCCGATTGAGAGATATGAAGTTCCAATAAGTTCTATAGCTGTAAGATGGAGGAGAACGTTCTGCTGCTGAGCATATACTGTAATGTCCGGATAACAATCACTTGATTCAACCGGGAGTTAATCTTCCGATGATTGCGCCATTGATGTAATTCTCCAATCACTGCCACCAAGCTACAAGAGCTTCGTGATGAACTATAATATGCAAGGGATGACCAAAATAATGCCCGAGCTCTTCGCGATGTCGAAAGCCGGAGGTAGAAATCAAAAGGAGCATCAAGTGTTGATGGTTAACAAAACCACTAGTTTCAAGAAAAGGCAAAGGAAAGAAAAAGGAAACTTCAAAAAGAGCGGCAAGCAAGTTGTTGATCAAGAGAAGAAACCCAAGTCTGGTCCTAAGCTCAAACTGAGTGCTTCTATTGTGCATGCTGGTCAATGAAGCGGAACTGCCCCAAGTATTTCATGGATAGGATGGCAAGGTTAACAAAGGTATATGTGATATATGTTATTGATGTGTACCTTACTAATACCGCAGAGCACTGGTATTTGATATCGGTTCTGTTGCTAATATTTGCAACTCAAACAGGCCTACGGATTGCCAAGATTGGCTAAGGACAGGTGACAATGCTGGGAATGGTTCCAAAGTCGATGTGATCGCAATGGCACGCCACCTCTACATCTACCTTCGGATTAGTATTAGACCTAAATAATTGTTATTTAGTACCAACGCTGAGCATGAACATTATATCTGGATCTTGTTTGATGCTAGACGGTTATTCATTTAAATCAGAGAATAATGGTTGTTCTATTTATATGAATAATATCTTTATGGTCATGCACCATTGAAGAATGGTTTGTTTTTACTTAATCTTGATAGTAGTGATACATATTCATAATGTTGAAACCAAAAGATGCAGAGTTGATAATGATGGTGCAACTTATTTGTGGTAATCGCCGCTTAGGTCATATCGTGTAAAGCGATGAAGAAACTCCATACCGATGGACTTTGGAGTCACTTGATTATGAATCACTTGGCACTTAAGTAACCGTGCCTTATGGGCAAGATGACTAAAACACCGCTCTCCTGAACTATGGAGAGAGCACAGATTTATTGGAAATCATACATACCGATGTATGTGGTCCAATGAATGTTGAGGCTCGTATGATATCGTTATTTTCTCACCTTCACAGATGATTTGAGCAGATATGGGTATATCTACTTAATGAAACACAAGTCTGAAACATTTGAAAAGTTCAAAGAATTTCAGAGTGAAGTGGAAAATCATCGTAACAAGAAAATAAAGTTTCTACGATCTGATCGTGGAGGAGAATATTTGAGTTACGAGTTTGGCCTACATTTGAAACAATGCGAATAGTCGAACTTACGCCACCGGAACACAACGTAATGGTGTGTCCGAACGTCAGAATCGCATTTTATTAGATATGGTGCGATCTATGATGTCTCTTACCGATTTACCGCTATCATTTGGGGTTATGCTTTAGAGACGGCCACATTCACTTTAAATAGGGCACCATCTAAACTGAGACGACGCCTTATGAACTATGGTTTGGCAAGAAACCAAAGTTGTCGCTTTTGAAAGTTTGGGGTCATGATGCTTATGAAAAGCTTCAACCTGATAAGCTCGAACCCAAATCGGAGAAATGTGTCTTCATAGGATACCCAAAGGAGACAGTTGGGTACACCTTCTATCACAGATCCCAAGGCAAGATTTTTGTTAAATTCGAAACTTTTGAGAAAGAGTTTTCACGAAAGAAGTGAGTGGAGGAAAGTAGAACTTGATGAGATAATCAGATCTACTCCCTTATTGAGAGAATAGTACATCACGTAAAACAGTTTCGTGACACCTACACCAAATAGGAGGAAGCTAATGATGATGATCATGAAACTTCAGATCAAGTTTCTACAGTAATCAGATCAACAGAGCAAGATCCGCACTCAGAGTGGTACGGTAATCCTATTTTGGAAGTCATGTTACTGGAACATGATGAACCTAATCCTATGAAGAAGCGATGGTGAGCCCAGATTCCACAAATGGCTTGAGGCCATGAAATCTGAGATGGGATCCATGTATGAGAACAAAGTGGATTTTTGGTTGACTTGCTGATGATCGGCAAGCAATTGAGAATAAATGGATCTTCAAGAAGAAGACTGACACCGATGGTAATGTTATCGTTTATAAAGCTCGATTTGTTGCAAAAGGTTTTCGATAAGTTCAAGGGATTGACTACGATGAGACCTTCTCACCAGAAGCGATGCTTAAGTCCGTCTCAATCATGTTAGCAATTGCCGATTTTATGATTATGAAATTTGGCAAATGGATGTTAAAACTGATTCTGAATGGATTTTGGAAGAAGAGTTGTATATGATGCAACCGAAGGTTTTGTCGATCCAAAGGAGCTAACAAAGTGCAAGCTCCAGCGATCCATTTATGGACTGGTGCAAGTTTCTCGAGTTGGAATAAACGCTTTGATAGTGTGATCAAAGATTTGGTTTTATATGACTTTTGGAGAAGCCTGATTTACAAGAAAGTGAGTGGAGCTCAGAGCATTTGATATTATATGTGGATGACATATTATTGATCGGAAATGATATAGAATTTCCGGATAGCATAAAGGATACTTGAATAAGAGTTTTTCGATGAAAGACCTCGTGAAGCTTACATATTGGGCATTAAGATCTATAGAGATAGATCAAGACGCTTATAGGACTTTCACAAAGCACATACCTTGATAAAGTTTTGAAAGTTCAAATGGATCGTGCAAAGAAAGGGTTCTTGCCGGTATTAAGGTGTGAAGTTGAGTAAGACTCAATGCCCACCACCGCAGAAGATAGAGAGAAATGAAAGATGTTCCTATGCTTCAGCCATAGGCTCTATCATGTATGCAATGCTGTGTACTGATCTGATGTGTGCCTTGTTGTGTTAGCAGGCAGTACCAAAGTAATCCAGAGTGGATCATCGACAGCGGTCAAGAACATCCTTAAGTACTTGAGAAGAACTAAGGATATGTTTCTCATTTATGGCGGTGACAAAGAGCTCGTCAGAACGGTTACGCCGACGCAAGTTTTGACACCGATCCGGACGATTCTAAATCGCAAACCGGATACGATTTACATTAAACGGTGGAGCTGTCATTGGTGCAGTTCCAAACAAAGGCCGCTATGGATCTACATGTGAAGTTGAGTATAGCGCTCGGAAGCAGCTAATGAAGGAGTCCGATGAAGGAGTTCATAACCGATCTAGGTGTTGTACCTAGTGTATCGGGTCCAATGAAAATCTTTTGTGACAATATCGTGCAATTGCTCTGGCAAAGGAATCCAGATTTCACAAGAGAACCAAGCACATCAAAAGACGCCTAACTCCATCCGGATTTGGTCCAGTGGGAGACATAGAGATATGAAGATACATACGGATCCGAATGTTGCGCAACCGCTGACTGCCTCTTCCACGAGCAAAACATGATCAGACCAAGACTCCATGGGTGTTAGAATCATTACGTGTAATCTAGATTATTGACTTAGTGCAAGTGGGAGATCAAGGAAATATGCCCTAGAGGCAATAATAATGTTATTATTTATTTCTTATATCATGATAAATGTTTATTATTCATGCTAGAATTGTATTAACCGGAAACATAATACATGTGTGAATACATAAACAGAGTGTCACTAGTATGCCTCTATTTGACTAGCTCGTTAATCAAAGATGGTTATGTTTCCTAACCATGAACAAGGAGTTGTTATTTGATTAACGGGATCACATCATTGGTTGAATGATCTGATTGACATGACCCATTCCATTAGCATAGCACCCGATCGTATAGTTTGTTGCTAGTGCTTTTCTTCATGACTTATACATGTTCCTATGACTATGAGATTATGCAACTCCGCTTGCCCGAGGAACACTTTTGGTGCTACCAAATACAACGAATCGGGTGATTATAAAGGTACATTACAGGTGTCTCCGAAGGTACATGTTGGGTTGGCATATTTCGAGATTAGGATTTGTCATCCGATTGTCGGAGAGGTATCTCCGCCCCTCTCGTAATGCACATCACATAAGCCTTGCAAGCATTGCAACTAAATGTGTTAGTTGTGAGATGATGTATTACGGAACGAGAAAAGAGACTTGCCAAGAACAGATTGAACTAGGTATTGATACCGACATCGAATCTCTCTAGCAAGTAACATACCGATGACAAAGGGAACAACGATGTTGTTATGCGGTCCGACCGATAAAGATCTTCAGAGAATATGTAGGAGCCAATATGGGCATCCAGGTCCCGCTATTGGTTATTGACCGAGAGGTGTCTCGCCATGTCTACATAGTTCTCGAACCCGTAGGGTCCGCACGCTTAACGCTTCGGCGATGCTATTATGAGTTTATATGATATTGATGTACCAAGGTTGTTCGAGTCCCGATGAGATCACGGACATGACGAGGAGTCTCAAATGGTCGAGACATAAAGATTGATATATTGAAGCCTATGTTTGACTCCGAATCACTCCGGTGAAATTGGGAATTTGACCGAGTACCGGGGTTACCGAACCCCCTGGGGTCAATGGGCCTTGATGGGCCTTAGTGGAAAGAGAAAAGGGGCCATAGTGCTGGTCAGACCTTCCCCTTCCCTAGTCCTATTAGGACTAGGAGGGGGCGCCTCTCTCTCTCCCTTCCCACTTGGGGAAACCTAGTTGACTAGGATTTGGGGGGAATCACTCCTAGTAGGACACCGGGCGCACCTCTCCTTGGCCGCCAGCCCCTCCCTTCCCTCCTTATATATACAGGCAGGGGGCACCCCATGACACAAAGTTGATCATTGAGATCGCTCTTAGCTGCACGGTGCCCCTTCCACCAAACTACACCTCGAATATACCGCTAAGGAGCTTAGGCGAAGCCCCGCGCCGGTGGAACATCATCATCGCCACCACGCCGTCGTTGACGAAACTCTCCTCAACACTCGCTGATCGGAGTTCGAGGGACGCCATCGAGCTGAACGTGTGCAGAACTCGGAGGTGCCGGACGCTCGCATTTCTGGATCGTTGGATCGGGAAGAAGTACGACTACTTCCTCTCACGCTAGGCCAACGCCTGCTGGTCTACGAGGGTATGAGACAACACTCTCATCTCGTTGCGCATCACCATGATCTTGCGGATCGTAGGAAATTTTGAAATTACTACGCTCCCAACACTCATTGCCATCGGTGTTACTATTAACGCCGTCTCTTCCTCCACCACCTTCTCCCCATGGCTCAAGGCCGACAAGGGAAAGGGCGCAATTGCCGAGGCGCAGCTGCTCGCTACAGCGCTATGAAGGAGCGCCTCTTCGATCTCGCTGACAGGAAGGAGCTGCGGAGTTGTACCATTCTTCGTCGACGGAGACCCGCCGCACTGGATGGACGAGTCATCTCCGCCGCCACATCCGAGAAGGTCGCATCATCGGTACCCTTTCGCTTTTGTCGCATCGCGGCTCACCGCCTTTTCTCAATTCTTCAGATGTCATGAACACATATGGCCTCCGCCTTCCTTGATTTCTCACCTCAACGCCAGTTCTCACCTTGGGCCAAGCTACACACCTCTGCGAACTTTGTCGGGTCCACCCAAATGTAGCACCTTCCGCCATTACTTCATGCCCCGCTGAGAGAGGGAGAGCCACGGAGGGATTGCATGGTTCTTTCAGATTGGCAAGATGGAAGCGATTGACGAGCAAGTGAGCAAGTGGGAGGAGTGAGAGCTGATGTTAGATCTTGAAGAGGAGCCACAGCCTTTCACCGCCTTTGCGCCTAAATTCCATAGTGCGCTGCACGATTGAGCAATTGACACGAGGACGACAAGTTGAAGATTGCTGACTAGATTTTTAGCCTCCAAGCAGGGCTTACTGTGAGAGCCAAGCTGCTGACTTTCCTTCACAGATGCGCTTGCAGGAGAGGAGAAGGCCTGCTTGGGAATTCCAAAGGGCGATATTATGAGGTTGCGCCCAGGTCTCGAATGAACTTCACCGCCTTGAGCTGGATGGCATGCCGCTGGGAGAGCTGTCTGCCTCGATGTGACACCCCGAGTGGTGCATGTTGCCGAGGGAGTCGTGTTCCCCAGTAACAACTCGCCGCTTCATCCGCTGATGATGTTGCCAGCGATTCCCATGGAATCGCTCCAACTTGGCAGAGCTTCGCCACGACGCTGCGGCGCAGTTCTTCGACAACTGGCGGAGGTGCCGATCCATGCCGACGAGCGAGACGGCTCACCCGCCGACACCACCGATCGTGAGATGGCGCGATCGCCAAGAGTTGGAAGAGGCGGCGGGTTGCCACGCGGTTTGGGCTTACCGTCAAGAGGCGGAAACATTTGAAGGCAAGTCCGCAGACCAGAAGAGTTTGTCGGTGAGGAGGAGCAGGCCGAGCCCGATGTCAACCGAAGAGAGCCGGGGCAGTACTCTTCCGGCAACAGCTTGCACAGAGGAGCCCGCGCCCCGCTTAAGGAGACGATCAGAAGACCGGAGAAGGGCGGGCGGCAGACGTTCCACAGCCGCCATTACCGATGCGCTTCACCGGGTAAGCACTTTGCCTGGAGTTTTCATGCCGCCATGGCACGGAGCGGGTCTTCGAGTCACGTCTCGACTTAAGCGCCCGAGGGAATCTTCTTCCTCCGCTCACGCGCCGAGCGGAATTTGATCTCTCTCCTCAGCTCCGAGAAGAAGAGGAAGAGTAAGATCTGTTGTCGCTACTTAATCCTTCAATTTATTGCTTAATTTTATATCCGATCGGTTTCACTCAACCTTCTCTCTTCAGACGCTAGCTCAGAGGGCGTCAAGAGGGCTAAGACCCGTGGTTGTCGCCTCAGATGATTCCCCTCTGATGGGCAGGGGCACGCCCCTGACCCTCGCTGACCCGGGCGACCACAGAGCATCCCCAAGATGCACTTCACTGTAAGTGTTTGGTTTATTTCATGGTTAGTGTGCTTGGGTGCTTCTTCACACCGATATCTGGTTTGTTGAATTATGTAGGAGCAGAGCAGCTCATCAGAAGCACCGAGGTCACTCCTGAAGTTCTGCTTGCTTTCGACCACGCCGCCAAGGGAGAACTCCTCCCACACGGAGCGCCTCCCAAGGGAGGCCTCCGACGAGGGGAGCTTCTCGACAAGGGTAGCCCGACAACCCTCCGGGTTGAGACCACGGCACAGATCCCATTGCAGGTGATTTTTGTTTGAAAACCTCCTGGATTCTCTTTCTTCCGTTTTCTTTCAACATTTGCTTGACTTGTTCTTTTTTCTTTCTTTTCTCGACCATCGCACTCCATCCGCAGGAGATCCAATGGAGATCGAGGCTGCCAGCGAGGAGGACGCCGCGCGACAATGTCGCCGGCCAACATGGAGGGGAGAGGCCATGCCGATGGGTCCGGGCTGGCCAGGAGGTCGCCAAGGCTGTCAAGCAGGCTGGGAGGGATCGCGATCGCACCGACGGCCCCGAGGTCAGGGAGCGCCAGCGCCGCACCACCGCCGACCTCCAGCCACCGACGCCGCACTTTATCCTCGAAGAGCTTCCCCACTGCTCTCATTCAAGGCCGGGCGAATTTTTATCAAGCTCCCATGGGCATCAAGCCCTGTGGCACCGGTCGAGGGACCTTCGACGAATTACTTGTTTCACGGGCCGCCGCCGTTGATGCCCCGAGCAGCAAAGCAGCCGTCAGCTCGAGGAGGAGAAGCTGCTAAGGAGGTTGTTGTCGCCTACCGCTACCGGCAAGCCAAACTGACCTGTGGAGCGCTTGTCGCGAGGGCGGAGCTGACGGAGAACGGGCGAAGAGCTCCAAGGCCAACAAAGAAACTCTCCGGATATAGAGGCGGAGCAGCTTGTCGAGGAACGCATGGCCTTCATCTTGGAGAAGGGCGGTCGAGGAGCAGCAGAGGCTTGACGGCGAGAAGCTCTCCGCGAGAGGGTGAGCATGCAGCCAAAGATCAACCTCGAGAAGTTATGAGGAAGATCCGCCGCGCGAAGCAATCGGACATGGGCCACTTCAGAGGCAAGGATGTTGAAGGCACTGCCGAGGCCGCCAAGAAGGAATTGAGACGGGGTGGCTCAGCTGGAGTCCACCTCCGTAAGAGCGCCGAGGAGGTCGCCGGGTTGAAGTGCGAAACAGAAGGATGCCTACACCTCGGTGAGTTGCGTCGCTTCTGAAAAGATCAAGGAGCTCGATGCCGCCAAGGACTCCAAGGCGGATCTGGAGCTGAAACTCACCACCTTGACGGAGACGCTGAAGGCGCCAAGGAGCCGGAAGGGCCTGCTGGAGAAGATCAAGGCCAATGAGGAGCTGTTGGTAATGCCGCGACCGCCTCGCATGATCTCAGAGATAGCATAATGCATCGGATGAAGGTCTTGTGGACACCGCTGCCGCATCCATAATGAGCTGATGGATGAATGGTGGATCTTTGACGGTACCCACGAGAACCTCCAACCCAGCATCAAGCTCAGCCTATTCTTCAAGGGCGCATGACGGTCTCCGAAATTCGGAGGAGATCCTAAAGCAATCATGGAGAGGAGTCACGCCAAGTTTGCGCCGGGCTTCCGTAAGGTGCCGATGAAAGGGCCTTTCGGCAACCTGTGCGCCGATTTCACCAAAGTCCTCAAGTCCTCGCCCATCTGCCGACGTTAGCTGGGCGCCTTGTCGCACCATTGTGACAGGGTGAGCGGAGTCAAGAGGCTCATGGCTAATCATGTGGACTAGGCCGCTAAGCTTATCTTTTTCTTGTCGCTGTAGATCATGTTTAGGCTAAAATTTATTAGATTCGCGCATGTTATTATGTAATATACACTATCTTAGGCAATCGAATGCAATGTTATTTCATTTACTTGATTTTCCTCAATGCTTATGACCCACGCTTAGGGGACTTGTCGGTGCAAAACCCTTTGTCATGAAAGCGCTGAAAAGCGGAACTTCAGCAGCCCGTCGAGATGCCGCCCGTTAAGCAACCTTGTCGCAACTCAGTTGCAGCACACTCTGTTGTTGAGCGGACTCAAACAAAGAAAGGGCGCGAGTACAAAGTACTATCGCTCGAGGAAGATAATCTAAACATTTAAAACTGATTTTTAAACTTAGCAACTTAGCTTCTTCTCATAGTCCATTTACCGGCAAGGCGACAGCCTCGAAGCGACGCTGGTGGCCCACACCATTATCTTCTCCTTCCCCGTTAACTTGTGGGTGGATGAACCTTTCTTGTTTGAGAAGAAAGAAGAGAAAATAGTTATGGAGCCCGTGGTCAGTTATCGCCATGGTGTGGATGCTGCACAAAATGTTAGAGAACACATGCATATAAGATTATGAAAGCATGTATTGACAAGTTGTGTGCACAACATAGGCTTTATCGATGCATCGGGTTCACGCCTGCTTTGTACAAAGGATTACATGCAACAGGCAAGACTTGTATAAAGGGTGGTTGCCGGAACGGGTTCCGGATAACCGCGCTTTATGGGTAAACTTGCGAAGATGCTCTATATTCCAGTGAATTGCTCATGAACGCCATCTTCGTCCTGGCATGGACAGCCGCCTAGTGACTGCGCTGGACTCGCCAGCCTTCGCGGGCGTAGCCTTGGCGCCTTTTCGATGGCGCGGGTTAGTCCGCTACCGCTTTCTCTATGACGGCGGCGCGTCAGTTGTTTCAAGCTGGCCCTTCTTTTCGCTGGCGACTTCGGGCCTATCGGCTCATGGGCGGATGGATCTGACGACAGAAAAAGAAAGAAAAGTCAAGCAAAATATCCAAAAGAAGAATTGGAAAAAGAAGAACACAAGGGCAGTTTATGTGCAAGAGGCTTACCCGCGAGGATTCCAGCTACGCCTCGCCCACCGGAGGGGACGGTGCCATCTTCGCCGGAGAGCCGCCCTGCCGGAGGGCACCTTGTCGGGGATCTTCCTTTGCGCGTAGTTAGTAGATGGCATGTCGTGAACGCCCTGTGACACTCAAGCGGGCTGCTCGCCCTACACAAATCAACAGCCGGATACAAGAAAAGAGCACCCATGCGCCGCTTAACCGCAGAAAGTGAACCATATACTTAATCGGGGCTGCTTTAGAAGGGTCGCCAACCGCAGGGTCTCTGACGCTGGCCCACAAGCTGCAAAGGTTCGCCCTCGACATCACTGTGGTCTTTGCCTCTCGGTTTCCTTCGGGCCAAGATCTCGAAAGGAAAGAGTTCAATGAAGCAAGTCGACACAAGACAAAGCAACAAATTGAAGAATTAAGCACAGCGACAAGATCTTACTCTTCTTCTTCCTCGGAGCTGGAGCCGGAGAGGTCGACCTGTTCACTGGCGCGACGTAGCGGAAGAGTAGGCTCCTGACGCTTGCGGTGCAGGAGCTGTGGTCCTGGCGCCTGGCCTCCAAAGAATGGGCGGCGTGAGGCCTCATGCGTGTTTGTCAAGGGTGGAGCGTCGCTGGGCGCGAGATCGTTGGTCTGCCCCTCCGCCCCGCCCACTTCCCCGCCCATGGAGACGCCTTCTAGGTGGAGCTGTGGCCCT
The DNA here is from genome assembly GCA_021605205.1 of Aegilops longissima. Taxonomy (NCBI): domain Eukaryota; kingdom Viridiplantae; phylum Streptophyta; class Magnoliopsida; order Poales; family Poaceae; genus Aegilops; species Aegilops longissima. Next base: position 268,676,424 of record CM038677.1, read on the forward strand.
CACTGCTACTTGAAGGGGGGGAGGAGGCGCCCTGCAGCTCGCCGGCTCAACTGCCCGGCCGCCCTCCTCGCCGCAAGCTCCTTCGACGACAAGGCTTGTCACTTCTCGCCTCCTCGCCCTCCACAAAACTAAATTTGCTGGCCAAGTAGCAACAAGCCGCCACCTCCTCCAACTCGTGGGCAATGCGCTATCCGCCATCGGTGGTGTCATGGTGAGGCCCTTCTCAAGCTGGGGCGGATTGGCACTTTTCCAAGCTGTTGAAGAACTGCAAGACGACGACAGTCATCAAGAAGTTTCTTGCTGTTGGAACGATTCTACGTAATCGCACACGGCATCATCGCACGGATGCGGTCGAGCCGGGAGAGTTGTTGCATAAAGGAACGACCTTGGCAACCTGGAACCATTCGGGTGGTCAGGTCATGCTTGAACAGCTCTAAGAGCATCGCGCCACAAGCCCAAGACAGCAAAGTTGAAGTTGAGGCCCAGGCGCAGCTCGGCGATGTCTGCCAGTTTGAAACTCCCAGCAGTCTCCTCCTTCCCGCAGTGGGGGATGGCGCGCGGCCAAGGAAATTGCGCCAACCGCGCCCACAGTGAGTCCGCAAGCCTGAGGCGCAGGATCCGGTAACGGCGATCTTCAAGCTAGCATCCTCCGCGCCAAGTTGCTCCAATCGCTGTCACAGCACTATTGGGGTTTGGCGCCATGGAATGGCTGCGGTTCTCCCTACGATCCAGACCAATCAGCCCTCCACTCCCACTGCTACGGAGCTCTCCTTCCAGATAGGCCTCCTCTGCCGATTCTGAGATCCGCATGCATCCTCCGCAAGAGGCTCTCCTCTCTCTACTGAGGCATGAAGAAATGAGGAAGAGGGCTACGCTTGGTGGATTGCCAAAGTTTTCGCGAGAGATGTAAAACTGCCATGGTCAGGATAGCATTGGGGGTGAACAAGGATAAACCTGAGGTGTTCATGATATCACAGGTTAATTGAGAAGGGCAGAGTCTTAACAGAAGAAGATAAGAAGGGTACCCGCCGAGCCAATTCTCGGCGGCGGTTTGAGAGTACCTTCATGCGCGGATGCGCTTTGCTCACGACTTAAGAGGTAGTACTATTACCAGCCTTCGGCAGAGCTGAGGGGGAAGATGGCTGCCCTTCCGCAGTCATTGCCAGGCCGCTAAGAGCCGGGTTGACGCCACGCTTCTTCCCTTGTCAGCTGAGCCATGGCGAAGGTGGTGGGGGAGACCACGGCAAGCAGGATGCTGTATGATGGGGGCGGAGCTGCCTCAAGGTGACTAGGAAGAGGAGGGAGCAGCGGTGGTTTTAGATTAGACAGCAATGGCGAGAGGGCGAATCCGCCTGTTTTCTCTTATTTATAAGGGGAGGGAGAGGGGGCGACATTCCGCTGTCAATAAAGAACCTTCAATGGCCCTCCCACACTGCGCCAATGCGCTGTGGGAGACGTGGTGGGCTCGAGCGGTTATGGCGTATTCAAGGCTGCAGTGCCCGCGTCTGCTTTGGGGTCTGCCCAACAGCTGCAAGACCACAGATGGCTCAAGTCCGGGCTCTGCTGTGTACTAGAATAGGGGTACCTAGTATCCCGAATCCTTGTGCACGGGTGTCGGGAAGCTGATCGTGTCCCACAACACCTAGGGACCTGGTCCCTTGTGGTCTTGAGGCGGAGATTAAGAAGAGAGGATCGGGCGATGCACACGAAAGCAGACACTCCAGCTTCGAGCTCGGAGAGATAATACCCTACTGCTGCTTTGTGGATTATACTGTGTTCTTGCTAGGGAGCAATCTAAACTACAAAACCTAGCCCGGAGTGTGGTCCTATGAGAATGACCTGCCGGAGCTAAACCGAACCCTTCTACGTTGCACTTTGGGCCTCTTTATAGGCAAGGTCACCACAGGCAAGTAGACAAGGGTAAGATAGTAAAACATAGGTTGGTACACCGCTACAAGCAGGCCAAAGGATTCATACCTAACTCCTCGACTCAAGAAGGGACAAGAGTCATAGCCCGCCTCGCCTCATCAGTAACAGGACCATCATGCGCCTCCATTTGCCACGATGGTAGCTTGTCAGCGCCTTATCGCTGCTCCCCGCCGCTGCACAGCCCGACACACGCTGCTTGGGAAAGCCCCACATGGCTATCGCTACGGATGAGCCGGAGCGAGATGAAGAGGGTTGCTCGTCACAAGTAGCACCTGCCGCCGGGGCAAGGTTCTGTCGCCGGGAGCTTGTCACCACCAGGCCTTCCGGCAAGCTCCCTCTGCCGGCTTTATTTCCTTCCTGCCCTTGAGTATCTTCCCGCAAGCCCTCTTGCCGGGTCTTGATTGCTTTGATTCTATCGGCTCCAAAGGAGTCACGAGATCTCGGGCGTCACCAAGCCAGCCCTGCCTAGGGTGCTGCAACTGCTCGCGCACGAAGTTCGCTTAAATTTCTACCTAGCACAATCGGCTGTGAGCCCCCGGCCCGGGCCACACTACGCCTAAGCTCTGTTGGCCAGCCCAAACCAGCACGGGCACGCCAAGGGTCCGGATTACTACCATTACTCGCCTTGACCCACTACGCCCTCATCAACGCCAAGACCGGATCGCGGGCGCCGTGGGGAGATCAGGCTTTTAATGGAAAATTAACGCTTCCGCCTCTCTCCTCTTTTATAAGGTGGGGATGTATGTGACACCATTCGCTATCATTGCCACATCGTAAAACCCCCGTCAGTTTCCTTCTTCTCGAGCCTAAAGAGAGCTTAACGCCCACTTCTCCATTTGAAGGAAATATGCCCTAGAGGCAATAATAATGTTATTATTTATTTCCTTATATCATGATAAATGTTTATTATTCATGCTAGAATTGTATTAACCGAAACATAATACATGTGTGAATACATAAACAGAGTGTCACTAGTATGCCTCTATTTGACTAGCTCGTTAATCAAAGATGGTTATGTTTCCTAACCATGAACAAGGAGTTGTTATTTGATTAACGGGATCACATCATTGGTTGAATGATCTGATTGACATGACCCATTCCATTAGCATAGCACCGATCGTATAGTTTGTTGCTAGTGCTTTTCTTCATGACTTATACATGTTCCTATGACTATGAGATTATGCAACCCGCTTGCCCGAGGAACACTTTTGGTGCTACCAAACGTCACAACGAATCGGGTGATTATAAAGGTACATTGTGTCTCCAAGGTACATGTTGGGTTGGTATATTTCGAGATTAGGATTTGTCATTCATTGAGAGGTATCTCGGCCCTCTCGGTAATGCACATCACATAAGCCTTGCAAGCATTGCAACTAAATGTTAGTTGTGAGATGATGTATTACGGAACGAGAAAGAGACTTGCCGAACGAGATTGAACTAGGTATTGATACCGACGATCAATCTCTGCAAGTAACATACCGATGACAAAGGGAACAACGATGTTGTTATGTCCGACCGATAAAGATCTTCAGAGAATATGTAGGAACCAATATGGGCATCCAGGTCCCGCTATTGGTTATTGACCAGAGGTGTCTCTGGTCATGTCTATAGTTCTCGAACCCGAGGGTCCGCACGCTTAACGCTTCGATGACAGCTATTATGAGTTTATATGATATTGATGTACCAAGGTTGTTCGAGTCCCGATGAGATCACGACATGACGAGGAGTCTCAAATGGTCGAGACATAAAGATTGATATATTGAAGCCTATGTTTGACTCGGAATCACCCGGTGAAATTGGGAATTTACCGAGTAACGGGGTTACTGAACTCCCGGGGGTCAATGGGCCTTGATGGGCCTTAGTGGAAAAGAGAAGGCCATAGCTGGTCACATCTCCCCTTCCCTAGTCCTATTAGGACTAGGAGAAGGCGCCTCTCTCTCTCTCCTCTTCCACTTGGGGAAACCTAGTTGACTAGGATTTGGGGGAACCTAGTAGGAGTAGGACACCGCGCACTCTCCTGGCCGCCAGCCCCTCCCTTCCTTATATACAAAGGTGGGGCACCCCATGACACAAGTTGATCATTGAGATCGCTCAGCCTGCACGGTGCCCCTTCCACCAAACTACACCTCGAATATACCGCTATGGAGCTTAGCGAAGCTCCGCCGGTGGGAACATCATCGCCACCACGCCGCGGTCGACGTAAACTCTCCTCAACACTGCTGGATCGAGTTCGAGGGACGCCATCGAGCTGAACGGTGCAGAACTCGGAGGTGCCGTGACGCTCGTACTTTGATCGTTGGATCGAAGAAGTGACTACTTCCTCTACGCTGCCAACGCCTCGCTGTCGGTCTACGAGGGCACGAGACAACACTCTCATCTCGCTATGCATCACCATGGTCTTGCGTGATCGTAGGAAAATTTTTGAAATTACTACGCCCCAACAAAGGTATCCGAGCCTGGTTTTATGCGCTGATGTCATGTGCACGGTAGAACACAAGTGAGTTGTGGACGATACAAGTCATACCTACCAAAGATGTCATACTTTGGTTCAGCGGTATTGGAGATGAAGCGGCCCGACCGACATTACGCAGACGCTTACGCGAGACTGGTTTCACCGCCCGAGCACTCGCTGCTTAAAGGTGACCGGCGGGTGTCTCGCTCTCTCACTTTAGTTGAATCGAGGCTACGCCTCGTCCTTGAGAAGGTTAAACGGAGTCTATTTGACGGGTATCGCTGTGGTTTTGATGCGAGGTAAGAACGGTTCTTGCTCAGCCCGTAGCAGCCACGTAAAATTTGCAACAACAAAGTAGAGGACGCCTAACTTGTTTTTGCAGGGCATGTTGTGATGTGATATGGTCAAGACATGATGCTAATTTTATTGTATGAGATGATCATGTTTTGTAACCGGTTATCGCAATCGCAGGAGCCATATGGTTGTCGCTTATTGTATGAAATGCAACGCCTGTAATTGCTTTACTTTATCACTAAGAGTAGCGATAGTCGAGAAGCATAGATTGGCGAGACGACAACGATGCTACGATGGAGATCAAGGTGTCGCTACCGGTGATTTATGGTGATCATGACGGTAAGCTGAGATGGAGATCACAAGCACAAGATGATGATGGCCATATCATATCACTTATATTGATTGCATGTGATGTTAATCCTTTATGCATCTTATTTTGCTTTGATTGACGGTAGCATTATAAGATGATCCTTACTAAATTATCAAGAAGTGTTCTCCCGAGTATGCACCGCTATGAAAGTTCTTCGGGCCGAGACACCACGTGATGATCGGGTGATAGGCTCTACGCTCAAATACAACGGTGCAAAACAGTTGCACACAGAATACTCAAGTTATACTTGACGAGCTATGCATATAAGATATGACCTCGAACACGGAGACCGAAAGGTCGAGCGTGAATCATATAGTAGATATGATCAACATATTGATGTTCACCATTGAAACTACTCCATCACACGTGATGATCGGTCATGTAGTTGATATGGATCACGCAATCACTTAGAGAATTGAGGATATTTTCTAAGTGGGAGTTCTTAAGTAATATGATTAATTGAACTTAAATTTATCATGAACTTAGTACCGATAGTATCTTGCTTGTCTATGATGTAGATAGATGGCTCTGCTGTTGTTCCGTTGAATTTTAATGCCTTGAGAAAGCAAAGTTGAAAGATGATGGCAGTATTACACGGATCGGGTCCGAATTTGAGGATTATCCTTATTGCGCATGAAGAATTACGCCTCGAAGCACCGCTAGTGTGCCGGTGCAGGGCTGCGCCAGGTTGTGAACGCCCGCAAAGCAAAGCTGATGACTACTCTATAGTTCAGTGTGCCATGCTTACGGCTTAGAACCGGACTTCAACGCTGTTTTGAACACCATGCATATGAGATGTTCCAGAGTTGAAGTTAATATTCCGTAATGCCCGATTGAGAGATATGAAGTTCCAATAAGTTCTATAGCTGTAAGATGGAGGAGAACGTTCTGCTGCTGAGCATATACTGTAATGTCCGGATAACAATCACTTGATTCAACCGGGAGTTAATCTTCCGATGATTGCGCCATTGATGTAATTCTCCAATCACTGCCACCAAGCTACAAGAGCTTCGTGATGAACTATAATATGCAAGGGATGACCAAAATAATGCCCGAGCTCTTCGCGATGTCGAAAGCCGGAGGTAGAAATCAAAAGGAGCATCAAGTGTTGATGGTTAACAAAACCACTAGTTTCAAGAAAAGGCAAAGGAAAGAAAAAGGAAACTTCAAAAAGAGCGGCAAGCAAGTTGTTGATCAAGAGAAGAAACCCAAGTCTGGTCCTAAGCTCAAACTGAGTGCTTCTATTGTGCATGCTGGTCAATGAAGCGGAACTGCCCCAAGTATTTCATGGATAGGATGGCAAGGTTAACAAAGGTATATGTGATATATGTTATTGATGTGTACCTTACTAATACCGCAGAGCACTGGTATTTGATATCGGTTCTGTTGCTAATATTTGCAACTCAAACAGGCCTACGGATTGCCAAGATTGGCTAAGGACAGGTGACAATGCTGGGAATGGTTCCAAAGTCGATGTGATCGCAATGGCACGCCACCTCTACATCTACCTTCGGATTAGTATTAGACCTAAATAATTGTTATTTAGTACCAACGCTGAGCATGAACATTATATCTGGATCTTGTTTGATGCTAGACGGTTATTCATTTAAATCAGAGAATAATGGTTGTTCTATTTATATGAATAATATCTTTATGGTCATGCACCATTGAAGAATGGTTTGTTTTTACTTAATCTTGATAGTAGTGATACATATTCATAATGTTGAAACCAAAAGATGCAGAGTTGATAATGATGGTGCAACTTATTTGTGGTAATCGCCGCTTAGGTCATATCGTGTAAAGCGATGAAGAAACTCCATACCGATGGACTTTGGAGTCACTTGATTATGAATCACTTGGCACTTAAGTAACCGTGCCTTATGGGCAAGATGACTAAAACACCGCTCTCCTGAACTATGGAGAGAGCACAGATTTATTGGAAATCATACATACCGATGTATGTGGTCCAATGAATGTTGAGGCTCGTATGATATCGTTATTTTCTCACCTTCACAGATGATTTGAGCAGATATGGGTATATCTACTTAATGAAACACAAGTCTGAAACATTTGAAAAGTTCAAAGAATTTCAGAGTGAAGTGGAAAATCATCGTAACAAGAAAATAAAGTTTCTACGATCTGATCGTGGAGGAGAATATTTGAGTTACGAGTTTGGCCTACATTTGAAACAATGCGAATAGTCGAACTTACGCCACCGGAACACAACGTAATGGTGTGTCCGAACGTCAGAATCGCATTTTATTAGATATGGTGCGATCTATGATGTCTCTTACCGATTTACCGCTATCATTTGGGGTTATGCTTTAGAGACGGCCACATTCACTTTAAATAGGGCACCATCTAAACTGAGACGACGCCTTATGAACTATGGTTTGGCAAGAAACCAAAGTTGTCGCTTTTGAAAGTTTGGGGTCATGATGCTTATGAAAAGCTTCAACCTGATAAGCTCGAACCCAAATCGGAGAAATGTGTCTTCATAGGATACCCAAAGGAGACAGTTGGGTACACCTTCTATCACAGATCCCAAGGCAAGATTTTTGTTAAATTCGAAACTTTTGAGAAAGAGTTTTCACGAAAGAAGTGAGTGGAGGAAAGTAGAACTTGATGAGATAATCAGATCTACTCCCTTATTGAGAGAATAGTACATCACGTAAAACAGTTTCGTGACACCTACACCAAATAGGAGGAAGCTAATGATGATGATCATGAAACTTCAGATCAAGTTTCTACAGTAATCAGATCAACAGAGCAAGATCCGCACTCAGAGTGGTACGGTAATCCTATTTTGGAAGTCATGTTACTGGAACATGATGAACCTAATCCTATGAAGAAGCGATGGTGAGCCCAGATTCCACAAATGGCTTGAGGCCATGAAATCTGAGATGGGATCCATGTATGAGAACAAAGTGGATTTTTGGTTGACTTGCTGATGATCGGCAAGCAATTGAGAATAAATGGATCTTCAAGAAGAAGACTGACACCGATGGTAATGTTATCGTTTATAAAGCTCGATTTGTTGCAAAAGGTTTTCGATAAGTTCAAGGGATTGACTACGATGAGACCTTCTCACCAGAAGCGATGCTTAAGTCCGTCTCAATCATGTTAGCAATTGCCGATTTTATGATTATGAAATTTGGCAAATGGATGTTAAAACTGATTCTGAATGGATTTTGGAAGAAGAGTTGTATATGATGCAACCGAAGGTTTTGTCGATCCAAAGGAGCTAACAAAGTGCAAGCTCCAGCGATCCATTTATGGACTGGTGCAAGTTTCTCGAGTTGGAATAAACGCTTTGATAGTGTGATCAAAGATTTGGTTTTATATGACTTTTGGAGAAGCCTGATTTACAAGAAAGTGAGTGGAGCTCAGAGCATTTGATATTATATGTGGATGACATATTATTGATCGGAAATGATATAGAATTTCCGGATAGCATAAAGGATACTTGAATAAGAGTTTTTCGATGAAAGACCTCGTGAAGCTTACATATTGGGCATTAAGATCTATAGAGATAGATCAAGACGCTTATAGGACTTTCACAAAGCACATACCTTGATAAAGTTTTGAAAGTTCAAATGGATCGTGCAAAGAAAGGGTTCTTGCCGGTATTAAGGTGTGAAGTTGAGTAAGACTCAATGCCCACCACCGCAGAAGATAGAGAGAAATGAAAGATGTTCCTATGCTTCAGCCATAGGCTCTATCATGTATGCAATGCTGTGTACTGATCTGATGTGTGCCTTGTTGTGTTAGCAGGCAGTACCAAAGTAATCCAGAGTGGATCATCGACAGCGGTCAAGAACATCCTTAAGTACTTGAGAAGAACTAAGGATATGTTTCTCATTTATGGCGGTGACAAAGAGCTCGTCAGAACGGTTACGCCGACGCAAGTTTTGACACCGATCCGGACGATTCTAAATCGCAAACCGGATACGATTTACATTAAACGGTGGAGCTGTCATTGGTGCAGTTCCAAACAAAGGCCGCTATGGATCTACATGTGAAGTTGAGTATAGCGCTCGGAAGCAGCTAATGAAGGAGTCCGATGAAGGAGTTCATAACCGATCTAGGTGTTGTACCTAGTGTATCGGGTCCAATGAAAATCTTTTGTGACAATATCGTGCAATTGCTCTGGCAAAGGAATCCAGATTTCACAAGAGAACCAAGCACATCAAAAGACGCCTAACTCCATCCGGATTTGGTCCAGTGGGAGACATAGAGATATGAAGATACATACGGATCCGAATGTTGCGCAACCGCTGACTGCCTCTTCCACGAGCAAAACATGATCAGACCAAGACTCCATGGGTGTTAGAATCATTACGTGTAATCTAGATTATTGACTTAGTGCAAGTGGGAGATCAAGGAAATATGCCCTAGAGGCAATAATAATGTTATTATTTATTTCTTATATCATGATAAATGTTTATTATTCATGCTAGAATTGTATTAACCGGAAACATAATACATGTGTGAATACATAAACAGAGTGTCACTAGTATGCCTCTATTTGACTAGCTCGTTAATCAAAGATGGTTATGTTTCCTAACCATGAACAAGGAGTTGTTATTTGATTAACGGGATCACATCATTGGTTGAATGATCTGATTGACATGACCCATTCCATTAGCATAGCACCCGATCGTATAGTTTGTTGCTAGTGCTTTTCTTCATGACTTATACATGTTCCTATGACTATGAGATTATGCAACTCCGCTTGCCCGAGGAACACTTTTGGTGCTACCAAATACAACGAATCGGGTGATTATAAAGGTACATTACAGGTGTCTCCGAAGGTACATGTTGGGTTGGCATATTTCGAGATTAGGATTTGTCATCCGATTGTCGGAGAGGTATCTCCGCCCCTCTCGTAATGCACATCACATAAGCCTTGCAAGCATTGCAACTAAATGTGTTAGTTGTGAGATGATGTATTACGGAACGAGAAAAGAGACTTGCCAAGAACAGATTGAACTAGGTATTGATACCGACATCGAATCTCTCTAGCAAGTAACATACCGATGACAAAGGGAACAACGATGTTGTTATGCGGTCCGACCGATAAAGATCTTCAGAGAATATGTAGGAGCCAATATGGGCATCCAGGTCCCGCTATTGGTTATTGACCGAGAGGTGTCTCGCCATGTCTACATAGTTCTCGAACCCGTAGGGTCCGCACGCTTAACGCTTCGGCGATGCTATTATGAGTTTATATGATATTGATGTACCAAGGTTGTTCGAGTCCCGATGAGATCACGGACATGACGAGGAGTCTCAAATGGTCGAGACATAAAGATTGATATATTGAAGCCTATGTTTGACTCCGAATCACTCCGGTGAAATTGGGAATTTGACCGAGTACCGGGGTTACCGAACCCCCTGGGGTCAATGGGCCTTGATGGGCCTTAGTGGAAAGAGAAAAGGGGCCATAGTGCTGGTCAGACCTTCCCCTTCCCTAGTCCTATTAGGACTAGGAGGGGGCGCCTCTCTCTCTCCCTTCCCACTTGGGGAAACCTAGTTGACTAGGATTTGGGGGGAATCACTCCTAGTAGGACACCGGGCGCACCTCTCCTTGGCCGCCAGCCCCTCCCTTCCCTCCTTATATATACAGGCAGGGGGCACCCCATGACACAAAGTTGATCATTGAGATCGCTCTTAGCTGCACGGTGCCCCTTCCACCAAACTACACCTCGAATATACCGCTAAGGAGCTTAGGCGAAGCCCCGCGCCGGTGGAACATCATCATCGCCACCACGCCGTCGTTGACGAAACTCTCCTCAACACTCGCTGATCGGAGTTCGAGGGACGCCATCGAGCTGAACGTGTGCAGAACTCGGAGGTGCCGGACGCTCGCATTTCTGGATCGTTGGATCGGGAAGAAGTACGACTACTTCCTCTCACGCTAGGCCAACGCCTGCTGGTCTACGAGGGTATGAGACAACACTCTCATCTCGTTGCGCATCACCATGATCTTGCGGATCGTAGGAAATTTTGAAATTACTACGCTCCCAACACTCATTGCCATCGGTGTTACTATTAACGCCGTCTCTTCCTCCACCACCTTCTCCCCATGGCTCAAGGCCGACAAGGGAAAGGGCGCAATTGCCGAGGCGCAGCTGCTCGCTACAGCGCTATGAAGGAGCGCCTCTTCGATCTCGCTGACAGGAAGGAGCTGCGGAGTTGTACCATTCTTCGTCGACGGAGACCCGCCGCACTGGATGGACGAGTCATCTCCGCCGCCACATCCGAGAAGGTCGCATCATCGGTACCCTTTCGCTTTTGTCGCATCGCGGCTCACCGCCTTTTCTCAATTCTTCAGATGTCATGAACACATATGGCCTCCGCCTTCCTTGATTTCTCACCTCAACGCCAGTTCTCACCTTGGGCCAAGCTACACACCTCTGCGAACTTTGTCGGGTCCACCCAAATGTAGCACCTTCCGCCATTACTTCATGCCCCGCTGAGAGAGGGAGAGCCACGGAGGGATTGCATGGTTCTTTCAGATTGGCAAGATGGAAGCGATTGACGAGCAAGTGAGCAAGTGGGAGGAGTGAGAGCTGATGTTAGATCTTGAAGAGGAGCCACAGCCTTTCACCGCCTTTGCGCCTAAATTCCATAGTGCGCTGCACGATTGAGCAATTGACACGAGGACGACAAGTTGAAGATTGCTGACTAGATTTTTAGCCTCCAAGCAGGGCTTACTGTGAGAGCCAAGCTGCTGACTTTCCTTCACAGATGCGCTTGCAGGAGAGGAGAAGGCCTGCTTGGGAATTCCAAAGGGCGATATTATGAGGTTGCGCCCAGGTCTCGAATGAACTTCACCGCCTTGAGCTGGATGGCATGCCGCTGGGAGAGCTGTCTGCCTCGATGTGACACCCCGAGTGGTGCATGTTGCCGAGGGAGTCGTGTTCCCCAGTAACAACTCGCCGCTTCATCCGCTGATGATGTTGCCAGCGATTCCCATGGAATCGCTCCAACTTGGCAGAGCTTCGCCACGACGCTGCGGCGCAGTTCTTCGACAACTGGCGGAGGTGCCGATCCATGCCGACGAGCGAGACGGCTCACCCGCCGACACCACCGATCGTGAGATGGCGCGATCGCCAAGAGTTGGAAGAGGCGGCGGGTTGCCACGCGGTTTGGGCTTACCGTCAAGAGGCGGAAACATTTGAAGGCAAGTCCGCAGACCAGAAGAGTTTGTCGGTGAGGAGGAGCAGGCCGAGCCCGATGTCAACCGAAGAGAGCCGGGGCAGTACTCTTCCGGCAACAGCTTGCACAGAGGAGCCCGCGCCCCGCTTAAGGAGACGATCAGAAGACCGGAGAAGGGCGGGCGGCAGACGTTCCACAGCCGCCATTACCGATGCGCTTCACCGGGTAAGCACTTTGCCTGGAGTTTTCATGCCGCCATGGCACGGAGCGGGTCTTCGAGTCACGTCTCGACTTAAGCGCCCGAGGGAATCTTCTTCCTCCGCTCACGCGCCGAGCGGAATTTGATCTCTCTCCTCAGCTCCGAGAAGAAGAGGAAGAGTAAGATCTGTTGTCGCTACTTAATCCTTCAATTTATTGCTTAATTTTATATCCGATCGGTTTCACTCAACCTTCTCTCTTCAGACGCTAGCTCAGAGGGCGTCAAGAGGGCTAAGACCCGTGGTTGTCGCCTCAGATGATTCCCCTCTGATGGGCAGGGGCACGCCCCTGACCCTCGCTGACCCGGGCGACCACAGAGCATCCCCAAGATGCACTTCACTGTAAGTGTTTGGTTTATTTCATGGTTAGTGTGCTTGGGTGCTTCTTCACACCGATATCTGGTTTGTTGAATTATGTAGGAGCAGAGCAGCTCATCAGAAGCACCGAGGTCACTCCTGAAGTTCTGCTTGCTTTCGACCACGCCGCCAAGGGAGAACTCCTCCCACACGGAGCGCCTCCCAAGGGAGGCCTCCGACGAGGGGAGCTTCTCGACAAGGGTAGCCCGACAACCCTCCGGGTTGAGACCACGGCACAGATCCCATTGCAGGTGATTTTTGTTTGAAAACCTCCTGGATTCTCTTTCTTCCGTTTTCTTTCAACATTTGCTTGACTTGTTCTTTTTTCTTTCTTTTCTCGACCATCGCACTCCATCCGCAGGAGATCCAATGGAGATCGAGGCTGCCAGCGAGGAGGACGCCGCGCGACAATGTCGCCGGCCAACATGGAGGGGAGAGGCCATGCCGATGGGTCCGGGCTGGCCAGGAGGTCGCCAAGGCTGTCAAGCAGGCTGGGAGGGATCGCGATCGCACCGACGGCCCCGAGGTCAGGGAGCGCCAGCGCCGCACCACCGCCGACCTCCAGCCACCGACGCCGCACTTTATCCTCGAAGAGCTTCCCCACTGCTCTCATTCAAGGCCGGGCGAATTTTTATCAAGCTCCCATGGGCATCAAGCCCTGTGGCACCGGTCGAGGGACCTTCGACGAATTACTTGTTTCACGGGCCGCCGCCGTTGATGCCCCGAGCAGCAAAGCAGCCGTCAGCTCGAGGAGGAGAAGCTGCTAAGGAGGTTGTTGTCGCCTACCGCTACCGGCAAGCCAAACTGACCTGTGGAGCGCTTGTCGCGAGGGCGGAGCTGACGGAGAACGGGCGAAGAGCTCCAAGGCCAACAAAGAAACTCTCCGGATATAGAGGCGGAGCAGCTTGTCGAGGAACGCATGGCCTTCATCTTGGAGAAGGGCGGTCGAGGAGCAGCAGAGGCTTGACGGCGAGAAGCTCTCCGCGAGAGGGTGAGCATGCAGCCAAAGATCAACCTCGAGAAGTTATGAGGAAGATCCGCCGCGCGAAGCAATCGGACATGGGCCACTTCAGAGGCAAGGATGTTGAAGGCACTGCCGAGGCCGCCAAGAAGGAATTGAGACGGGGTGGCTCAGCTGGAGTCCACCTCCGTAAGAGCGCCGAGGAGGTCGCCGGGTTGAAGTGCGAAACAGAAGGATGCCTACACCTCGGTGAGTTGCGTCGCTTCTGAAAAGATCAAGGAGCTCGATGCCGCCAAGGACTCCAAGGCGGATCTGGAGCTGAAACTCACCACCTTGACGGAGACGCTGAAGGCGCCAAGGAGCCGGAAGGGCCTGCTGGAGAAGATCAAGGCCAATGAGGAGCTGTTGGTAATGCCGCGACCGCCTCGCATGATCTCAGAGATAGCATAATGCATCGGATGAAGGTCTTGTGGACACCGCTGCCGCATCCATAATGAGCTGATGGATGAATGGTGGATCTTTGACGGTACCCACGAGAACCTCCAACCCAGCATCAAGCTCAGCCTATTCTTCAAGGGCGCATGACGGTCTCCGAAATTCGGAGGAGATCCTAAAGCAATCATGGAGAGGAGTCACGCCAAGTTTGCGCCGGGCTTCCGTAAGGTGCCGATGAAAGGGCCTTTCGGCAACCTGTGCGCCGATTTCACCAAAGTCCTCAAGTCCTCGCCCATCTGCCGACGTTAGCTGGGCGCAGGGGAGATGCATATTTATAGGTAGAGGGAGCTAGGAAGCTCCAAATGAGGTGCGGTTTTCCACACGATCGTGATCCGACGACGGAGAGCATGGAAGTGACTTAGATGGGTTATTGGGCTGTTTTGAGGGGTGTTGGGCTGCAACTTAAAAGAGGCCTTTGCGAGAGAGCGGTTAACCGTTGGGGTACCAAACGAGCTCCAAATGACCCGAAACTTGACAGGTGGTCTACTGGTGATGTACCTAGACCACTTGACAAACCTCGGTCCATTCCGATAAAGTTTAGTACCCGCTCATGGAAAAACGTAAAAGGGGACGCCGGGGGACAAAGGAGTGCCGGTTTGCAAAACGGACAACGGGGAAAATGCTCGGAATCATGAGACGAACACGTATGCAAATGCGATGCACATGATGACATGATATGAAATGCATGACATGGACAAAATGAAAAAATGATGAAAAACCCAACCACGGAGGGAATATCATATCACAATGCCGAAAATGGCAAGAGTTGGAGTTACAAATATGGAAAGTAACATCCGGGGTGTTACAAGGACCAGGGGCTCTATAAATAGGACTAGCCACCACAGAAGGAGGCAACTCAGCGGAACTCGTCTCGAACTCATTTAGTTCATCCTCACACCCACCAAGCACAAGAACACCTCACCTCAGGAGGCTGTTCTTCCCCTTGTACTGTTCATCCTCAGCCCGAGAGGCAATCCACCACACCACTCTGGAAGTAGGGTATTACACCACAACGGTGGCCCGAACCAGTATAAATCTAGTGTCTCTTGTGTTGCGAGTTCGTCGAGCTAAGCTTAGAGATCCCGGCGAGGCTGAGGGCGTGATCTGGTAGGGGGAAATCTTCATATGCACCCCAGTGTTCGGACCTCGAGGGTTTTGCCAGAACCCGAAATCCGACATTTGGCGCGCCAGGTAGGTGTGCCCCGAAGCTCTCCTTCCGTTGATCCGCTGCCGCCGCCGCCATTCGTGATGGCGGACGCCACCGAAGCTCGCGATTGCCGCCGGGCCGCTTCGCTGCTGCTGTTTCGGGACGGTTTCGCCGGTGGGCCACCCGCCGCTTCTCCGTCGCTCGCCGCCAACGCCGCCACCGGCCCGGCGGGGAACGAGCACCAAGCATTCTCGCTGCACCCCTCGATGCGGCGGGACGGCCGAACCGCCACTCCATCACTGACCCCCGCCGGTTCGTCGTCCCATGCCCGTCGCGCTCCCACGGACGCGCAGGCCGCGCTGCTCATGGCGCGCGAGCTCCTGCGCTACCGCCATGTCGACGACCTCTACGAGGACTGGCTCGACCGCATTGCCGAGCTTGTCAGCGCCGCAGGGGGATCCCTTATGCCGTCCCTCTTGCTGCCTCGCCCTTCGCCAGCTGTAGGTGACGTGGCTCATGGAGCGCCTCCACCACCTCTGCCCCAAGACGGCGTCCTAGCGCCAAGACGCGCGCCCCCCGG
Organism: Aegilops longissima; assembly: GCA_021605205.1. Lineage (NCBI taxonomy): Eukaryota > Viridiplantae > Streptophyta > Magnoliopsida > Poales > Poaceae > Aegilops > Aegilops longissima. Next base: position 268,692,430 of record CM038677.1, read on the forward strand.
CGCGACCCACCACGTCCGGCGCCCGCGTGAGAAGAAACAAGCTGCCAAGAAGTACCAAGGCCACGGGAGAACGCTCCTGCGCTCCCGGCACCGCTAAGACAAGACTGTGTGCCGCCTGTGGTGGCGGTGCGCGGGCAACAAGGCCAGGCACCACATCATCAAAGGGACCCAGTGGCCACCTCAGGCTACCGCGCTTTCACTCCTGAGCTGCATAGCGTCGCATGGACGGGCAAGTTCAAGCCAGACCTGCCTCCGCGCTATGACGACACCCCCGACCCCGTGGAGTTCCTGCAGCTCTACGAGATGAGCATCGAGGCGGCCAACGACGACGAGAAAGTCATGGCAAACTGGTTCCCCATGGCTCTCAAGGATGGCGCACGCTCGTGGGTCCTGAACCTGCCTCCCGAATCCATCTCCTCCTGGAACGAGATGCGTGACCGCTTCGGCGCCAACTTTCAGGGACTCACGACCGCCCCGCCACGGGTGACCACAGCCGCCGCAAGCAAAGCAGCCAGAGAGACCTCCGTATACATCCAGCGCTTCAACAACGTTCACCTTAAGATCTCCAAGGTAACAGACTAGGCCATCATCTCGGCGTTATCTTATGGCATCCGTGACGTCAAGATGAAGGAGGAACTCGCCATCCACGAGGAGAAGTGCATGTCTCTGGAGCTGTTCAACCTGGCGACCAAGTGCGCAAGAGCTGAGGAGGGACGCCTTTCCCTCCTCGAGCTCCCCACTACCGACCCGGAGGAGAAGAAAGCCAAGGCCAAGGACGCGAAGCGCAAGGGAGTCGCCGTGGCCGCGGCGGAGCCGGGCATGAAGCACGACAGGGACCAGCCTGAGTCGTCCAGGAGCAGCCGACCGTTCTGCGCCTTCCACAACGTGCACAGCCAAAACCCCAATGACTGTCAAGAGCTCAGGGCCATTCACGACGGACGCGTTGGTCGACACCCCGAGCGCAACGACCGAGGCTACGGCCGAGGAGGAGGACGTGGCGGAGGACGCTGGGACGACCAGGGCCCACGCCAGGAGTGGTGTGACCGGCCTCGTGAGGACCGCTGGCAAGATCAACCTCGCAAGGACGCTTGGAGTGATCAGCCTCGTGAGGATCACCCTCAGGGCAACACCGGTCTTCCTCCGCTGTCTCCAACACCAAGAAGGAATGAAGACCACCATCAAGACGAGGGGGCTGGGGGCTTCCAAAAGCCGCGTGCTATCACTTGTATCTTGGGCGAAGCTCAAGCCCCAGCCTCACAATGTATCTTCAAGCAGTTTGCTCGTGAGGTGAACGTAGTCCTCCCCAAGCTTGAGGCCACACGCCCGCTCAGGTGATCCAAGTGCACCATCACCTTCAGCTCGGCAGACCAGCTCAAGTGCGCGGCCACCGCTGGCACTCTCCCGATGCTATGTTCTCACCCGTCATCAGCAACGTGCAAGTCACCAAGACTCTCATCTACGGCGGCGCAGGGCTTAATGTCGTGTCCGTTGTGATGTTCGACAACCTTCAAGTGCCCTACGATCAGCTTCAGCCTATCAAGCCTTTCTCAGGAGTGACCGACGGCTCCACCAATTTCGATAGGACAGGTCCGGCCCCAAATACCTTCTTCGGACAGCGCGACAACTACGGCACCGAGCTCATCGACTTCAACACCACCACCATCCGTCTGCTATACAATGCCATCATTGGGTATCCATCCCTGCCAAGTTCATGGCGGTGACCCACCACGGCTACAACGTCCTCAAGATGTCAGGAAGTGGCGGCATCATCACAGTCACCTGCGAAGAAAGAGATGTGGTATGCTCCCTTAGGCGTGCCTTCCAAGCTGCAGCAATCGAAGACCCCGACAGCAAGGGCAAGTACCCTCCTGAGGCCATCCCCAAGAAGAAGAAGCAGTTGCTCCGCACAGGGCCTCAGGGGAGTGCCGCATCAAGCGGTGCCACGTCAGATCTGGCCGCACTGGGCGCCTCTATTGCATAGGAAGGCGCGCCTGGCGCCTCCTGTAGGGACTCTGGGCCCTCTCGCCGAGGGCCTCGCACCTGCCAACATTACAAGGAGGCGCGGGCACCATTTGAGGCGTGCTTCCGGGCACGCTTCTCAGAGGACGCAGGCGAGGAGCGCCAGACTCAGGAGTTTATTACCAAGACCACTCAAGAACTGTAGGATGCAGGCCATGCGCGATCGCGCACCACCTGCGCAACCCCCATCCAGCGAGGATACTGGCTGCGCTGCTCAGCATCAACGCCCTGTGGCTCAACAGGCTGTGTTTCAGAGTTTCTAGCCTTCAAGCTGGGACGCTGTAAGGGCCCACCACACAGCTGCGTCGATGCCATTCGCCTGCCGAGTGTGGCATCCGCCTACCAAGGCAACTTGCGCTGGCCCCGGCGCTCAGAGGCCAAGCACCACACAGCCTCAAGGAAATGGAGACGGTCTCAAGGAACCGCCTGACCCCCGTGAGCCTCCCGGCTCAAGGCCCCGGTGGCTCGTGGAGGAGTACCCTTCACCGCAAGACCTTCAGCTGCCCCACATCCCTTCTCGCAATGTAACCAGGTGACATTTTCCAAGTTTATTTAGCTGGAGCGCCTCGTGGCTGCATCATTCCCAGGCCGCGGGTCCGCCCCCGCGACATGTATCCCTTTTTATGTCTTTAGCTTACCTTGCTGGGACGCCTTGGGCTGCATCATCCCTAAGCCGCTTCGGGTCCCCGACCCAATGGTGTGTACGCCTCTGCTTACTTGAGCCAGTTTGCTTTCCATGCTTAATCTATCTATGACTATCACCTGCTTGATTGTCACCTACCACGGGAGCTGCTCACGCTAGCATGACGCTTGTGCATGGGTCTGTCCCTGCAACGTCGACAAATCTTAGCGGTCGAGCTCTGGCCGTGGCACGCCCCACGCGCGCCATCTCACCAGGCCCTCAGTGCCTTCATTCTCTTGCAGAGCGACCAGTGGCCGGCCAGCGATTATAATGGCAATCTGCGCCCGTCCTCGTGCTGACTTGCAGGAACCTCCTGAGGACCATGGCAGGCGGCACCGCGGGCTCACTCTCCTCCCATGTAATCCGCTTATGCTAAAAGGGGGCCCTCGAGCATCGCGACTTAGGAGCTTCCATCGCTCTCCAGCCCTCACCCCCAGCCTTGACCATGGCATCGCGACCGGCATACTAGCAGCGGCACGAAGGAGAGCGTGGGAAGAGGAGGAGACTCAGACGGCCTGACCTAGCTATGCTACGACCGCCACGCACTACCGCACCTCGTGAAGGACCGATCCTGACTGCCAAGATAAGTTTCACGCCGGGTCAACCAATAACTACGCATAGAGTTCTCATTTGTGTTGCCCTCGCCACGGCAACATAGTCTCCCTTTCCTACCTTCGGCGGTCGCTATGCTTAAAAGGGACCTCCCGAGCATCGCGGCTCGTGGCTCTTATCGACCTCGTGCCGCCACCTCCTGCCTTGACCATGGCATCGCGACCGGCATACCAGCGACGGCCGCAGCCTGCCTGGGACCGGACCTGTCAACAGAGCACCAAGCCGCGCGAGGTTGGCAAGGATACCGAGCCAAAACGGACATGCACATGCACAATTTCATAATAAGGATAATATCAACAAAGGACATTGCAGACCTTTACACGCCTCAGCAGGTACTTCTCGATTCCTCGCAAGGAACAAAAGGAAAGAACTTCTAGGAGCCCTATCTATATGCACCCAAGCCGGCCGACACCATCATCAATAGTGGGCCACGGAGGTCGGGCGCCAACCTCATCCAGATCACCGGGCGGCGGCGGCAGACGCCGCAGCCTTGCTATGGGTGCGGCGAGATTTTGGGGCACGAGCTGTCGCCGCTTGCCTCCGAGTCTCATAGAGCTCGGGAGAATTTCTGACTCCTGCCGCTGTTGCTACTGTGAGGAGCCTGGCACGCGGACAGCAGGTCCTAGCCCTGCTGCGACGCCCTTCCTGACGGCCCCTTCCGGAGGAGCACTCTAGGCGGCGGCCTTCTGCATTGTAGACCTTGAAGGACAGCGTGGAGGCTCCATCATACTTGAAGTGGATCGCGAGGGTGCCTTCCGCACGGCACACTCGAACGACCTCACCCCAGCCCCGGGTCATGAAGATCTTGCCCGAGGAGACGGCTTCAACTTCGCCTGGGCCGCCGCGCCGCAGCCAAGCGTGCACAGCCCAAGCTCGTGGGGCCCCCTCGGCGGCATCTCGGCAGAGAAGAAGGAAGGGAGGCGGATCCAAGTGCGCGGAGGCATCACCGCCCAAAGCATATGTTCGCATGAGGAGTTCGCGACATGGACTCCGGGCGGCGACGCTGCACCATCAAGGCGGGCGACCATGGCACGCAAGGCAAGACGGTGCCGCCGCCGCTTCTTCCTCCCGAGCCCTCGGCTTGGGCGACTGGGTAGCGGATACCTGTGAGGAGGCAGCTCGCACTAAGGCCTCACACCTCCTGCATCACCACCATGTCACGGCAATGACCGCCTCTTCTTCGGGAAGCGCCCCGCTAATCACGGGAGTCTTTCCTTCACCGGAGCGAAAACTGATCGGATGGGCGACATTGGTGTCGCTACTGGAAATGCAGCAAAGGATGAGAAGCGAGAAGAATGGGAAGAGATGGGCAACGGGGGCTCTGCCCCCTCCCCATTTATAGAAGGAAAAGGCCAACCAGCGCCCCCCACGATCACAGGTAATGATGGTTTTTCCTTGCATGCAACAGGGACTCGTCAAGTCGGGCAGTTGGCCGAGGCAGCATGGGGAAGCGGAGACGCCTACGTCCAATCAACCGCCACGCTGCCGACCGAGGTTGCAGTTGTTAGCTCATGGCGCCCAAGACTTGCCCGTTGGCTGCGCCGGCCAAGTCCGAACGTGCTTTGGGCCTAGGGGCTATTGTCAGCGTTCTAGGAACAGGGGTCCCCAGACTTTCCTGCCTGTCGCCCATGGCGTGCCTCTGCGAGCGGGCCCGTACGACCCATCTTCACCAACAAGCATTCGAGACCCTCGCGAGGGGCCAAGCCTCACGAGGCGGACGACACAAGACCTCCTCGGGAGCAGCCTCACCAGGCTGGCTCGCGAGGGGCGGAGAGATCAAGGCAGGGCAAACCTCGCGAGGTTCTCATGACGCAAGCCATGTCGATCGAGACCAGGTGGGCGCCAACGCGCACAGTGTCCTTGCTTCCTCTTTGGTGCTAAGGAGGCAAGCGCAGGTGAGGAGTACCGAGGCATCAAGCAAAGGTTTCCATATCGGTGCAACGAGACCAAGACCAGCGGGACGGCAAGACTGAGGTCATCGTGGAGCCCAAGCCGGCGTCACCACCAGAGCCTTTGGCAGGCGAAGACCACCTTTAATCAGGATAGCTTGTACTAGTTGTCCCCTTTCAAATTGTCCGCTAGACATCCCTTCCGCCAATATTTGGGAAGAGGACCAGGGCCTCTATAAATATGACTAGCCACCACAAGAGGAGGCGACTTTAAGGGAACTTGTCTCAACTCATTCAGTTCATCCACACACCCACCAAGCACAAGAACACCTCACCTCAGGAGGCTGTTCTTCCCCTTGTACTGTTTATCCTCATCCCGAGAGGCAATCCACCACACCACACTGGAGTAGGGTATTACACCACAACGGTGGCCCAACCAAGATAAATCTTGTGTCTCTTGTGTTAAGAAGTTCATGGAGCTAAGCTTAGAGATCCCGCAGGCCGAGGGCGTGATCTCGTAGGGGAAATCTTCGCACATCCAAGTGTTCGAACCTCGAGGGTTTTGCTGAACCCGAACCGGCTGTGGGTGGCTATGAATCGCAGGCAGGCCGGTCCAATATCTTGTCTAAATTGATGGCCATCTCTGCTTGCCTTGAATGGCTTTTTCCGCTGACCGGTTTGGGACCGCTGAATCCGTGTTGACCGTTGTGTCGTGTGTTCGCTCATTATCATTGCGACGCTTCGCTTGCTGCATCGTGGTTTGCCATTGCCGCCTCACCGCACTGTTGTTTCTACGAGAGCCAGCTGTCTTCTCCCGCACAAACCGATCATCGAGCGGTAAGGGCTGACATGGATTTTGGTTTTTCTTGACCGAGGTGGCGGGCGAGCCACTCGTCCGGACAGTCGGCGACTTGGTTCTTTTTGACTAAGAACCTAGTCCAGAGCTTCCTGGCTGACTCTCCGGGCTGCTAGACAATGTGACTTAAGTCATCAAGATCCGTGGCGGACATATGTACCTTGGAAGTTGTCGCGAAGGCGTTTCCAAGTTCTCCCAGCTGCAATAGAGTTTTCCGCAGACTGTTTAACCAGTACCGAGCTGGTCCTTTGAGTTTTAATGAGAGGCATTTGATGGCGTGGAGGACATCTCCGCGAGCCATATGGATATGGAGAAGAAAATCTGATCCACACCAAGGATCGGTTGTTCCATCGTATGATTCGATATTCACGGGTTTAAACCATTCTGGGAATTCATGCCCATTACTTCGTTAGTGAAGCAGAGTGGGTGTGTGGCGCCTATATTAGGGCCACGCCGCGACGTAGCTCGATGGAGTTCGCTCATGTTTTCAGGTCGGGCATGACTAGACTTGTCACGTCCGAATAGGTAGCGGCATTGCGTGTCGAGGCGCTGGCCCTCGCGATTCATAGATCGATCCGCTATGTCCCGCCTATTGGCCAGGTCCCGCCGAGATTGGTATGTATGACCCGAGCTATTTTATCTCCGGTTTTTGTTGTGGTGAGGCTGGCTGCTGGTTCGGCTTGAATCGCCATTTTATCCCGACCACGCTGTGGTCGGTCACCAATTGTCCCGACCACTGGTGTAGGTTCCGCTGCCCCTCATCAAACCGAGGTAGCAATCTGTGCTTCGTGTAACCTTTGGTTGGGCGCTTGAGGCCGATTCTTCAGCTGCTAGGATATCTGTCCACCTATCGTTGAGCAGGTCTTGGTCAGCTTGAAGCTGTTGCTGCTTCTTTTCCAAGCTCCTTGTGATGGCTATTAGCCGGCGTTTAAAGTGCTCATGCTCGAGTGGCTCCTCAGGCATGATGAAATCCTCGTTGCCGAGGCTCTCCTCATCTTCGGAGAGCGGAAGATAATTACTGTCCTCCGAAGTCTTCGATTATGGCCTGTTCATCGTGGCTAACGTGCCTGCCTTCCCGCTCATCCTGTTCGAGGTTGCCCCAACAGGTCTTCATTGTCTTCGCCTCGTCCGGAGTATTGTTTTCTTCAGTGTTGGTGTTGCTGTCTTTTGCACGACGTGACTTAGAGTGGCGCCGCTGGTGCCGGCGCTCGGGTTGTTTCTCAGGAGGTTTATCCACAACTGGATCCTCTTTGTCATCGTTGTTAGTTTTTTAGGTGTATCCACCATGTACATGTCGATGAAGAAGTTGCCGCCCAGCTTCCGTAAATGGTGGGTTTTGGCCCTGCTCCTCATCGGCATCGCCATCCATGACATCGATGTCTTCGGAGGCGTAATCAAGCATGTCGGTTATGTCCTAGATAGTGGCTATGTAGTGGTGGCGGTGGAAGCGAAATTTCGTCATCAGCCTCCAGCTCGAACCGGATATAGTTCGCTGTGAGTTCCCTGCTAAGGACAGAGTTTTTAATGAGTTTAACACGTCGCCTAAAGGCGAGTGACCGAAGATTTCCGCGGTGCTGAATTCGATGATCGATGACTGATCCAGCTCGACATGCGTGGTCACACATGGTTCGGAACTTATGGCCGGAAACGAGTTCGAGGTTCTGGAGACACAGATATCACCCGGGGTTAGGTATGTGTGGGGCTCCAGCACCGCGGAGTCTGCGGCTTCCCTGGCGGGGTTGAGCTTCCCGTCCTTGGATGTCGCGATCTGGTCCGGATCTAATGTCGGAGTAGTTACAGGTGCAATTTCCTGAGTACGGACCGATGATAGATTTAAATCATGTTCATCGTAGGGACAGGGAATGGCTGCCGTGGTCTCAAAGCCATCGAAGATCAAGTCTCCACGGATATCCACGACGTAGTTCAAGCTTCCAAATCTAACCTCGATGGCTGGGGCGAGCTGCCGATCTGCTTCCAGATGGCTGCGAAGTTGGCCCGCTATGAGAAGCCGAACACTAAGATTTGTCAGGAGGAAGGTTTCTTGGATGACATCACTGTTGACGATCGGAGGAGCCATCAAAACCTTTTGGGGACGCATAAAGGAACTCTCAAAGAAAGCACCAATGTCGATGTCAAACCGCGGATCTCGGTAGGGGGTCCCGAATCAGGCGCCTAAGGTCGATGGTAACAGGAGACGGGGACATAATGTTTACCCAGGTTCGGGCCCTCTCTATGGAGGTAATACCCTAATTCCTACTTGATTGATCTTGATGAATATAAGTATTACAAGAGTTGATCAACCACGAGATCGTAATGGTTAAAACCCTAGAAGTCTAGCCTGTATGATTGTATATGTTTCCGGACTAAGCCCTCCGGTTTATATAGGCACTGGAGGGGACTAGGGTTGTACAAAGTCGGTTACGGAGAAAGGAATCTTCATATTTGGTCCCCAAGCTTGCCTTCCACGCCAAGGAGAGTCCTATCCGGACATGGGAGAGAGTCTTTGGTCTTGTATCTTCATAGCTCATTAGTCCGGCCCATGTCCGACAGGCAGGACGCCCGAGGACCCCTTAGTCCAGGACTCCCTCACCACCTTGCCGCACCTTTCTTACACTTGTTACTTACTTGCTACTTAATTATCTTATCACAAAACTATTTGTTACCGATAATTTCAGTGCTTGGAGAAAATACCTTGCTGAAACCGCTTGTCATTTCCTTCGCTCCTTGTTGGGTTTGACTTTACTTATCGAAAGGACTATGATTGATCCCATATACTTTTGTATCATCAAGACTTTTTCTGGCGCCGTTGCCGGGGAGTGAAGCTCCTTTGGCGAGTGGAATTTGGTAAGGAGACATTTATATTACATGTTGAAATTTACTGTCACTTGTCACTTTGGAAAATAATCCTTTGAGGGGCTTGTTCAAGGTATCTTCACCTCGACCAGAAGAGCAAATAGTTACTCCTCAACCTATCGCGCCTAATGAAAATATTTATTATGAAATTCCTTCGGTATGATAGAAAACGCTAGCTAATCCTTATGCGGGAGATGGAACACTACATCCTGATTTGCATCTAATTTATGCGGATGAAGTTTGTGGATTATTTAAGCTTGCAGGTTTGCACGATGATGAAGTCAAGAATAAAGACACTCCCTTATCTTTTAAGGGAAAGGCATTGGCATGGTATTGGCTATGTGATGATATTGGGGCTTGGAATTACGAATCGATTGAAATTGGAATTTTGTCGAATTTTTATCCTGTGCATATGGTTCATCGCGATCGAATTATATATATAATTTTGGGCTTCGTGAAGGAGAAAGTATCTCTCAAGCTTGGGGAGGCTTAAGTCAATGTTATATCCATGCCCTAATCATGAGCTCTCAAGAGAAATTATTATATAGAATTTTTATGCTCGGCTTTCGCGTAATGATCAATCCACGCTCGATACTTCTTGTACGGGTTCTTCTATGAAGAAGACTTTTGAATTGAAATGGGATTTATTGGAAAGAATTAAACACAACTATGAAGATTTGGAGCTCGACGAAGGTAAGGAGTCAGGTATAAACCTTAAGTTTGATTGTGTTAAATCTCTCATTGATACCGATGCTTTTCGCGAATTTAGCACTAAATATGGACTTGACTCTGAGATAGTAACTTCTTTCTGTGAATCATTTGCTACTTATGTTGATCTCCCTAAGGAGAAGTGGTTTAAATATCATCCTCCCATTGAGGTTGAAGTAGTAGAACCTATTAAAGCTGAAGAAGAAATTATTACTTATAATGTTGATCCAGTTATTCCTATTGCTTACATTGAGAAACCACCATTTCCTGTTAGGATAAAAGAACAAGCAGAAGCTTCAGCTGTAGTCCGTAAGAGTTATACTAGAACACCTACACCCCCTTAACAAATTAAAGTTCAACCTAGTATTTCTATGGTGAAATATCTCTTAGTCGATAATATTGATGGGCATGTTATTTATCTCTCGATGAATGTTTCTAGAATTTCCAAACCTGATGAAAAGATAAACATAGACCTATTGTTGGCAGTGCATGTTGTCTTTGTTAAGATAGGATATCATTGTTATCTTGGCTTATGTGATTTGGTGCTAGTGTGAGTGCAATTCCCTTTACTTTATAACAAGATATTATGAATGATATTGCAGTTGCTAAAGTCGAAGATATTGTTATTACTATTAAGCTTGCTATTAGAGACACTATTTCACCAATTGGGATTGTTAGATATGTTGATGTATTGTGTGGGAAAATAAAATACCCTACTGATTTTCTAGTTCTTGGTTCCCCACAAGATGATTTTTGTCCCATTATATTTGGTAGACCTTTCTTGAACACTGTTAATGCTAAGATAGATTGTGAGAAAGAAATTGTTAGTGTAAGTTTCAGGGATGTGTCTCATGAGTTCAATTTCTCGAAATTTCGTAGACAATCCCATGATAAAGAATTGCCTAATAAAGATGAAATTATTGGTCTTGCTTCTATTCCTATTCCTTCTACTAATCCTTTAGAACAATATTTGCTGACCATGAAAATGATATGCTCATGAACGCAAGAAAGGAAATAGATGAGATATTCTTTAAACAAATGCCGGTTTTGAAACAAAATTTGCCTATTGAGATCCTTGTAGATCCTCTACCACCCAAGAGTGATCCAATATTCGATCTTAAACAATTACCTGATACTTTGGAATATGCTTATCTTGATGAAAAGAAGATATATCCTGTTATTATTAGTGCTAACCTTTCAGATCATGAAGAAAAGAAATTATTGAAATCTCTAAGGAAGCACCATGCCACTATTGGATATACTATTAATGATCTTAAGGGCATTAGTCCCACTCTATGTAAGCACGAAATTAAAATGGAACCTGATGCTAAACCAAATGTTGAACAACAAAGGATTGTTGAACCCTAAGATGAAGGAAGTGGTAAGAAATGAAATATTAAAGCCTCCGGAAGGTGTATAATCTATCCTATTGCTGATAGTAGATGGGTAAGTCATGTTATTGTGTCCCAAAGAAGGGAGGTACTACTGTTGTTCCTAATGATAAAAATAAATTGATTCCTGAAAGAATTGTTATAGGTTATAGAATGGTAATTGATTTTAGAAAATTAAACTAGACTACTAGGAAAGATCATTATCCGCTACCTTTTATTGATCAAATGCTAGAAAGACTATCTAAACATACACACTTTTGCTTTCTAGATGGTTACTCTGGTTTTTCCCAAATACGTGTGTCACAAGAGGATCAAGAAGAAACTACTTTTACATGCCCTTTTGGTACCTTTGCTTATAGACGTACGCCTTTTGGTTTATGCAATGCACTTGCTACCTTTCAAAGATGTACGACTGCTATATTCTCAGACTTTTTTGATTTTGTGAAAAGATTGTTGAGGTTTTCATGGATGATTTCTCCGTTTGTGAAACTTCTTTTGATGATTGCTTACAACCTTGATCGAAGTTTTGCAGAGATGTGAAGAAACTAATCTTGTCTTGAATTGGGAGAAGTGACACTTTATGGTTAATGAAGGTATTGTCTTGGGGCATAAAACCTCTGAAAGAGATATTGAAGTTGATAAAGCTAAAGTTGATGCTATGTTAAAAAATTGTGTCCTAAAGATATCAAAGGTATAAGAAGTTTCCTTGGTCATGCTGGTTTCTATAGGAGATTTATTAAAGACTTCTCTAAAACATCTAGGCCTCTTACTAATCTATTCTAAAAAGATGTTTCATTTGTTTTTATGATGATTGTGTACAAGCATTTGAAATACTTAAGAAAGCCTTAACTTATGCACCTATTGTTCAACCACCTAATTGGAACCTACCCTTTGAGATTATGTGTGATACTAGTGAGTGTGCTGTTGGTGGTGTTCTAGGACAAAGAGTTGACAAGAAATTAATTGTTATCCATTATGCTAGTAAAACTCTAGACAATGCTCAAAGAAATTATGCTACCACTGAAAAACAATTTTTAGCAGTTGTATTTGCTTGTGACAAGTTCAGATCTTATAGTGTTTATTCCAAAGTAACTGTTCACACTGATCATACTGCTATTAAATACCTTATGGAAAAGAAAGATGCTAAACCTAGACTTATTAGATGGGTTATCTTGTTACAAGAATTTGATTTACATATTATTGATAGAAAGGGAGCTGAGAACACCATAGCAGACAACTTGTCTAGGTTAGAAAATATTCTTGACTACTCACTCGTTATTGGTGATAGCTTTCCTGATGAACAATTAGCTGCTATAAATGCTTCTCATAGTACTCCTTCGTATGAAGAATATGCCAATTATATTGTTGCTAAATTTATACCACCTAGTTTTACATATCAGCAAAAGAAAAAAAAATCTATGATTTAATAAATTACTTTTGGCATGACCAAAACCTTTATAAAGAAGGAGTGGATGGTGTTATTAGACGTTGTGTACCTGAGAAAGAACAGGAACAACACCAACGCAAGTGTCACTCCGAGTCCTATAGAGGGCATCATGCTGGAAATAGGACTGTGCACAAGGTATTACAATCTGGTTTTTATTGGCCTACTCTTTTTAAGGATGCCCGTAAGTTTGTCTTGTCTTGTGATGAATGTCCAAAAGTTGGTAATATTAGTAGACGTCAGGAAACGCCTATGAATTTTTCACTTGTTATTAAACTGTTTGATGTTTGGGGATTTGATTATATGGTACGTTTTCCATCCTCTAATTGGTATACACATATTTTGGTTGCTATTGATTACGTTACTAAGTGGGTAGAATCTATTCCAACTAGTAGTGCTAATCACAACACTTCTATTAAAATGCTTAAAGAAGTTATTTTTTTGAGGTTTGGAGTCCCTAGATATTTAATGACTGATGGTGGTTCACACTTTATTCATGGTGCTTTTCATAAATTGGTTGCTAAGTATGATGTTAACCATAGAATTGTATCTCCTTATCATCCTTAGTTTAGTGGTTAAGTAGAATTAAGAAATAGAGAAATAAAATTGATCTTGCAAAAGACTGTTAATAGATCTAGGAAGAATTGGTATAAGAAACTTGATGATGCATTATGGACTTTTAGAACTCCTTAACAAAATCATATGGGTATGTCTCCATATAAAATGGTTTATGGAAAAGCATGTCACTTACCTCTCGAACTTGAACGTAAGGCTTAATGGGCAACTAAAGAGCTCAATTATGATTTCAAACTTGCAGATGAGAAGAGGTTATTTGACATCAGCTCACTTGATGAATGGAGAACCCAAGCCTATGAGAATGCCAAACTGTTTAAAGAAAAGTTAAAAGATGCCATGACGAAGAATACAAAAGAGTGAAGTCAATGTAGGTGACAATATCCTGCTACAAAATTCTCATTTAAGATTTTTGCAGGAAAACTTCTCTCTAAATGGAAAGGGCCTTACATTATCGAAGAACTTTAATGTTCGTGCCATCAAGATCAATAACGCCGAGGGCAATAACCCAAGGTGGTAAATGGGCAAAGAATCAAACATTATATCTCAGGTATCCCCATAAATGTAGAAACCAATATTATTAATACCATAACACCATGGAGTACATAAGGGAGACCTACCAGAGCGCTCCAGACCCCCGAAAAGGAATAGGTATGTGATACGGTAAGTAAACCGACTCCAAAAGTTTTTCAATAGCAATTTTACTCATTTTTTGAATATTTAAAAAATTAGGAAAATAAAAATTAGTCCTAAAAGTGAACGAGGAGCCGACATGCCTTGGGGGCGCACCCTGCCCCCCTGGGCACGCCTCCCAGGCTTGTGGCCACCACGTGTACCCTCCAGAATCTGTTTTCTTGCAGTATACTTCTTTTGGCCGATAAAAATTCATTATATAGTCTCCCAAAGGTTTTGACTACTGTACCACGTCAATATCCTCTATTCTTGTTTCGAGCTATTTCTGCAGCAGATTTAGAGCAAGATGTCTTCGCAAGAGTCGGTCGGGGAGAGTCGTCTCTCTCACCCGACACCAGCCCAAGAGCATACGCCGAAGCTGAACACTTTGGGTGGTCAATGGAGGAAGAGACGGAAGCCGACCTGGCACGAGGAGTTCACGAGCTCAGTCCTTCCTGATTCAGTCTAACCACCCGGTGCTATGTTCATATCTTATAATAACATGAAAAAGAGTGTTGCCTTTTCCCCTGCAGCCAAGATGCATCCATGGGTGGACAGCACACTAACTGTCACAGGCAAACTCCGCAAGGAAATATGGATCTCAAGTAGAAAAATCAAAAGCTTGAAGAGGAGAGTCGCATTCTGAAGGGCATTATTGCCAAAAACAATAAACCACCACCTCCGAAGAAGGAAACTTGAGTACACGGGTATGGTCACTCCCCTTGGCTTGTTCCAAGCTTGGGTGAGGTACCCCGGTATAGTATCACCATCACAACTTTACCTTTATCATTTTTCTTAGTTCGATCCTTTTGGTTATATCTTGGTTTAGTAGAATAAAGCTTTTAGTATGATCTGGTATTTGAGTTTTGCTTTGTGATCTATCCATGTAATCGTGTCCGTGAGTTATATAATAAAGAGTAGTTTTGAGTTGAGGTACTTACTTTCTTGCTATGATCTTGAGAAAAGAAAAGAATAAAAGAAATAAAAAGACTATATAATGGTCTTATGGAGAATGATGACTTCACATATAAAGGGTATGATGAATAAAAATTGTTGAGAGTTGGCAAACATAGTGTTGGTCATTGTTGCAATAAATAGGAAGTAATAAAGAAAGAGAGGTCTCACATATAAATATACTATCTTGTACATCCTTTGTGATTGTGAGCACTAATTAAATATTATATGATAAAAGGTTGATGTTGGACAATGAAGACAACATAATGGGTTATGTTTTCTTATATTCGAATGGAAGTTATATTGTCATGGATCCTCCAACATGTTGAGCATGCTTCCCATCCTATGCTAGCCAAATCTTCTGCACCAAGTAGAGATACTACTTGTGCATCCAAAATCCCTTAACCCAGTTTTGCCATGAAAGTCCACTATACCTACCTATGGATTGAGTAAGATCCTTCAAGTAAGTTTTCATGAGTGCAAGCATTAAAAATTGCTCTCTAAATATGTATGATCTTTTAGTGTGAGGAAAATAGGATTTATACGAACTTGTGATATGGAAGAAATAGAAGCAATGGACTGGATAATAAAGTTCTTTATCACAAGCGTCAATATGAAGTGACGTTCTTTTGCATTAAGATTTTGTGCATCCAACCATAAAAGTGCATGACAACCTCTACTTCCCTCTACGAAGGGCCTATATTTTACTTTTACCTCCTACCCTTATACAAGAGTCATGGTGATATTCACCTCTCCTTTTTGTACTTTTTCTTTTTGGAAAGAACTATATGTTGGGGCAGATCCAGATATATATATCCACTCGAATGTAGCTGTTCATAAACTATTATCGTTGACGTTACCCTTGAGGTAAATTGTTGGGACGCAAAACTATAAGCCCCTATCTTCCTATGTGTTTGATTGAAACTTTGATCTCATGAGTATCGCATGAGTGTTAGCAATTATGAAAGATAAAAGATGGTTGTGTATATGGGCTTGCTATAAAAAGCTGTTACATTGACTCTTTCCGATGGTATGTTAAATTGCATCTGTTCCAATGACCAAGATCATAGTTTATTGGTTTTCAATAAAGTTTTTTATTCATATTTTACCTTGTGAATGAATTGTTACTTTATCATAAGAAATTATATGAAAATATATGGTGTTGTTCTAAAGCCGGCCCAGGGTAAATTTGGTGTTCAACTAGGATTGCTACTTCCCACGCGAAGCACTTTACGTCAGATGGAACTGACCGGCGGCTTCTGGTTAGACCAGTCAATCATTATTCAAAGCAAAAAGTGAAGAGCAGGAAAACTTGCACTCTAGTACTATACACAAAAAAAAGCAACCACGACCCAGATCGGATGGGGTCGGGCATGGACTCGCTCCACCGCCCGCAGTATTGTCGCACTGCAGGCTGCCGCCTCGCTGCCAAGACCGATGTCGTGGTCTCATCTTGTTGGGTGTAAGTCGCCGGCGCTGATCATCCTTTGCTGATGTCCACCGCCGGTTGAACTGTTCTCGCAGCCACAAGTTGCTGCCACTGTTACTCGCCCGGCGCTGTGCACCCTAGCCATGCCGCCGCTTTGTTTCCAAATTGCTCAGAGATGTCTCACAGATGTAATCAGGTGCACTCGCCTCCGTTAAATTATTCTGTGTATTAAATGTGTATTATACAAAATATATGATGTCTTCGCATATTTTATGCTCGCAGATATATTCAGCTCAAGAGATTTTGTCGGCGTTTTTATTGCGCTACTTCCAACAATCGCTTGAGTTGCCATGACGCATGCATTCATACAGCAGACGTGCGATTCAAAAACCAGGGTGTTTAGAAAAAAATGGAAGGGGAGTTCAACATGCACGAAAGTGACCCACCTCCGGATCAGTTCGTGATTGACTCGCCTCGTCCGCACTGGCTTACAAATACGGGTTATCCTGGACGAGTCAGTGATATCAATTTAAATTTATCTTATTAAACACTTATTGTTTTTTGAAGAACAATTACTTTGCCCTGTAATATTTTTACACAGGATAAATTTTTATGCCATTATATCGCGGATACGGAGTGCATGCACTAGGATTCGTCCATGCCACGCTGCTCGACAGGCATGCGTGCAAGCCGCCGTTCCCGCGGTCCAGTCTGCGTCAATTCGTCAGGACCGCGTGAATTACCCAATAAGCGTGCACAGGCCACCGTCCCCTGCAGTCCAGTTTGCATCAATTAGCCGGGACTGTGCCCGTGATTGACTTTCGTCCACACGGCTTACCGTGCTTGTGATTGACTCTTCCGCTCGCGACTGTTTGCAATGCCGCTGATCGATCAGTACCTACCGCTGATTTTTATGGTCGCTTTGTTATCACAACTGGATCGACCTCCGACAAATACCAAGTGTTATTTACCTTGTTTTTCAAGCACATATTAATTCGTCTGAGCAAAAACTACTTTCCTTGCTGTGTTTTATAGGCAGGAGAATTATTGATTACAAAGTGGCATTATACCGCTGGAGATGGAGGGTGTCAACATCATTCGGCATGTATGGTCGCCCTTATTCAATGGGTCCCTGCGCCGGCTTACAATGCCTTGGCCAACTAGCCCATCCACGCGGCCTTACAACGCCACAGACAACTCGCTCATCTGCTCGTGGCGGTTCACGCGTCCGCACCGGCTTACAACAAGGAGTACAACTTGCCCGTCCGCACGTGCTTACAACACCATAACCGGTTCATCTGTCTATGCCGCCTCTGATGTTACGGTCGTTTTTACCGTCCATCTCTCGCGGCTTGGTCTACATCGACACACCGGGCCGCACTTGTCTGGATGTGCTGTTTATTGAGTATGAACAAGTCACTACTTGGGAAGCCCGGTTTTCTTCCAACAAATTAGAGGCAAATTATCATATATTATCAGCCACCATCTCGTGACCGATGGTTCAATGGGCAGGTGCACAAGTCGCAGCCACTACAGTTTGGTTAACTTCAAACAGCCATTGAAGGAACCATTGGCCGAAAGGTCGACACGGCTCATACGGGATCATTTATAACCCGCCGCAATACCTCATCCTTCGTGGATTCACATCACGCTATCAACGCCAATGATGTATACCTTCCGATATGGTCAATATGGAGAATCTCAAGCCAACTCCTCGAGTCGCCTTGACATTCAGTGGCCTCATAATGGTATGACTCGCAAAATTAGCCGGTTTCAATGACTTCAAGAACTCCGGTCATTGAAGGGAAAATAACCCGGCCCCAGAGATTACCGCAAGATCGATGAAAATTTAAAAGCCATCCAAGATTTCCGCTCAAAATAAGGACTCGTTTAAAATCCGGTTCAAGAGACACCTTTCTCCACAAAGCACCGATGCTCTCAACCGTTCAAAAGCGGCCAGGTAAATTTGTGCCTCACAAATTTATGAAGCTCTCAAATCCGTTCAAAATCCGCTCAAGGTAAATTTCTCCCTCCAAAATTTTGAAGCTTTCAAGTCCGGTTTACAGTTCTGGTTCAAAAGGAATTAATCTCTCGCAAGTTCGAGTTCTAAGAAAAATTAAAGGTTGCCAAAAAGAACTTCCTTCCATCATGCGCGGTTCAAAAATAGGTATCCTTCCTTACGGCTTATATTATTATGGTCACTTGGGGGCTTCCTGCTCATCGAGCATAGCTGTCAGTACCCTCTTGATCGGTGCAATGCTAATATATGGTCACTTGGGGCTTCTGTTCAAACATAGGTCGATTCGAACCAAAGAGAACATAGTTGTCGAAACCCTTTGATCGATACACCGCCAAACTCACTAGGGGCTTTTGATCGATCTCGAATCATAGCTTAACCTCTTTTGGGTCCGACGGGATCGATTCAATCAGCGCCATTAAACAAGTCTCAAGGTCATTTGGGGGCTTCCTGTTCAAACATAGGTCGTATTCGAACCATAGAGAACATAGCTGTCGGTACCCTCTTGATCGGCAACGCCAGATCCACTGGGGGCTATATGATTGTATTCAATCTTAGCTCAACCCTTTGGAATGGTTTTCTGATCAGATATTTAATCGTAAGCCTTAAACTTTTAAGTCTTTTTGTGAGCAATTTTGGGTTTGACTTGAGACCTTTTTGGATTATATCTCTGCTGCTGTACTAGAATAGGGGTACCCTAGTATCCCTAACTTGTGCACGGCAGTTAGCAGCACCTCGCCAAGCAGGCTTGCCGGTGATCGCTTAGTTCCTCCATGGTTCCTTTGGAACCACTCAAGGGCAAAGTATTTAAGTCAAAGAGATAAGGCCCCGGCAAGAGGAGCTTGCCGGGAAGACCACTCGAGGCACCTATAAGACAAGGCCCCGGCAAGAGGAGCTTGCCGGGAAGACCACTCGAGGCACCTAGAAGACAAGGCCCCGGCAAGAGGAGTTTGCCGGGAAGGCCCGGTGAGCGACAAGCTTCCGGACCCAACAAGGCAACAACCGCAGCAAGGCGCTTGCCGCAGCAGGCTACCTCTCCGTTCCTCCGCTCCAGCTCATCTATCAACGTGTCGCCGTGGGATCTTTCCAGGCGCGCGTGGCAAGAGGCTGTGCGGCCAGCGGAGCGCAGCGGTAAGCGGCGCCGACAAGATCGCCATCGCGGGTGCGGTGGTGCCCCGATGGTCCTTTTTCCGCACTGCTTAGTCGACTTAGACGGCATTTAATGCCTTTGTCCCCCGCCGCCGTGGTTAGGTAAGGAGCACTGCATAAGTAGTTGTACCAACCGCCTCTCATTTTCCGCTTTTTACCCTTGTTCACGCGCAGCACCTGTCGGTGACCCCTTGAGCATATAAAAGGAGGCCCATGCAAGAACGAGAAGGGTTTCACTCATTCAAACTAGAGAACTCCCACGCTAGGTTTTGTAGCTCTCAACGCCCCTAGCAAGAACACAATACAATCGCACAAGCAGCAATAGGAGTATTATCTCCGAGAGCTCCGATGTTGGGTAATTGCTCGTAAGCTACCGATCCGCTTTTCACATGATCTCCGCCCCACCGAACCGGAAGGGCCCGGTCTGCCGCCCCATAGGTGTTCGTGGGTACGATCAGCTTCCCGACATCTTTGGCGCGCTGTAGGGCGCCGAGGCTGTGTGAACCTGATCCGGCGCTCACACGAGCAACATCTTCATCATTCATCGACATGCCACCAAGAAGAAGGCTTCGGCGGCAGCAGAGCCGCTCGCGGCAAACCCACCACCACCGGAGCCGACGAGTGGTGGGGTAGACGCCGCGAAGAACGGGCGCTGACGAGGGAGCCCATGTTGCTACTAAGTCCAAGGACAAGGCGGCGCAAACCTCGGCGTCCCAGACATGCACCGTGATCCATCTCAGAGGCGCGAGACCGACAGCGCCATGGTGCTCGCAGCGCCATACGCTCGCTGGGCCAAGATCTGGCTGGTGGATCTGTGGACGCCAAGACCAGATACGCGCCAACAAAGTTGGTGCGAGTGGGGCACGGTCGCTCGACGGGATATCGCTTCCTTCTAACATATTTAGAAGTCCGAGCATATCCTCGCACTCGCACCGCTCGCCATTGCCGCCACCACTAAGCGAAGCTTTGGCGCGTGCTCAATCGCTTCTCGATTACCCCGACGGCGACAAGGTCGACGTAATGGAGGGCCACCATTCAGACTCTCATCGGCTTTGCCAACGGCGACGCTCCGCGGCAATCGAGCACATCGTTGCCGCGGCAGTACGACAAAGCACGAGCCGGTGGCGACGAGACCTGTGGGGGTGCAACCACCATGCACTCTCCACCCCGAAGGCCAAGATCGCCGACTTGTCGGATCCACCTCGACAGCGACTCCACCGCGTCGCCGGATCCACGAGCTCATCGCGACCAGCGCCAAGTTCTTCACGAACGACAACAAGAGGATGCTCGAACTCGCATCGAGCGCCGAAGAGAAGCGCGACGTCAATCTGACCAGCGCGCTGGGCCCTCTGTCGACATGCATGCGCCAGGGGAACCAGCGACTTGTCAGACGCTGTAGGTTGACCTGCGCTCACTCGTGAGCTGCGGCAAGTCCAAAGGGCCCGCAAGAAGAATTTCAAGCCGATGTACCGAGAAGTACGACGGCAAGACGCACCGCCGGAGTTCCTCAAGATCTACACCATTGCGGTGCAAGCTGCCGGGGGACGAGACGACAAGATTCTGGCCAATTACTTCCCGCTGGTGCTCAAGCCCAATGTCAGATCTTGGCTCATGCACTTGCCGGACAACTCCATTTCCTCTTGGGCAGATTTGTGCCATCAGTTTGTCGGCGCCTTCACAGGCGGCCACAAGCCCCATGGCCAAGAGAGCGATCTTCATCTGCTCGCCCAGAAGGAAGGAGAAGCCGCAGGTTCTCGCCGTAGAAGCGGATGTTCCCACAGCAGCAAATGTGCCTTTAGTCCTTGTTGTCGAGCCGAAGCTCCAAAGATGGGCACAAGAGATCGCCCATTTCCTTCAGACAGAGAACTTCCCAAGAGAAAGAAGAAGCGGAAAGAGTAGCTCGGCAGTCAAGTATGTACCAGTTTGTCGACAACGCTCAGATAGAAGAAGACTCAACGGTGTGAAATTGAAGTGTATTCATCGAAGATGGATGGGTTGTTGGCAGAGATACATGGAGGCATATGTGGTCACCACATTGGCGAAGAGCACTTGCCGCAAAGCGCTTTCAAGGTTTCTTTTGGCCAACAGCCCTCCAGATGCAGCTGCACAAGTAACCAAGTGTGAAGCGTGCTGGCCCATTCCAAGCAGATACGCCAGCCAGCTCAAGCTCTCCAGACGATCCCTTTATCCTCGCCATTTTTGGTCTGGGGCTCGACATCTCGCCCCTTTCCTCGAAGGTCGTCGGGGCTTTGAGTACTTGTACGCCGTGAATCGACAAGTTCACAAAGTGGCCGAAGTGGAAGCAAGGAGGAAGGTGACAAGACAACAAGCATCAAGTTCTTCAGTCGATTGTTTGCCGCTTTGGGATTCCTAACAGGATCATCACCGACAATGGCACGCAATTCACGAGCCGCACCTTCATGCAAGACGCCCAAGATCTTGGCGCCATGGTTCCGCTTTCGCTTCGCTGCTCATCCGAGAAGCAACGGTCAAGCCGGAGAGGGCAAACGCTGAAGTGCTGCGAGGGCTCAAGACCGAACTTTCGGCAGGCTGCACAAGTGCGGAAGAAATCGGATTGAGGAGCTGCCGGTGGTTCTTGGTCGATCAGACGACGCCAAATCGAGCCATCGCCGCACACCTTTCGCCTAGTCTATGGAGCAGAGGCAGTTCTCCCATGGAACTCAGATACGGGTCACCTCGAAAAGCTCGCTATGATGAGCTAGAGCAAGAGCAATCGCGATAAGATGACACGCTGCTCCTTGAGGAGGACCGCTCAGGCCGCTGTGACGAGCTGCTCGTTATCGCAAGCTTTGCGCCGCTACCATAGCCGCAGTTAGTGCCGAAGTCTCGAGGAAGGCGACCTTGTTCTTCGCGCGCTCAGTCCGCCAAGAATTCCAACAAGCCGACGCCAAAGTGGGAAGGCCCTTATCGGGTGAGACGAGTCACTAGGCCTGGCGCTGTCCGCTTTGAGACCAAGATGGCATTCCGTGAGCAACTCCTGAATATTGAGCTTCTTCGTAAGTTTTACCTATAGGCGCGTTGCCGAACTTGTTCCGCAACCACCTTTTTGTACAAGTCTTGCCCATGTTGCATGTAATCCTTTGTACAAAGCCGGCGCAGACCTGCGCATTAGTAAAGCTCATGTGCTCCGCACATCTTGTCAATTTCATGCTTTCTGCTTTTTACTTTGCATGTATTATCTGACACTTTGTGCAACACCTATTCCGGTAAGAAGTAACGAGCTGCAACGCTCCATATCTTTATTTTCTCTTCTTTCTCTTTCTCAAAGAGGAGAAGGTTCCCTCGCCCACAAGTTTTCCAGGGGGGAAGGAGAAGAAGATAATGCTGTGGACCAAGCGTAGCTCGAAGAAGTTTCGCCTTACCGAGAAGAAAACGACAGAAAAGCTAAGTTGCCAAAGCTTGGGCAATTAGTTTTAAAGTTTTAAGTTATCTTCCTCGAACGACCGTGCTTTTGTATGGAAAACCCAGCGCCAAGGAACCAACTCAGAGCTAGTTTGCGCCTTACTTTGTTTTGAGTCCGCCAACAACTTAAGTGAGCTGCAACTAGTCGCGATAAGGTTGTTTGTCGGAGGCGGCACCGCCAGCAGGTTGTCGACGTTCAAGACTCAGGCCATGCAAGGGTGCCCGCCGACAAGTTCCCTAAAAGCGTAGGGTAGAAACATACAAAGGAAGGACCCAAGTAAAGGAAATAACATAGCAATCACTAACTGAAATAGAGTTATATTACAAGATAGCTTGTCGCAGCTCTAATGAATTGTTCTCCTAACATGATCAGCGCGATAAGGAAAAGATAAAACGGGCGACCTAATCTCACGCGGTCGCCATCGACTCTCTTGATCCCGCCACCCTGTCCACAATGGTGCGCATAAGGGCCTTGAGTGCTTCAACGCCGCAGCCGGGCGGCAGGACTTGAGGACGTTAGCGGTTAACGCCGATTGCGGAAGGCCACCTTCATCAGCACCTTCAAGAGCCCCGCGACAGATTTGGCGCGACTTGTCGGCCAGCTGCTGGGATCTCTTCCCGAGCCGCTGGAGAGCCGCCACCACGCCTTTGAAGAACAAGCTGAGCTTGGCGCTGGGTTGAGATGCTCGCCGGAGGAGTACCCGAGATCCACCATCCCCAGCTCCATCAGCTCCTTGTCGATGGCGGCGGCAGATTTACAAGACCCTCGGTCCAAAGGCATCACGCCTTCTCTCAAGGTGTTCTGGCGGTCGTCGGCACTCGCCGCCAGCTCGTCGTCGGTCTTGATCTTCTCCAACAAGGCCACCTCCCGCCCTTGTCGCCGCCTAGCTGCCTCGTGATCAAGGTGGTCAGCTTCAGGTCAAGATCTGCCTTGAGTCCTTGGCGGCGCCGAGCTCCTTGCTCTTCTCGACGAGACGGCCCCGCAGCTCGCCAAGAGTATAGGCGCCCTTCGGCCGTGTTTGAGTGCAGCAAGCCCTCGCCACTCTTCCGAGGTTGGCGCCCAGCTGCGCCACCTTCGCCTCCAATTCTTTCTTGGCGGCCTCGGCAGCTGCGGCAGCGCCTTTTGCTTCCTTGAGAGCTCCACCAATTGATTGCTCACGCCGCAAGCTCTTCCTCATAGCTGTCAAGACACTTTCCGCTGCGCCAACTCGCTTCTTGCGCAGATAACTTCTCGCAGCAAGGATGAAGGTTGTGCGCTTTTCAGCGAAGTCGCCCCGCTTCTTCTACGCCCGAGAGCTTGGTTGGTTGGCGACCGGAGCTCTTTCTACGCTTCTCCATGTTCCGCCTCCGCCGCGACAAGTGCTTCCCGGATTCCAGCTTGGCTTGTCGGGCGCGGTAGAGCGACAGCAGCTCTTCGTCAAGGTCTCCTCGACCGGTGCCCTCGAGCTCGACGCCTGTGGAGCTTGATGAAGACGCCATCGCCAGCCTTTAAGTAGGCGCTGGCTGGGACTCCTCGAGCCCGGCGCCATGGGCAGCAAGCGAGGGATCGGCGGTCACAGAAGCGCCCGGCGCCTCCTGCGCCTCGTGGTCATCAAGACGATCGCTGACCCTCGCCAGCTTCATGGGCGGCAGCCTTGGCGGCCTCTTCGACGGCGGGCTAGTCCGCGCCGGTTTCCTCCTCGGCGACGGCGGCGGCGCCAAGAGTTTCAAGGCCCTTTTCTTCGCCGCGACCTCGGCCTCCATCGGCTCATGGGCGGATGGATCTCGACGACAAGAAAAAGAAAGAAAAGTCAAGCAAAATATCCAAAAAGAAGAATTGGAAAAAGAAGAACACAAGGGCAGCTTACAGGCAAGAGGCTTACCTGCGATGGGATCTGCAGCTACAGCCTCAGCCACCGGAGGGTCGACGGTGCCATCTCTGCCGGAGAGCCGCCCCTGCCGGAGGGCACTCCTTGTCGGGGATCTTCCTTTGCGGGCGAGTTGAAGTAGATGGCATGTCAGAACGGCCTCAGACACCCTCAAGGGGCTGCTCGCTTCCTACACAAATCAACAAATGATATCAGCAAATAAAGAGCACCCATGCGCGCTTAACCGCAGAAAGTGAACCATATACTTACACTGGGGCTGCTTTAGGAAGGGTCGCTGGTCCGCAAGGAGGTCTCTGACGCGCCTCCCGCTGCTGCAAAGGGTCGCCCTCGACACGATCACTGTGGTCTTGGCTCTCTTCAAGCTCTTCGGGCCAGCATCCCGAAAGGAAAGAGTTCAGAATGAAGCAAGTCGACACAAGACAAAGCAACAAATTGAAGAATTACAAGTACAATGACAAGATCTTACTCTTCTTCTTCCTCGAGCTGAGCGCGAGAGGTCGAATTCGTTCACCTCCGATGCGACGAGCTGGAAGAGTAGGCTCCTGACGCTTATGGTGCAGGAGCTGTGGTCCCAAAGGCCCCGCCCAAAGAGCTGCGGCGGCGGAGGTGCTCCTGCTGCAACAAAAGCTTGCATGGGTGGAGCAAGCGGCCGGGCGCGACGACTGCTGGGTCTGCCCGCCGCCCCGCCACTTCCCCGCCTTATGGAGACGCCTTCTAGGTGGAGCTGTGGGCCGGCCACGGCAAGCTACTTGAAGGTGGGAGGAGGCGCCCGCAGGCTCGCTCTGCTCAACTGGCTCGGCCTGCTCCTCCTCGCCGCAAGCTCCTCTCGACGACAAGGCTTGCCGCCTCTGCTGCCTCCGCCTCCTCCACAAGAACCAAATTTGCCAGCGGCAGCAGCTGCTGCCACCTCCTCCAACCTCGTGGCAATGCGCTGCATCTCGCCATCGGTGGTGTCACGGTGAGGCCCTTCGCTGTCGGGCGGATTGGCACTTCTTCCAAGCTGTTGAAGAACTGCCGACGATGTCATCAGCAAGCTCTTGCTGTTGGAACGATTCCATGCGAATCGCACAACGGCATCATCGCACGGATGCGGTCGAGCGAAGAGTTGTTGCATAAAGGAACGACTTCTTGGCAACCTGAACCATTCGGGTGGTCAGGTCATGCTTGAACAGCTCTAAGAGCATCGCGCCAAGCTCCAAGACAGCAAAGTTGAAGTTGAGGCCCAGTGCGCAGCCTCGATGATGTCCGCCGCTGCTCAAACTCCCAAGCAGGTCTCCTCTCCCGCAAGGGGCGCGCGCGAAGGAAATCTGCGCCAACCGCGCCTTACAAGTGAGTCCGCAAGCCCGAGGCGCAGGATCCGGGTAACGGCGATCTTCAATCTAGCATCCTCCGCGCCAAGTTGTTCCAATCGCTGCCGCACTATTGGGGTTTGGCGCCATGCGAATGGCTGGGTTCTCCTCACGATCCAAAGACCAATCAGCCCTCCACCCTCCCACTTGCTACGGAGCTCTCCTTCCAGATAGGCCTCCTTCTGCCGATTCTGAGATCCAGCGATCCTCCGCAAGAGGCTCTCCTCTCTCTACCGAGGCATGAAGAAATGGCGGAAGAGGGCTACGCTTGGTGGATTCCGACAAAGTTTTCGCAGAGATGTGCGAAACTGCCATGGTCGAGACAGCATTGGGGTGAAATCAAGGAGGCGAAAACCCGAGGTGTTCATGATATCGCAGAAGAATTAGAGAAGGCGGGCAGAGCCCGCAATAGAAGAAGAGCGCAAGAAGGGTACCCGCCGAGCCAATTCTGATGCGGGCGGCCGAGAGTACCTTCATGCGCTGGATGCGCCGCCTCCGCCGACTGGAAGAGGTAGTACCATTACCTCAGCCTTCTTCGCAGAGAGCCGAGGGGGGAAGATGGCTCGCTTCCTTCCGCAGCCATGCCAGCCGCTGCGCCGGGGCCGATTTCACGCCTTTCCCTTGTCAGCTGAGCCATGGCGAAGGTGGTGGGGAGACCACGGCGCAGGATGATGCTGGTGGCGATGGGGGCGGGAGCGCTGCTCTCAAGGTGACTAGGGAAGAGGAGGGAGCAGCGGTGGTTTTCGAGATTAGACAGCAGAATGGCGAGGTGGGCGAACCGCCTGTTTTCCCTATTTATAAGGAGGAGAGGGGGCGGACATTCCGCTTGTCAATAAAGAAATTTCCCCTCACGCATCTCCCACAACACTGCAGCCAATGCGCGCCTGTGGGAGACGTGGTGGGTCCGGAGCGAGTTATGGCGTGAACCAAGGCTGCGTGTGCCCGCGTCCTGTTTGGGGCCTGGCCCAACAGCTGCACACAGCAGATGGCCCAGGCCCGGGGCCTCTGCCGGTGTACTAGAATAGGGGTACCCTAGTATCCCGAACTTGTGCACGGGTGTCGGGGAAGCTGATCGTGTCCCGCGAACACCTATGGGACCTGGTCCCTTGTGGTTCGGAGGGGGGCGGAGATTGCGCAAAGAGAGGATCAAGCGATGCACACGAAGCAGATTTACCCAGCTTCGAGCTCTCCGAGAGATAATACTCCTATCGCTGCTTTGTGGATTATACTCGTGTTCTTGCTAGGGAGCAATCGAAACTACAAAACCTAGCCCGAGTGTGGTCTCGTATGAGTAGAATGACCTAAGCGGAGCCAAACCGAACCCTTTCACGCTGCACTTGGGCCTCCTTTATAGGCACAAGGGGTCACCACAGTGGCAAGTAGACAAGGGTAAGATAGTAAAACATAGGTTGGTACACCGCTTTGTACAAAGGTACGCGGATCTATACCTAACTCGACGGCAAGGGACAAGAGTCATAAATGCCCGCCTCGGCCGCCTCAACAAAGGTAACAGGACCATCAAGCGCGCCTCCATTTGCCACGATGGTAGCTTGTCACGCCTTATCGCTGCTCCCTCTGGCTGCACAGCCCGCCGACACGCTGCGTTTGGGAAAGCCCCATGGCGGCATCGCTGGCGGATGAGCTGGAGCGGAGATGAAGAGAGGTTGCTCGTCACTGGCGAAAGCACCTTGCCGCTGCAAGGTTCTTGTCGCGCCGGGAGCTTGTCACCACCAGCCTTCCCGCAAGCTCCTCTTGCCGGGCTTTATTTCCTTCCTGCCTTGAGTATTTTCCCGCAAGCTCCTCTTGCCGGGTCTTGATTGCTTTATTTCTAATGGCTCCAAAGGAGCTGCCGAGGATCTTGGCGGTCACCAAGCCAGCCCCGCCAAGGGGTGCTGCAACTGCCCGCACGAAGTTCGGGTGCTAGGGGTACCCTACCTAGTACACCGACAGAGCCCCGGCCCGGGCCACACACGGCGCCAAGCTCATGGGCCAGCCCAAACCAAAGGCACGGGCACGCGTCCGGATTACGCCATTACTCGCCTTTGACCCACCACGCCCCCACTTAACGCCACGCACCGGACGTGGCGCCGTGGGGAGATCGTGGGCTTTTTTAATGGAAAATCGGAACGCCCGCCTCTCTCCTCTTTTTATAAGCAGGGGGACAGGCAGGACACCCACTTGCCATTGCTGTCACATCGTAAACCCCGCCGCTTCTTTCTTCTCGAGCCCAAAGAGAGCGACGCCCGCCTCCATTTGAAGGAAATATGCCCTAGAGGCAATAATAATGTTATTATTTATTTCCTTATATCATGATAAATGTTTATTATTCATGCTAGAATTGTATTAACCGGAAACATAATACATGTGTGAATACATAAACCACAGAGTGTCACTAGTATGCCTCTATTTGACTAGCTCGTTAATCAAAGATGGTTATGTTTCCTAACCATGAACAAGGAGTTGTTATTTGATTAACGGGATCACATCATTGGTTGAATGATCTGATTGACATGACCCATTCCATTAGCATAGCACCTGATCGTATAGTTTGTTGCTAGTGCTTTTCTTCATGACTTATACATGTTCCTATGACTATGAGATTATGCAACTCCCGCTTGCCCGAGGAACACTTTGGTGCTACCAAACGCCACAACGAATCGGGTGATTATAAAGGTACATTACAGGTGTCTCCAAAGGTACATGTTGGGTTGGTATATTTCGAGATTAGGATTTGTCATCTCCGATTGTCTGGAGAGGTATCTCGGCCCTCTCGGTAATGCACATCACATAAGCCTTGCAAGCATTGCAACTAAATGTGTTAGTTGTGAGATGATGTATTACGGAACGAGAAAAGAGACTTGCCAAGAACGAGATTGAACTAGGTATTGATACCGACGATCAATCTCGCAAGTAACATACCGATGACAAAGGAACAACGATGTTGTTATGCGGTCTGACCGATAAAGATCTTCGAGAATATGTAGGAGCCAATATGGGCATCCAGGTCCCGCTATTGGTTATTGACCGAGAGGTGTCTCGGTCATGTCTACATAGTTCTCGAACCCGTAGGGTCCGCACGCTTAACGCTTCGATGACAGCTATTATGAGTTTATATGATATTGATGTACCAAGGTTGTTCGAGTCCCGATGAGATCACGGACATGACGAGGAGTCTCAAATGGTCGAGACATAAAGATTGATATATTGGAAGCCTATGTTTGATTCCGAATCACTCCGGTGAAATTGGGAATTTTACCGAGTACCGGGGTTACCGGAACTCCCGGGGTCAATGGGCCTTGATGGGCCTTAGTGGAAAGAGAAAGGGGGCCATAGTGCTGGTCAGACCTTCCCCTTCCCTAGTCCTATTAGGACTAGGAGAAGGGGCGCCTCTCTCTCCCTTCCCACTTGGGGAAACCTAGTTGGACTAGGATTTGGGGGAATCCTACCCTAGTAGGAGTAGGACACCCCGGCGCACCTCTCCTTGGCCGCCAGCCCTCCCTTCCCTCCTTTATATACAGGGCAGGGGCACCCCATGACACACAAGTTGATCATTGAGATCGCTCTTAGCCGTGCACGGTGCCCCTTCCACCAAACTACACCTCGAATATACCGCTATGGAGCTTAGGCGGCCCCGCGCGGTGGAACATCATCATCGCCACCACGCCGTCAGGTCGATTTAAACTCTCCTCAACACTCGGCTGGATCGGAGTTCGAGGGACGCCATCGAGCTGAACGTGCAGAACTCGGAGGTGCCGACGCTCGTACTTGATCGGTTGGATCGGGAAGAAGTACGACTATTTCCTCTACGCTATGCCAACGCTTCGCTGTTGGTCTACGAGGGTACGAGACAACACTCTCATCTCGCTGCTATGCATCACCATGATCTTGCGTGATCGTAGGAAAATTTTTGAAATTACTACGCTCCCCAACAAAGGGCATCCGAGCCTGGTTTTATGCGCTGATGTCATGTGCACGAGTAGAACACAAGTGAGTTGTGGACGATACAAGTCATACCGCCTACCAGATGTCATACTTTGGTTCAGCGGTATTGTGAGATGAAGCGCCCGGACCGACATTACGCCAGACGCTTACGCGAGACTGGTTTCACCGCCCGAGCACTCGTTGCTTAAAGGTGACCGGCGGTGTCTGCTCTCTCACTTTAGTTGAATCGAGTGGCTACGCCCGTCCTTGAGAAGGTTAAACGGAGTCTATTTGACGAAGTATCGCTGTGGTTTTGATGCGAGGTAAGAACGGTTCTTGCTCAGCCCGTAGCAGCCACGTAAAATTTGCAACAACAAAGTAGAGGACGCCTAACTTGTTTTTGCAGGCATGTTGTGATGTGATATGGTCAAGACATGATGCTGAATTTTATTGTATGAGATGATCATGTTTTGTAACCGAAGTTATCGGCAATCGGCAGGAGCCATATGGTTGTCGCTTATTGTATGCAATGCAATCGCTCTGTAATGCTTTACTTTATCACTAAGCGGTAGCGATAGTCGAGAAGCATAAGATTGGCGAGACGACAACGATGCTACGATGGAGATCAAGGTGTCGCTACCGGTGACGATGGTGATCATGACGGTGCTTCGAGATGGAGATCACAAGCACAAGATGATGATGGCCATATCATATCACTTATATTGATTGCATGTGATGTTAATCCTTTATGCATCTTATTTTGCTTTGATTGACGGTAGCATTATAAGATGATCCTTACTAAATTATCAAGAAGTGTTCTCCCGAGTATGCACCGCTATGAAAGTTCTTCGTGCCGAGACACCACGTGATGATCGGGTGTGATAGGCTCTACGCTCAAATACAACGGTGCAAAACAGTTGCACACGCAGAATACTCAGGTTATACTTGACGAGCTATGCATATAAGATATGACCTCGAACACGGAGACCGAAGGTCGAGCGTGAATCATATAGTAGATATGATCAACATATTGATGTTCACCATTGAAACTACTCCATCACACGTGATGATCGGTCATGGTGTAGTTGATATGGATCACGCAATCACTTAGAGAATTGAGGATATTTTTCTAAGTGGGAGTTCTTAAGTAATATGATTAATTGAACTTAAATTTATCATGAACTTAGTACCGATAGTATCTTGCTTGTCTATGATGTGTAGATAGATGGCTCGTGCTGTTGTTCCGTTGAATTTTAATGCGCTCCTTGAGAAAGCAAAGTTGAAAGATGATGGTAGCAATTACACGGATGGGTCCGAATTTGAGGATTATCCTTATTGCTGCATTAAGAATTACGCCCCGAAGCACCGTTAGGTGCCGTGCCTGGTGTAAGGGCTGCGCCGTGGTTGTGAACGTCTCGCAAAGCAAAGCTGATGACTACTCTATAGTTCAGTGTGCCATGCTTTACGGCTTAGAACCGGACTTCAACGTCGCTTTGAACACCATGGAGCATATGAGATGTTCCAGAGTTGAAGTTAATATTCCAAGCGAATGCCCGGATTGAGAGATATGAAGTCTCCAATAAGTTCTATAGCTGTAAGATGGAGGAGAACGGTTCACAAGGAGCATATACTCGTAATGTCCGGATATAACAATCACTTGATTCAACCGGGAGTTAATCTTCCGGATGATTGCGCCATTGATGAATTCTCCAATCATCGCCACCAAGCTACAAGAGCTTCGTGATGAACTATAATATGCAAGGGATGACCAAAACAATGCCCGAGCTCTTCGCGATGCCGAAAGTCATGGAGGTAGAAATCAAAAGGAGCATCAAGTGTTGATGGTTAACAAAACCACTAGTTTCAAGAAAAGGGCAAAGGAAAGAAAAGGAAACTTCAAAAGAGCGGCAAGCAAGTTGCTGATCAAGAGAAGAAACCCAAGTCTGGTCCTAAGCCTGAAACTGAGTGCTTCTATTGCAAGCAGGCTGGTCACCGAAGCGGAACTGCCCCAAGTATTTGGCGGATAAGAAGGATGGCAAGGTTAACAAAGGTATATGTGATATACATGTTATTGATGTGTACCTTACTAATACTCGCAGAGCACTGGTATTTGATACTGGTTCTGCTAATATTTGCAACTCAAACAGGGCTACGGATTGCTTAAGATTGGCTAAGGACGAGGTGACAATGCGCTGGGAAATGGTTCCAAAGTCGATGTGATCGCAATGGCACGCTACCTCTACATCTACCTTCGGATTAGTATTAGACCTAAATAATTGTTATTTAGTACCAGCGCTGAGCATGAACATTATATCTGGATCTTGTTTGATGCGAGACGGTTATTCATTTAAATCGAGAATAATGGTTGTTCTATTTATATGAATAATATCTTTTATGGTCATGCACCATTGAAGAATGGTTTGTTTTACTTAATCTTGATAGTAGTGATACACATATTCATAATGTTGAAACCAAAAGATGCAGAGTTGATAATGATGGTGCAACTTATTTGTGGCAATCGCCGCTTAGGTCATATCGGTGTAAAGCGCATGAAGAAACTCCATACCGATGGACTTTTGGAGTCACTTGATTATGAATCACTTGGCACTTATGTAACCGTGCCTTATGGGCAAGATGACTAAAACACCGCTCTCCGAACTATGGAGAGAGCAACAGATTTATTGGAAATCATACATACCGATGTATGTGGTCCAATGAATGTTGAGGCTCGTGGCGGATATCGTTATTTTCTCACCTTCACAGATGATTTGAGCAGATATGGGTATATCTACTTAATGAAACACAAGTCTGAAACATTTGAAAAGTTCAAAGAATTTCAGAGTGAAGTGGAAAATCATCGTAACAAGAAAATAAAGTTTCTACGATCTGATCGTGGAGGAGAATATTTGAGTTACGAAGTTTGGCCTACATTTGAAACAATGCGAATAGTTTCGAACTTACGCCACCGAACACCACAACGTAATGGTGTGTCCGAACGTCAGAATCGCATTTTATTAGATATGGTGCGATCTATGATGTCTCTTACTGATTTACCGCTATCGCTTTGGGGTTATGCTTTAGAGACGGCTACATTCACTTTAAATAGGGCACCATCTAAACTGCTGAGACGACGCCTTATGAACTATGGTTTGGCAAGAAACCAAAGTTGTCGCTTTTGAAAGTTTGGGGCTGCGATGCTTATGTGAAAAGCTTCAACCTGATAAGCTCGAACCCAAATCGGAGAAATGTGTCTTCATAGGATACCCAAAGGAGACAGTTGGGTACACCTTCTATCACAGATCCAAGGCAAGATTTTGTTGCTAAATTCGAAACTTTTTGAGAAAGAGTTTCACGAAAGAAGTGAGTGGGAGGAAAGTAGAACTTGATGAGATAATCGATCTACTCCCTTATTGAGAATAGTACATCACGTAAAACAGTTTCGTGACACCTACACCAAATAGGAGGAAGCTAATGATGATGATCATGAAACTTCAGATCAAGTTTCTACAGAACTCAGAGATCAACCAGAGCAAGATCCGCACTGAGTGGTACGGTAATCCTATTTTGGAAGTCATGTTACTCGAACATGATGAACCTACTAACTATGAAGAAGCGATGGTGAGCCCAGATTCCACAAAATGGCTTGAGGCCATGAAATCTGAGATGGGATCCATGTATGAGAACAAAGTGTGGACTTTGGTTGACTTGCCCGATGATCGGCAAGCAATTGAGAATAAATGGATCTTCAAGAAGAAGACTGACGCGATGGTAATGTTATCGTTTATAAAGCTCGACTTGTTGCAAAAGGTTTTCGACAAGTTCAAGGGATTGACTACGATGAGACCTTCTCACCAGAAGCGATGCTTAAGTCCGTCTCAATCATGTTAGCAATTGCCGATTTTATGATTATGAAATTTGGCAAATGGATGTTAAAACTGCATTCCTGAATGGATTTCGAAGAAGAGTTGTATATGATGCAACCAGAAGGTTTTGTCGATCCAAAGGAGCTAACAAAGTGTGCAAGCTCCAATGATCCATTTATGGACTGGTGCAAGCCTCTCGAGTTGGAATAAACGCTTTGATAGTGTGATCAAAGATTTGGTTTTATATGACTTTTGGAGAAGCCCAGATTTACAAGAAAGTGAGTGGAGCTCAGAGCATTTCGATATTATATGTGGATGACATATTATTGATCGGAAATGATATAGAATTTCTGGATAGCATAAAGGGATACTTGAATAAGAGTTTTCGATGAAAGACCTCGTGAAGCTGCTTACATATTGGGCATTAAGATCTATAGAGATAGATCAAGACGCTTAATAGGACTTTCACAAAGCACATACCTTGATAAAGTTTTGAAAAGTTCAAATGGATCGTGCAAAGAAAGGGTTCTTGCCGGTATTACAAGGTGTGAAGTTGAGTAAGACTCAATGCCCACCACCGCAGAAGATAGAGAGAAAATGAAAGATGTTCCTATGCTTCAGCCATAGGCTCTATCATGTATGCAATGCTGTGTACCAGACTGATGTGTGCCTTGTCAGAAGTTTAGCAGTAGTACCAAAGTAATCCAGAGTGGATCATCGACAGCGGTCAAGAACATCCTTAAGTACTTGAGAAGAACTAAGGATATGTTTCTCATTTATGGCGGTGACAAAGAGCTCGTCAGAACGGTTACGCCGACGCAAGTTTTGACACTGATCCGGACGATTCTAAATCGCAAACCGGATACGATTTACATTAAACGGTGGAGCTGTCAGCTGGTGCAGTTCCAAACAAAGCGCCGCTATGGATCTACATGTGAAGTTGAGTACATAGCTGCTTCGAAGCAGCTAATGAAGGAGTCTCGATGAAGGAGTTCATAACCGATCTAGGTGTTGTACCTAGTGTATCGGGTCCAATGAAAATCTTTTGTGACAATATCGTGCAATTGCCTTGGCAAAGGAATCCAGATTTCACAAGAGAACCAAGCACATCAAAAGACGCCTAACTCCATCCGGATTTGGTCCAGTGGGAGACATAGAGATATGCAAGATACATACGGATCTGAATGTTGCGCACCGCTGACTAAGCCTCTTCCACGAGCAAAACATGATCAGCACCAAGACTCCATGGGTGTTAGAATCATTACTGTGTAATCTAGATTATTGACTCTAGTGCAAGTGGGAGATCAAGGAAATATGCCCTAGAGGCAATAATAATGTTATTATTTATTTCCTTATATCATGATAAATGTTTATTATTCATGCTAGAATTGTATTAACCGGAAACATAATACATGTGTGAATACATAAACCTACAGAGTGTCACTAGTATGCCTCTATTTGACTAGCTCGTTAATCAAAGATGGTTATGTTTCCTAACCATGAACAAGGAGTTGTTATTTGATTAACGGGATCACATCATTGGTTGAATGATCTGATTGACATGACCCATTCCATTAGCATAGCACCTGATCGTATAGTTTGTTGCTAGTGCTTTTCTTCATGACTTATACATGTTCCTATGACTATGAGATTATGCAACTCCTGCTTGCCCGAGGAACACTTTGGGTGCTACCAAACGCCACAACGAATCGGGTGATTATAAAGGTACATTACAGGTGTCTCCGAAGGTACATGTTGGGTTGGCATATTTCGAGATTAGGATTTGTCATCCGATTGTCTGGAGAGGTATCTCTGGCCCTCTCGGTAATGCACATCACATAAGCCTTGCAAGCATTGCAACTAAATGTGTTAGTTGTGAGATGATGTATTACGGAACGAGAAAAGAGACTTGCCAAGAACGAGATTGAACTAGGTATTGATACCGACGATCGAATCTCTGCAAGTAACATACCGATGACAAAGGGAACAACGATGTTGTTATGCGGTCCGACCGATAAAGATCTTCAGAGAATATGTAGGAGCCAATATGGGCATCCAGGTCCCGCTATTGGTTATTGACCGAGAGGTGTCTCGGTCATGTCTACATAGTTCTCGAACCCGTAGGGTCCGCACGCTTAACGCTTCGATGATGCTTATTATGAGTTTATATGATATTGATGTACCAAGGTTGTTCGAGTCCCGATGAGATCACGGACATGACGAGGAGTCTCAAATGGTCGAGACATAAAGATTGATATATTGAAGCCTATGTTTGACTCCGAATCACTCCGGTGAAATTGGGAATTTTACCGAGTACCGGGGTTACCGGAACCCCCGGGGTCAATGGGCCTTGATGGGCCTTAGTGGAAAGAGAAAGGGGCCATAGTGCTGGTCAGACCTTCCCCTTCCCTAGTCCTATTAGGACTAGGAGAAGGGGCGCCTCTCTCTCTCCTTCCCACTTGGGGAAACCTAGTTGGACTAGGATTTGGGGGAATCCTACCCTAGTAGGAGTAGGACACCCTGCGCACCTCTCCTTGGCCGGCCAGCCCCTCCCTTCCCTCCTTTATATACAGGGCAGGGGCACCCCATGACACACAAGTTGATCATTGAGATCGCTCTCAGCCGCAGCGGTGCCCCTTCCACCAAACTACACCTCGAATATACCGCTATGGAGCTTAGGCGAAGCCCTCGCGCCGTGGAACATCATCATCGCCACCACGCCGTCAGGTCGACGAAACTCTCCTCAACACTCGGCTGGATCGGAGTTCGAGGGACGCCATCGAGCTGAACGGTGCAGAACTCGGAGGTGCCGTGACGCTCGTACTTGATCGTTGGATCGGGAAGAAGTACGACTACTTCCTCTACGCTATGCCAACGCTCGCTGCTGGTCTACGAGGGTACGAGACAACACTCTCATCTCGCTGCTATGCATCACCATGATCTTGCGTGATCGTGAGGAAAATTTTGAAATTACTACGCTCCCCAACACCATTGCCACTCCGGTGCCACTAACGCCGCCGTGCCGCCTCCACCACCTCTCTGCCCCGCCCCTGGCCACAAGGCCAGACAAGGTGTTCGGGGACGTGAATTCGGCCGAGGCTTTGCCAGGAGCTCTTGACATGTTGGTGGTTGTTGAAGGAGCGGCCCTCTTCGATCCCCTCGCTGACAGAAGGAGCTGCGGAGCTGTACTATCTCTTCGTCGACGGAGACCCGCCGCACCTGCACGAGAGTCATCTCCGCCGCCACATCCGAGAAGGTTTCATCGGGTACCCTTTCTTCGCTTTTTTCCATCATGGGCTCTCCCGCCTTTTCTCAATTCTTCCGTGATGTCATGAACACATATGGCCTCCGCCTCCTTGATTTCACCCCCAACGCCGCCCTCACCTTGGCCGCTGCACATCTCTCATGAGAACTTTGTCGGGTCCACCCAAATGTAGCACTTTTCCGCCATTACTTCATGCCCTGCCAGAGAGAGAGGAGAGCCGCTGTCGGAGGGATTGCATGGTTCTCTAGGATTGGCAAGATGGAAGCGATATCTTGACGGAGAGTTGCGTAGCAAGTGGGAGGAGTGGAGAGCTGACTGGTGTTAGATCTTAGAAGAGGAGCCACAGCCTTTCACCGCCTTTGCGCCAAACTCCCATAGTGCGCGGCACGATTGGAGCAACTTGGCGCGGAGGATGCCAAGTTGAAGATTGCCGTGACTAGGATTTTGCGCCTCCGCAAGCCTGGCTTACCGTAGGAGCTGTTGGCGCGACTTCCTTCGCCGCCGTGATTGCGCCTTTGCAGGAGAGGAGAAGGCCTGCTTGGGAATTCCAAATGCGGCGCGACATTATGAGGCTGCGCCCAGGTCTGAACTGAACTTCACAGCCTTGGAGCTGGATGGCATGCCCGGAGCTGTTCAAGCTCGATGCGATCACCCCGAGTGGTGCATGTTGCCGAGGGAGTCGTGCCTTGTGCAACAACTCGTCGCTTGACATCCGCTGGCGATGATGCTGCCAGCGATTCCCATGGAATCGCTCCAACTTGGCAGGAGCCCGCCGACGACGCTGCGGCAGCAGTTCTTCGATGACTTGGCGGAGGTGCCGATCCATGCCGACGAGCGAGAGCGGCTCACCCGCGACACCACCGATCAAGAGATGGCGCGACGCCACACGGTTGGAAGAGGCGGCAGGCTGCCACCACCGGCGTGTTTGGGTTTACCGTCGGAAACAGGAGGCAAGTCTTGCCGACCGAGAAGAGTTTGTCGGTGAGGAGGAGCAGGCCGAGCCCGACGTCAAGCCGGAAGAGCCGGCCGGGGCACTTCCTCCGCGCGCCAAGCAGCTTGCCACGGAGGAGCCCGCGCCCCGCTTAAGGAGACGCCACCGCAAGACCGGAGAAGTGGCGGGCGGCCGACGGGCCAACAGCCGCCACGCCTCGATGCGCTTCCACCGCGGCAAGCACTCTTGCCGCTGGAGCGCCTCATGCCGCCATGGCGACGGAGCGGGTCTTCGAGCCACGCCCATCGCATCCGCCAAGCGTCCGAGGGAATCTTCTCCTAGCTCCGCGCGACCGAGCGGACTTGATCTCTCCGCCTCAGCTCCGAGGAAGAAGAGGAAGAGTAAGATCTTGTTGCTGCTACTTTTAATCCTTCAATTTATTGCTTAATTTTATATCTCGATCGGTTTCACTCAACCTTCTCCTTCTTCAGACGCTAGCTCAGAGGGCGCCAAGAGGGCCAAGACCCGTGGTTGTCGCCTCAGATGATTCCCTGGCGGCAGGGGCACGCCTGAGACTCCCTTGCCGGATCCGCAACCCTTCAACAGAGCATCCCAAAGACAGCCCCCAGCCGTAAGTGTTTGGTTTACTTCTCATGGTTAGGTGTGCTTGGGTGCTTCTTCACACCGATATCTGGTTTGTTGAATTATGTAGGAGCAGAGCAGCCTCATCAGAAGCACCGGAGGTCACCTCAAGTTCTGCTTGCTTCGACCACGCCGCCAAGGGAGAACTCTCCGCCACGGAGCGCCTCCGCAAGGGAGGCCTCCGACGAGGGAGCTTCCCGACAAGGGCTAGCGCCGACAACCTCCGGCTGGTGGAGACCACGGCAACAGATCCCATTGCAGGTGATTTTCTTGTTTGAAAACCTCCCTTGGATTCTCTTTTCTTCTGTTCTTCTCTTTCGAACATTTGCTTGACTTGTTCTTTCTTTTTCTGACCATCAGACCCATCCGCAGGAGATCCAATGGAGACTGAGGCTGCCAGCGAGGAGGACGCTCGCGGCGACAATGTCGTCGAAGCCAACATGGAGGAGGAGGCCGGCGCCGATGGGTCCGCCTGCCAGGAGGCCGCCAAGGCTGCCGTGTAGAGGCCGGGAGGGATCCGGCGATCGCGACCGACGGCCCCGAGGTCGCAGGAGCGCCAGCGCTGCACCGACCGCCGATCCTCCGCCACCGACGCCGCACTGACCAAGAGCCCCAGCCTGGCTCCTATCTCAAGGCCGGGCGAGGGTGTCTTTATCAAGCTCCCATGGGCATCAAGCTCTGTGGCACCGGTCGATGGGGAGACCTTCGACGCTGAACTACTTGCTTCTCCGCGCTGGCCGTCGCTGGTTGATGCCCCAAGCAGCAAAGCAGCGACGAGCCCGAGGAGGAGTAGCTGCTAAGGAGGTTGTTGTCGCCTACCGCGCCTCGGCAAGCCAAACTGACTCGCTGGAGGCGCTTGTCGCGAGGGCGGAGCCGACTTGGAGAAACGGGCGAAGAGCTCCGCCGCCAACAAAGAAACTCTCCGGATATAGCAGAGGCGGGAGCAGCTTGCTGAGGAACGCATGGCCTTCATCTTGGAGAAGGGCGAGGTCGAGGAGCAGCAGAGGCTTGACGGCGAGAAGCTCTCCGCGCGAGAGGGTGAGCTGGCGCAGCGAAAGATCAACCTCGATAGTTATGAGGAAGATCTCGCCGTGCGCGAGCAATCGATTGGCGGGCCACTCCAGAGGCAAAGGATGTTGAGGCAGCTGCCGAGGCCGCCAAGAAGGAATTGAGACGAGGTGGCTCAGCTGGAGTCCACCTCCGTAAGAGCGCCGAGGAGGTCGCCGGGTTGAAGTGCGAACGCGAGAAGGATGCCTACACCCTGGCGAGTTGCAAGGTCGCTTCGAAAAGATCAAGGAGCTCGATGCCGCCAAGGACTCCAAGGCGGATCTCGAGCTGAAATCGACCACCTTGACGGAGACGCTGAAGGCGCCAAGGAGCCGAAAGGGCCTCATTGGAGAAGATCAAGGCCAATGAGGAGCTGTTGGCGAATGCCGCGACCGCCTGAATGATCTCGAGAGATAGCATAATGCATCGGATAGAAGGTCTTGTGGACACCGCCGCCGCATCCATAATGAGCTGATGGAGCTGGGAATGGTGGATCTTGGGTACTCCACCGACGAGAACCTCCAACCCAGCATCAAGCTCAGCCTATTCTTCAAGGGCGCATGACGGTCTCCAGCGGCTCGGGAGGAGATCCTAAAGCAATCGGGCGAGGAGTCACGCCAAGTTTGCGCCGGCTCTCCAGAAGGTGCCGATGAAAGTGGCCTTCGCAACCCAAAGGCCACCTTCACCAAAGTCCTCAAGTCCCTGCCCATCTGCCGACGTTGAAGCGCTTAAGGCCCTTGTCGCACCCATTGTGGATGGGTGAGCGGAGTCAAGAGGCTCGATGGCGACCAAGGACTAGGCCGCCAAGTTTATCTTTCTCTTGTCGCTGTAGATCATGTTTAGGCGAAAAATTTATTAGATCTGCGACAAGTTATTATGTAATATACACTATCTTAGGCAATCGAATGCAATGTTATTTCATTTACTTGATTTTTCCCTTGTACGTTTATGACCTACGCTTTTAGGGGACTTGTCGGTGCAAACACCTTTGCCGCGAGCGCTGAGTGCGGAACTTCAGCAGCCTGCTGGAGATGCCGCCTCCGACAAGCAACCTTGTCGCAACTAGTTGCAGCACACTTAAGTTGTTGAGCGGACTCGAAACAAAGAAAGGGCGCGAGTACAAAGTACTATCGTTCGAGGAAGATAACTTAAACATTTAAAACTGATTTTTTAAACTTAGCAACTTAGCTTCTCTGTTGTCCATTTACCGGCAAGGCGACAGTTCCTCGAGCGACGTTTGGTGGCCCACACCATTATCTTCTCCTTCCCCCCCGGTTAACTTGTGGGTGGATGAACCTTCTTCTTGTTTGAGAAGAAAGAAGAGAAAATAAAGTTATGGAGCCTGGTGGCTCGTTATCGCTTACCGGGTGTGGATGCTGCACAAAATGTTAGAGAACACATGCATATAAGATTATGAAAGCATGTATTGACAAGTTGTGTGCAACACATAGGCTTTATCGATGCACGGGTCTCACGCCTGCTTTGTACAAAGGATTACATGCAACAGAGGCAAGACTTGTATTAAAGGGTGGTTGCTCGAACGGGTTCCGATAATCGCGCCTTATGGGTAAAACTTGCGAAGATGCTCTATATTCCAGTGAATTGCTCACCGAACGCCATCTTCGGTCTCAAGGCGACAGCGCCGGCCTAGTGACTCGCTTTCACCCGATAAGGGCCTTCCCACTTTGGCGCCAACTTGTTGAAATTCTGGCGGATTGAACGCTACCAAGAACAAGGTCGCCTTCCTCGGCTTTCTCGCATTAACTTTGCGGCTATGGTAGCGACGCAAAGCTTGCTGGTAACAAGTAGCTCAGACAAGAGCTCAAGACGATCCTCCTCGAGGAGCAGCGCGGCATCTTGTCGCAGCTGCTCTTGCTCAAGCTCATCATAAGCGAGCACTCGAGGTGAGCCGTGATACGAAGTTCCGTGGGGAGAACTGCCTCGCCCCATAGACTAGAGCGAAGGTGTCCGCCGCGGGCTCGATTTGGCGCCGCCCGATTGACCAAAGAACCACCGCAGCTCCTCGATCCAGTTTCTTCCGCAATTGCGCAGTCCGTCGAAGGTTCTGGTCTTGAGTCCCCGCAGCACTTCAGCGCTTGCTCTCTCGCTGACCGCTGCTTCTGATGAGCAATGTAAGCAAAGCAGATCTTGGCGCCAAGATCTTGGGCGATCGCATGAAGGTGCGGCTTGTGAACTGCGCGTGCCGTTGTCGGTGATGATCCGTTAGGAATCCCAAAGCGGCAAACAATTTACCAAGAACTTGACTGCTAACTCGTGCTGTCACCTTCCTCATCGTTGCACTTCCGCCACTTTGTGAACTTGTCGATTGCAACGCATAAGTATTCAAAGCCCCGACAGCTCGGGGAAGGGGCCGAGGATGTCGAGCCCCTGCATCGAAAATGGCCGTGATAAAGGGATCGCCCGAGAGCTTGAGCTGGTTGGTGTATCTGCTTGGAATGGAACCGCACGCTTCACACTTGGTTACTTGTGCCGCTGTATCCCGGAGTGCTTCGCCGAAGAAACCTTGCCGAAAGGCTTTGCTTTAAGTGTTTTGCGCCAATGTGGTGACCACATATGCCTCCATGTATCTCTCGCCAACAGCTTCGCCCATCTTCCCGCAAATACACTTCAATTTCACACCGCTGAGTCTTCTTCTGCATGTGATGTTGTCAACAAACTGGTACATACTTGACCGCCGGGCTACTTTTTTCGCTTCTTCTTGCTCTTCGGAAGTTCTCCGTTCAAGGAAATGGATGATTTGCTGCGCCATGCCGGAGCCTCGTGGCTCGACAACAAGGACTAAAGGCTCATCTACCACTCGGGAACGTTAGCTTCCACGGCAAGAACCTGCGGTTCTCGCCGAGCTGATGATCACCGCAAGCTTGCCGAGCAAAGCTTGTCGGGAGCGCTCGCTTCAACGAAACAAACGGCGGGGTTTGTCGGAGCGATCGCTCCTCGCTGATATTTATGCTGATTTTAGGGACCTTCTGGCGGCGGCTCCAGGAGCTCTGCCGGAAAGTAGTCACCGAAACCAATTTTCTTCTTGCTCTGTCCAGCTTGATGGTGTTACGGTTGGTTGAGTCAGCTTGAGCACAAAAATTCCTGGTTCCACAGTAACTTGAGTGCGCACATTTGGAGAGGCCATCAGCTATATCATTCTCGAAGTTCTTAGAACATGTTCCATTTGCAGTGCCTTCAAAGTGCTCTTCTAGCTTTCTCACTTCATCGACGAGGCTTCCATCAACGGACTCGATAATCTTTATTTACTTGGCGGACGACAAGTTGCGAGTCCCCCGACAATGAGCTTCTTGATCCCAAGGTTCACCGCAATCTCGAGACCGCAAGCAAACCTTCATACTCTGCAGATTATTTGTTGCTTGTTCCTTGGGAAAGTGCATCTGGACTATGTACTTGAGGTGTTCTCCGTGGTGCGATAAGCAGCACGCCGCACCGCGCTTTGCAGCAGAAAGCACCATCAAAGTACATCAGCCACTCTTTATTTGCCTCCTTGACGGGATGCTTGTCTCTCGAATTTCTTCATCTTGCGCTACGCCCACTCAGCTATGAATTCTGCCAATGCTCGCTTTGGATAGTTGAAGTGCTTTCAAACTTGAGACCAAAGCTTGACAGCCCAAAGGCCCACCGACAATTCTGCCTGCTGCTTCGGATTTTGCAATATCCTCTTTAGCGGAAAGCGAGTGACAACTGTTATCTCATGTGCTTGGAAGTAATGGCGCAGCTTTCGAGAGGCTATGAGGAGACCGAAGCAACTTCGCACACCAGAATACCTTTGACCTAGCCCCTCGTAAAAGGGAATCGACAAAGTAGACTGGGCGCTGCACCATCCTTTTCTCAGATCTTGTCGCAGCCTCGGCCGATCTCTGTCCTTATCGACCAGAGCTTGACGGCGAAGCCCCCGCTTGTCGCTGGATGCGCCTCGCCTTGCTGTCGGCTCATCATCCGCCTCCCTCTCCGCTACTAATGCAGCACTAAGTACTTGATTGGTTGCCGCTATATACAGCAGCAACTTCTCTTGTGGCCTAGGTGCGACAAGTATTGGAGTGGAAGACAGGTATCTCTTCAAGTCCTGCAGCGCAGCCTCCGCTTCGAGTCCATTTCATTGACCTGCCTTTTTCAAAATCTTGAAAATGGCAGCCGCTCAGCAGACTTAGAGATAAACCTGCCGAGAGCAGCCACGCAACCGCAAGCCTTCCGACATCCTTGACGCGCTTCGGTGCTTCAATCTGCTCAATGGCCTTAATCTTGTCTGGATTGGCTTCGATTCCCCATCGAGACACAAAGAACCCGAGAAGCTTGCCGAAGGGACTCCAAACACGCACTTCTCGGGTTGCTTGAGGTTGATCTTGCGCAGATTTGAAAAGTCTCATCCAAATCTTGAACTAGAGTTGCTTTGTCCTTGCTTTTGACCACTATATCATCCATGTAGGCTTCTACATTTCTGTGTATCTGTGGCTCAAAGGCATCATGGACTACTCTTGCAAGGTTGAACCAGCATTCTTAAACCG
Organism: Aegilops longissima; assembly: GCA_021605205.1. Taxonomy (NCBI): domain Eukaryota; kingdom Viridiplantae; phylum Streptophyta; class Magnoliopsida; order Poales; family Poaceae; genus Aegilops; species Aegilops longissima. The sequence goes on from CM038677.1 coordinate 268,736,513, forward strand.
AAAGGCATCCGTATGAAACAAGACGCGCTACATGGTGTAATGAATGCGTTTTCTTCATCCTCTTCTCGCCATGAAGATCTGATGATATCCTGAATATGCATCAAGAAATGAAAGCAAATCACATCCAGCCGTGGAGTCAACAATCTGGTCAATACGTGGCAAGGGAAATGGGTCTTTGGGACAAGCTTTATTAACATCCGTGAAGTCAACACAAAGTCTCCATTTCCCATTGGCCTTATGCATAACCACCGGATTGGCCAACCACGTGGATGGAGTACTCCCGACAAGGCCCGCTGCTTCCAACTTCTTGATTTCTTCCGCTATGAACTCTTGGCACCCAACGCTGCTTCCTAACTTTTGCTTGACGGGCCGCATGGTGAGGACAGACAGCTAGGTGGTGCTCAATTACTTTCCCTGAACACCGGGATGTCGATGGTTGCCATGCAAACACATCGACATTCGCCCGCAGGAAAGCAACGAGCTCGCCTTCCTATTTAGGTTCAAGCGTGGCACCGATGGTGAAGGTACCACCAGTGCCGCCCTCCTTGGCGGGCACCTTCTTGGTCTTCGCGGAGCTGCCATCATCTTCTTGCACTTGCCGGTGGAGCTCGATGGTGCGCCCTCGACGGTAGCGCAGCACCAAGAGGTGGGCTTGCCGGAGGGCATCGAGCTCTTGCCGGACTTGGTGGTCTTCTTCCCCGGAGCTTCAAAGGTAAGTGATTTGCTATCCGTCGCAGCTGCTGCATCCCGGTAAATCTTGTCGGCGCAGATAAGCGCATCCTTCTTGTCGCCATGGACAGAAATGACGCTTATCGGGCCGGGCATCTTGAGTAAGTTGTAAGCATGATGAGAGGCGGCCATGAACTTGGGAAGTGCTGGACGACCAAGTATGCCATTGTAGGGCAATGGGAAATCGGCAACGTCAAACGTGACCCTCTCAGTTCTGAAGTTTAGCTCATCGCCAAATGTTACCGCAATGTGATCTTCCCTTCGCTTGCTCCTTCCCGGGTTGATTCCTTGAACGCGCTGCCTCTTCGAGTTCACTGTCGTGGATTTGAAGTTTCTGGAGCACTGCAGAGGAGATCAAGTTCAGGCCGGCCCCGCCGTCAACCAACATCTTTGTGACCTTGAGGTTGCGGATGGTTGGTGATACCAACATCGGCAAGCACCCGACCACAGTGATGTGATCAGGGTGATCCTCAATGTCAAAGATGATGGGCGTGCTGGACCACTTCAGAGGTTTGCACGACTATGGATGGTTCTGCTGCATTAACCTCACGCATCCATTGCCTGAGTTGGCGGTGCGAGGTATGCATGGAAGCACCACCACAATGCAAAGGACCTCCGCTGTTTCTCAAACTCCTGCTCATCAGCTTCATCATCTTCCATGTCTTCGCCATCTTCATCTTCGCCTTCTTCCTTGTCGCGCCACGGGAGGTTTGTCTCCTTGCCGCTGCTTGGCCTTGCCGCGGTGTCCTCCCCGACCGGGTCTCTTCATACTAGCTGCACCTGCACCTTCCTGGGCCTTCTCCTTATCTCGCCGTCAGATTCTGCCTTCTGCGGTTCAACAAGCTGCTCGACTTTCTTGCAGCTCGAGGTCGTGGCCCTTGGTGCGGTGAATCTTGGCAAGATCGCTTGTTGGAGCTGTCCTGCTTGTGGGCGGCCGCCACAGCTTGGCGGTCGGTGTCAGCGGCAACCTCCTTGCCGGAGGCACCAGCCTTGGCTTTGTTGGCGGCGCCATCCTTGCCGGACTGCTCGACAACTAGTATTTCTTGGGTTTTCTTCCTTCTGTTGTTTCGTCGTCGGCTCTTCCTTGCCGGAGCGGTCTCCTCACTGTCAGACTCTGCTCCCACGTTCTCTCCTGGGAGTCTTCTTTCTTCTTCAGCGCAGCACACTTGTCGGCCAGGGCGTATGAGCTCACGACGCCTTTTCACTTTGCACATCGCCATCTCCTCCTCATCCTACGGTTTCGCACATTCTCGATGAAATGCACCGATCACCGTGGCAGGGTGGACGCCTGGGATGTTGTAGTGCACTCGATCAATCTCGGATGAATTTGCGTAGGACTCTCCTTCCTTCGGGCGAGCAAGTGAAGGTCACTCTTGGCCATGAGGCTTGTGGTCACCGTGAAGGCGCCGACAAACCGATGGCATAGATCCGCCAAGAAGAAATAGAGCTGTCCGGCAAGTGCATGAGCCAAGACCGACGCTTGGCTTGAGCACCAGAGGAAAGTAGTTGGCAAGAATCTTGTCGCCTCGCCCCCCGCAGCTCGCACCGCGATGGTGTAGATGCCGAGGAACTCCGATGGGTGTGTCCTGCCATCATACTTCTCCGCACATCCGGCTTGAAGTTTTTCTTGTCGGGCCATCGGACTTGCCGCAGCTCACGGGTGAACGCAGGGCAACCTCATCACAGACGGTAAGTCGCCTCGCCTTCGGGCGCATGCATATCGACAGGGGGCCCGCGCTGGTCGGATTGACGCCGCTTCTTCGGGCGCCGATACGGTTCGAGCGCCTTCTTCTTGCCGCTCAAGAACTTGGCGCTGGTCGCGACGAGCTGCTGGATCCGACGACGCTGTGGAGTCGCCGAGGTGGATCCGCGAGTCGGCGATCTTGGCCTTCGGAAGGGGAGTGTACGGTGGCTGCACCTCAAGTCTCGCCGCCATCGGCTCGCGGCCTTGTCGCCTTGCCGCTGCTGCGCGCTTGGTTGCCGCGGACGCCGCTGCTGGCAAAGCCGGCGAGGCTCGATGGTGGCCTCCATTCGCCGATCTTGTCGGCCCTGAGGGTAGTCTAGAAGTAGCTGAGCTCTTGCCAAGGCTTCTACCGGTGTGGTGGGTGGCAACGGCGACGGAGCGAAGAACGAGACGTGCTCGACTCCTAACCAAGTTAGAGGAGCAGCGCCCCGCCCCAGCGATCAGACTCGGCTGGTACCGCATGTCAAGGCAGCATGCGGGTCTCGAGGGTCCCCGGATCCTCCAGCTTGGCCTTGATCTATCGGACGATGGTGCTGCGAGCACCATGACGCTGTCTTTCCCGCGCTTCTTGAGAAGGACGCGGTGCGGACTCGACGCCGAGCTTGCGCCGCCTTGTCCTTGGATTCTGGCGGCGCTGTGGGCTCTTCGATGACGCCGTTTTCTCCGCCATTGCCTTCCCCACCACTCGCCGGGTCCGGTGGTGGTGGGTTTGACGCGACGGCTCGCTGCCGACGAAGCCTTCTTCTTCGTGGCATGTTGACAAAGATGTTGATGAAGAAACTGCTCATGTGAACGCCGGATCGGGTTCACACAGCCTCGACGCCCCCTACCTGGCGCGCCAAAGATGTCGGGGAAGCTGATCGTGTCCCGCGTACACCTATGGGACCTGGTCCCTTGTGGTTCGGAGGGGGGCGGAGATTGCGCAAAGAACGGATCGAAGCGATGCACACGAGCAGATTTACCCAGCTTTGGAGCTCTCCGGAGAGATAATACCTCCTAGTGCTGCTTTGTGGATTATACTGTGTTCTTGCTAGGGAGCAATGGAAACTACAAAACCTAGCCTGAGTGTGGTCTCGTATGAGTAGAATGACCTAAGCCGGAGCCAAACCGAACCCTTTCTACGTTGCACTTGGGCCTCCTTTTATAGGCACAAGGGGTCACCACAGGTGGCAAGTAGACAAGGGTAAGATAGTAAAAACATAGGTTGGTACACCGCTTTGTACAAAGGTACAAAGGATCTATACCTAACTCGACGGCAAGGGACAAGAGTCATAAATGCCCGTCTCATCGCCTCGAACAAAGGTAACAGGACCGCTGGCGCGCCTCCGCTTGCCACGATGGTAGCTTGTCACGCCGCTTATCGCTGCTCCTCGCTGGCTGCACAGCCCGCCGACACGCTGCTTTGGGAAAGCCCCATGGCGACACGCTATGGATGAGCTGGAGCGGAGATGAAGAGAGGTTGCTCGCCAAGGGCGAGCACCTTGCCGCGACAAGGTTCTTGTCGCGCCGGGAGCTTGTCGCCACCAAGCCTTCCGGCAAGCTCCTCTTGCCGGGCTTTATTTCCTTCGTGCCTTGAGTGGCCTTCCGCAAGCTCCTCTTGCCGGGTCTTGATTGCTTTATTCTCGAATGGCTCCAAAGGAGCTGTTGAGGATCTTGGCGGTCACTGTTAGCCTCGCCGCTGGGTGCTGAATCTGCCTGCGCACGCGAGTTCGGGGTGCTAGGGGTACCTTTACTCTAGTACACCGACAACGGGCAGTTGCAGCACCCCGCGGCGAGGCTTGCCGCGGTGATCGCCTAGCTCCTCCATAGTTCCTTTGGAACCACTCAAGGGAAAAGTATTTAAGTCAAAGAGACAAGGCCCCGGCAAGAGGACCTTGCCGGGAAGACCACTCGAGGCACCTAGAAGACAAGGCCCCGGCAAGAGGAGCTTGCCGGGAAGACCACTCGAGGCACCTAGAAGACAAGGCCCGGGTAAGAGGAGTTTGCCGGGAAGGCCCGGTGAGCGACAAGCTTCCGGACGCAACAAGGCAACAACCGCGGCAAGGCGCTTGCCGCAGCAGGCTACCTCTCCGTTCCTCCGCTCCAGCTCATCCATCAACGTGTCGCCGTGGGATCTTTCTAGGCGCGCGTGGCAAGAGGCTGTGCGGCCAGCGGAGCGCGTCGGTAAGCGGCGCTGACAAGATCGCCATCGTGGCAAGCGGTGGCGCCCCTGATGGTCCTTTTCCGCACTGTTTAGTCGACTTAGACGGGCATTTAATGCCTTTGTCCCCTGCCGTCAGGGTTAGGTAAGGAGCACTTTACAAGTAGTTGTACCAACCGCCTCTCATTTTCCGTTTTTACCCTTGTCTACGTTGCCACCTGTCGGTGACCCCTTGAGCATATAAAAGGAGGCCCATGCACAACATAGAAGGGGTTCGACTCATTCGAAACTAGAGAACTCCCATGCTAGGTTTTGTAGCTCTCAACGCTCCATAGCAAGAACACAATACAATCAGACAAGCAGTAGTAGGAGTATTATCTCTCCGGAGAGCTCCAAAGCTAGGTAAATATCCCGTGTGCTTCGCCTCGATCCGCTCTTCGCGTGATCTCCGCCCCCCACCGAACCGAAAGGGGCCCGGTCTGCCGGCCCCATAGGTGTTCGTGGGTACGATCAGCTTCCCCGACAATCTCAAATGTATATAAGTGTTTTATCCATAACCCGGCTTGACTTTTACTATAAGTCGCCAGCTTATGACAATCATCATCTTGTGGAAGCATTGGCTTCTAAGGATTGGGTTATCACCCTTACTGCACACGTCATGTGAACCGGCAGTACAAATTCAATATCACAGTGGTTATATGTGAGATATTATGACCCATCCTGGCTTTGACGCTAAGTCGCCAGGGCATATGTTGTTTAAACTCTTTGCAGGATTTGCAGAAATATGACATATAAATGATTAAGTTCAAGGTCATTACCAAAGTTGATGCTTCAAAATGATTATCCGTTCTAGATTTTTCTCAAAGGCTATAAGCCCATTTGGGTTATGAAAATTCCGACACAATGGAGGTGTATTAAATCGCCATCGACCAAGAGCACGGGTATTTAAACTCTGAATTTACTTATCAGCAGGCGAGGTATTCAAAAGTCGCTTTGGCGCAATGGCTATTATTTTATTAATGGATATGATTTATTCTACAATGGAAGGAATAGTCCCGAGTCGCTGCAGGCTTACAACCCGGTACTTGGGGGCTACATTATTCAAATTGAGGTTACATCAAATATGCAAGCCTCATGTCGCTGCAAGCATGCACCATGACACTTGGGGGCTAATGAAAATTCATTTTTTGCTCACCTCATTGAAGACCCGACTCATCACATCATAATGAGCCGGCCCTTGGGGGCTACCAATTGCTCCTATCAACAGTTCAAGGTACACTAGTCTTAATCCATTATATTGAAGGATCCATTGCTCAGTTGGTAAAGCACAAAGCTCTTAACCTGGTGGACGTGGGTTCAAGCCCCATGGTGGAGATTACATCATATGATGTTATTATCAATGAATTATATACAAAGTCCCAGCTCCGTAATATCTTACTGAGCCGGCCCTTGGGGGCTACACGTTGCTGCTACAGTTCACATGATCATATTTACAAAGTCCCTGCTCATTATTGCATAATGACCCGGCCCTTGGGGGCTACACTGGTTGAAAATTTTTATGAGCATAAGGCAATTACAAGTCCCAGGTTGCTGCAAGCATGACAACCCGGCACTTGGGGGCTACAGGTAATATGCATATAAAGGAGGAACATCTTCTAATTCTCAGTTTTTAAGCAAATCAGCAAGATCAATTACATGATCCCGGTGTCAACAACAATTATGACCCGGCATCGTCTGTTTTATAATCCGGCAATTTTGTTGATGATAAACCAGTAAGTATTACATCTTCAAGTCGGCTGAAAATCAGATGAGTATTTCAAGACCAATATGTTTTAAGCCGGCGCTTTGGAAGCCGGTTCAAATGGATTATTTCTTACAATATTTCTCTACAAGAGATCAATGCCAACAAATTGACTCTGAAACTGGCCTATTGACCTGGATTTATCAAAAGAAGTATCTGGATTTTTTGCTTGCACAAAGTTTGAACATATCTACTAAAGGAGATTTGCTATGAGTTCATGGGCATGTATCAAGAAGGAAATGACAAGGACTTAAAGATGTTCAGGTGTCGGCTTACAAGAATATTTAACCCGGAGCGCAACCAGTCAAATTTGTTCTTGAGTTATTTTGCAGGATCAATTTAACATGGATAAATCCAAATTAAACTGGGGGCTAATGTCGGGGATATGCCCCGCGGTATGACCCGGCCAGAAGTATGACCCGGCCGGACTTGGCGCTTCACCGATGACCCGCTGGAAGACTGGCGACTCACGGGTATGGCGGTTCACGGATCAGACGACTCACGAGCCTGGTTACTTATGGATGGCCATAACGGTGGGTCAGATAGAAGACTAGGCCCAAGGCCTAGAAGGCCGGCTCATGTTATGTTGGGCCGACTTAAGAGGAAAGGGATGATGAATATTTCCTTTACAGGGAAGCAAGACCCGGACTTGTATTCAACTTGTAAGAAAAGATAGACTAGTCCTAGTCCTACTAGGACTCCAAATGTAACCCGCCCCTCTGACTTATATAAGGTGGGGCAGGGCTCCCCAAGAGGGGGGTATGAAACAATCTTTAGGGCTAGACACAAAGAGCCGGCTTACCGACGACTCCCTCATGATCATAATGAGACCTAGCCACAAACAGCATGTAGGGTTATTACCGGACGATGTTTCCCGGGACCCGAAGCTGTCTAATCCTTGTCTTATGTTGCGTCTCTCGATTTCGTCCAACCCCTCTCAAGCTACCACATAGATGTGTTGGCCCCGCGACTATGTCCTGACACTAAGGACATCTGTCGTGACAATTCCACGACAATGATCATGATGCCCTCATGTCCGTATTTTACTTTATCGACACCTCTATCGCTAAACATGTGGTCATGATTACCGATTTTGGCGTTCGCTTGAGGACAAGCGAGGTCTAAGCATGGGGGAGTTGATACGTCCATTTTGCATCATGCTTTTATGTTGATATTTATTGCATTCTTGGATCCTGGAAGCCATTTGCACTTATTCCAAAGTCGATATGTATTCCAGCCACACTGTTATCACGCGTGTTGTCCAGGGTGTACTGAAGCGCAAGAAGTTCAAAGCTACTCCTTCGTTTGTGAGGCACACTGTTCTTGTCAAGCTTACAAAGGAAGATTATGTGGCACGCCTCCACAAACAAGTTTAAGAGTGGCAAGGCCACAAGGTTATCTTTAGGAAGGTTAACAGTATTAAGCTGCTGCCGGACGTCCTCGATGATGTTCATAGCAAGGTCCGTCTTGTGTCCATCCCAAATTAGATCGAAGCATGAAATAGTTGGCCCAGCTAGTGTTTAAACGTAGTTTCGATTGTGTATAATTATCTGAACCTTGCCTATTATTGAGCATCTGGGGCTAGTACTCTGTTTGAATCCATCTATGGGAACTACTACTACTTTTGTGTGCCCGTGAATCATGTGAGAACCATCCTATTTGTTGCCAAAACAAATGCGTCCTCACTATTTTTTTCTTGTAATATGGCATGGTAAAACATAAGTTGTCACGGTTTATCATACGAGCAGTGTGTGTTTGATGAAATAGACTACTTGTCCGAGAACTGTGCGCCGACCTATATATAGGGTGCGTAAGGCTGGTTCAGTACTTGTAAACACTATTGGTCCTACCCCATTTGTAAGAAGTTTGGCAAAACATGGCACACTGGCTTAGCTCGCTTCAACACTAGAAAAGTCGGCTATCGACCAGCTAACTAATAACCCACAAGTATAGGGGATCGCAACAGTTTTTGAGGGTAGAGTATTCAACCCAAATTTATTGATTCGACACAAGGGGAGCCAAAGAATATTCTCAAGTATTAGCAGCTGAGTTATCAATTCAACCACACCTGAAAGACTTAATATCTGCAGCAAAATATTTAGAAAACTAGTATGGAAGTAACGATAATGGTGGCAAAAGTAACAGTAGTAGTCTTGTAGCAATTGTAACCGTGGCAATGGAAAAGAAATTTAGCAAAGATCAATATGAAACGAGCTCGTAGGCAATGGATCAATGATGGATAATTATGTCGGATGGCATTCATCATGCAATGGTTATAACATAGGGTGACACATAACTAGCTCCAATTCATCAATATAATGTAGGCATGTATTCCGAATATAGTCATACGTGCTTATGGAAAAGAACTTGCATGACATCTTTTGTCCTACCCTCCCGTGGCAGCGGGGTCCTAATGGAAACTAAGGGATATTAAGGCCTCCTTTTAATAGAGTACTAGACGAAATCATTAGCACTTTGTGAATACATGAAGTCCTCAAACTACGGTCATCACCAGGAAGTGTCCCAACTATTATCACTCCAGGTTTGCCGGATCATAACACGTAGCAGGTGACTATAACTTGCAAGATAGGATCAAGAACACAAATATATTCATGAAAATATAATAGGTTCAGATCTGAAACAATGGCACTCGGGCCCTGCTGACAACCATTAAGCATAGAAAAGCCATAGCAACATCAATCTTAGAACATAGTGGATAATAGGGATGAAACCCAAACAAAACTAACTCGATTACATGGTAAATATCATCCAACCCATCACCGTCCAACAAGCCTACAATGGAATTACTCACGCATGGTGGTGAGCATCATGAAAATTGGTGATGGAGGATGGTTGATGACGACGACGGCGACGATTTCCCCTCTCTAGAGCCCAAAACAGACTCTAGGGCTGCCCTCTCAAGGAAGAACAGGTTTTGGCGGCGGCTCCGTATCATAAAACGCGATGGATTCTTCTCTCTGATTTTTTTCTCCCCGAATGTGAATATATGGAGTTGGAGTTGAGGTCGGTGGAGGACCAGGGGGCCCACAAGGTCAGAGGGCACGCTCCCCACCCTTGTGGCCAGGGTGTGGGCCCCCTTCGGTTGATTCTTTCGCCAATATTTTTTATATTTTCCAAAAATACTCTCCGTGGATTTTCAGGTCATTTCAAGAACTTTTATTTCCACACAAAAATAACACCATAGCAATTCTACTAAAAACAGTGTTAGTCCGGGTTAGTTCCATTCAAATGATGCAAGTTAGAGTCCAAAACAAGGGCAAAAGAGTTTCGAAAAGTAGATATGATGGAGCCGTATCAACTCCCCCAAGCTTAGCCTATTGCTTGTCCTCAAGCAATTCTGTTGACAAACTGAAAGTGATTAAGAGAAACTTTTACAAACTCTATTTGATCTTGTTGTTGCAAATAGGTAAAGCCAGCATTCAAGTTTCAGCAAAGATTATGAACTAAACATATTCACAATAACATTTAGGTCTCACATTTACTCACATCAATGGCATAATTAACTAGCGAGCAATAATAATAAATCTTGGATGACAACACTTTCTCAAAACAATCATGGTATGATATAACAAGATATTATCTCGCTAGGCCTTTCTGAGACCGCAAAACATAAATGCAGAGCAGCCATGAAGATCAAGGACTGACTAGGCATTATAATTCATGCTGAAAAATATCCAGTCATACTCGATATAAATTAATAGCAATGCGTACAATTGACAGTGGTGCTCTCTAACTAGTGCTTTTTATAAGAGGATGATGACTCAGCAATAAAAGTAAATAGATAGGCCCTTTGCAGAGGGAAGCAGGGTTTTGTAGAGGTGCCAGAGCACGAGTTTTGAAATAGAGATAAATAATATTTTGAGCGGTATGCTTTCATTGTGAACACAACAACCTAGAGATCTCGGTATCTTCCATGCTACATACATTATAGGAAGTTACCAAACAGAATGGTAAAGTTTATACTCCCCCACCACCAACAAGCACACTCCGCGGCTGGTCTGAAACAACGGGTGTCGTCCAACTAACACTGTCGAGAAGTCTTCATGCACGTGGCCCGGAGGCGCAGTTGTCATCATTTTGATCTGAAGCGCCGGATTATAACATATAACACGAAGAAATGCCACATGACAAGAAATCATAACCTCACTGCCCAAAGGAGACAACATGAATCCTGACGGACAAATTAGACGAGGAACAAAGCTCAAATTGAAGATAAACTCGTAGAAAAGGGGTCCGTCGATAGATGTCCTAATTAACATAGTCGGTCGGCTTGACCTAGACTGCAGCCGAGTAGTCACTGTTCGTGCATGTGCCCCCAATGACAAGCCAAACTCAGTTGTCGCTGTTTAACCCTCGCAGTGATCCGAAGCACATGACACATAATTTTGCGAGATGACAAGAAACCTTTTTTATGATTTCTCACCACAACTACAGCCATGTACAACACAGCCTGCACGATATCTAGACGATAGCCAATCCGGGCGTGCCTGCTGGAGTCTGGTCACATGCATGGACGAACTGATCTTCCGTGTCTTTCAGGGATCGTCCAGGCACCAACGTAGTACAACACTTCTCTAGTACTATCGTTCGTCTCCCTCTTATATTAAGTCACCCGACTTGCGGGGCCGGGGAGTGTGCCTATGGTCGGTTCTCAATTGCCGTCCCACATGTGTGCGCGAAAGCAATATGACGTGCGTTCCATTCGGAGAGCAGTGTGCCAGAGCGACCGACCGACCGTCTAGGGTGCGACGCGAACGCGACGTGCGTGCTGTATACTCCGTACATGTGTACCGCCGTTTTCTAGACGCTTTGCTCCATGGCGCGGGCGCAATCCATGGATACAAAATTAGGATACTGTATAGTATTTAAAAGTCGAGGGCGGGGCTTTTCCAGCCCGGTAGGCGGCGGGACAGTTCCGCCTAGTCGGTTCGACAAAGACGCGAGAAGACGAGGGAGTAGGCTGCTGCAAACGTAGGGATGTGTGATTTGACAGCGAGTTACTACTGGACAGGTGGGGCCCCGTGATTTGACTTGCCATTATCATTTTAACTGCGGCTCTACGACTAGCGTGAGTCTCCCGATTCCTGACCACCTCCATACAGGTGCCTCTCCCAATGCTCCACCATGTAGTAGTAGAGGCTGGATCTTGCATGAGAGCCCACTTCTCTACTTTTTCCTTGCCTCTCTTTCCTCCACACATGCAAAAATGCCATGTAAAGCGGCAAAGTGCACTATTGTACTTACTTGCTCCTACAGGTGCTTAAGCTTGCCACATAGGCATAAAGTCTGATGTGGCAAGTTAATCAAGTAGAGAGAGACTAGTTTGGTGACCCAAGGAAGAAACGGTGCAAAGCGCGTGTACCTAGGTGAAAAGACAATTTTGAGTCTATAGCTAATTAAATGAAGCAAACTTAGCAACACCATTCATTGGAAGAGATCACTCCTTGGCAAATGCAATAAATACTAGTACTCCTCATGTCCCATTATATAATAGCGTTTTGACACTACACTAGCTAGTGTCAAAAACGTTCTTATATTATGGGACGGAGAAATCTGAAAAAGAGATAGAGAGGAGTAAAAAATACACTTATAGCCAACCTTGTTGTAGTATGAGTGACTAAGTGATGACTATGTATGACATGCCAACATCAGATAGCCTAGCATGCCGTGCTAAATCTCCAAGGGCGCGACCACTTGAGCGCATAGCAGTCATGGTAAGCGCGACCATGATCTGAGCTCTTGGCAGCCTTGGATCTGAATCAAGCGAGTGCATGCTAAGTTGCTGAAAATATTAAGAATAACCCTCCGAGGATAGGATATTCACCCATAGGTCTAGAATCACGCCATGCAACCGTTCGATCTCAGATCCAAGGGCTCTCGGAAGCCCGTATCATGGGAGAATGGAAAGCCACTACCCTGCCGTTCGCACGCTGGCAATTCGCTCCTACTCTTTCCCGCACGTCCTTTAATACTATGGCGGTGTCGGATTTGTGGTTCCGGCAGACCCTCTAGGTTCGAACACTGGGGTGCGCGCGGAGATCTCACCCTCTACCTACCTGCACCTCGCCGCCTCGCTAGGATCTAAGCTATGAAAGGAACAACACAAAAGACACAGGGTTTATACTGGTTCGGGCCACCATTGTGGTGTAACACCCTACTCCAGTGTGTGGTGTGGTGGATTGCCTCTTGGGCTGATGATGAACAATACAAGGAAGAACAGCCTCGCGAGGGTCTGTTCTTGGCTGATGCGATGAACTGCTAGGGGGAGTTCAGTCGCTCTCTCTCTCTGCTGATTCAGGATGCTGGATCCTCTCTCCTACCTTGTGGGTGGATAGTCCTATTTATAGGCAAAGGCCCTGGGCCTCTTCCCAAATATTGAGCGGGAAGGGCGCCAACAATTGGCCATTTTGAAGGGGAACATCTAGTACACTTATCCCGACTAAAGTTGGTCCTCGCTTTGTAAAGGCTCACGGTGGTGACGCCGGCTTGGGCTCCACGATGACTTCCTTCCTGCCGTTCGGACGCGGTCTTGGCCTTGTTGCACCAAGCGGATGGTTGCTTGATGCTCTTGTTCTGCGCTTGCCCCTTTGCACCAAAGAGGAAAGGAGGACCTTCTGTGGCTGGCGCCCGCTGGCGCCCTTGGTCGCCACGGCTTCGTCATGGGCACCTCGTGAGGTACCCGCCTCGATCTCTCCGCCTCCTCCACGAGCCATCCCGACGAGGCCGCTGAGAAGCTTCACATCATCCGCCCATGAGGCTTGGCCCCTCGCGAGGTCTTGAGCTTGTCTTTGATGAAGATGGGCCATCTTGGGCCACCCTTGAGCCACGCCACAGGCCGCAGTGAGCAAGTCTGGTACCCCATTCCCGGAAACGCCGATGAGAGCCCGGGCCCAGAGCGCTGGACTTGGCTGAGCAGAGAAGCGAAGGGTCAAGTGCGAAGTGCCGCGGGCCCTAACAGCCTACGGCCTTGGGCGCCGCGTGGCGGTTGGTTGGACGTGGGCGCCTTAGCAACTGCGGGAATCGACAAAAGAGCGGCATCTGTCTAGGTTTTTCCTTCCTTGCCTCCTCCGGTCATTGCCCAGATCCCCTTTATTGCGCCTTTCCTTCCTGCCTCTGAAATATCCAGATCTACTTCGACCGTGTGCCCTAGCAAGACATGGCGCCTCACCAGACCCCGGCCGGAGCTTGGTACTCAGCCGCCTTGGACTCGCCGAATGTGCCTGAGAAGGGCCTTGCCCGGGAGCGCCGGATGGTGGCGACGCAAGGCATCGACGGGGCAGCGGTGTTCAAGGCCGGCTCCGCCCTTCCCGAGGGCCAAGGGAGCACCTTCTATCCGCTCTTCGTGAGCGCCATTGCTGCGGGTCTGGTGCCTCCCTTTTCTGAGTTCTTCTTCTCAGTCCTCCGCCATTACAAACTGCAAGCTCTGCATCTCCACCCCAACTCTGTTCTTCTTCTGGCGATCTTCGCCTACTATTGTGAGGCTCACGTCGGGGTGCAGCCCTCAGTGACCTTTTTGCGCCACTACTTCTACCTTCGGACCTCTCGCGGTCCTATCTCCGCGTGCGCGAGCTTTGTCGCGTATGGCAGCTCCAACGCCATCTCGAAGCCTGGGAAGAGGATTGAGGGCTTCAGGAGCAAGTGGGTCATGGTAGATGCTTTGGCGCATCCACCTCGGCTGATTCTGCCCACGGGCAACCCGTCCTCCGACGATTGGGCTCATGTGAACTTCGTGGATCCCAGCAAACCGGTCTTTGGAGAATATGGGCGGATCTGTGGACGAGCAACATTGCGGCGGCGAAGCTGGCAAAAGCGTCGCTCTGAGGGAGTTCCTAGAGCATCGTGGCCCCGCCGTCATTACCGCTTCACGTGGAGGCCCCGCCCGAGCCCATGCAGTCTTGGCCGACGAAGATCTGGCGCGGTCCTCAAATCTTTGGTGCAGGGAGACATGGCGAGGCTGGGCGCTCTGTACCCTGTTCGCCGAGATGATTGGGAGCAGGCGGTGGACTCCATGCCCGTCTTCAATGGGGCGGGCCCGTGCCCACGGAGGTTCCCGAGGACCCGGCGGCCCTGGCGACGGTGAACATGTCCTCCGGCGACTCCAGCAAAGAGGAGGAAGAATAGGAGCGGGAAGCGGGCCTGACTCCGAGGCGACCGACGGGGAGTCGAGAGCGCCCCTCCCACGGTGCAGGTCCCGCGCTCTTTGCCTCTTGCCGAGAAACGACGGCGAGGATGGCGACGAGCGGGGCGGCGAGAGCTTGCCCCTGATCCCGAAGAAGGACAGGATTGGGATGGTCCCAGCTGGTCTGTCCGGCTCGGGGTGATCATGAGCGTGCCTCCTGCTCCGGGCCTCTTGAGGCTGATCCTGCAGCCGGCTCTCGGGCTTCAAGTATGGCGGAGGTTGCTCGAGCTTCATGACGATGACCAATGCGCGCGATTCCGTTTATTCCTTGCTTTGTCGCTGAGGCTTGATATCTGTATCCCTTGGCTAGGCTGGCGCCTGCGGCGAAGAAGCTGAAGGGAGCTCTTGAGGCTCCATCTAGGGCAGCGCCTCTGCCCGCGAAGGAAGGCAACGACAAGACACGAGCCTCTCCTGCCCGGTAATCCTCGCGAGGCCTGGCGGAGCTGGCTGGGGCGAGCCCAGGCCCCATGGCCCAAGGGACTCCCGAGGTGTCCTTGCCTGATGCCACCGCCACAGCTGTTGGGGCGTAGCAGGTCCCGCCTCAGGATACTGTGGTTACGCCGCCGTCCTCTCCTCCTACTCCACCAACTGCTATCTCTCCGACTCCTCCCACTGTCCTAGATCGTGCTACTGCTGAATTGGACCGGCTGCGGCAAGATCTTCTGGGCGCCGACCCTCGCTTGGTGGCCGGGCGCTTGGAGCTGGCCTCTGGCTGGATTCACTCGGCGCTCGATTCGGCGGCGCTGGTTCAGCCTCGGCCCTTGCGACGAGAGATCTGAGGCCGATCCTTGGGCGAAGGCTTCTCGCGACGCCGCCTTGGGGGAGGTAGCCGATGTCCGAGGTCGCTGCAAGGCGCTGGAGAGAGAGTTGCAGGGCCTAGGGGACTAGCTTGCCAAGGAGGCCCGCGTTCGCCAAGAGAAGGAGGAAGACATGAAGGCTCGCGAGACAGCCGTCAAGGACCGGGACGCCAAGCTTAACAAGCGTCGTGACCGCCTAGGCGTGCTGGAGCAGGAGTTGGAGGCGAAGAAGGTCGAGCTGGAGGGCAAGGCGCGGGTCCTCGCCGAGGACCGCGAGGCATTCACGGAGATGGAGGTGAAGGCTCGCACCATGCTGAGGTCGCTTTACGACAGTGGCCTAGAAAGCCCGCTGGCCGGCGCCGAGGATGGCCCTGCCAAGCTGCTTCCCTTCCTGATCCGCGCTCTTGAAGATGTCACCCTTGGCCTTGGCCCTCTGGTGAGGCCGAGGCGCGTCTGTCTTCTCTGCGGTGACGCGGGTCCTTACCCACGTCTACCTTCGTGATCGGCGTCGACCTCGACACTTCTTTGGAGCCAATGACGGCGAGCTTGCCGCTGCCGCTGCTGAGGTCATGAAGGGTCGAGCGGAGGCTCTGCTGTCAAAGTTCCGGGCCTTCAACACCAAGCCGAAGCAAGGCACTGCCGGTCCTGAGGCTTCACGAGGCGAACCCGCTCGGCGCAGCTCCGTCGTTGACAAGTGACTCCGTTGTGGCTCTTGTTCTGCTTCCTGCAACATGCATTATGCCTCGGGGAGGCATTTAAACTTGCGTTTGGTGTTGTGATAACAGTTATGGACTGTAATGTTTGCTTTTAAATTCCTTGAGAGTTGCGCTTTCCCTTCCTACTTGCTTATGTTCTCTGGCGGCGTGAGCCGGCCCAGCTATACCTCAGCCGCCGTTAGCCCCAACCGGAAACGAGGACGGGACCAAGGAGTGAGGGGCTACGTGACAAGTTAGGCTCTGCTCAGGAGTCCCCCTTGGCGCACGAACAACAAGTAGGGAGGTGAGATGTGTGGGTGAATCTACCATTCCATGTCTGCAGAGCCCGGCCCCGCGCATAACTCAACCGCCGTTAGTCTTTCGGAACTAAGGAGTGAGGGGCTACGTCACCAGTTAGGCTCCAGAGTCGCGATGCTCGGGAGTCCCCCTTGACGCTCAAACGGCCTTCGTACCTTGGCTCCGCTCGGGGAGAGGCGTCACGACGAACCAGGCCGAGGGCTGGTGGGTGAACGTCGTCTGGCGTGACCAGTAGCCCGTGCACAGCCCTCGCGGCACTCTGAGGGAGGCGTTGTGATGAGGCCAGACATTGAGCTCTGGGATCCCTGAGGTTGATTCGGCCGGGGGCCACCCTCGATTGTTTATCACCAGCCGAAGCATAGCGCTTCCGTATGTGTGCAGGCATAGCCGCTCCTCGGCGGTGTCGTCAGCAGCCGCAGACATGGTGCTTCCACTGGTGCGTGGGAGGGCTCCCCTCGGGAGGAGCCCAGGCGCGTCTGCCCCATACGACACATGGCTGGCACGGTAGGGCTGACGAGGTGTATCTGGGCACCCGTGAACCACCACAGGACTCACGGGCCCTACCTCAAAGGCGGTTCGCTGGCACTGAGCCTTAACTTGTGATTTGTTCCTGCAAATTTGATTAGATGCCGCGCTCTCGTCCTCGGGTCCCGGCCCTCGGCGAGTCTCGGCCGTCGCTGGTATGCCAGGTCGCGATGCGTGGACAAGGCGGGTGAGGCTAGAAGCGATAGGAGCCCATGGTCGCGATGCTCGGTACCCCCCTTTAGCGTGCAAGCGGCCGACATGAAGGAAGAAGGGGTGCCACGCATGGGCATCAAATAACAATCATGATGGGTGAATGCATGACCCAAAATAAGCATAAAGAGGGTACATGCCGCTGGGTATGGCACGGCGACACAGGGATGATGCAGCCCGAGTGGCGCCTCCGATAAGGTAAGCTAGGAACATGAAGTAAAAATGGATACATGCCACATAGAAGCGGACCCAGCGGTGCAGGAATGATGCAGCCACAGAGGCGCTCGGCTGAAATGAAACTTGAAGGATGTCACACGATAGCGTTGAGGGCGAAGGGATGTTGAAGTAGCGGACGTCGTGGGCTGCGGAAGCCGATCTTCCACGAGCCCCGGGCCGAGGAGCCTCGGGAGGCTCGGGAGGCTGGTGGCTCCTCGTGGACCATCTCCATCTCCGCCGGGACTGCGGACCGCTGGCCTCTTGAGCCTCGGGATGCTCCCCATGAGGCACCGATGCGTGGCAGCCGCGTTCGGCACGCCCGTGGGGCATCGAGCGTAGGCTGTGGAGTGGGCCTTCGCGCGCCCCAGCGTGAGGGCGAAGCGCTCTGAGGCGGCTCGGTTGAGCCACAGGATGTCGATCTGCAGACGCGCAGCCCACCATCCTCGCCTGGATGGGGAGCTGCGGCGGGTAAGCGGCGGCTGCCACTCATGACTCTTGACTCCTGCAGCTCCTGCGTGATCTGGCTGACGAACTCCTGAGGGTTTGGCCCTCCTTACCTCGCTCCTTCCTGAGGGAAACGTGCTTTGAAACACGCCTCCAAGTGGTGCCCAAGCACCTTGCTCGTGACCTTAGCAAGGTCGGTGGCCCTCGAGGAGAGAGCCCCCGAGCCTTGCTTGAGGAGGGCGCTGGGCGCACCTTCCTATGCGAAAGAAGGAGGTGCCTCCTGAGCAGGCGCGGACCCTGAGGGGCATGCCTCCTGAGGGATAGGTCATGGCGATGTCTTCTTCTTCTTGAGAGCAGTCTCGGGGAGCTTTGCGCTCCTGCGATCTGGGTCTTCAAGTGATGCGGCTTGAAAGGCTTGCTCCAGGGAGCACACTGCGTCTCTCTCTTCACAAGGCACCGTGATGACTCCGCCGCTTCCTGGCATCTCGAGGACGTTGTAACCGTGATGAGTCACGACCATGAACTTGGCCAGAGCTGGGTACCCGAGGATGGCGTTGTATGGCAAGCGAATGTGGGCGACATCGAAGTCGATGAGCTCGGTGCAGTAGTTGTCGCGCGCCCCAAAGGTGACAGGGAGGCGGACCTGACCAGTCGGAACCGTGGAGCCATCGGTGACTCCGGAGAAAGGCTTGGTTGCCTAAAGCTGATTGTAAGGCACTCGGAGATTGTTGAATGTCTCTACGGACAGGACATTGAGCCTTGCTTCGCCGTCGATGAGGGTCCCGGTGACTTGCACGTTGCTGATGATTGGGGAACAAAGCATCGGGAGGACTCCAGCCGTGGCCGCGCACTTGAGCTGATCCGCTGAGCTGAACGTGATGGCGCACGCTGACCACCTGAGAGGGCGCGTGGCTTGAGCTTGGGAGGACTGCATTCACTTCACGGGCGAACTGCTTGAAGATGCATTGAGAGGCTGGGGCTTGAGCTCCACCTAGGATGCAAGCGATCGCGCGCGGCTCCTGGAAGCCCCCAGCCCCCTCGTCCTGATGATGGTCCTCGTTTCTCCTTGGCTGCGGGGGCAGAGGAGGGAGGCCTATGTTTCCCTACGCATGATCCTCACGAGGCTGATCCCTCAAGTCTCTATCATGAGGCTGATCCTGCCAACGATCCTCGCGAGGTCGGTCGCGCCACCCTTGGCGAGGGCCACGGTCTTCCCAACGTCCTGCGTTCCTTCCTCCTTGTAGGGGCCCCGACTCATAAGTCGTGATCACCGAATGCACGTGTACAGTGATCCCAGAGATCAATGCTCACTGAACACACAGAAGCTGAATAACAAGAGGCTTACATCCATACATACCGTATTACACAAGTAGGACCATTATGGTCAAGTCTTGAGTATAACATTGCAGCGGAAATTTTAAATCGATAACTTGGACCCATGCCATACGCCTTAACCCTACGGGCATTACGGTGGGAAAGCGTCCTAGCTCGCATGTTCGTCACCAACATGTCCTTCATTAGATCCTGTTCTTTCATGCCTGCCAATAAAATAACCAATGGCAAGCCAATGAGTACTTTGAATGTACTACTTAAGCAACCCATGTTTTGGTTCAAGATTCAACAATGCATGATATAGGTAAATTTTTGCGAGAAAGCTAGTTTTGAGTGCAATGACATGTTCAACAACTTGCATAGCATGCATCAAGAGGATTCATGTAATCCCTGAGGACAAGTTATAGATATCAACATAAATGGAGTGGGCACCGACCCAACTCAATCATGTCAAGTCCTTGGACTTGACCCATGTAGTTCTCTCCGCTCATCCATACATACTCACCAGGTTTCGTAAACATATGGACGTAGCCCAAGAGCGGTTACCCAACTGTCCTTGACCGTGGACATGGCTATTCGAATAGTTTTACACTCTGCTGAGGTTGCACACTTTACCCACCAAATCCGGGGAACTTCCGTGTCATCCACGACCCGCGGTACCTCAAGTACCCGGGGTAAGCACCCGACCACTATCTTTCCCTAGTCGACACTAACATGGAGTCCACTCGATTGGCAGTGACCCCCGTGCCCACATTACACGTAACATTTTCGTGGAGCCTTGCTCCATATTTATCACATACCACTGGCACGGGGTACCAACGGTGTGTCCGGTGCCCTGTGAAAACAGTCATGGCCGCCCTACAGCACGACCCGTCCCGAAGGCGCACCAACAACTCCCCCGTCACTAGTAATGCAGGCTCCAAGCTAGTATCGGTCTAGGTAATCAATAATGCCCTTTCCCATATAAGGGTAGAGTGGTTGCGCATGTAAGGTTGCGATAACGGTCGCAACTTAAACCGATCCGTTTTGAAGACAACACACCCTTACCTCGGTACACCACTTCGTCATCAAGTGGCTACCCAACTCATCATCTCCCCCGGGCATAAGTGGCACCCGATGGGGTTTTTTGAAAAGTCTTTCGAAATGTTTTTGTCTCCATCACCATGCATACACCGTCCCAGTTGCATAGCATCTACTCTATCATCCTATCTACTCCCACCGGCATAACCCTCATAGGAAGGTAGGGTCATGCACAATGCAAGTATCAACGAGGAAGTAACAGAGGCAACCAACGAACATGGTTTACCATCTCATCATGATTCCGATGCAACAATAATAAGTGCTATAGGACATGCATAAAAAGGGTTTCATGGGCATGGTCAAAGGGCTGCTTGCCTGATTCATCTGAGTCTTGAAATCTTCTGTTCCTTCTCCATGTACTCCGTCTACTTCGTCAACTAACGTCGGAAACAATCACAATAAGTAACACAACAAGGCAGGAAATATAAGTGCTCCAAAAATATTAATTTGACTTTTCTAGGACATCTCGGGTTATATGAAAAATAACGAGTGGTTTCGTGGAATTGGATCGGTGGATATCTGTGAACATTTCAATATGATGGAATCAAGGGGTTTATGGATTTGCAAGAAGTGTACAGAAACATGTTTTTGAAAAATGAGCAAAGGTACCCATTTAACAAACCATGATTTTAGAACCATCTAGGAGTTGGTTTCACTGGATTTGGAGTTCAAATGAATATTCTATGGATTTGCAAAGTTGACAAATATGAAGAAATGGCTCATTATTTTGTGGGGTACAGAAAGTATTAATAAAAATGTTCATAAACTAAGTTATGACCTTAGAAGCATCTAGGAATTTGAATCAAGGGGTTTATGGATCAAGTTTGAGCTCTCTGTGATTTTCTAAAGTTCATCACAGGAATAGGAGGAATAGGATTTGATAAATATTTGTGAAGAAAAGGTCTCTGGAAAAATGTGCATGTTGCACTAACAGTTAGATCATGATTTATAGAGTCACTAGAAATTTGAATCATCAAATTTGGAGTCCATTTGAATTGTTTATGGATTTTAGAAATTTACAGAAAAAGAAAAAGGAAAGGAAAGGGCTTTACCCTTATCCAGTATGCTGGCGCAGATTTAGCGATGGGCCAGCCAGTGGCTCGGCTGGACGAGGCGAGAGGAGGCGGCGTCGGGCGGAGTTCGCGAATACGCCAACGTAGCGAGAAAACAGATCTTGGCAAAGCCGTCTCGATTAAGCAGGCGGGGCCCAGCCCTGGGTCGCCGACCTTGGGCCCCAGCCTTTCAGGCCGTCGCCTTCAACCTCCAGCAGCGCTCGGCCGGAGGAGGAGCAACTCCCCGGCGATGCAGGGCTACAGCGTCTCGCGGCGCTCGCCCACCGGGCGTGCTCGGGAGGCCATGCCGCACCCATCCATGTGCTACACGCCGCGCCGTGGAGGGCTGGAGCAGCGATGTCTGGGTGGCGCGGAGGAGGTGAGGCCATCTTGACCCGCGAGCGTGGCGTTCGAGGGATGAGCAGCGGTGGGGAGGCCTCGAGGTGGTGGTATGAGGGTACTGGAGTGTCTAGGGAGAGAGGAGAGGCTCGGGATAGCCTGGATTTAGGCGGAGCCCGACGGCGGCGCTCCGGCCGTTGTGATGGATGGAGGGCACGGGGAGAGGAGTGAGTTGGCCCAGGGGTCTCTGGGAGGGAGAGAGAGGAAAAGGAGTTGAGAGGGGGCTCGGGGGTGGCCTTAAATAGCTGACCCGCGGCTCACCATGGACGCGGCGCATGGGTGGCCGCGGCAGCAGCTCGGGAGGCCAGGGAGAGAGGCGAGGACTTCTCTGCGGCGTTAGTGGGGGTGGAGTAGGGTGCGGGAAGAGAGAGAGGAGCGGGCGAGCTCGGGTGGAGCCACGAGCTCAGCGCCGCATTGGCGGGCTCGGGCGGCCTTGAGCACTGTGCGGCATGGGCAAGACAGAGGGGAAAGGAGGGGCTAGCACGGTGGCGTGTTGCGGACGTCGAGGCACATCGGTGGCGCGAGGGGAGGCTCGAGGTGGTCGGGGCCAGCGGCGTCAGCGGCCGGGAGCGATGGCGTGCTCGAGCACGTCTTTGGCGGCATCTGCTGCTTTTCTGCCTTTCAGCGTGTCCACTTTTTTCTGGCAGCTGCAGGTGGTATGGGCAAAAGCCGAGGAGAGCCTTGGATGCTCTGGAATGCCAAGGAGGGAGAGAGAGGCTGAGAGAGAGGGAGAATGCTGCTGCCCAGAGAAGAAAAATGGGGTTCTCCCCTCCTTCATCATTGCTTCCTCGGGCAGAAAAGCATCTAGGTGCTAGAGGGGAACTAGGATGGGTTGTGGTAAAAAGCAGGCCTCAAGGAGATTAGTGGAAGAGGCTGGAATTTGCATTTTTAATTTCTACCAGAAGGTGTTTGATGGTGGTTTGGGCAAGTAGATGATTTCCATTTGTCATGAGACTCCACAGGGTGAAATGGCACATGTAATTAGGGCTTTCCTCCCATTTTTAGCTCATTTGGGCAAAGTTGCCAATGCAACTTTTGTAAACCCTAGAAATTAGCAGAAATGGCCTTGTGTAGATTTAGTTGAGCAAATCACTTCTCCTTGATGCACCACTAGGTGTGGTGGCCTCATTTGGTCATGTGATCCTGCTCACAAAAGTTGGAATCAAGGAGAGAAAGTTGGTAATGTAGATTTTTTCAAATTTGATTCTGGTCAGAGAGGGTTTTGGGGCTCTTTGATCAAGTTAACTTGTTCTCCAACTTGTGCCATTTGGTCTAGATGAATGATTAGACCAGTTGAGCATGTACACAAGATTTGAGAGAATTTGGACATGTTTGGTAATGTAAAGTTGCTCAAACTTCAAAATGGACAGAAATGGTTCTGAGGGGATTGCATGGGGTTATACTATTCTCCATGACATGATACTTGTCCAGATCATCAAACATGTCATATGTGACAAGCTAGAATTTTCTTGGAATTTTTGGAGAATATTTCCTTTGTAAATATTTCAAAAGCTTGAAATATCCAGAAAGGGTATTTGAGGGATTTGACCAATATTTTGAACATGACCATGTGTTGAAACTCCTATATATGGGAAATATATGTCCACTTAGTTTCTCTAAATTTTCACAAATATTTTTAAAGCATAAAAATAATTTTAACCTATTAAAGACCATTTCTGGCCTTAAGAAAAAGTTTTTAAATAAAATAGTAAAATAACTTTTAAAATCATATTTTTATGGTTTCTGGGTACCCTATATCTAATAGGAGTCAAATATATTTTTGGAAAGATTTTTACTGCCCTTAATTAAGTACTTGAAGTGCAAACATCAATTCAGGGGTTTTTGGAAAACTAAATTTAGAAAATACTTTTTGGCCAAAATATTTATACAAGAAATTATTTTTATGACCTACACACATGGCATGATCATTGGGCAGAAGTTTTGGATCAAGGAGAAGGAGTATAAGAGTTGGAGGATTTATTTTATTTTTAGAGCACTTGCAAGCAACAGACAAAAACCAATCAAGGCAAGGTCCAAAACACTCAAAAGTTTTTGTCAGACCATATTTTATCATGATTGTTAGCTTAAGTGTAGTGGCATGAAAATCATGGTGTGACACTCCTCCTCGGCCGTAGCCTCGATCGTTGCGGTCGGGTCGTCGGCCGATCCTCCCTTCTCGCATGGCTCGGAGCTCTTGACATTCGTTGGTGTTGTGGGTGTGGAGGTTGTGGTACACACAGCACAGGCTGCCCTTGGAAGACTCGGGCTGATCTCTGCCTCGCTTGGTGTGCGGTTACTGCATGAGCACGGCAGCCCCTTGCGCTTCACGTCCTTGGCCTTGGATTTCTTCTCTTACGGGTCTCGGTGGCAGCTCGAGGAGGAAAGGCGCCCTTCCTCAGCCACTGGCGCACTTGGTCGCCAAGTTGAATAGCTCAAGGAAGTGCACAGATCTTCATGCATCGCCAGCTCCTCCTTCATCTTGACGTCGAGCACACCGTCGGAGAAAGCTGAGATGATGGCCTCCTCGGTCACCTTAGGAATCTTGAGGCGTGCGTTGTTGAGCGTTGGATATACTTCGCAGGGTCTCCCCGGCTGCTGCTTGATCTGGCGCATGTCGCTTCTGGCAGGAGGCGGTCATGCGAAGTACCTTGGAAGGCTGGCGATGAAGCGGGTGCGCATCTCGTCCCAGGAGGAGATCGTGCGAGGAGCCGAGTTCGAGAGCAGTCGGAGCTCCGTCCTTGAGTGCCATGGAAACCAGTTTGCCATGACCTTCTCATCCGTTAGCGGCCTCCATGCCCAGCTCGTGAGCTGGAGGAACTCCACAGGTCGGCCGTGCCGTCGTGGCGAGGAGGCAGGTCTGGCTTGAACTTGCCGGCCCCGCGACGCTGCGCCTTCGGTGGTGAAAGCGCGGCAGCTTCTGCTGTGGCCACGGGAGGCCTTTGGTGACGAAGAGCCTGATCTTGCGGGTCCCCATGCGCTGCAGCTGGGAGCAGCGCGGGGTCTTGGCGTCCTGGAGCAGGAGCGTGGTCATGGCGAGCCGGAGCAGGGAGCACTCGGGTAGCTTCTTGGGGGCGAGGGACCTCTTGGCAGCTCTGCTCTTGCTACGCTGGCGCCGGACGGAGTGGGTTCCGCCCGAGGCAGCGCGCCTCGGGGCAGGCGCCTTCTTGAGGGGGCGGTGGCGCGCCTCAGGCTTCATCGCTGCTGCTTGAGGCGGGCGCGGTGCAGCGAAGCACAGCGAGAGCCCCTGCGGCGCGAACAAGCTCGGCGGCAGCGGTGAACCACTCTTCGTGAAGCGTCGTCGGCAGGCGATAGCGCAGGAGCTCGTTTGCGCGATGGCGCGCTCGAGCCTCCATGGGCGCCTGAGCGTGCGAGGCGAAGAACCAGCTGGGCGAGTGAAGGAGTAGCGATGTGGTCCTCTCGCCTCACAGACGGATCTTTGGGGCGATGCTTGCTGCTCGTTCCCCGCTGGGCGATGGCGGCGTTGACGGCGGCGACGAAACGGTGAGCGGCGCCGGCAGGGGCCCGTCTGGCGACGCGGAAGTGAGAGTTGCTCGGCGCTTCGGTGCGGGCCCGGCAGCGTCGACATGGATCGCGATGGTCGGCGAAAAACGAAGCGGAAGGCAATTCGGCGCACCCTACAGGCGCGCAAATGTCGTATTCGGGTTCCGCAGACCCTCTAGGTTCGAACAACTGGGGTGCGCGGAGATCTCACCACATACCTACACGCACCTCGCGCCTCGCTAGGATCTAAGCTATGAAAGGAACAACACAAGAGACACAGGGGTTTATCTTGGTTCGGGCCACCATTGTAGTGTAACACCCTACTCCGGTGTGTGGTGTGGTGGATTGCCTCTTGGGCTGATGATGAATAATACAAGGAAGAACAGCCTCGCGAGGGTCTGTTCTTGGCTGGTGCGATGAACTGCTAGGGGGAGTTCAGTCGCTCTCTCTCTGCTGATTCAGGATACTAGATCCTCTCTCCTACCTTGTGGGTGGCTAGTCCTATTTATAGACAAAGGCCCTGGGCCTCTTCCCAAATATTGAGCGGGAAGGGCGCCAACAATTGGCCATTTTGAAGGGGAACATCTAGTAAACTTATCCTGACTAAAGTTGGTCCTTGCCTGTAAAAGGCTCTGGTAGTGATGCCGGCTTGGGCTCCACGATGACTTCCTTCCTGCCGTTGCGACGGTCTTTGTCTTGTTGCACCGAAAAACGGATGCCTTTGCTTGATGCTCTTGCCTGCGCTTGCCCCCTTTGCACCAAAGAGGAAAGGAGGACACTGCGCGGGCTGGCGCTCGCCTGGCGCCCTTGGTCGTCACGGCTTACGTCATGGGCACCTCGTGAGGTACCCCGCCTCGATCTCTCCGCCTCCTCACGAGCCAGCCTGACGAGGCCGCGCCTGAGGAAGCTTCCTGTCGTCCGCCCCATGAGGTTTTGCCCCTCGCGAGGGTCTTGAGCTTGTGCTGATGAAGATGGGCCGTGCTGGGCCACCCCTTGAGCCACGCCGCGGGCCGCGAGCGAGCAAGTGCAGGTACCGCCGTTCCCAGAATGCCTACAGGCGGTTCGCTCCTAGTCGTCCCGTCCATTCACATTACGGCAGTTCCACTAATCCTAACCCTCCTCCCAAATCCATGGCATACTATTCATCACATATATATATAGCCAGTTAAATTCTCAACCTAGAACGACGTGCATGCCATGTAGTAAACCGATCCGGAGGAAGTATAGTAAAAATGAGGTGATTTTACCCAGCGATCGGCGGGGGAGCATGGCATGTCATGCGGTCCCACGTGCCATGATGTACCAAGGCGATGCGTGTGTCCCTCTTGAGGCAGAAGCAATACTAGTACGTGGTTTGAGATGATGTCGAACCGAAGTGTGAAATAATGGTTGCTTCGTCCATCTGGGAAGCTGCGGCATTGTGATTTGACGTCTCATTGCTCATTACTAACCTTTGGGCGATCGAGTGGGGTCGTCCCCCCTGCTGTTCTGCACTATTATTTGGTGCTTGACACGTCGAGCCAGTTGCACATGAGATGGCCCCCACATCCTTTGTCAAAATAAACAACACCCCAATCAATGCATTTCACTCTTCTCAACAGACGGGCACCTTACTTGCTCCTACAGGTGCTTAAGCTTGCCACATAGGCATAAAGTCTGATGTGGCAAGTTAATCAAGAAGAGAGAGAGACTAGTTTGGTGACCCAAGGAAGAAACGGTGCTAAGCGTATGTACCTAGGTGAAAAGACAATTTTGAGTCTATAGCTAATTAAATGAAGCAAACTTAGCAACACCATTTCATTGGAAGAGGTCACTCCTTGGCAAATGCAATAAATACTAGTACTCCTTGTGTCCCATAATATAAAACGTTTTGGCACTACACTCATCAAAAGCGTTCTTATAATATGGGACGGAAAATCTGAAGAAAGAGATAGAGAGGAGTAAAATAATACACTTATAGCCAACCTTATAGCCAACCTTGCTATAGTATGAGTGAATAAGTGATGACTATGTATGACATGCCAACATCAGATAGCCTAACGCACCGTGTTAAATCTCCAAGGCGACCAGCATAATGACAGCTGACGATGGTGGTAAGCGCGACCATGATACGGACTTTGGCAGCCCATGGATCTGAATCAAGCGGTCGCATGCTAAGTTGCTAAAATTTGCGAATAACCCTCCGAGATAGGATATTCACCCATTGGTCTAGAATCACGCCATGCAACCGTTCGATCTACGATCCAAGGGCTCTCGAAAGCCCGTATCATGGGAGAATGGAAAGCCACTACCCTGCCGTTCACACGCTGGTAGTTCGCTCCTACTAAATCCCTTACGTCCTTTAATACTACGGCGGTTCGCTCCTAGTCGTCCGTCCATTCACATTACGGCAGTTCCACTAATCCTAACCCTCCTCCCAAATCCATGGCGTCCCAAATCTCCCCGATCGGCGGTGAGTACAAGGTTCGACGTCATCTACACCCGTTCTTCATGACGGTGAAAGGATGCCTTTCTCGCTTGAGACGCATGTTGAAGACTCACATGATGAGTGGGTGGCGGGCTGAATGTTGAGTACACCACGGTCGTGGGATGAGAGAAGGATCTTAAGGACGAAGAGAGGAAGAGGCCGCCGTGATCTAGGTTTGCGTGCATGACTTATGCTTGGTCTACCACATATGCCATGCCGACGATGAGTGCCAGGATTTTAAGGACTTCCTCGAGCAACCTAGTCAAATTCGTTCATCAGAGACTTTGGTAGCGACAAAGAAGTCCTGCGTCGGATAGGCCTCGTTGTAGGAAACACCTTGACCTCCAAAAGAATCAATCTGGTGTCCTCTCGTCGCCTTCAATGCTGACCTGGCAGATCCATGGTTCATCCTTCGACGATGGCGGAGAAACCTCCATACGTTTCATCGTCATGCATGGCAGCAGAATGTACTAGATATAGACCACATCATGTACGCTGCAATGGATGGCTACCTTTGTTTCAATATCTACAAGGGTTGGATGAAGAGCAACAGCCAAGTTGGCGGTTCAAGCAAAGAAGTATCGGCCAAGAGGAAGAGGGACAAGGACGAAGTCGAGGACGTGGACGAGGACTCCGAGTAAGGTGGTAGTGTCGTTACTCATGGTGGTTCTAATGCAGTGTCTTCCGGAATAGTTGCAAAGTTCAATTTCAGGTGTGCTTAATTTAATTTGAGGGGTGTGTTGTGCTGAGCCCCCGTAATGTTATGTTTCTTCTTGTTACTTTAACTCTTCAGTAAGTACATACTAATATTTCTTACATTTCATCTTTTAGTTGGTATAGTACTACCACTCGTTTATTAACATTATATACGTACAATATATATGGCCAACATCATATAGCCAGCAGTTTAGTTGTCAAAGAATTTCAGGGTGCTTAGTTTTGTCAAAGAATTCCAGGTGCTTAGATTTATTTGAGGGTGGGTTGTCTTGGACACCATTGTTGTGACTAGCCTTTTAGTAGTACTATATGCATAATTTGGCGGCAGCGCTCTCTATATGTACCACCTTTTTTAATTTCAAGTTTTGCTCCATGGCGCAATCCATTGATACTCTTCTGTGTACAAAAGTATACATTTTTAAAAGGCTAGAGGCGGGGCAGTCTAGCTTGGTCGGTTTCACGAGGCGAGGGCCTTTGTGATTTGATGGCTCATTACTGTTGGAAGGCGGGGCCTTGTGATTTGACTGCTTTCGTCTAAATCGTCGACGACCTGATCGAGGAGGAGCAAAGAACCATGCGGTATACTCAAGTTTTCCATTTGGAGTAGTCTTTGCGACGGAGGAGCACGAAACACGGCAGCATATGCGCCCGGATTCGATCGCCCGGTGTCTGCCGATTATTCGCCGTCGTTGCCATGTCATGTGCTTGCGTGTTGCACTTTGCCATGTCATCATCTGCATTTCATATCATGTCATCATGTGCATCGCATTTGCATACGTTAAGTCTCATGCATCCGAGCATTTTCCCGTTGTCCGTTTTGCAATCCGGCACTCCTATGTCTCCGGCGCCCCTTTTACCTCTTTTCATGTGCGGGTGTTGAGCGGTCTCGGAATGGCCGAGGTTTGTCAAGCGGCCTTGGTATAGCACCGTGACCGCTTTGTCAAGTTTCGGATCGTTTGGAGGTCGTTTGGTACTCCAGCAGTTAACAAGGTAACCGCAAAGCCTCTTTTGTTGCAGCCCAACTCCCCTTTCAAAGTGGCCCAAAACCCAGCAAACTCCCCTCCATGCTCTCGGTCGTTCGATCACGATCGCGTGGCGGCCGCACCTCATTTGGACTCTCCTAGCTCCCTCTACCTATAAATAGGTGTCTTCCCCGGTTTTCGCGCAGATGAAACCCTAGCCCCTTCCCCCATGGCGCGGACATGTCCAACCCGCGGACATGTCCGCCGCCACGCCGCCCGGCCAATCGTGGGCGCCACGTCGCCTCCGCCGCCGGCTCCTCCAACCACGCGCCGCCCTCACCCTCTCTCTCTCTCTCTCACGCGCCGGCCCGCAGGGCCATTCGAAACCCTTGCAGGCCCGTGCGCCGCCGCCGCCGGCCAGCGCCTCGCCGCGCCTCCCGGCCGAGCTCGCCCGGCCGCCTCGTCGCCGCAGCCCGCCGCCGCCAAGCGCCGCCACCGGCCCGCTCCTCCGCCGCCGTTCGCCCCGCCGCCCTGATCGCGGCCTCCTCCGCCGCCCGGCCGCGCCCATCGCCCGGCGAGCCCGTCTTCTCCGCCGCCCACCATGGCCGAGCTTCGCCAAGCTCGCGCTGGCGGGCTTCGCCAGCGCCCGCCTCCGGCCTCCGGCCGCCCTGCTCGCCGCCTCCTCTCGCCGGACGCCTTGCGGCGCTCCTCCCGCCAGCGGCCTTGCCCGCCATGCCCCTCGCCTCTCGCGTCCCTCCTCCGACGCTCGCCGGAGTTCCCTCGGCGCCGGCCGCCCCGTCGTCCGATCCGGACGGGTGGGATGAGATCCACCCGTCCCGGAACCAAACGGCCCCCCCGATCCTGGTTCCCTCCGTCCCGGGTCCACCCCGTCCATTTTCCCCGAGGTGAAATTCCACTAAGTCCCTGTATTTGTTGCATATTTTATGCCATTTTCATTGCATCGTAACTCTGTGCATGTATCTCCGTTTTGCGCGTGTAATATGTCAAAATGTTCGTCTCGAAGAGTAGATCATTTCATCTCATTGCATCATTTTCATTTGAGCTCATATTGATGCCCGAAATGCTGTTGGAAGAGTGCTATGTGATGTTAGTTTCTGATTTTTATCAGAACTTGCACTTTTGTCATTTTTGCCATGATTGATGTGTGCATCCTATGGACTTGAGCCCTACATGTGTTTTGTAATATGCCATGTCTTCTTTCCAGTGGTGCTTGCTATGTATTTTTGTGATCTATGTGGTGACTAGCACAAGCATGCAAACTAGGTGTCTTGTTGTTTCTGTTTTCAGCCCTGTTTTGCTGTTATTTTGATGCCATGTTAACTTGATGCTACCAAGAGTTCCATGCATATTTTGAGATACTTCAGTAAGGATGTTTTGTAAAGCATGTCTTTCTCTATCCATCCATGCCCTTGTTTGCAATTATGGAGTGCCATAGATTGAGACAATCGAGCTCTACTTTTGCTATAAAATGTTCCTGGCAGATTGTTTACAGGTTATTCAATTTTGCCAAGGTTGTTGTGGTTGATCCGTATATGCTATGTTCTTGTTCTTGGCATGTATGTCTTCTATGCCAAGTCTTCTTGATGTATGTATTCTTAGTTTATCATTTAAGGCTCTGTAGTGAGTGCATTGAGCTTGTAAACATGCCTTCTTGTTATCAGTTTTTGACATGCCATGTTGCTGAATCTGTTAACGAAACTTTCGATATTGACATGGGTGTTACTATATTTTCTGATCCTTTGTGGCTTATGGTCACTAAAGGACATTTGTTCTATGCATTTATTAGATTCATGCCATGCCTTTGTTTGCCATGATAAGTTCCTGTAACATGTTTTTTCCTAGCTCTAAACATTGCAACCTGATGTTATTTCTGCTAATGCCTGAAACTGTTATTAGTTGCAATCTTGCCATGTGTTTTTGAGCATGTTCTAGTGATTTATGGAGATAGCTCAGTGTTCATGTTTTGTAATGCTTTACCTGTACATCATGCCCATGCCTTTTGTTTTCATATTGAGGTGCTGTAGCATGTTGTTTTGATGCTTGCAATATGCCTAGTTGCTGTTTTGGACAGATTGTTGCTATAACTTGTATAGAGTGTATGTGTGGAACCGTTGCTCCGTTTTGAGTGTGCTCTATATGAAACTTGCTTGATTTTGCATGTAGTTTCATATTATCATGTTGGATCCTTGTTTTGAGGTGTTTTCTTGATGTTTATATGCATTTTGCACCAATGCCATGCTTATCTTGTTTTGCTCATATCTTCTAGACCGTAGCTCCGAATCTAATGAACTTTGTATGTAACTTGACTAGAATTTCGTGTAGATCATTTTGGTGCATCTTAACTTGCTGTTTAGCAACTTGAACCTAAAGTTATTCAGATCTGGACCAATTTCGAAATTTGCATATGAGGACTTACCGGAATTGTTATATGTTGTTTCCGGCCTCATTTAAACTTGCCTTGATGTGTTGCTCTTGTTTGCATCCTCTCTTGCCATGAGTAGCTTCATCTAGATTTGTCATGCATCATGTTTGTTGTTCATCTTGTCATGTTCATGTGTGGTGTGTTTACTATGTTGTGTGCTTCTTCTTGTTAGTTCCTGTTTCGTTGCGATCATGAGGATTCGTTCGTCTACGCTTGGTTCGGCTTCATCAGTTCATCTTCTTCATGGCCTCGTTCTTCTTCCTTGCGGGATTTCAGGCAAGATGACCGCTACCCTGGATCTCACTACTATCATTGCTATGCTAGTTGCTTCGTTCTATCGCTATGCTGCGCTACCTATTTACCTGTTTATCAAGCCATCCCAAATTGCCATGTCAGCCTCTAATCTTTTGCACCCTTCCTAGCAAACCGTTGTTTGGCTATGTTACCGCTTTGCTCAGCCCCTCTTATAGCGTTGTTAGTTGCAGGTGAAGATGAAGTCTGTTCCTTGTTGGAACATGGAGATGTTGTTCCTTGTTGGAACATGTTTACTGTTGGGATATCACAATATATCTTATTTAATTAATGCATCTATATACTTGGTAAAGGGTGGAAGACTCG
Source organism: Aegilops longissima (assembly GCA_021605205.1). NCBI lineage: Eukaryota > Viridiplantae > Streptophyta > Magnoliopsida > Poales > Poaceae > Aegilops > Aegilops longissima. The sequence goes on from CM038677.1 coordinate 268,768,903, forward strand.
GCCTTATGCCTGGTGTTTTGTTCCACTCTTGTCGCCCTAGTTTTTGTCATATCGGTATTATGTTCCCGGATTTTGCGTCCCTAACGCGGTCGGGTGATTTATGGGACCCCCTTGACAGTTCGCTTGAATAAGACTTTTCCAGCAAGGCCCAACATTGGTTTTACATTTGCCTCACCTAGCCTTTTCCCCTTGGGAGTCGCGCATCCCGAGGTCATCTTTATTACCCCGGGCCAATGCTTGTCTAAGTGTTGGTCCAAACTAGAAACCACTTGCGGTGCCGCCGAGGCAACTTGGGGTATCGTCGGTTGCCGTCGTCTTTCTCATCCGTCGTGGCACAGGGGCGAGATCTGTGGCTACTACCGAGGGTGTCGGCAGCGGAGGTCTTCTGGTCTTGTTTTATTGCTGTGAAATGTCTTGTAGCAGGATTCCGAGACTGATCGGGCTTCCCGGGAGAAGGTCTATTCTTCGTTGATCGCGAGAGCTTATCATGGGCTAAGTTGGGACACCCTGCAGGGTTTGAACTTTCGAAAGCCGTGCCAGCGGTTATGTGGCAGATGGGAATTTGTTAATGTCGGTTGTAGAAAACCGAAGTTGATCTTAATTAAAATACACCAACCGTGTGTGTAACCGTGAGTGTCTCTTTTAGGGGTTGATCGAGAGGAGAACACGGTTTCTGGGTTATGCCCGCGTGGTAGGAGTTCAGGATCACTTCTTGATCATTACTAGTTGACGACCGTTCCTTTGTTCCTCTTCTCGCTCTCATTTGCGTATGCTAGCCACCATATATGCTTAGTCGCTGCTGCAACCTCACCACTTTACCCCTTCCTTTCCTATTTAAGCTTTGCTAGTCTTGATACCCATGGTAATGGGATTGCTGAGTCCTCGTGGCTCACAGATTACTACACCACCAGATGCAGGTACAGGTTTGCGATGATCATGACGCGAGAGCGATGCTTGCTTGTCTTGAGTTCTTCTGCTTCTTCTTCGATCAGGGGATAGGTTCCAGGTCGGCAGCCTGGGCTAGCAGGGTGGATGGTGTTTGAGTTTCTGTTTATGTTTCATCTGTAGTCGGATGTTGATCTTGTGTATGATGTTGATGTATTCTTGTGGCTTTTGGGCCTTATGTTTGTATCCCCATCTATTATGTAATGTTGATGTAATGATATCCACCTTGCAAAAGCGTTTCAATATGCGGGTCTATCCTTGGTGGGACCGTCGAGTTCCTTTTGGATAGGGTCGCATATTGGGCGTGACAGCAGCCCAGTGCCATATGGCGATAAAAATGATCTAATTTGCTAGTCATCTCATTGTTAGCATTGTTCTATTCATTCCCTCAAAAAACAAAAAACATTGTTCTATTCATGCCTCGCAGAGAACGTGACACGTCGGCGGCGAAACACCAAAGCAAAGATGAAACACAACAGCAAAAGAAGAAGGAAGATTATCACCCCAAATGATCTAATTCGCCGCGGAGTCGTAACTGCTTCTTCATCGCCTCCACGACCTCCATCTCCTTGCGCGTCTCCTCCGCCATCTTCTTATTTCTGTCCATGACGCGGGACTTCTCGATGCGAGCCTTCATCACCTGTTCCACGGCCGCATTACGTACCTTGACAGGAGCCGGGTGCTTGATGCGGAGCTTCGCCAACTCCTCCTTCTGTTCCATGACGAGGGCCTGCAGCATCTTCATGGAGGAACTACTATTCTCATGCAACTTCTTCCAGCCGGCGTTCTTCTCCTTCAACAGGTCGATCTCGTGGCAGAGCTTCGCCTTGTCCTCCTGAAGTCGCAGGATTTCACCGGTCGCCTTCTTCTCAGAGGAAATGCTCTTCTTCCGCAGCATCACCAAGCCGGCAGTCAACTCCCCCTGCTGATTGAGCTCAGCGGGCATGTCGTCGAGGCTCTCCTTCAGCAACTCCGTCAAGCCTTGGATGAAATCCTTCTGCTTATTGAGCTGATCGGGCATGCCGTCGAGGGATAACGACTCCAGCTCCGCCGGCTCGGCATGTTCGCCTCCGCGGCTAGGGCACTCCTGGGAGCCATCGCCTGCCCGTGAGAGATCTTTCGAGGTCTCTACGTGGCGGCGATCCCTCTTTTTTTTCCGCAGCCTTGGTTGCCGCTCCCTTGTTACGAGTAGTTCTCGACCTAGAGCTCTGCTCACCGGCCATGGCAACGACGGATGAAGAAGAAGCACTTATGAGGAGGAAAGGTAGAGTAATTTTCGGTTAGGTAGTTCCTCTTTTTATAACCTAAGTACAAGCACTAGTAATACTAATACCTGCATAGTGGGGACACGTTCAGGTTTGGTACGTAGTACTAGTACGTGTGAGCAGGCTTTCGAATATGATGGGAACAAGGTAAAGATTAATTGATGGTTTTGGTTTCGAGGCCCGAAACGGCTCCTGATGAGTTTAGTGGAACATAAATTTCAAGTAGACTACACTGCTCAAATGCGTAAATATTATGTTACTGTCAAAAATTGGCACAAAATATGAAGGAGACCAATGGAAGTACTACTAGCAACCCATGATTTAACTACTCGCATGCATGCGATGGAGTAATAATGTCTTTCTTCCGCCCTCCGTCCACTCAATTTGCATCGCTGTATTAATTGACCATCAATGAAGTGAACGACTATACACGCGTCAAATTATCACATGGGGTGGATCTTGGTACAAAATTGCGTCCGCCCGTGTACCCGCGTGTGCCTGCGAGGGAATGAGTGCGTGCGTGGCATGCGTGCACATCTTAACCGTGCATGTACCGCTAGTATGGCTCGGGGAGGACAGTACATTCTTCGGAACCAGCAACACGTCATCGTGATCAATCCACGCAAGGAGGTCGCGACAACGCCTCCACATGTGCCACGTGGCTTCATGAACTGTAAGAGAGACAACGTGTAGCGTGCCATTGGTATTCTAATTTCGTGTTTTGCACATACTCAAGTACTAGTAATTTACACGCATTGCGCATCAGATTTTGCAACCAAATTATGAATAAATACCACACTATAGCATGTAAGCTCTTAGTCATATATGTGTGATGTAGCCCTTCGTTTAATTCTTATAGTTCATCTCATTCAAAATCAAATTAGTTTTTATAAAAAAGCTAAGAACGCGTGAATAGGAAAAACATGGGATTATAGTGGAACGTCGTATTGAATCATACAGGATTGTACGAGTGTTTGATTGTGCATAGAAAAAATGCAGAATTCTTTCAAAGAGGTTTGAGTGGATGGGATGTTTCCTATGAAATCTACTGCAAATGAATCATATGGAAAAATTCCTATTGTTTACAATCCTACGAATCAAACAACCAAGATAGGAAAAATTCCTAATGATTAGAATCCTCCAAAATTCCTTTGAGAATCCTTTGAATCAAAGAAGCCCTTAATCTATTTTATGATTCATGGAATTGTGCATTGTAAAGCATAAAGGAAAAACAAATAATGGCAATTCAACTAGAAAAAAAGTTTGCGCAGTTATGATACGTAAGATTCTAGAACAAAAGAGAACCACTATTGTTTTGAGGTTTGTGCATTATGCATAAGTTCAACCATGGAGTCTGCTAGATTGTACATGTGGAAAAATCCGGTGGGGGGCTAGAAGATGGTGCGAGGGGCCGAGTGGAGGGAGACTATGAAGGAATGCACAAGTGCGAGATCGATATTTAGAGAGAGGGGGCGAACACGTGCGCTTTTGCACGCGGTGGCAGAGCCATGAAAAATAAATGAGCCAGGGGGCCAAGCATTGCTAATCCTTTACGAGGTGGGTCAATTCATATTAGCCTCCATATATAGTGATGTTAGGGGAGGGGGGCAGGCCGCCCTTACTGCCCCCTGTCTTCGCCATTGTGCACTCATCTGAGAGATGAAGCGGAAGGCATGGATGATGAGAGGGGGACGTTGGATATATAATTAATGTGGGTGTATTAGCTATTTATGTTAATCCTATATAGAGAGGTACAGATTGATCGATGTGGACGTGGGAGAGGTATAGATTGATCGATGTGGACGTGGGAAAGAGGGTGAGACCTCAATGGATATATCGATTGATCGGTTTGTGTGGAAAACTATGAAAGACCTAACTATATACACACATCCATAGAGGAACATCGATCGTTGCGCATGCACGCGTGAGGGATAAAGAATGCCCGGTATGCGGGAGAGGGGGATGTGTGTGGGTGTGTGCCTTCATGGGAGACCGACCTAAAGAAAAAGATTGCATGCATGCAATAGATAATGTCGACTGGTAGTGTGTGTGCATGCATGCACGAGAGAAAGTTAGTGGTACAATTATAAAGAGAAGACTACTGTGTGGGTGTAAAAGAATAGGTGAGGTCATAATCAACGTAAAGTTGAATTCAAATATTTGAATAAGAGATCCTGATGTTTGAAACCCATGCATGCATGAGTATAACGGAGATCTGCGCTGTCTTCTTTGAAAACGAGCATGTTGTAATGTATACACATTGAACAAGGTCAGACTGATTTGAATTTGAGATACCGATGGCAGACATCATTTGCCCATGTCGCATCCGTGCATGTAATTGCAGATGATGGGCGGCTTTCGCATCACATATCTATATCTATACCCCTATATATATATATATATATATATATATTATATTTTTATATTGTGAATGGGTAACTTTAAGTTTGAAAGATGGTCGTTGGATGAGGCGAATCCGAAGGTCCAAAGATGGCAAATTTGAGCACTATTGGCCATTGGATATCATCTAGATTCCACCAGATTTCGCCACATGTATAATCTAGAAGACTCCATGGTTGAACTTAAGCATAATGCACAAACATCAAAACACAAGCACTTCTTATTTGTTCTAGAATCTTCCTTATCATAATTGCCCAAATGTTTTTCTACATGATTTGCCATTATTTATTTTTACTTTATGTCTTACAACGCAGAATTCCATGAATCTTAAAATAGATTAGCTTTCTTATAAAAACTAGATGATTTTGAATGAAATGAACTATAAGAATTAAATGAACATATACATCATGCATATATGACTCAAAGCTTGCATGCTATAATGTGGTATTTATTCATAATTTGGTTGCCAAATCTCATGCGTGCAATGCACGTGTACCTTACTCTAGTTTAAATGGTGTTTGTGTGTGTGTTGTGCGTGTTGAGGTGCAAATTGTCTTTTTTTTGGGTACACGCTAAGCTTGTTCTTCAGAAATTTCAAGCCGCGCCTTGTTATGCCGAAAATTAAAGCTAGTGTCTCTGTCTACCGTGCTGCGAAACTCCCGCCTCTTCAACCCGCGCCTTGTTAGCCCGAAATATTTAAGATATATATTTGTCTCATTTTGCTCCGACAACTCCCTCCATCTCAACCCGCGCCTTGCTATTCCGAAATTACAACGCGCGCGAAAACTCCCACCTCCTGTGAAATCCCGACACGCGAAATGCCCGTGGTACCCCAGAACCGAAAGAACCGCCTCAAATCGGTGGGGGGTACTTTCGTAACTTACCCTACATTTCGGACAAGCGCGTCTCTAAGCCATGGTTCCCCACTGCCATCCCATCCGCTCACCCATTCGTTCACCGAGGCCGCGAAAACCCACGACGAAACCCCACACCCTGCTCCGTCCGCCACCCAGCCAGAGCTTCTTCCCCGACGACGTCGTCCATAGCAACACCTCAATGTCCCTCATCCACCGTACCAGATGAGGATCCGCCGTCGATCTCATCGTCCCGCCTGTTCAGCCACCCCGTCCTCCACCTCCAAGGAGCTGCCCCGACGTTCCCCTCGTCTTTCGAGCCACCTCCATTCCCAAAGCGCCGACTTCACCTGCACCACCGGAAGAGCATCATCATCACCATTTCCTCGGATGAAGCTGCGGCCTAATCGGCGCCACCAAAGAGGTTGTACACTAATCGCTGCATTTTCTTCTTGATTCGATCTCACGGTGCTGCCGGCACTCGGTCCCGAGCCGACACGGCGCGGCTCCATCCACGGCGGCGTCGCCGGCCACTTCCTCCACGGCGCCGCTCCCTCGGCGGCGATGTCCACATCAGTAGGAGATGCTGCTGCTTTAGTTCTCGCTCGCACTGCTGCTCTGCTCTTGCTCTCGGTCCCCTGCCTGGTCTGCTCTTGCTATTTCTCTTGCTCGCACTGCTACTCTCGCTCTTGCTCTTGCTTGCGATGCTGCTCCGATTTGGCTACACTTCAGTCAACTGAATCGACTTTTGGGTCAGTCGATTTCCAAGGGGTGGGCTCGCCGGGGTGAAGGAAGAACCAACAGCAGCGGGGAGGGGGGCTCGCCGGAGAGGTACCCCACTATCTATCTTAGGGTTCAGGATGGGGGCGGTGGTCGCCGGCGTTGGCGGGGCGGTGGCGTGGGGATCGCGGAGAAAAAGCTCGGCACGGGGAGGGGCCTAGAGGATGGCAGGGCGGCGGACCGGCGGTGGGGAGTGTTTTCGGGGCGGGCGGGGTGGTGCACCGCCGGCAGCGTGCGGCGGGGGGCTGCTGTTTGGCCGGTGGAGGCTGGCGGCTCAGGGGGGTGGAGGTTGAAGATGAACCGCAGGCCCTTCATTTCGTATCCAATGGTTGCAAAATCGACTGACCAGAGATGAAAAAGTCAGTCGACCGACGTGTAGCCTCACCTTGCTAGTGCGTTCAGTTTCGATAGCAAAATTCAGTTTCGACAGCAAAATTCAGTTTGGACAGTTAGGTTCAGTTTTGACAGTTAAGTTCAGTTTTGACAGTTAAGTTCAGAGATGAGCGGATGATGTATTTTACATCTAGCTCTTTGTGGTTATGTATTTTACGTCATGTATTGCAGATGCTATTAGAATTCCACTCAGGTTAACGTTGTTCGTTGTCTCTCTTGTCCTACTTCAGCCTCGGCGTCGTACAACTCACCGGAGCTGCTCCAACGACGAAAACCTCCATCACAGCGGAGCAGTACCTCGGCTCCATCCCGGGCGCCTAAGATCTTCTTCCCTCCTCCGACAGTAAAGTCAGCGGAGCATCCTCACCGCCAAGCCAATCACGCTGAGATCGACATGGCTTCGCCAAAGAGGTTGTACACTTGTTGCATCTCTTTTTACTCTACATGTTATATATATTGTCCATCGAGCACTTTCGTAGTAACGGAAATCGATTATTTTATCCTACTATATGACAAGCGGTGAGGTACCAGGCAACTTAGCTATCCGTGATGGACTCTCTTGAGCGCCATCATTATTTATCTCTGCGCGTTGAGCTGTGCATTTGTCGATGGGCACGGGAGTTGAGCTAGTATGGTAGTGGCCTGGGTCCAAAGTAATAGAAGTAGCACAAAACATTTTTTTAGTGTAGGATTTTCCTTGCTCAAGCCTGCCTACTAGAATCGCCAAGGCTTGAAAGGAAAAGTGAATGAAAACATAGGAATTGGAAAGTTTCCTATGGTACTACTTTTCATGAATTTGGTGCAAAGGAATGGAGCAAAGGAAAACTGTAGGATTTGTTCCTTTAGTGTCTCCTTGAAAGAAAACCCACAGGAATTCTAATTTCCACTTCTCCTCCTTTTCATATTCCTATTCATCAAGCACAAGACTAAGAGATAGTAGCATAATAGCATTATAACCGTACATTTTATTGTGGTTTGACTTAATCTCACCATGCTTTTTGCATCCTGTGATCTTCCAATTGTTGTGAATCAAACAGCCAGATTAGCGTAAATCATGTGTTTTAAATTCTCTGTTTTGCACGTGCATTCCTATCCTATTCTGTCTATTTCCTATCCTGCATTGTTAGAATCCTCAAATTCAAACAAGCCATTACTCAATTACTTCTGTTATAGATATGTGTCAAAGAAAACCTTGTGTGGTTTGTCCTGCTCCTGCGGCGCTGTGTTCCACTGTAACACCCCAAAATTTTAATCTTATTTTGTAAATTAAAATTTTGCCAGGAAATTAAAACTTTTATTTTCTGGGCTCCCTTTTGTTTTTCTAAGCTATTCCTTCCTTTTTATCATGGAGTTATTTCATTCATTGAAAACTTTTCAAATATGTTATGGGACTTGTTTATCCTCTCAATAAAGATCTTTTCTTTTCATCAGAGGAATTAATTATATAATAATCTCCATAGTATTTATTTTCATGAAAAATGGTTTCCCATGGTTTTATGGTCCTTTTTATACTGCAACCCTTTTACAAATTTTTTCAAAAATTCCACCAAAATTTGGGGATGTCCTGCGATGTCACCAAACCACTTTTATGCAAAAAGATATTTCATTCCCTAAATATTTTGAGATCTACACCCAATTTTCTTCTCTGGTCAAGTGGGCAATTTTGCACTGCAACTCATTTAAATACTTCTTTCTAGCCTCCACCAAAATTATGGGATGCTGGTAGTAGCTTATGTTTCAACTTTATGCAAAAACCTAGTGATGTTATTTGAAAATTTTGAGTGAATCAACCTCATCTTAATTCTGGTCCAACATGATGGTTTGTACAACATCCATATTATTGCTTGCTCTTTGGCCCTTGATTCTTTCCCCTACTTGTAGATCACCCTACAAAACCCCTAAGTCCAGGAGCATGCAACCATTGGAATATTTTTGGTCCATGAGATAATGCCATTTACTCCCTGTCCAGAATTGAAGTTTTGCAAAGCTTGCACTAACAAGTTTATGTGTTGTACAAACTAACCTCACCACCCTCTTGTGCATCTAAAGAGACTAGGATCTGGAGATTTGGCCACTCCAAGAAAAGCCTAGGTGCCTGTGGCATTTTGTCAAACACCTTGAGAGCATGGACAGATTTGGCATGAGTTATTGTTTGCACTATGAACTTGGTATCCAGGCCAAACCACCTTGTCCGTTGATCTTCCCTCTATCACTAACCTAGTCCTGTTGCTTGCTAACCTCAACCGAGACCTCTAGCATGCCTTAGCATTTTGTCGAACATATTCCGTGCGTGCTCTGTGCATGCCTAGAGCGCGAGCGGAGCACGCTTTTTGCATGTGCCGCGCCCGAACTGCCGCGTCCCGCCCCGCACTCACTCTGGCCCGTGACCGACCGCAGCCAGCACGCCACGTCCCCTTCTGCTCCCCACGAGCACCGCTGCCCTCGCCACGTCTCCGGAAGGCCAGCAGCTAGCCGCCAATGCCGCCCGACAGCCCCTGCACTGTCCAGCGCCGCCCGAGCCACTCCCGCTCGCCAGCTCGCCCTTGGAGCAGTAACCGCTCGTCCGCTAGCTCCTGCCGCCATCCCCAGCCTCGCCACGATGACCTGCAGCTACAGAACGTCGGTCGCCGACGAGCTCATCCACTGTCGCGCGAACCGACGTGGGAGCGCTATAAAAGGAAGCCCCTCGAGCCCTCCGAGCACGGAAGCAGTCTCAAAATCACCCCCTCGTTTCCCCGTGGCAGCCAGTCGACCCGGGGATGTTTTCTTCCCCGTCTCCGCAACTCGTGCCGCCGCCACAGCCCCGGTCATTCCGGCGCCACCAGGACCTCCCCCTCTCCACTCTCTCCACCAGAAGCTCTCTCTTCCTCCCGTGAACCTTTCCCCCTGCTCGATTTTGATCGGGAACCACCGCAGCCCCAAAACCACTTTGCTCCCGAAGTCTCCTCCGCCGCAAAGCTCACCGTCGGCGACTCCTCCACCCCCGCCGACCCAACGACCACCGGGAGGACCGCCCCGGTCTTGCGGATCCATCCCGACCCTCTGGAGCCCGCGGGGAGCAGCCATTAGCCGACGTTGATCGCCGTCGCCTCGCCTCCGTTCGGGCAGAGGAAGAGGAGGGAGAGATGGACTGGTCAAACCTGACCAGTGGGCCCCCTGGACCCACTGCCCACTGTCAGTGACCCCGCCCCAGTCCACGTGGGTTAAGTGAAGACGTAAATCTCAAAGTACGTCTTCGTCGTGTACCGGTCCGAAACGTTTTCTTTTCCTTTTCTGTTTTATTTAAATACCAGGAATTTGACTAAACTTGGACTGGCTATAACTTTCTAAATATAACTCCAAATGAATTGATTATTTTTCCTACCTCTCTCAAATATAATCTATTTTATTTTAAGATTTATTTGAAAAAATTTCAGACAACTTTTTTGTGCTGTTTTTTAAAGTATGTGTTGTTTGAATATTTTTGAAAATAGGATTTTGGAGGAGAGGAGAAAACTTTTAAAAGTTGTGGAGTGCACCCTGCCTTTCCACATATTAAAGGCAAGCATTCTGAACCCTGGCATAATTTTTTTTTCATGCATTGTTTGACACGATTATGAAACCACCTCAATACATGGGACCCGTTATTTTAAGTGGTGATGTGATCGTTTGCATAAATGCTTATTCGAAATTTCCTTGCTATTGGAAATAGTCATACTTGTGATAATGATCATCCTCGTATGCCTTTCGTGCCTACCGGAAGGAAGACGGGAAAGTCTCTGTCTTGGGTAGACCCGAGCTTGTCCCTAGTTCCTCGTCGAGGCGAGTGTGTCCGGCATGGCATGAGAGGTGTGATGAGTGGTGATTCTATCTGTTGGATGAAAAATATTCGTTATGCTAATCATGCAGGGAATACTTAAACCTCCTGAGTCGACCATAGATCGAGTCTTGTTCCAGTAACCCCCATACTTGTTTCGTACTACCACTTGTCCCTGCCATACGTAGGGTACGGTTCAGTAAGTTGTCAACCCCTTTCCTAGCACACACCGTACAGAGAGGCCATGATGGAAGATACCGGAGGCATCCGGTAGGCATGCCATCTGACCCGGGGGCATGGGCGTTTCGGTTGTAGCCGAAGGGGTAGCTCCCCTAGTTTGCCTGCGGTATAAATTTTGTGATCCCATGCTACGTCGAGGTTGTAGCCTCCCCACTTAGAGTTTTGCTTAACGGGTGTCGTGGGTGATTTCCAGACACCGGTAAGTTAAGCTGGTGTGTCCAAGTTAGGTGTGTTTTCAACAAAAAGGCCGTAGACGGAATAAGCCCCGATGGACTAAAGGAATCCGTTGCTCGTGGGTAAGGAGTACACCCTATGCAGAGATTAAACCTATTGGAATAGCCGTGTCCATGGTTAAGGATTACAGTCTGGGATGGGTCAAGTGTTGGTCTTAGTGTCGGTCTTCGAAGGAGAAACTGTTAAATCAAACTTGGATACCAACTTGTGACTTGTGAGGACCATGATTATTATTTTTGTTATGGACTAACCATTATATTATCAAGCATCCCTGGGATGATTCTACCTCCTGGATATTCACTGTGATATTTATAAGCCCTTTATGTGGTGTCGCTCAGACACCCGACTGTGGCATGCTTAATATTTATTTTATCAGCCCTTTATGTGGTGTCGCTCAGACGCCTGACTGTGGCATACTTATTGTTTATTTTATAAGCCCTTTATGTGGTGTCGCTCAGACGTCCGACTGTGGCATACTTATTGGTTATTTTATAAGCCCTTTATGTGGTGTCGCTAAGACGCCCGACTGTGGCATTGCTTGTTACTTAATTCATTTATAAAGCCCTTTATGTGGTGTCGCTGAGACGCCCGACTGTGGCATCGCTTGTTATTTATCTTATTTATAAACCCTTTTGTGGTGTCGCTAAGACGCCCGACTGTGGCATTGCTTGTTATTTAATTCATTTATAAAGCCCTTTATGTGGTGTCGCTGAGACGCCCGACTGTGGCACTGCTTGTTATTTATTTTATTTATAAGCCCTTTATGTGGTGTCGCTCAGACGCCCGACTGAGGCACGCTTGCTTTTTACCATCAATTCGAGACGTCGCTTCAGACATCCGAATGGTGCATTTTATTCCTGCTCCGTCATTACATATTCATTGTTACATTTTAATAACCTGCGTACATGCATCAGAGTTTTTATTATCTTTTGTGACTGACGTCATGAGCTTAAAATATTTCAGAACATCGTTGTTATATTATACATGTGTTCATAATGTTTGCGAGTACATTCAGAGTACTCACTGGCTTGTCCCTGGCTATTGTCTTGGCCAGATATCTTGCGTGGAGAGGAGCGTTGCGATGCCAGCCCCGGAACCTACGCAATGGTGATAGCAGCCTCGCGAATATATGAATTAACCTGGTCAGCTATTCCTGTGGCAAATGGAGTCCTATAGACGTTGATGATCCACAAACCGCTTCCGCCATCAACCTCTAGAAACCATTTGTTGTACTCACAGACCAGAATGGTCTTGTACCACATATTTTGTATTTTTCCTTGGAATTTTTGTATCAAGTTGGTGCCTCATCAGCTAACAGTAATCCTGGGGCTGGTGAGCACAACGGCCATTTTCTGGAAATTATATCCCGGAAAACCGGTCGCCACAAACTTGGTATCAGAGCCAGTCTGACCATTGGCTAATCCTATCTTAGCCGGGTCAATAAACCTAGATAAGCCAAACCACCAGACCTTAACCAAAACCCAGCCAAGCTTCTCATGCAAGATAGCCACACAGTGACCCCGACACTTTTGGCAGTCGGTGCCCAACCTATCAGCCTAGCCTGTCGATCACGCGCCAGTGACCGACACACAATCTGCCTTATTCGCAAGCGTGCGAAGGAAGACTTCGTTCCCTTTTTTCTATAAAAAGGACACGCTCGCCTCAACCCAGCCTAGCACAGCCTCTACCCCAGGCCGAGCCATAATGCCTGGCCCCGTCGTGCACAATGAGACCACAGCAACCAACCTTGGAGGCTTTGTGACCATACTCGCAAACCTCACCCGTCGTGCCTATGCGTTAGAAGAGCCCCCAGAATATGTTGTATACCAAGGGTCCATGAGCGGCGAGAGCCATCAATTACAGGCCATTGTGCACATCTACGGTAGGGTGCATCGCCGAACGCCTCTGAGTTCACCGGAAGGACAACTTCCTTCGAGCCACAAGCCATCCAGCTAGTTGCTCGAGAGGCTATAGTTCAACTCCGGCAGTTGTCGCCCAGAGTTAACTGTCGCTCGTTCTACTACTACCCCAGGCGTGAAGGGTATGGTAGACCACCCCAAGTTGCCAACGGAGATCACGAGACGGACCCTGCGTTGTTGCACCTAGTACGCTATGTGGGTGCACTAGAGGCACTGTTCGATCAAATCACTATTGATCTGATCGCAGCTCGTGGAGAGCTGGTTCGCCGAGCCCCGGCAAGCAGGGAAGACGAGCCCGACGCCGACAACCCAGTCATGCTGTTCGGACACCCGATCGAGACCCTGAGGTCAGCCCCAGCCATCAACCAAGGTACTTTGATGACCTCAGAAGTGCTTCGTCACCTTTTGGGAACACACTCCAGCGAGATTGTGGCCAACAATCCCCGCGATGGTCATCATCGCCACCCCGACCCTGAAGCCCCTCAACCACCTCCGGCTAATCCCGACAGTGAGACCCGTGGAGAAGCCTCGACATCCACCAGGCACGCCCGTTTGGACGTAAACGAGGTAGACTAAGTCGCCCGAGTAGTACCAAGTCTCAGTGTATCCTCGCTTTGTAATCGTGTGACCTTGTAAATAGACGCAGTCTGTTGTTGTGCCTCTATTTTAATAGTAACCTTTCATATATATGTCAGCACACAGTTGCGTATTTTTGCAGGCACAGCTACCAAAACCACCCCGACAACACCCACAGTGATACGTCACTTTGGTGAGATATGTATCTGTGGCTTTGACCCCGACCCTTGGAGTTGAGCTGGCAAATTAATTACCTTTCACCAAGGTAAAATGACCCAGTTCCAATGCTATAAAAGGCCACCGCATGACCTTGCCAAGCACCCCTCACTTGTGCACCCTCCTCACAACCATTTCTTACCATGTCGAGCCCTAGTATTTATCTGAGAACCCCAGATGCAACCCCAGGTAGTTTTGTCAAGATATTGTGGGATTTTACCTGTAGTACCATGGGCGCTACCCAGCCACCCCAAAGACTGAGCTGTTCAAATCGAGAATCACCCTTCCACCTCGAGATCCTGGGCAGCAGTGCACATCCCTCCCGTAAGCCCAAACCAAGACCCAATAGAGGTCTCCTTTGTGGGGAAATCTATGCCAACCCCACATATGGCCATAGAAGCTGCTGCTTACGAAGCGCTTGCTCGCCTTCGATTCGCGGTACCCTATGCCAAATGACGAGGATATTATTACTTTCGAGCCGTGCAGCACCGGAGGAGTAACATCTTTTCGGTGGGCGAATTGAAAGAGACCCAGTACTGGCCAACTTGCTCCAGTACGTCATCGCTCAAGAGCGTTTAACCCAACATGTGATGGGTTATCTCCAGAGCCTCGCGGATTTAAATCCTCAGATTGCCATCGGCAGATCACTGAGGCCCGACCAGGAGAGACACATTCATCGACTGGTCAATCCACTTTCTCCGATAGAAGAGGAGTGTATCCCAGTACCAGAGACGTTTTCTCGGGACCCCGTCCGGTTACCGTTTCCATTTTTGACATCGCCGCTGTATTCATTGTTGTGACATTTATTTATGTGTTGTAACTTATGCGTGGTACCCCGAGTTTGCGCGCCGAGTATATTATTTAGTTCCTATTAATTTGAGTAGTTTTGTTGCGGTATTCTCTTAATTTACTGTTTATCCTGGAGTGAGATTTCTTTTCCCTGAGTTGCTGCATCATACATCTTCTCACGGCATGGATTTTTTCACGCAACACCACCACCACTCGAACACATACACTACTTGCAAAATCTCGTAACCGTGGAGTATTTGTTTTTCAAAACAGCTCTTAGCAAATCTCGAGGACGAGATTTTTTTTCTTAAGGGGGGTAGTGTTGTAACACCCCAAAATTTTAATCTTGTTTTGTAAATTAAAATTTTGCTAGGAAATTAAAACCTTTATTTTCTGGGCTCCCTTTTGTTTTTCTAAGCTTTTCCTTCCTTTTTATCATGGAGTTATTTCATTCAGTGAAAACTTTTCAAATATGTTATTGGACTTGTTTATCCTCTCAATAAAGATCTTTTCTTTTCATCAGAGGAATTAATTATATAATAATCTCCATATTCTTTATTTTCTTGAAAAATGGTTTCCCATGGTTTTATGGTCCTTTTTGTACTGCAACCCTTTTACAAATTCTTTCAAAAATTCCACCAAAATTTGGGGATGTCCTGTGATGTCACCAAACCACTTTTATGCAAAAAGATATTTCATTCCCTAAATATTTTGAGCTCTACACCCAATTTTCTTCTCTGGTCCAGTGGGCAATTTTGCACTGCAACTCATTTAAATACTTCTTTCTAGCCTCCACCAAAATTATGGGATGCTGGTAGTAGCTTATGTTTCAACTTTATGCAAAAAACCAGTGATGTTATTTGAAAATTTTGAGTGAATCAACCTCATCTTCATTCTGGTCCAACATGATGGTTTGTACATCATCCATATTATTGCTTGCTCTTTGGCCCTTGATTCTTTCCCCTGCTTGTAGACCACCCTACAAAACCCCTAAGTCCAGGAGCATGCAACCATTGGAATATTTTTGGTCCATGAGATAATGCCATTTACTCCCTGTCCAGAATTGAAGTTTTGCAAAGCTTGCACTAACAAGTTTATTCTTTGTACAAACTAACCTCACCACCCTCTTGTGCATCTAAAGAGACTAGGATCTGGAAGATTTGTCCACTCCAAGAAAAGCCTAGGTGCCTGTGGCATTTTGTCAAACACCTTGAGAGCATGGACAGATTTGGCATGAGTTATTGTTTGCACTATGAACTTGGTCTCCAGGCCAAACCACCTTGTCCCTTGATCTTCCCTCTATCACTAACCTAGTCCTGTTGCTTGCTAACCTCAACCGAGACCTCTAGCATGCCTTAGCATTTCGTCAAACACGTTCCGTGCGTGCTCTGTGCACGCCCAGAGCGCGAGCGGAGCACGCGTTTTGCACGTGCCGCGGGCGAACCGCCGCGTCTCGTCCCGCACTCACTCTGGCCCGTGACCGACCGCATCCAGCATGCCACGTCCCCTTCTGCTCCCCACGAGCACCGCAGCCCTCGCCACATCTCCGGCAGGCCAGCAGCTAGCCGCCAATGCCGCCCGACAGCCCCTGCACTGTCCAGCGCCGCCCGAGCCACTCCCGCTCGCCAGCTCGCCCTTGGAGCAGTAACCGCTCGTCCGCTAGCTCCTGCCGCCATCCCCAGCCTCGCCACGATGCCTTGCAGCTACAGAAAGTCGGTCGCCGACGAGCTCATCCACTGCCGCCGCAAACCGACGTGGGAGCGCTATAAAAGGAAGCCCCTCGAGCCCTCCGAGCACGGAAGCAGCCTCAAAATCACCCCCTCGTTTCCCCGTGGCAGCCAGTCGACCCGGGGAGGTTTTCTTCCACGTCTCCGGCAAATCCTGCCGCCGCCACAGCCCCGGTCATTCCGGCGCCACCAGGACCTCCCCCTCTCCACTCTCTCCACCAGAAGCTCTCTCTTCCTCCCGTGAACCTTTCCCCCTGCTCGATTTTGATCGGGAACCACCGCAGCCCCAAAACAAATTTGCACCCATAGTCTCCTCCGCTGCGAAGCTCACCGTCGGCGACTCCCTCCACCCCCGCCGACCCAACGACCACCGGGAGGACCGCCCCGGTCTTGCGGATCCATGCCGACCCTCTGGAGCCTGCGGGGAGCAGCCATTCGCCGGCGTTGATCGCCGTCGCCTCGCCTCCGTTCGGGCAGAGGAAGAGGAGGGAGAGATGGACTGGTCAAACCTGACCAAGGGCCCCTGGACCCACTGTCGGTGACCCGCCAGATCCACGTGGGTTAAGTGAAGACGTAAATCTCAAAGTACGTCTTCGTCGTGTACCGGTCCGAAACGTTTTCTTTTCCTTTTCTGTTTTATTTAAAAACCAGGAATTTGACTAAACTTTGACTGGCTATAACTTTTTAAATATAACTCCAAATGAAATAATTCTTTTTCCAACCTCTCTCAAATTTAATCTAGTTTATTTTAAGATTTATTTGAAAAAAATTCAGACAACTTTTTTGTGCTGTTTTTAAAGTATGTGTTGTTTGAATATTTTTGAAAATAGGATTTTGGAGGAGAGGAGAAAACTTTTAAAAGTTGTGGAGTGCACCCTGCCTTTCCACATATTAAAGGCAAGCATTCTGAACCCTGGCATAATTTTTTTTGCATGCATTGTTTGACACGATTATGACACCACCTCAATACATGGGACCCGTTATTTTATGTGGTGATGTGATCGTTTGCATAAATGCTTATTCGAAATTTCCTTGCTATTGGAAATAGTCATACTTGTGATAATGATCATTCTCGTATGCCTTTCGTGACTACCGGAAGGAAGACGGGAAAGTATCTGTCTTGGGTAGACCCGAGCTTGTCCCTAGTTCCTCGTCGAGGCGAGTGTGTCCAGCATGGCATGAGAGGTATGATGAGTGGTGATTCTATCTTTTGGATGAAAAATATTCGTTATGCTAATCATGCAGGGAATACTTAAACCTCCTGAGTCGACCATAGATCGAGTCTTGTTCGATAACCCCATACTTGTTTCAGACTACCACTTGTCCCTGCCATACGTGAAGTGCAGTTCGATGAAGTTATCAACCCCTTTCCTAGCACACACCGTCTGAGAGGCCATGATGGAAGATACTGGAGGCATCCGTGGCGAACCATCGACCGGGGGCATGGGTGTTTCGTTTGTAGCGAAGGGGTAGCTCCCCTAGTTTGCGCGCGGTATAAATTTTGTGATCCCATGCTACGTCGAGGTTGTAGCCTCCCCACTTAGAGTTTTGCTTAACGGGTGTCGTGGGTGATTTCTAGACACCGGTAAGTTAAGCTGGTGTGTGCAAGTTAGGTGTGTTTTCAACAAAAAGGCCATAGACGGAATTAGCCCCGATGGACTAAAGGAATCCGTTGCTCGTGGGTAAAGAGTACACCCTTTGCAGAGATTAAACCTATTCGAATAGCCGTGTCCATGGTTAAGGATTATAGTCTGGGATGGGTCAAGTGTTGGTCTTAGTGTCGGTCTTCAGAGGAGAAACTGTTAAATCAAACTTGGATACCGACTTGTGACTTGTGAGGACCATGATTATTATTTTTGTTAAGGACTAACCGTTATATTATCAAGCATCCCTGGGATGATTCTACCTCCTAGATATTCACTATGATATTTATAAGCCCTTTATGTGGTGTCGCTCAGACGCCCGACTGTGGCATGCTTAATATTTATTTTATCAGCCCTTTGTGTGGTGTCGCTCAGACGCCCGACTGTGGCATACTTATTGTTTATTTTATAAGCCGTTTATGTGGTGTCGCTCGACGCCTTGATCGTAACATACTTATTGGTTATTTTATAAGCCCTTTATGTGGTGTCGCTAAGACGCCCGACTGTGGCATTGCTTGTTATTTAATTCATTTATAAAGCCCTTTATGTGGTGTCGCTGAGACGCCCGACTGTGGCATCGCTTGTTATTTATCTTATTTATAAACCCTTTTGTGGTGTCGCTAAGACGCCCGGCTGTGGCATTGCTTGTTATATAATTCATTTATAAAGCCCTTTATGTGGTGTCGCTGAGATGCCCGACTGTGGCACTGCTTGTTATTTATTTTATTTATAAGCCCTTTATGTGGTGTCGCTCAGACGCCCGACTGAGGCATGCTTGCTTTTTACCATCAATTCGAGACGTCGCTTCAGACATCCGAATGGTGCATTTTATTCCTGCTCCTTCATTACATATTCATTGTTACATTTTAATAACCTGCGTACATGCATCCGAGTTTTTATTATCTTTTGTGACTG
Organism: Aegilops longissima; assembly: GCA_021605205.1. NCBI lineage: Eukaryota > Viridiplantae > Streptophyta > Magnoliopsida > Poales > Poaceae > Aegilops > Aegilops longissima. Next base: position 268,787,595 of record CM038677.1, read on the forward strand.
ACGTCATGAGCTTAAAATATTTCAGAACATCGTTGTTATATTATACCTGTCTTCATAATGTTTGCAAGTACATTCAAAGTACTCACTGGCTTGTCCCTGGCTATTGTCTTGGCCAGATATCTTGCGTGGAGAGGAGCGTTGCGATGCCAGCCCCGGAACCTACGCAATGGTGATAGCAGCCTCGCGAAGATAGGAATTAACCTGGTCAGCTGTTCCTGTGGGAAATGGAGTCCCATAGACGTTGATGATCCACAAACCGCTTCCGCCATCAACCTCTAGAAACCATTTGTTGTACTCACAGACCAGAATGGTCTTGTACCACATATTTTGTATTTTTGCTTGGAATTTCTGTATCAAGTTGGTTCCTCATCAGCTAACAGTAATCCTGGGGCTGGTGAGCACAACGGCCATTTTCTAGAAATTATATCCCGGAAAAACGGTCGCCACATCCACCCCAGCTCAGCTGCACCAACGATGGAAGGGTTCACCACAGCAGGGATCCGCTCTCCAGACTATCTTTCGCCGCCTCAGTTCTTCTTCCCCGCTGCCGGCAGCCACGACAACTGCATTGCCATCATCAACTAAGCAGATGACCTTGAGGACTACACGGGTCCACAAGAGAGGTCGCACTCTTCCGTGCCTGCTTACGTTATGCGTCGCTTAATATGATGACATGCTACATTATCGTCATGTTCACCTATTAGGCTCCGAGTCAGGTCCAAACTAATGCTGAAACTTGAGTTTTTAAATGGTTGTGGGGTACATATTGGGGCAGCAATAAGTACTATCTGTCTACTATCTGGTTAATCTCCGGTGTCTACTATGAGTTTCATGTTGTTTGCAAACAAACATTAAAGGAGCCATTATCTGTATTTTTTAACTAAAGCTATTATCTGCCTGCTATCATTGGTTTTGGGTTTATCCACAGTTTGCTACCATCACTCTGGATTTGTGCATGCACTCCTTACATAATCTTACTATGTTTTATTCTTATGCATGCCAGTTATTGTACACAATGGAACTGATCATGTAGAGCAAAAGAGATGAGCCTTGCGTGGAAATAAAATTTCATGCAGACGTCATTCCATGGTGGGTGCAAAGGCAGCCCCCCTCCACCCATTTCGGATCGTAATCAAGAGGAAGATAACTGTTCTAAGGGGGATTCAGAAGGAGAAGACCACTCCTATTTACCCCATGAGGTCTTCGCTCTAACTTGGCATGCTGATGTTGGTAATATCATGCATATGGTGCCTTGCATTGCTTACTGTATACATTAAAGATGTCATCTGCTTAGTTTAGACATGCTTTGTGTCAATGCCATATGTTTTGTTTCTTTATCGTATATGTGAATCATGCAATGCCATCTTGTCTAGCCAGGCATCATATATGTGAATTTTGCAATGCCACCCTGGTTAGCCAGTCATCTTATATGTGAATTATATCATGCCATCATTTTTTTATTATGTGTTAAATTTGTCAACAATTTTAGTACATTCAATTACTCTTCCTGTGCATCAGCCATTCGACACGTTCATGGAAAAATCTGGAGTGGAACAAGGTCTTGAGCGGAACAATGCTATCTAACGGCGCATGTCTTGTTGGTTACCGATAGCTCCTCGGAGGAGGATTGAGAGATGATGACCAGTCATATTTCCCCGAGGTGCATGCCCTAACTTGGCAGGGTTATGTTACTCATATCGTGCGTATGGTATCTTGCATTGCTATGTCATTTGCTTAGTTTAGGCATGCTTTGTGTGAATGCCACCTGTTTAGTGTCTAATGACCATATATGTGAATTATGCAATGCCATCTTGTTGCAAGACATTATATATGTGAATTATGCAATGTTATCTTGTTGCAAGGCATTATGTATGTGAATTATGCAATGCCATGCTATTTAGGCAAGCGTCATATATGTGAATTATATCATGTCGTCCTTTTTTTGTATTTCTCATTGCTTTTGTCGACAATGTTTGTATACTCAACTGCTCTTCCTGTGCATCAGCCATTTGAATTGGTGATGGAGAAATCTGGAGTGAAAACAAGGTCTTGAGCGGATAATGCTACTATTTGAAGCATATATCTTGCTGGTTACGAGATAGCTCTTGAGAGGAGGATTGAGAGGCGATGACCTGTCCTATTATCCCCAAAGTGTATGCTCAAACTTGGCGAGGTTATATTACTCATATAATGCATATGTTGTATTGTAATGCTTATTTTTTACATCATATACACAATATTGAATGCCATCTCCTTAGTTGACACATCATATATGCAATTGCCCTCTGCTCACTTCCTTAGTATATAAATCATATATTTGAATTATGTCATGCCATGATGTTTACATAGACAGCATGTATATGAATTATGGCATGCCAACCCATTTTATAAATACATAATATAGTTATATCATCTCATCCTGTTTACATAGTCATCATATTTTAAATTATGTCATTCTATCCGTGAATTATATCATGCCATCATGTTTCCATCGACGGCATGTTTGTGATTTATGGCATGCCAACCACTTTAATAGACACATTGTATAGTTATATCATGTTATCCTGTTCACATAGTCATCATATTTTGAAGTATGTCATTCTATCCCGTTTAGTTAGCCATCATACATGTGAAATTGTGTCATGCAAACCTGTTTAATTAGCCATCATATATGTGAAATTATGTCCTGCTATTCTGTTTGCTTAGACAACATAAATGTGAATTATTTAATGCCCTGTTTTCTTCCCTACTATCCATTGCACATGTCTATCTTACAATGTCTGTACATTCAATTACTTTTCTTGTTTATCAGCCATTTCAATTGGAGGGAGTGATGGCGAGATCTCGTGGGAGTAAAAACACGGTCTTGAAAAAGATCATGCTACACATCGATGCAGATAGAACCACGGTTGTACTTGCCCAAGAATCAGCCCCACCACACATAACCCACACTCATGCAGATTGTACCCCTACCCAGTTGGACAGAGAACCAGCTACACCCGTTCTAACCCCAACCCCAGCAGATAGACACCCAGTTCCCGTTGACAGAGCACCGTCTCCACCACAGAGCACCCAAACACGAGCAGTTAGTAAGGCAACTGCAGTGCCCAAATCACGAGGACCACCACTCCGAACCCGAAGTCAATGATTGAAGCAGAAGAAGAATTGTTCTCAGGTCAGGTTCCGTACCTATGGTTCATACTACTTTGCTCTTGCATCACTGTATTTACTGATACCAACCAATTTCAAATTTGAAGGATGCAATTGAAACTCCAATGGCGCAACAGGTATGTTTTAAACCTGTTTCTTCAACGTGTTTGGTTGTTTGCTGTTGTAACTTGCTCTATGTTGATTTCAGTTTCAATTGAATAAACAGTTATGTTCTCATGCTATGCACATCACAAGTGTTGTTATTGCTGTCCACACTTATATTCTGTCTATGCTGCTTTGTCTTAAATAGATATGATTCGAACTGTATCTATCTTGATTTGGCAACGTAAACTAGAATGATATGGACCATACAGTGACCATACTACATAGATATATGTTTGTTTCATGCTGTTATCCTGTCCACCTTACTACTGAACTGGTTTAACAAAATGAGTTTCATATACTACATTGTAAACCTGAGATGTGTTTGTTTGTTTCCCTTTTAGAACGTGGATAAAATATTGGAGAAGAGTACCCTATTATGCAATGGTAAAGGAAGTAATGTAGATAAGGTTCAAGATAGTGAGACATCCTTGTTGGTCTCCAAGAAAGCTGATAAAAAACTATATTGAGGACACTGAGACAACCCCAAAGTCCTGTCTTGATGTAGTGTTCGAGTTACTGGCTACCACTGCTGGCACCAGCTCTTCGAACTCATTGCCTGGATCAGTTCGGCTTCTTGAGTCTCAACTTCAAGTTGAAAGACATCGATCAGATGTTATCGCGACAGAAGCAAGGACTTAGGAAGTCCCTGCAGAATTCAGATGCATACTTTCTGGTGCAACAGAAGGCGCCGGAGGACTTAAGCGCCAAACAAGAGAAAGTTAATAAGCTTGCTAAGAATCTTGAAAGCATTATGGATACCCTGGATATTGTTTCTTGAGCTCTTCTGAAGTGGTTTCAGTTCTGGACTTGTTTTGCTACGGCGTTTATATGCTGCTGTGTTCCCTATATTTGCACTGGTGGCGAACTTTGATGCCCAGTGGATGTAATATGTGTAATAGCCATGATAGCCTAGTGTAAGTTGCTTGCTTATTTATTTCCTTGTTGTCTTGTTTATTTGTTTGCTTGTAGTCAGTGCAGTTCTTTTTCTGCTGTTTGCTAGTGGCTGCAACAACCTATTTTTTAAAACTAGGCCACAATAACCGTGGGCTAATATTTACTGTAGTGACACTGCACCTACGGGCCGTCGAAACAGTGGGCCTTCTACGGGCCGTATAAACAGTGGGCCTTCCACGTCTTGTAGAAACAACGGGCCTTCTACGGGCCGCAGAAACAATGGGCCTTCTACCGGTCGTATCATCAATGGGCCTTATACGGGCAGTATGATCGATTGGCCAAACATGGGCCCATAACAGGCCGCATTATGGCCGTAAACGGGCTAGAGTTGGAATCGTCTGTTCATGGGCCGACCATAACGGGCCATCATTACTAGGCCGTATTTCATGACACTATGAAAACGGCCCAATGTGTTAACGGACCACAAACAGGCCGACTGTAACCACGGGCTGAATTTGGCCCATAGGAAGAAAATGACAGTAACGGGCCATAAGTAAACGAATGCTGGAAATGAGCCCAAGAATAAATGGGCTCTAAGAAGGCCGAAAGATAACATGGGCTGGAAACGGCCCAATGGAATAACGGGCCCTTAATGGGTATAAAGTGATACCTTTGTTCATTACGAGCCGCCACCATGGGCCGTTAATGGGTGTAAAGTAATACCTTTTCATTACGGGCCAGTTTCACCACGGGCCGTTAATAGGCCAAGAGTTACATAGGGCCTCATATGGGCCGAAAGACGTCATGGGCCATACATGGGCCAGAAGTGAAAACGGGCTGGAATCATATTGGGTGGCCCAGATGACGCTACTGGGCCTAATTCGAATAGGGCGTAACGGGCCTTGGGTTAGCGGGCTGTAAATGGGCTATATGCGAACATGCCGTTAACAGGCTTTACATGGGCCGGCCCGCCACCTTTTGACCAAGTCAAATGGGCCAGCCTTTTCACAGGAATGGGCCTCTGTTGGGTCGTGCCACGTGTCGACGTATCATAGGCGCCTTCTGTCCAATGAGTTGATGACATTTGTCCCAACGGTGAGCTGACATGTGATTCCTCCAGCCAATGATGATTTTACACGTGGAAAATCCCCATTGGTCAGGGCTGTTAACGGGTTATCGGATCCAAAACCCGACACGATAGCTTAACGGCATTCCGTTACGGTGGATGCCACGTGTCGGTCACCCTTGACGAAAGCACTTCTGTGACGCGCGATTTATCGTCATGGAAGTGGACACTTCCGTGATGATAATTTTTGTAATGTCATGGAACACTTCTACGACAACACAGGTATGACTATCTTGATTCTGTCATAAATTTGTCATGGATGTACATGCATGACAAAAAATGTGACCTACTGTGACAAACATGTATCATCACGGAAGTGTATTTTTTTGTAGTGCGGCACCGTAACAGGTCTCGGGCCACTGTGAGGGCGGCCCTGGAGTTCGCCTGTTCCCGTCGGGTGTGCGACTGTCGGTGTACTAGAGTAGGGGTACCCTAGTATCCCGAACTCGTGCACGGGCAGTTGCAGCACCCCGCGGCAAGGCTTGCCTAGTGATCGCCAAGATCCTCCGCGGTTCCTTTGGAGCCATTCAAGAACAAAGTATTCAAGGCCCCAGCAAGAGGAGCTTGCCGGGAAGGCCACTCAAGGCACGAAGAAGACAAGACCCCGGCAAGAGGAGCTCACGGGAAGGCTCGATGAGCGACAAGCTTCGAAAGCGACAAGGGTTCAGCCACGGCAAAGCGCTTGCATGCGAGGCAACCTCTCTTCATCTCCGCTCCAGCTCATCCGCCAACGTGTCGCCATGGGGCTATTCCAGGCACGCGTGTCAAGGGGCTGTGCAGCCAGCGGAGAGCACCGATAAGCGGCGCTGACAAGAAGGCCATCGTGGCGAACGGTGGCGCTCCTGACGGTCCCTGTTGCACTGTTTAGGCGACATAGACGGGCATTTAATGCTTTTGTCCCTTGCCGTCAGAGTTAGGTAGATTACATTGTACCAAGTAGTTGCACCAACCGCAACTCATTTTCCCATTTTTGCCCTCATCTACTGTCACAGCCCTAGAATTGCTTGACATTAGTTGCATTAGGGCATTCATGTCATCATGTTAATTTCCATGAAAATTGAAATGGGGATTGTTGAAACCCTAGCACCAATTGAATTCTAATAGGTTCAAATAAAATCATTTTCAATAATCCCAAAATGGCCTGTGAAAATGTTCATGATAAATGGATAAAGGTGAAAGCCTCTTCCAAAAATGATGAACATATCCTATAGGTCATTCCTGGATTTTTGAATTAAATCTTACACTATTTGAATTTGGGCATTTGAACACTATAAATAATTTAAATGCTCAAATAATGTTGGAAGTATTTGTGGGCCATAGAAATAATTCCGAAGGTACCCACAATTATTTTCAGGATTTTTAAAAGTGCCCTGGTATTTTTAATAAAGCCCTAAAACCTGCAGAATATTAGAAAACTAAAAGAAATAGAGAGAGAGAGAGGGCCCCAGTGCCACTTACAGCGCCACTTGGCCCAACCTCAGGCGGCTTGGCTGGCCCAGTGGCCAGCCCAGCCCACCACCGCCACCCTCCTGTCGTCTTCCTCCCAGCGCCAAGATGGCGGGCGTGTCGGCAGCCCAGCCGAGGCGCGCCACCTCCACCCTGCTGCCGCCCGGCGCCTGGGCGCCTCCCAGACAGCCACGCGCCCCCTCTCTCTCTCTCTCTCCCAACCCCTCCCCTTCCTCTGCTCTCTCTCCCTCACGCAACCGAAGCGCCACCGTCGCCGCCGCCATGCTGCCGCCGCAGCCACCGCCCTTCCCTTGCCTCGCCGGCGTGCCCAAGAGCTCCGCCTCGTCGCCCCGGACCTCTCCGCTGACCCACGCGACCCCAAACGCCCTCGAGCGCCGACCTCGCCCTCGTCTTCAACCTCGGGCACCCGAGCCGCCTCCGGTCGATTCGGCGCCGCCAGGACCTCCCCGAGCTCACTGATTCCCTCTCCGACCCGCGGTGAGCTCCGTGCAAAACCCTTCTTTTCCCCCTCGCGTTTGCGAGCTCTAAACCATAGCCCGTCGCAGCCGACAGCTCCTCCGCCGCCCGCCATGGCGCCAGCCATGCCGCAGAGCCCCCCCGATCGCGTCGGGCGTGTCAACGTGCTCAGAGCCTTCCAGAGCACGTAGCACCTTCGCCCTCCCCTCTCGTACACCGCAGCCCGTAGCCACCGAACCCGAGCTCCGCGGCCGCCAAGTTCGCCGCCAAGGCCGATCCCGGCCGCCCGAGCTCCAACCACCCCACCAAGAACTTCAGCGCGTCCCGGCTCTCAGAGGTACCCTCCCGCCTTTTGGTGGCGGGTAGCCATTGCACTTGCGCCGCGCGCGTGGGTTCGCCCGGCGGCTAAGCGCCGCGCCCGTGACCGTTGACGGCGTGGGTTGACCACCGCCCGGTTTGACCTCCCCTCTCCTCACTGACATGCGGGCCCCGCCCGACTAACTACTTTAGTTAGGTTTAAACTAATTTAACTAACCCGGGTTAGTGCTAATTAACTAGATTAGTTTAGTTAGTCACTGACGTGTGGCCCCCACACGTCAGGTTTGACCTGGGGCGCCCAGTTGACCCGCTGACGTCACACTGACGTCAGGCTGACGCCATATATATATTTTCTAGATTTAATTTAATTCAGTAAATTTCAGAAAATACTCTAAACTTCTAAAATCATATAAATTCAACCGTAACTCGGATGGAAATAATTTATATATGAAAATGATCAGAAAAATATGAAGAATCTGTTTATGCCATGATCATGCATGTTTGAACAAGTTAACACCACTGAATAGGATGAATCATGATTAGGGTAACTTATGAAATAGCATTTTGAGTTGGAATTCAACCTTGTTTGAATTCCACTCCAACTAACTTGGATTATTATTGCATTAGGTGAATTCAGTACCTTAACATGATCATGCATCATATATGTGCATTGCATTGATTGTGCTCTCTCTTGTTTGCGGTAATTGTCCCTCTCGATGAGCGATGTACCAACGATGGGTTCGATGACACCGATGAAGAACTATATTATCTTGAAGTGCCGGGCAAGCAAAACCCCTTGTTCATTCGATATAATCCCACTCTCTCGCTCCTGCTCTATTTTATTGCATTAGGACAACAACGACTCATGTGTTACTTGCTGCGGTAGCTGAACCCTTGATCCTTTGCATGACCTGTCATTCCACAGTAATTAGATGAAACCCACTAGCATGAGTAGGAGTTGTTTGAGCCATGTTGTGCCTACTCATTTATGCTTGTTTGTCATGCCTGCTCTGCTTAGAGTTGAGTCAGGTCGATTCATCGGGAATGAATTGGAAAGTGGTGAACATGTCCTACCGTGTGTGAACTAAGTGTGTGAACACGATTTGGTAAAGGTAGCGGTGAGAGGCCATGTAGGAGTACATGGTGGGTTGTCTCATTGCAGCCGTCCTCGAGAACTGAGTTACGTGTTTGTGATCCATGAAACAGTTACTACCACGCATTGGGATCCTTAATTGACCCTCTCGGCTTCTTAACCACCCTTGTCCACATCAGGGAGTTGCAAGTAGTTTCGGTGTTTGTAGCTTCTTTGGGGGCCGCACGCAGCGCTGACCTTAGGGGTGGGTTGTGTTGCGGTAGGCACCGTGGTCTGGTGTACCGAGTGCCCGTTTGGTATCTCGGGAACCCTCGTTCGGGGCTGTATGGGAAACCTCGGCGGACTCCTGCGGATGGAACCCGAATAGGCGATAAACCTGGACTAGGGACTTGAGTGTTTAGGTAGGCCGTGGCCGACACCCACGTTGGGCTTCCGCTTGAAGGTTGCCGAGTACATGTCGTAAACGGCGGTAAGTGGTGAGCGTGTGTGAAGAAGTACACCCTGCAGGGGTTTAATATGATCTATTGAATAGCCGTGTCCACGGAGAAGGACTTCTGGGTTGCCTATATCGGTTCATAGACAAGTGAAAGTGGATACTCTAAAATGCGCAAGATAGCGTGAGTGCTATGGATGGCGTTCTCGTGGGGAGGCGGAGCGGATCCATAGTGGTGTATTGCCATGGTGAATATGTGGACTCGTGTGCGCCACCTCAAAAGAGTTACTTGCGATCGTAGTTCAGGATAGCCACCGAGTCAAAGCTGGCTTGCTGCGGTCAAACTCCACCACCCCTTTTGATAATGATGCATATGTAGTTAGATCGATGTAAGTCTTGCTGAGTACAATTGTACTCACGTTTGCTTATTTTATGTTTTGCGAGAGACGCGTCGGTCTCGCTAGTAGTTCCGCTTGACTTGACGTTTAGCTTGTTACCTCAGCTACGATCTTGTGCCCTCGGCAGATCTGGTAGATAGTCGCTTCTCAGCCTTTTCCATTTTAGTTATGCGTACTCGGACATGATTAGCTTCCGCTTGTGCTTTGACTTGTATGCTCACGAGTGTTGGGTCATGAGACCCATGTTTGTAATATCTCGCTCTTCGGAGCCTAATGAATAATATTTTGAGTCGTAGAGTTATGTTGTGATGCCATGTTGTATCTACACATATTGAGCATATTGTGTGTATGTTTGAAATGCTTGGTATGTGTGGGATCCGACAAACTAGTTGTTTATCCTTGGCAGCCTCTCATATGGGGAAATGTAGTCTCGTGCCTCCGAGCGATAGTAGTCCGCTACAGCCCGGTTCACCGGAGTCCTGCTAGCCCAGCACTACTGCTTGGACACTTGACTGGCCGGCATGTGTCTCACTTCGTTCCTATGTCTGTCCCTTCGGGGAAATGTCACGCGGTGATACTTGGAGTCCTGCCTAGCCTGCTACAGCCCGGGATACCGGAGTCCTGTTAGCCCAGTGCTACAGCCCAAGTTCATACGTTGATGACCGACATGCTCGAAGTGTTTCATGTATGCCTGTCCCCATAGGTTAGTGCCGCTTTGGGTTCACGACTAGCCATGTCGGCCCGGGTTCTTTGTCATATGGATGCTAGCGACACTATCATATACGTGAGCCAAAAGACGCAAACGGTCCCGGCCATGGTAAGGCGACACCCGTGGGAATACCGTGCGTGAGGCCGCAAAGTGATATGATGTGTTACATGCTAGATCGGTGTGACCTAGGATCGGGGTCCTGACAGCGTTGGTATCAGAGCCTGACTGCCTGTAGGATTACCAAGCCAAACTGGTCGGAGTTGAGTCTAGAAATGCTTTAGCTATGTAGGGGAATTGATTGTGGAAGGGAACGTAAGGCTCTTTTTACTCCTTATACCTCATGGCCTTCTGATCTGAGTCATCCTCTTCTCTTCTACGGGGTTTAAGAACTAGGCTTCTCATCTATCTATCAGGATGACGTGTTACTAATCCATAGACCTTTAAGATTGTTGGTTTTAATCCCCAGTTCAGTTCCTACTATTTCTGTATGATAACTGTTGGTCTCGGAATCTTGTTATGATGTTGTTGAGTGGTTATGCCACCATTTCTGCAGGATGTCTCAAATCATTTTGAGCATTTACAGCCGTTATGCTGTCCGAGTCATCCCAGGTCTCTAAATAGTCTGATGCATTTGCAAATTCTTTCCTTCCGTTCCCGATGACCTTTTGGACAGAATAAGCACACTAATCGGTAAGTTGAGGTACTTTGTTGCCTCGACATATATATTGGAACTATTATTATGACCCTAGGTGTTTAGGAAGTCACCTAGCAATTTAGCTATGCTTTTGTATCCCCAGTGTGATGATTCTGGCCATCATTCTCGAAAGCATCCCGTGATGCCGTTTAGTAGTAGGCATTCTACTCCTGGGTTTCTGAACCCGAGATTCATCCTACTTCATGTTGTTAGTATTTGCTAGTGCCTTTAGGATATTAGTACCCTTTGTGATAGTCCTCGAAGTCCGTGGTATTCCCCTTCTTCCAAATACCATGAACTAATTATGGCGGAAGTTCTTTTGAACTAAAAGATCACAATAAGAGTGCTCTTGAGGAGTTCTCCATTCATAATTGTGAATCTGCCAATTCTACCTTTCCGCATGGGTTATCCGGAAGAAATGTTGAACTTTGCTCGACATACTAATCCATGCCTCCATAACTCGAAAAATTATATGTTCCTCTGAGTTGCTCTCTTAGATGCCTTCTGACCTTCGTCTATCAATTGATAGCCAAGGGTATGTGTGCATTTGTGTTCATCGATGCATTTTATCCTTGTGGTCCGTCAAGCCATTCTATTCCGGAATGACTAGGAGAAACAAACTCCAGTACCTCATCCATTTCTAGGATTGGGTCAAAGTAGTTGTATCCCGCAGATCAAAATGCCAATTCAGCTTCTGATTCTGTTCTACCCTGAAGTATTGCCATCTTATGTCAAGAATGTCATGGGAATTGCACAACCTCCTAGGAATTCTTGATGCAGTGATACTTCTCATCATCATTGTTCATTTCTCGGTTCCGTGTTGATGCAACCGGAAAGCCGACAAGTGAATTGTGATGTGTGAAATCAATACCCCGAGCAACTTGTTGCTTGGTAGTGAATGGACCATATTCTCATTCTTAGCATGTTGGCTATTAAACCATCATCCTAAGACTGATCGTGCTACCCAGTCCTTATCTCTGGTGCACACTTCGATTGATGAGTTAGGATTGTGTCAAGTCCTCACTCATTTGATCATATCGTCTTGCCCTGAAAAGCAAGATTGTTCTCGAGCTTAGTAACATACCAGTGGTTCGTGACTTTCCAAATATCTTCTTGGAAGTGTTACCGGGTTGTTTTCCTGACTGTTATGTTGGGCTCGTGATCAAGTCGGTTTCTTATGAACCACCCCCTTCTCCAAGAATCTGTGTTGGATACCCCTGAGCTAGTCGGTTAAGCTAGCCAACAACTTGGAGAGTTGGAAGATAAAAGCTTGCCTAACCTAGTTCGATCCAATGGGATATCCTTGTGTAGTGTGTGTCGAAGAAGGATGATATCTTCATCGATTGGTCCCTGTGATCAATTGTTGGATCTATTGTCCTACCAATTCTTTGACTTGAGTATGGGCCATTGTCAAGTCAAATCAGAACCAACGATATTCGTAATGTTGTCTTACTCGTGGTTGATCCTTCGAGCATACACCATTACATCTTTTGGTCTGACCAATACTATCACGTGTTCACATGATGGTGGAAGTCCAGTGATATGGAAATTCCGATGAGTTGCTGTTGAGCCCGTCAGTAGCATTTTGTCTCCCCCATGAGTCATGTTGAGCATCAACCTAGTATTGGAAACTGGTGTAAGCAATGCCTTCGTGGTCCGTTCATGAAGCCTATGCTTGGATGGAAGTAGTGACTTCCTCTAATTCATGCGCATCTGGTGTAAGTTGCCGCCATGAATTTGAGAAAGGTTTGTTTTGTTTCCTCTGGAATCATCCCAAGTCAGTCATGCACGTGCGAAGTATTCTATGGCATGATAGACTGATCATCTTCATCTCATATGAATTCCATAGCACACCAAGCCACTGATTGATTTGTTCAAGGAGAAGAAGTTCCTTCCTAAGAGCTAATCCGGACTTGTGTAAGGACTTCGTTATCCGCAATGAAGGTTCCCAACCTGAACTCGGTAGTGTTTATTATAAGACTACTGTGTGGTCATCCTTGTCTTGGACAACATGTTCACATGTTAGTAGCAGAACCAGCTCATGTTTTGGAGCTTGCTATCGTAGTTCATATCCCGAGAATCTCGCAACGCCATCTCGTCGAATTGTGTTGCAACCCTTCCTTTCGACATGATGAGTCTGAAATATCCTAACACCAACCAGATCTGAATCTCGGCGGATATGATGGTTGGAACATTCAACAGCTGCATTTCGTTCCCAGCTTGCACCGTCCTTGTGCTATCTCGCTATAGACTGTCTTCTTAGCAATTCTTGTCCAGGTTTATCTTCAAAGTGGACTTACCATGGGTCCCCCACCTTCGATGATAAGCAAAATCATCCATTCGTTGTCTTCAACAAGGTAGTCTACATCATCCATTCTAGTCCGAGTGTACCATTCCTTTGCACTCCACCAAATGATCGCTTGTGATTGCCTTTGGCTGGTATAAAGAGTTCCAATGATCTCTATATCAAAAGTAATTCTTTTGCCACTTAAGGGAATAGTTCTTGCGTCACCTTTCTCGAGGTATCCGTTACGGGATCATGATAAATATTTCCTCGCCACCTTGACACCATCCACCATCTCCCTAAGCGTGGAATTGTTGCCACCAATCAAACCCCGTTGTTGTTCTTCCATCCCTCTCGATGTATTTTGTGTCTCAACTCGAGATGTGTCACCGTCTCAGTCCGTGAGTTGATCATGTTTACTTGATCTTCATGAAGGTCGAATCATGTAGGGTTTCCCCTTCTTTCTGTTGTCGTGTCGGGTGAAGATCTCGAAGACGTCAAGGCTAAGATGATGGAATGAATCAACATCTTCGAGAAGGCAATTGGATCATGGACATTGTAATAGTTTGTGACCTCCCTTTTCCTCTTACCTCACGTCTTGAATCTCGGGGCGAGATTCTTGTTTAGTGGGGGTGAGTTGTCACAGCCCTAGAATTGCTTGACATTAGTTGCATTAGGGCATTCATGTCATCATGTTAATTTCCATGAAAATTGAAATGGGGATTGTTGAAACCCTAGCACCAATTGAATTCTAATAGGTTCAAATAAAATCATTTTCAATAATCCCAAAATGGCCTGTGAAAATGTTCATGATAAATGGATAAAGGTGAAAGCCTCTTCCAAAAATGATGAACATATCCTATAGGTCATTCCTGGATTTTTGAATTAAATCTTACACTATTTGAATTTGGGCATTTGAACACTATAAATAATTTAAATGCTCAAATAATGTTGGAAGTATTTGTGGGCCATAGAAATAATTCCGAAGGTACCCACAATTATTTTCAGGATTTTTAAAAGTGCCCTGGTATTTTTAATAAAGCCCTAAAACCTGCAGAATATTAGAAAACTAAAACAGAAGTAATAGAGAGAGAGAAGAGGCCCCAGGCCACTTACCTGGCGCCACTTGGCCCAGCACTGTGCGGCTTGGCTGGCCCAGCTGGCCAGCCCAGCCCACCACCGCCACCCTCCCTGTCGTCTTCCTCCCCGCGCCAGTAGGCAGGGGGCGTGTCGACGCGCGCGCGGCCGAGGCGCGCCACCTCCACCCTGCCTGCTTCGCCCGGCGCCTGGACGCCTCCCCGACAGCCACGCGCCCCCCTGGCTCTCTCTCACTCTCTCCCGACCCCTCCCCCTTCCTCTGCTCTCTCTCCCTCACGCAACCGAGCGCCACCGTCGCCGCCGCTCGCTGCTGCCGCAGCCACCGCCCTTCCCTTGCCTCGCCGGCGTGCCCAAGAGCTCCGCCTCGTCGCCCCGGACCTCTCCGCTGACCCACGCGACCCCAAACGCCCTCGAGCGCCGACCTCGCCCTCGTCTTCAACCTCGGGCACCCGAGCCGCCTCCGGTCGATTCGGCGCCGCCAGGACCTCCCCGAGCTCGCTGATTCCCTCTCCGACCCCGCGGTGAGCTCCCGTGCAAAACCCCTTCTTTTCCCCCTCGCGTTTGCGAGCTCTAAACCATAGCCCGTCGCAGCCGACAGCTCCTCGCCGCCCGGCCATGGCGCCGCCAGCAAGCAGCCCCTGCCGATCGCGTCGGAGCGTGTCAACGTGCTCAGGAGCCTTCCAGGAGCACGTAGCACCCTTCGCCCTCCCCTCTCGTACACCGCAGCCCCGTAGCCACCGAACCCGAGCTCCGGCGGCCGCCAAGTTCGCCCACCGCGTCGATCCCGCCGCCCGAGCTCCAACCACCCCACCAAGAACTTCAGCGTCCCGGCTCTCTGAGGTACCCTCCCGCCCTTTTGGTGGCGGAGTAGCCATTGCACTTGCGCCTTGGCGTCGGTTCGCCCGGCTGGCTAAACGCCGGCGCCCGCTGACCGTTGACCGGCGTGGGTTGACCACCGCCCGGTTTGACCTCCCCTCTCCTCACTGACATGCGGGCCCCGCCCGACTAACTACTTTAGTTAGGTTTAAACTAATTTAACTAACCCGGGTTAGTGCTAATTAACTAGATTAGTTTAGTTAGTCAGCGGCGTGTGGCCCCACGTCAGGTTTGACCTAGGCGCCAGTTGACCGCTGACGTCACATCGACGTCGGTGACGCTCATATATATATTTTCTAGATTTAATTTAATTCAGTAAATTTCGAAAATACTCTAAACTTCTAAAAATCATATAAATTCAACCGTAACTTCGGATGGAAATAATTTATATATGAAAATGATCAGAAAAATATGAAGAATCTGTTTATGCCATGATCATGCATGTTTGAACAAGTTAACACCACTGAATAGGATGAATCATGATTAGGGTAACTTATGAAATAGCATTTTGAGTTGGAATTCAACCTTGTTTGAATTCCACTCCAACTAACTTGGATTATTATTGCATTAGGTGAATTCAGTACCTTAACATGATCATGCATCATATATGTGCATTGCATTGATTGTGCTCTCTCTTGTTTGCGGTAATTGTCCCTCTCGATAGAGCGATGTACCAGCGATGGGTTCGATGACACCGATGAAGAACTATATTATCTTGAAGTGCCGGGCAAGCAAAACCCCTTGTTCATTCGATATAATCCCACTCTCTCGCTCCTGCTCTATTTTATTGCATTAGGACAACAACGACTCATGTGTTACTTGCTGCGGTAGCTGAACCCCTTGATCCTTTGCATGACTGTCATTCCACAAGAATTAGATGAAACCCACTAGCATGAGTAGGAGTTGTTTGAGCCATGTTGTGCCTACTCATTTATGCTTGTTTGTCATGCCTGCTACTGCTTAGAGTTGAGTCGGTCGATTCATCGGGAATGAATTGGAAAGTGGTGAACATGTCCTACCGTGTGTGAACTAAGTGTGTGAACACGATTTGGTAAAGGTAGCGGTGAGAGGCCATGTAGGAGTACATGGTGGGTTGTCTCATTGCAGCCGTCCTCGAGAACTGAGTTACGTGTTTGTGATCCATGAAACAGTTACTACCACGCATTGGGATCCTTAATTGACCCTCTCGGCTTCTTAACCACCCTTGTCCACATCAAGGGAGTTGCAAGTAGTTTACGGTGTTTGTAGCTTCTTTGGGGCCGCCGCATAGCGCTGACCTTAGGGGTGGGTTGTGTTGCGGTAGGCACCGTGGCCCGTGTACCGAGTGCCGTTTGGTATCTCGGGAACCCTGCACACATCGTTCGGGGCTGTATGGGAAACCTCGGCGGACTCCTGCGGATGGAACCCGAATAGGCGATAAACCTGGACTAGGGACTTGAGTGTTTAGGTAGGCGTGGCCGACACCCACGTTGGGCTTCCGCTTGAAGGTTGCCGAGTACATGTCGTAAACGCGGTAAGTGGTGAGCGTGTGTGAAGAAGTACACCCTGCAGGGTTTAATATGATCTATTGAATAGCCGTGTCCACGGAGAAGGACTTCTGGGTTGCCTATATCGGTTCATAGACAAGTGAAAGTGGATACTCTAAAATGCGCAAGATAAGCGTGAGTGCTATGGATGGCGTTCTCGTAGGGAGGCGGAGCGGATCCATAGTGGTGTATTGCCATGGTGAATATGTGGACTCGTGTGCGCCACCTCAAAAGAGTTACTTGCGTCGTAGTTCAGGATAGCCACCGAGTCAAAGCTGGCTTGCTGCGGTCAAACTCCACCACCCCTTTTGATAATGATGCATATGTAGTTAGATCGATGTAAGTCTTGCTGAGTACAATTGTACTCACGTTTGCTTATTTTATGTTTTGCGAGAGAGCGTCGGTCTCGCTAGTAGTTCGCTTGGACTTGACGTTTAGCTTGTTACCTCAGCTACGATCTTGTGCCCTCGGCGGGATCTGGTAGATAGTCGGGCTTCTCAGCCTTTTCCATTTATAGTTATGCGTACTCGGACATGATTAGCTTCGCTTGTGCTTTGACTTGTATGCTCGAGTGTTGGGTCATGAGACCCATGTTTGTAATATCTCGCTCTTGAGCCTAATGAATAATATTTTGAGTCGTAGAGTTATGTTGTGATGCCATGTTGTATCTACACATATTGAGCATATTGTGTGTATGTTTGAAATGCTTGGTATGTGTGGGATCCGACAAACTAGTTGTTTATCCTTGGCAGCCTCTCATATGGGGAAATGTAGTCTCGTGCCTCCGGCGATAGTAGTCCGCTTCTGCCCGGTTCACGAGTCCTGCTAGCCCAAAGACTACTGCTTGGACACTTGACTGGCGGCATGTGTCTCACTTCGTTCCTATGTCCATCCCTTGGGAAATGTCACGCGGTGATACTTGAGTCCTGCCTAGCCTGCTACAGCCGGGATACGGAGTCCTGTTAGCCAGTGCTACAGCCCAAGTTCATACGTTGATGACCGACATGCTCGAAGTGTTTCATGTATGCTGTCCCCATAGGTTAGTGCCGCTTTGGGTTCACGACTAGCCATGTCGGCCCGGGTTCTTTGTCATATGGATGCTAGCGACACTATCATATCGTGAGCCAAAAGACGCATAAGCGGTCCCGGGCCATGGTAAGGCGACACCCGTGGGAATACCGTGCGTGAGGCCGCAAAGTGATATGATGTGTTACATGCTAGATCGGTGTGACCTAGGATCGGGGTCCTGACATCTACGTGCCACCTGTGGTGACCCCTTGAGCATATAAAAGGAGGCCCATGTGCAACGTAGAAAGGGTTCGGCTCAGTTCGGTTCGACTCATACGAGACTACACACGCACTCAAGCTAGGTTTGGTAGCTCTCTGTGCTCCCTAGCAAGAACACAATACAATCAACCGAGCAGCAGTAGGAGTATTATCTCTCCGGAGAGCTCCGAAGCTGGGTAAACTGCTCGTGTGCATCGCCTCGATCTGCTCTTCGTGCAATCTCCGTCCCCCACCGAACCAAAAGGGACTCGGTCCGCCGGTCCCATAGGTGCTCGTGGGTTACGATCAGCCTCCCCGACATCTTTGGCGCGCCAGGTAGGGGGTGCGTCGAGGCTGTGTGAACCTGATCCGGCGTTCACACGAGCAACATCTTGATCATCTTCATCATCTTCATCAACATGCCACCGAAGAAGACGGCTTCGGCGGCAGCAGAGCCGTCCGCGTCGAACCCACCACCACCGGAGCCGACGAGTGGTGGGGAAGACGCTGGCGGAGGAACGGGCGGCGTCGAGGGAGCCCACGACGCTGCCAAGTCCAAGGACAAGGCGGCGCAGACCTCGGCGTCCGGATATGTACCGCGTCCATCTCAAGAAGCGCGGGACCGACAACGTCATGGTGCTCGCAGCGCCATACGTTCGTTGGGCCATGATCAAGCTGGTGGATCCAGGGCGCTCAAGAAGCGGCTCGCGCCAACGAGCTGGTGCGGCGGGGAGGGCATTTGTCGCTGGGCGGGATACTGCTCCTTCTAATGTGTTTAGAAGTCCGAGCATATCCCGCTCCTCGCACCGTTCGCCATTGCCGCCCACCACTCAAGCAGAAGCTTTGGCGCGAGATCAACTGCTCCTGGACTACCCTCCAACGGCAGACAAGGCCGACGGATGGAGGGCCACCATCCAGAGTCTCATCGGCTTTGCCAACGGCGACACTCGCGGCAACCAAGCACATCGCTGCAGCGGCGGGGCGACAAAGGCACGAGCGGTGGCGGCGAACCTGTGGGGTGCAACCACCATGCACTCCCCTTCCCGAAGTCCAAAATCGCCGACTCGTCGGATCCACCTCGACAGCGACTCCACCGCGTCGTCGGATCCACGAGCTCGTCGCGACCAGCGCCAAGTTCTTCAAGAACGGCAACAACAAGACGCTCGAACTCGCATCGAGCGCCGAAGAGAAGCGCGACGTCAATCTGACCAGCGCGCTAGGCCCGCTGTCGACATGCAAGCGCCAGGGGAACCACGTGACTTGTCGTACGCGGTAGGTTGCCCTGCGTTCACCCGTGAGCTGCGGCAAGTCCAGTGGCCCGACAAGAAAAACTTCAAGCCAGATGTGCCAGAGAAGTATGATGGCAGGACGCACCCGTCGGAGTTCCTCAGCATCTACACCATCGCGGTGCAAGCTGCCGGGGGGCGAGACGACAAGATCATCGCGAACTAATTCCCGCTGGTGCTCAAGCCCAATGTCAGATCTTGGCTCATGCACTTGCCGGACAGCTCCATACCCTCTTGGGTAGATCTATGCCATCAGTTTGTCAGCGCCTTCACAGGCGGCCACAAGCCTCATGGCCAGGAAAGCGACCTTCACCTGCTCGCCCAGAAGGAAGGAGAGTCCCTGCGCAAGTTCATCCAGAGATTCAGCCGTGTGCACTACAACATCCCAGATGTCCACCCTGCCGCGGTGATCAGCGCGTTTCATCAAAACGTGCGGAACCGCGGGATGAGGGAAGAGATGGCGATGTGCAAAGTCAAGGACGTCAGTGAGCTGTATGACTTGGCCGACAAGTGTGCACGCGCTGAGGAAGGAAGGAGACTCCCAGGAGAGAATGCAGAAGCAGGATCTGATAGTGAAGAGATTGCCCTAGCAAGGAAGAGCCGGCAGCGGAACAACAGAAAGAAGAAAGGCAAAGATGTGCTAGTTGTCGAGCAGTCCGGCGACGTAGGCGCTGCCAAGAAAGCTAAGGTTGGCAGCTCCGGCAAGGAGGTTGCCGCGGGCGCCAACTGCCAGGCTGTGGTGGCTGCCGACAAGCAGGACAACTCCAACAAGCAGTACTGCAAGATCCACCACACCAAGGGCCATGACCTCCAGAGCTGCAAGAAGGTCGAGCAGCTTGTTGAACAGCAGAAAGCTGAGTATGAGTGGCGCGATATGGAGAAGGCCCAGGAAGGTGCTGGGGCAGCTAGCAAGAAGCGACCCGGCCGGGGAGGACGCCGCGGCAAGGCCAAGCAGCGACAAGGAGACAGACCTCCCCGCGGCCGTGACAAGGATGAAGATGAAGACGACGACGACGAAGACATGGAGGATGATGAAGCCGATGAGCAGGAGTTTCAGAAAGCCACAGAGGTCCTGCGTTGTGGCGGTGCCTCTCGCATACTTCACACCGCCAACTCAAGCGATGGATGGGGAAGTTAATGCAGCGGAACCATCCGTAGAGTCACGCAAGCCTCTGAAGTGGTCCAGCACGCCCATCATCTTTGATATTGAGGACCACCCTGATCGCATAATCGTGGTCGGTGCTTGCCGATGTTGGTTTCACCAACTATCCGCAACCTCAAAGTCACTAAGATGTTGGTTGGCGGCGGGCGGCTTGAACCTGATCTCCTCTGCGGTGCTCCAGAAGCTTCAGATCCCCGACAGCGAGCTCGAAGAGACTGGCACATTCCAAGGAATTAATCCAGGAAGGAGCAAGCCGATGGTGAAGATCACGTTGCCGGTAACATTTGGCAGCGAGCTAAACTTCAGGACTGAGAGGGTCACGTTCGACGTTGCTGATTTCCCATTGCCTTACAATGGGATACTTGGCCGTCCAAAGACTCGCCAAGTTCATGGCGGCCTCTCACTATGCATACAACTTACTCAAGATGCCTGGCCCGATAAGTGTCATTTCTGTCCCTGGCGACAAGAAGGATGCTCTTATCTGCGCCGACAAGATCTACCGGGAGGCAGCAGGTGCAACAGATAGCAAGTCACTTGCATGAAGCTCCGGGGAAGAAGAAGACCAAGTCCGACAAGAGCTCGATGCCCACTCCGCAAGCGCACCTCTTGGTGCTGCTGCCGCCGCCGAGGACGCACCATCGAGCTCCACCGGCAAGTGTAAGAAGACGATGGCGGCTCCAGAGACCAAGAAGGTGTCCGCCAAGGAGGACGGCACCGGTGGTACCTTCACCATCAGTGCCACGCTTGACCCTAAATAGGAAAGCGCGCTCGTTGCTTTCCTGTGGGCGAACGTCGACGTGTTTGCATGGCGACCGTCTGACATCCACGGTGTTCCCAGGAAAGTAATTGAGCACCATCTCGCTGTCTGTCCTCATGCGCGACCCGTCAAGCAGAAAGTAAGGAAGCAGGCAGTGGAGCGACAAGAATTCATAGCAGAAGAAATCAAGAAGTTGGATGCAGCGGGCCTTGTCAGAGGAGTGCTCCATCCCACGTGGTTGGCCAATCCTGTAGTAGTTCGTAAGGCAAATGGGAAATGGAGACTGTGTATCGACTTCAAAGATGTTAATAAAGCTTGTCCCAAAGACCCATTTCCCTTGCCGTGCATCGACCAGATTGTTGACTCCACGGCTGGATGCGATTTGCTTTCATTTCTTGATGCATATTCAGGATATCATCAGATCTTCATGGCAGAAGAGGATGAGGAGAAAACCGCATTCATCACCCCATGTGGCACATACTGCTTTGTAAGGATGCCTTTTGGGCTAAAGAATGCTGGTTCAACGTTTGCAAGAGTAGTCCATGACGCTTTTGAGCCGCAAATGCAAAAAAATGTAGAAGCTTACATGGATGACATAGTGGTCAAGAGCAAGGACAAAGCAACTCTGGTTCAAGATTTAGATGAGACCTTTGCAAATCTACGCAAGATCAACCTCAAGCTCAATCCCGAGAAGTGCGTGTTTGGAGTTCCCTCCGGCAAGCTTCTCGGGTTCTTCGTGTATCAGCGGGGAATTGAAGCCAATCCCGACAAGATCAAGGCCATTGAGCAGATTGAAGCACCAAAGCGCGTCGAGGATGTACGAAGACTTGCCGGTTGCGTTGCTGCTCTCAGTAGGTTTATCTCTAGGTCTGCTGAGCGCGCCCTACCATTTTTCAAAATTTTGAAAAAGGCAGGTCCAATGAAATGGACTCCGGAAGCGGAGGCTGCGCTGCAGGATTTAAAGAGATACCTATCCTCCACTCCAGTACTTGTCGCACCTAAACCACAAGAGAAGTTGCTGCTATATTTAGCGGCAACCAATCAAGTGGTTAGTGCTGCGTTAGTAGCGGAGAGGGAGGCGGATGATGAGCTGGCAACCATGGCAGATGCATCCAGCGACAAGCAGGGGACTTCGCCGACAAGCTCTGGTCCCGACAAAGATGGATCTGCGCAGGAGCATGAGAAGATGCAGAAAAGGATGGTGCAGCGCCCAGTTTACTTTGTCAGTTCCCTTCTGCATGGGGCTAGGTCGAGGTACTCTAGCGTGCGAAGTTGCTTTCGCCTCCTCATGGCCTCGAAAAGCTGCGCCATTACTTCCAAGCACATGAGATCACAGTTGTCACTCGCTTTCCGCTGAAGAGGATCTTGCAAAATCCGAAGCAACAGCAGGATTGTTGAGTGGGCATTTGAACTGTCGAGCTTTGGCCTCAAGTTTGAAAGCACTTCAACTATCCAAAGCGAGCACCGGCAGAGTTCATAGCAGAATGGGCGCCAGCGCAAGATGAAGAGATTCGAGACGAGCATCCCGTCAAGGAGGCAAGTAAAGAGTGGCTGATGTACTTTGATGGTGCCTTCTCGCTGCAAGGCGCCCGGCTTGGCGTGCTGCTTATCGCACCCACCGGAGAGCACCTCAAGTACATAGTCCAAATGCACTTTCCCAAGGAGCAAGCAACAAATAATCTTTGCAGTATGAAGGTTTGCTTGCCGGTCTCAGAATTGCAGTATACCTTGGGATCAGGAAGCTCATTGTCAGGGGTGACTCGTAGCTTGTCGTCCGCCAAGTAAACAAAGATTATCAGAGTCCGTTGATGGAAGCATACGATGATGAAGTGAGAAAGCTAGAAGAGCACTTTGACGGCCTACAAATGGAACATGTTCCAAGAGCTTAGAACGACATTGCTGATGGCCTGTCGAAGTGCGCCGCACTTAAGTTACCTGTGGAACCAGGAATTTTCGTACTCAAGCTAACTCAACCGACTGTAATGCCATCAACTGGACAGAGCAAGAAGAGGAAGTTGGTTTCTGGTGACTACTTTCCGGCAGAGCTCCCTGAAGCCGCCACCAAGAAGGTCCCCAAAATCAACGCAGATATCGCTGAGGAGCAGTCTGCTCCGACAAGCCTAAGGGTTTTTTTCGTTGAAGCAGACGCTCCCGACAAGTTTTGCTCCGGCAAGCTTGCCGGGGATCATCAAGCTCCGGCAGAGCCGCAGGTTCTCGCCGTGGAAGCTGATGTTCCCGCAGCAGCAAATGTGCATTTAGTCCTTGTTGTCGAGCCGCAAGCTCCAGCATGGGCACAACAGATCGTCCATTTCCTTCAGACAGGAGAACTTCCCGAAGAGCAAGAAGAAGCGGAAAGAGTAGCCCGGCAGTCAAGTATGTACCAGTTTGTCGACAGCATCCTGTACATGAAGAAGACTCAGCGGTGTGAAATTGAAGTGTATTCATCGGGAAGATGGACCAAGCTGTTGGCGAGATACGGAGGCATATGTGGTCACCACATTGGCGCAAGAGCACTTGCCGCAAAGCTTTCGGCAAGGTTTCTTCTGCCGACAACCCTCCGGATGCAACCGCACAAGTAACCAAGTGTGAAGCGTGCAGTTCCATTCCAAGCAGATACACCAGCCAGCTCAAGCTCTCCGGGCGATCCCTTTATCCTGGCCATTTTCGATGCAGGGGCTCGACATCCTCGGCCCCTTCCCGAGCTGTCGGGGCTTTGAGTACTTGTACGTCGCAATCGACAAGTTCACAAAGTGGCCGGAAGTGGAAGCGGCGAGGAAGGTGACAGCACAGTCAGCAGTCAAGTTCTTCAGGTCAATTTTTTGCCGTTTTGGGATCCCTAACAGGATCATCACCGACAACGGCACACAGTTTACTAGCCGCACCTTCATGCAGTACGTCCAAGATCTTGGTGCCAAGGTCTGCTTTGCTTCTGTTGCTCATCCGAGAAGCAATGGTCAAGCAGAGAGGGCAAATGCTGAAGTGCTGCGAGGACTCAAGACCAGAACTTTCGACAGGCTGCACAAGTGCGGAAGAAACTGGATTGAGGAGCTGCGGTGGTTCTTTGGTCGATCGAGCAGCGCCAAATCGAGCCAGCGGCGGACACCTTTCGCTCTAGTCTATGGAGCAGAGGCAGTTCTCCCCACGGAACTCGTATCACGGGTCACCTCGAGTGCTCGCTTATGATGAGCTCGAGCAAGAGCAGCTGCGACAAGATGACGCGCTGCTCCTTGAGGAGGACCGTCTTCAGCTCTTTGTCGAGCTGCTCGTTATCAGCAAGCTTTGCGTCGCTACCATAGCCGCAAAGTTAGTGCGAAGTCTCGAGGAAGGCGACCTTGTTCTTGGCGTTCGATCGCCAAGAATTCCAACAAGTTGGCGCCAAGTGGGAAGGCCCTTATCGGGTGAGACGAGTCACTAGGCCTGGCGCTGTCCGCCTTGAGACCGAAGATGGCATTCCGGTGAGCAACTCCTGGAATATTCAGCATCTTCGTAAGTTTTACCCGTAGGGCTCGGTTGCCGGAACCTGTTCCGGCAACCACCTTTTGTACAAGTCTTGCCCATGTTGCATGTAATCCTTTGTACAAAGCCGGGCGCAGACCCCGTGCATCAGTAAAGCTCATGTGCTCCGCATATCTTGTCAATTTTGTGCATTTTTTACTTTGCATGTATTATCTGACACTTTGTGCAGCACTTACTCCGGTAAGCTATAACGAGCCGCAAGGCTCCATATTTTTATTTTCTCTTCTTTCTTCTTCTCAAAGAAAAGAAGGTTCCCTCGCCCACAAGTTTGCCAGGGGGGAAGGAGAAGAAGATAATGTTTTGGACCAAGCGTAGCTCGAATAAATTTTGCCTTACCGGGAAGCAAACGACAGAAAAGCTAAGTTGCCAAAGTTTGAGCAGCCTATTTTTACATTTTTAAGTTATCTTCCTTGAACGACCGTGCTTTGTATGGAAAACCTGTGCGCGAAGGAACCAACTCATGGCTAGTTTGCACCCTTACTTTGTTTCGAGTCCGCTCAACAACTTAAGTGAGCTGCAACTAGTTGCGACAAGGTTGCTTGTCGGAGGCGGCACCGCCAGCAGGCTGCTGATGTTCCGCACTCAGCGCTCACGGCAAAGGTGCCCGCGCCGACAAGTTCCCTAAAAGCGTAGGGTACAAACATACAAAGGAAGGAATCAAGTAAGGAATTGCAATCATTGCCTAAGATAGAGTTATATTACAAAAATAACTTGTCGCGGATCTAATATATTGCTCTCCTAAACATGATCTGCAACGACAAGGAAAAGATAAAACGGACGGCCTAGTCTACGCGGTCGCCATCGACCCTCTTTACCCCGCTCACCCTGTCCACAATGGGTGCGACAAGGGCCTTGAGCGCTTCAACGTCAGCAGTCGGCGGCAAGGACTTTAGGACGTTGGCGAAGCTGACGCCTGGATTGCGGAAGGCCACCTTCATCAGCACCTTCTGAAGAGCCCCTGCACAGATTTGACGCGACTCATCGGCCAGCTGCTTTGGGATCTCCTCCCGGAGCCGCTGGAGAGCCGTCACCACGCCCTTGAGGAACAGGCTGAGCTTGGCACTGGGTTGAAGGCGCTCGTCGGTGGAGTACCCGAGATCCACCATCCCCAGCTCCATCAGCTCCCCGTCGATGGTGGCGGCAGTATCTACAAGAACCTACGTCCAGTGCATCACGTTCTCTCTGAAGGTATCCTGGGCAGTCGCGGCATTCGCCAGCAACTCCTCGTTGGCCTTGATCTTCTCCAACAAACCCGCTTCCCGCTCCTTGGCGCCGTCCAGCGTCTCCGTCAAGGTGGTCAGCTTCAGCTCAAGATCTGCCTTGGAGTCCTTGACGGCGTCGAGCTCTTTGATCCTCTCAGCGAGACGGCCCTGCAACTCGCCAAGGGTGTAGGCGTCCTTCTCGCGCTCGTGCTTCAGCGCGGTGACCTCCTCGCCGCTCTTCTGGAGGGTGGCCTCCAGCTGTGTCACCCTCGTCTCCAACTCCTTCTTGGCGGCCTCTGCAGCTGCGGCAGCGTCCTTTGCTTCCTTGAGAGCTCCGCCAATTGATTGCTCGCGCGCGGCAAGATCTTCCTCATAGCTGTCGAGGTTGATCTTCCGCTGCGCCAGCTCGCCTTCTTCCGCAGACAGTTTCTCAGCCGCAATCCGCTGCTGCTCCTCGACCTCAGCCTTCTCCAGAATGAAGGCTGTGCGCTCCTCAGCGAGTCGCCCCCGCTCTTCTGCCATGTCCCGGAGAGCTTCTTGGTTGGCGCACCGGAGCTCTTCTGCGTGCTTCTCCATGTCTGCTCCCGCCCTCGCGACAAGTGCTTCCCGGGACTCCAGCTTGGCTTGTCGGGCGCGGTAGAGCGACAACAGCTTCTTCAGCAGCTGCTCCTCCTCAGACTCGCCGCTGCTGCTGCTTGGCGCGTCAACCAGCGACAGCCCAGCAGAGGCGAGCAGCTCTTCGTCAAAGGTCTCCCCTTCGACCGGCGCCCTGGAGCTCGACGCCCAGGGGAACTTGATGAAGACGCCGTCACCGGCCTTCAGATAGGCGTCGGGCTGGGGCTCTTCGGAGCCTGACGCTGCATCGATGGCGGAGGGATCGGCGGTCGGCATAGCGCCTGGCGCTCCTGCGGCCTCAGGGTCGTCAGTACGATCACCAGACCCCTCCCCAGCCTTTGCGGCAGCATCTTTGGCGGCCTCCTCGCCGGTGGACCCATCGGTGCCAGCCTCTTCCTCCATGTTGGCGGCGTCGTCATTGTTGCCGCGCGCGTCCTCCTCGCCGGCAACCTCAGTCTCCATCGGCTCTCCGGCAGATGGGTCTGACGATCAGAAAAAGAAAGAACAGTCAAGCAAATGTTCGAAAAGAAGAACAGAAGAAAAAAGAGCCCAAGGGAAATTGTCACGCAAAAAGGGGTTACCTGCGATGGGATCTGTGGCCGCGGTCTCCACCACCGGAGGATCGCCGGCGCTTCCCCTTGTCGGAGAAACTTCCCTTATCGGAGAAGCATCCCTTGCCGGAGAGCGCTCCCTTGCCGGAGAATTCTCCCTTGGCGGCGTAGTTGAAGCAGACAGAATTTCGGGAGCGACTTCCGGGCCCTCCTGATGAGGCTGCTCTACTCCTGCACAAATCAACAAGTCAGATATCAGTAGAGGAGGAGCACCCATGCACACCTAACCGTAAGAAATAAACCAAATACTTACGCTGGGGGCTGTGCTGGGGGCTGCTCTGAGGAAGGGTTGCCAGGTCCGGCAATGGGGTCTCAGACGCGCCTCCTGTCGCCACGGGGGGATCGTCTTTGATGACAACCACCGGGGTCTTGGCTCTCTTCGACGCTCTCTGAGCTAGCGTCCTGAAAAAGGAGAGAGTTCAGAATGAAGCAAATCAGATACAAGACAAAGCAGCAAATTGAAGAATTACAAGTACAGCGACAAGATCTTACTCTTCTTCTTCTTCCTCGGAGCTAAGCGCGGAGAAGTCGAATTCCGCTCCGCCTCCGGTGCGACAAGCTGGAAGAGTAGGCTCCCTCGGGCGCTTGGCGGGAGCAGGGGCCATGGTCCCAGAAGGCCCCGCTCCAGTTGTTGTGGCGGCGTGAGGCGCTCCCGCGGCAACAGAGCTTGCCGCGGTGGAGCGCGTCGCGCGGCGCGATGGCTGTTGGCCCGTCTGCCGCCCCGCCACTTCCCCGGTCTTGCGGAGGCGCCTTCTTGGTGGAGCTGCGGGCTCCTCCCGCGGCAAGCTACCTGAAGGTGGGGGGGGGGGTGCCCCCGGCAGGCTCGTTCGGCTCATTTTCAGGCTCGGCCTGCTCCTCCGCGCCGGCAAGCTCCTCTCGGTCGGCAAGGCTTGCCGCCTCTGCTGCCTCGGCCTCCTCCACGGTGAACCCGAATTCACCAGCGGCAGCAGCTTCTGCCGCCTCCTCCAGCCTGGTGGCGATGCACTGCAGCTCGGCGTCGGTGGTGTCGCGGGTGAGCCACTTCTGCTCGTCGGCGCGGATCGGCACTTCTTCCAGGCTGTCGAAGAACTGTTGCACGACATCATCGGCGGGCTCTTGCCAAGTTGGAACGATCCCATGGGAATCGCACAACGGCATCATTGCACGGATGCGGTCAAGCGAAGAGTTGTTGCACAAAGGAACGACCCCCCTTGGCAACACAAACCACTCGGGGTTATCTGGGTCGTGCTTGAACAGCTCCAGCAGCATCGCATCCAGCTCCAAGACAGTGAAATTCCAGTTGAGGCCCGGGCGCAGCCTCATGATGTCCGCCGCATTTTGGAACTCCCAAGCAGGTCTCCTCCTCTCCTGCAAGGGAGCGATGCGGCGACGAAGAAAATCTGCGCCAACAGCGCCTACAGTGAGTCTGGCATGCCTGAGGCGGAAGATCCGGGTCACGGCAATCTTCAACCTAGCATCCTCCGGCGCCAAGTTGCTCCAATCGTTGCCGCACACTATGGGAGTTTGGCGCTGGGCAGTGAAGGGTTGCGGGTTCTCCTCTATGATCCAACACCAATCGGCTCTCCACTCCTCCCACTTGCTGCGGAGCTCTCCTTCCAGATAAGCTTCTTTCTTGCCGATCCTAGAGATCCAAGCAATCCCTCCGGCAAGTGGCTCTCCTCTCTCAACGCGAGGCATGAAGAAGTGGTGGAAGAGGGCTACGTTTGGGTGGACTCCGGCAAAGTTTTCGCAAAGGTGTGCGAAAACTGCCATGGTCAGGACAGCGTTGGGGGTGAAATCAGGGAGGCGGAGACCGTAGGTGTTCATGATGTCGCAAAAGAATTCAGAAAAGGGCGGGCAGAGCCCGCAATAGAAGAAGAGCGCGAAGAAGGGATACCCGACAGAAACCTTCTCGGATGCGGCGGCGGAGATCACCTCGTCTTGCGGATGCGCCTGCTTCCGTCGACGAAAGAGGTAGTAGCCCTCCCTCAGCTCCTTTGCGTCCGAGCTGGGGTCGAAGGTGGCCGCTCCTTTTCGCAGGCGCCATGAGCCGCTGCGCCGGCCGACTTCACGCCCTTCCCCTTGTCGGCTTTCGGAGCCATGGCGGAGGTGGTGGAGGAGTCCGACGGCGTTGGTGGCGCTAGTGGCGATGGGGGGCGGAGCGTCGCTCTCTTCGGACTTGAGAAGAAGGGGGGAGCGGCGGTGGTGTTCGAGATGGGACAGCAAATGGCGAGGTGAGCGACCGGCCCCTGTTTCCCCTGTTTATAAGGAGGGAGAGGGGGCGGACGTTCCGCTTTTCCAATTAAAGAAAGCCCCCCACGATCTCTCCCATGACGCCACGATCGGCGCGTGCTGTTCGTGGGGGACGTGGTGGGTCCGGAGCGAGTAACACCGTGATCTAGGACGCGTGTGCCCATGCACTGTCTTGGGCCTGGCCCAACAAAGCTCAGCGCCGTGTGTGGCCCAGGCCCGGGGGCTCCTGTCGGTGTACTAGAGTAGGGGTACCCTAGTATCCCGAACTCGTGCACGGGCAGTTGCAGCACCCCGCGGCAAGGCTTGCCTAGTGATCGCCAAGATCCTCCGCGGTTCCTTTGGAGCCATTCAAGAACAAAGTATTCAAGGCCCCGGCAAGAGGAGCTTGCCGGGAAGGCCACTCAAGGCACGAAGAAGACAAGACCCCGGCAAGAGGAGCTTGCCGGGAAGGCTCGGTGAGCGACAAGCTTCCGAGTGCGACAAGGGTTCAGCCGCGGCAAGGCGCTTGCCGCGGCAGGCAACCTCTCTTCATCTCCGCTCCAGCTCATCCGCCAACGTGTCGCCATGGGGCTATTCCAGGCACGCGTGTCAAGGGGCTGTGCAGCCAGCGGAGAGTAGCGATAAGCGGCGCTGACAAGAAGGCCATCGTGGCGAACGGTGGCGCTCCTGACGGTCCCTGTTGCACTGTTTAGGCGACATAGACGGGCATTTAATGCTTTTGTCCCTTGCCGTCAGAGTTAGGTAGATTACACTGTACCAAGTAGTTCACCAACCGCAACTCATTTTCCCATTTTTGCCCTCATCCACGTGCCACCTGTGGTGACCCCTTGAGCATATAAAAGGAGGCCCATGTGCAACGTAGAAAGGGTTCGGCTCAGTTCGGTTCGACTCATTCGAGACTACACACGCACTCAAGCTAGGTTTGGTAGCTCTCTGTGCTCCCTAGCAAGAACACAATACAATCAACCGAGCTGCAGTAGGAGTATTATCTCTCCGGAGAGCTCCGAAGCTGGGTAAACTGCTCGTGTGCATTGCCTCGATCTGCTCTTCGTGCAATCTCCGCCCCCCACCGAACCAAAAGGGACTCGGTCCGCCGGTCCCATAGGTGCTCGTGGGTTACAATCAGCCTCCCCGATAGTGGCGCAGTGGCCGCGGCGTGGTTTGAGGCTCTGGCCACCGACCGCACCTTCCGCGGCGTGAGGGCTAGCGTTGTCTGGCCGCGTCGCCCGCGCCCCACCGCGCCTTGCGGAGCGCGAGCTGCCTGAGGTGCAAGGTTGAGGTCGCCTGGCTGGCGGGCGGCGGCAGGGGGCACGCCGCCCAGCGGTCGGCGTCGGCTGCCAGGTCGCTTGACATCGAACGATGAGGCGACGAAACGCGAGGCAGTGGAGGAAGGATTCCGGCGCACCCCTACCTGGCACGCCAAATGTCAGATTCCGGGTTCCGGCAGACCCTTGAGGTTCGAACACTAGGGTGCGCGCGGAGATCTTTCCCCTACCAGCTCACGGGTTAATGGATTGCAAGGGATCTAAACTTGGAACAATGAACAACACAAGGGACACAAGGTTTATACTGGTTCGGGCCACTGTTGTGGTGTAATACCCTACTCCAGTGTGTGGTGTGGTGGATTGCCTCTAGGGCTGATGATGAACAATACAAAGGGAGAACAGCCTCGCGAGGGCTGTTCTTGAGCTGGTGCGATGAACAGCTTGGGTGAGTTTAGTCGCCTCTCTCTCTCTCTGCTAGGGCTCTATCAGATGCCTCTACTCGGTGGTGGCTAGCTCTATTTATAGTGGGAGGCCCTGGACCTCTTCCCAAATAATGAGCGGGAAGGGCGCCAACAATTGGCCATTTTGAAGGGGAACATCTAGTACACTTATCCTGACTAAAGTTGGTCTTCGGCAGCCAAAGGCTCTGACGGTGACGCCGTCCTGGGCTCCACGATGACCTCCGTCCTGCAGCTCTGCTGGTCTTGGTCTTGTTGCACCGAAGCGGTACCCTTTGCCAGATGCCTTGGCCTGTGCTTGCCTCCTTTGCACCAAAGGGGAAACGAGGACACTGCGCAGGCTGGCACCCGCCTGGTCTCGTTCGTCATGGCTTGCGTCACGGGGCACCCTCGTGAGGTACCCTGCCTTGATCTCTCCGCCTCCTCGTGAGCCTTCCTGACGAGGCTGCTCGTCATCCGCCCCGCGAGGTTTGGCCCCTCACGAGGGTCTTGAGCTTGAGCTGATGAAGTTGGGCCGTGCTGGGCCCCCACTTGAGCCACGCCGCAGGTCGCAGGCAGGCAAGTCTGGGGACCCCGTTCCCAGAACACCGACAGTCCGACCGGATTTGTGACCAGCGGTGAGGAGATAGATAGAAAGAGAGAGAGTGACCACCTATGTCTTGCTTAGATCTGGAGAGCATGAGAGAGTGAAAGAGAGGAACCCTAGTAAAGCATGCGCTGAGGCTCCTGCTTATATATATAGTGGAGTGATTTTGTTGTAGCAACCGTTAATTTAATACGCACGAATCACTATTTTCATTTAAAGTTCATGTAAAAATAAAACTTGAACAATATGCCACCGCTTTTAGGTCGCACTATCAAGTCATCACGTCCAGGACAAAGTATGTACTGTATCATTCATGTGTGGTCTCCGATCCTCCATCAAGTTGAAAACTAGACTAGTCAAAATGTCAATTGGGATGTCTCTTTGTAAACAAACACGCTAATAGCTTCAAAAAAATGCGCTCCTATGTGTACCCGCGAGTGGGTGTGATAGAACTAGTGCGTGCGTGCACCGCTTCTCTCTGTGAGAGTAAAATATACTACGCCCAAAGAATGTTCGCCACAAGATTAACCGTATAAGTGTGTAACGTGTGAGTTAAAGTAAAAGGTGTGCGACATCTTTTATTTTTTAGAAGTCCTGAGGGTAGGGTGTGAAGAGCACGTATGTGTGTGACTTCTACCTACAGATAGACGGTGGGTGCAAGAGGACTCGGAAGAGTCATGACTCGTGAGGGTGCATGTGTGCGTGAGAGAGAGGGGGCACGTACCAATGCAATGCATGTGTCCGTAAATCATATCTGACAAACGTTCGCCATAGGTCGTTTCCCGACGAACACCATAAGAGCCGTTAGATCGGCATCCGACAATGTCAGTTTTGCCATGGCATTTAACAGAACAACCACTACTCTGACACTCAAATCTCCCATGTGAGTGTTAGCAATTGTCGTATGCTCCTCCCTCCGTTCCAAAATATAGTGCATATAGCTTTATTGAAAATTCGAACCTCGCAAACTTTTTACCGAGTTTTCATATACCAAAACACACATATAGAATACCCAGTATATATCATTTCATTCATCTTCGAGAGGTAACTATAAAGATGGGGGAGGAGTGTACAAAGAAAGACCGTCGTATCACCTGCAGCAATTTCAACCATCCTTTGGTGTGGAGGAATATCATAGGAACTCTATATGATATCATTTTCACAGGAATTTTTCCTTTAGAGCCAATTGGTTCATAGGAATAGATTCATATACTCCACATTTCAAAGGAAAATAAATATTATATTATTTTTATAGCTTCAGAGCCACTTGGTTCATATGAATGGATTCCTATATACTCCCACAATTTCAAAGGAAAATAAACATTAGCCTAGACTCAATAGAAAAGTTCTTATGATTTGAACCAAATGACATCTCTTTTCCAATCCCTACTCATAGGAATTGAGATACATGTCATCTCTAGATTCAATAGAAAAGTTCCTATGATGTGAACCAAATGACATCTCTTTTACAATCCCTACTCATGGGAATTGAGATACATGTCATCTCTTTCCCTACAACTTCCATATATACATCTTCTATTCCTAAATAGCTAGTAAAACCCACTAGATTCTTTCCTAGACATGCAACTATGGCACATGAACACGTCATGGATGCAAGTCATACACATTGTTTTTGTACTCTATGCATGCAAGCACCACATGCATACAAGTCATAAATCAACTAGATTCGTGCATGTTACTCATATGTTATTTCTTGAATTAGATTTTGTATTGACAATATATATGGTGGTCACGTGCATACATATGTATTTCACATTCACATTTTTGTTAGAAATGTCATTCTTTTAACTGCAATTCATTTTTTCTCTTTGTATTACATTTTCATATTAAGCATACATTCACTTCCCATTAGTTATAGATGTTTTTGGAGGAACATTTTATGCATTATTTTGAGTAGGAAATTTCACGCGGCAACGGGTATATCAAAATGTGGGGCCCATGTGTCATTGCCTTTCGGTCGAACCTACGTACAGAAATTTTTTGTACGTACATCTCCACTGCTCCTCGAACCCTAAATTTGCCTCGTTCCCGTAAAACCGAGCGGCCCACCCGTATTAAGGCATCGAATCAAACTCAATCCCTCTCCCGTTTACTACGGCCTATCCCCGCACGCCGCAGTACTCCTAAAAACCCTACCCGCCGCACGCATCATCTGTTTTCTTCAAGAGGATGAGGCAGAAGCGGATTTGTAGTGGAGGCTCCTACCCTATAGGGCGCCCTAGGTAGCTGCAGCAAGCATCATTGGTTTACTTTTTCTTTATGCTCTTGCGCCTTAGAGTGAAATGATGGTTGCCTCGCCCGTCCAGCTTAATGAGGGAAAGGTGGGGCTTTGTGATTTGACCCCTCATCGCCCATTTACTACTACTATGGTGCTACGACCGGGGTGCCTCCAAGTCCAACCGCTACTCCGAACTATAATCTAGTGCATCGCACATGGAACAAGACGGTGGATGAGCCACATGTCGGCCAAAGGGGTCATGTAAGTGTGTCGCCATTTCGTGTGCGGACTGGACCTGCTGAGTTGCTACGCGACCGCGACAGGAGCAGCCTACCACTTGTTTTTGCTCCTTGGTGAATCCCGGCTATATTGATCTAAAAATATACTAGTAGTATCCATATTAGTAAAAATGAGGTGATATTATCGAGCGGTGGGCGGGGGAGCATGGCCTGTCATGTGGTCCCATGTGTCATGATGTACCAAGGCGATGTGCGTCCCTCTTGAGGCAGAACAATGGTAGAAGCAATACCTTCTTCTTGTAGACGTTGTTGGGCCTCCAAGTGCAGAGGTTTGTAGGACAGTAGCAAATTTCCCTCAAGTGGATGACCTAAGGTTTATCAATCCGTGGGAGGCGTAGGATGAAGATGGTCTCTCTCAAACAACCCTGCAATAAAATAACAAAGAGTCTCTTGTGTCCCCAACACACCCAATACAATGGTAAATTTTATAGGTGCACTAGTTCGGCGAAGAGATGGTGATACAAGTGCAATATGGATGATAGATATAGGTTTTTGTAATCCAAAAATATCAAAACAGCATGGTAACTAATGATAAAAGTGAGCACAAACGGTATTGCAATGCTAGGAAACAAGGCCTAGGGTTCATACTTTCACTAGTGCAAGTTCTCTCAACAATAATAACATAATTGGATCATATAACTATCCCACAACATGCAACAAAGAGTCACTCCAAAGTCGCTAATAGCGGAGAACAAACGAATAGATTATTGTAGGGTACGAAACCTCCTCAAAGTTATTATTTCTGACTGATCTATTCAAGAGTCCGTAGTAAAATAACACGAAGCTATTCTTTCCGTTCGATATATCCTAGAGTTCGTACTAGAATAACACCTTAAGACACAAATCAACCAAAGCCCTAATGTCACCTAGATACTCCAATGTCACCTCAAGTATCCGTGGGTATGATTATACGATATGCATCACACAATCTCAGATTCATCTATTCAACAAACACAAAGAACTTCAATGGGTGCCCCAAAGTTTCTATCGGAGAGTCAAGACGAAAATGTGTGCCAACTCCTATGCATAAATTCACGAGGTCATGGAACTCGCAAGTTGATCACCAAAACATACACCGAGTGGATCACGTGATATCCCATTGTCAGCACAGATAAGCACATGCAAGACATACATCAAGTGTTCTCAAATCCTTAAAGACTCAATCCGATAAGATAACTTCAAAGGGAAAACTCAATCCATTACAAGAGAGTAGAGGGGGAGAAACATCATAAGACCAACTATAATAGGAAAGCTCGCAATACATCAAGATCGTACCACCTCAAGAACACGAGAGAGAGATTAAACACATAGCTACTGGTACATACCCTCAGCCCCGAGGGTATACTACTCCCTCCTCTTCATGGAGAGCACCGGGATGATGAAGATGCGGGTGAGGGACCCCCCCCTCCGGCAGGGTGACGAAACAGGGTCTCGATTGGTTTTTGGTGGCTACAGAGGCTTGCGGCGGCTGAACTCCCGATCTATTCTGTTCCCCGATGTTTTTAAGGTATATGGACATATATAGGCGAAAGAAGTCGGTCAGGGGAGCCACGAGGGGCCCACGAGTGTGGGGGGCGCGCCCCTGCCTCGTGGCTTCCTAGAAGCTTCCCTGACGTCTACTCCAAGTCTCATGGATTGCTTCCGTTCCAAAAATAACTCTCCCGAAGGTTTCATTCTATTTGGACTCCGTTTGATATTCCTTTTCTTCGAAACACTGAAATAGGCAAGAAAACAACAATTTGGGTTGGGCGTCCGGTTAATAGGTTAGTCCAAAAATAATATAAAAGTGTTTAGTAAGGCCCATAAACATCAAAAATAGATAATATAATAGCATGAATTCTTCATAAATTATAGATACGTTGGAGACGTATCAGCATCCCCAAGCTTAATTCCTGCTCGTCCTCGAGTAGGTAAATGATAAAAGAAATAATTTATGAAGTGTGAATGCTAGCAGGTGCACAAGCTTGATCACTGATAATTTCAATCACCTTTTCTAGCATCATTATATGTCATAACAGTAGCTCAACTCATAAATATTTTCATGATCAAGTAACAAGCTATTCACATGTTAAAGCATAGATTATAAACTTTCTTGAAAACTAACAAACTATGTTCTTGGTCATCAAACAATTGCAATTCATCTTATTTTCAGGAAGGGTCTATGTAAGAGCTTTGATTATTGCTACCACTCAAAGAATTTTTTAGAACAAATAGCATCCATCGAACACAGAGAAAGATAGGGGCTTGATGTTTCGCCTCCCAACTTATTTATCATATAGATAATTTTCAACAATAATAATTCATGGTCAAATATATTTGAATGGCCATATATGCTTAGATATTTCCATCACATGATGCTTGCCAACTAAAGAGTAGGTTGGAATGAGAAGGAATACTACTGACTCTTGCATAAAAGTAAAAGATAGGCCCTTCGCAGAGGAAAGCAAGGATTTGCAGAGGTGCCAGAGCTCGCAGCAAAAACAGAGATGAAAATAATTTTGAGAGGTATGCTTTCATTGTCATCATAACGACCAAGGGTTCCCAATATCTTCCATACTAGATAAATTATAGGTGGTTCCCAAATAGAAAGGTAAAGATTTTACTCCCCCTCCACCAACAATCACACTCCATGACTTGTCCAAAACAACGGGTGCCGTCCAACTTTCAACAATCCCGGGGGATTTTGTTTAAATTATTTGTGAATTTGTTTCTGATCTTTTGATCATAGGACTGGGAATCCCAGTTGCCAGCCATTTTCTCATGAATGATGAGCGGAGTCCACTCATCGTGAGAATAACCCACCTAGCATGGAAGATACTGACAGCCCCTAGTCGCTACATGAGCGATTCGGGCATACTAAATAGATTATTATTTGAAGGTTTAGAGTTTGGCACATGCAAATTTACTTGGAACGGCGGGTAAATACCGCATATAGGTAGACACTACTAGGGAAAAGGCTAGCAGCAGTGCGGGCTTTAGGTGTATCAGTAGTGCGGGCAGGCACGCTACTAATAAGGCACTACAGCTATTGCTTAGCGATGGCGCGTGCCGCCGCCTTCTTGCTAGGACAAATAGCTGCAGCGTTTGTTCAATCACGCTCATCGCTAATGTAACTACTGGCAGCGTGTTTCTCTCCATCGCTACTAGTATTCTTTTTTTATTTTTATTTTTTTAGTGTATTTATGCGCCATCGTACAAATATTGGTACAATACCAGTTATGAGGTTTACATCATTATGTCCATAACAGTGTGTCAAATGAAGGTGGATTAGGTTCAAGTGGAGGCAATATGTGGTGCATGTCAAAAGTATACTACTAATCCAAACTTGATCTAGTTTGGACTAGTAGTACTTTCGATGTGAACCCCATGTTGCCTCCACTTGAATCTAATCCGCCAGCACAAGCTATTTAATCATCATCATAGTCATTACCACCAACAGTATTTATTTAATCGCCACTAACACTAGCTAATAATAATCATCATAGTCATTACCACTAACACTAGCTATTTTATCATCATAGTAATAGTGTAGCACATCATCATCCTCAAACTCATTTCTAGCTAGCTAATCACTCCTGCTGCCCTCTCTTAGGTAAAATAACATAAAACATGCGTAGCTCTCCTCCTTGATCAAGTTGGAGCATGCAGATGAACCTGTCTCCTAATCGTGGGTAGCGCATCTGTTTGCTGCCCCCTTGTACTTCTCTGCGCTCCCCCAGCACATATTTGGTCCAGTCTTGCACTATTAAGCATCCGTCGCTGATCTTGAATGCACTAAAGTAATCTGTAGGATATCTTGGCCGTAAGCTAATAATACTCATGGTACCTTTAGTCTCGATCCCATAAGGCACAACATTCATCGGGAGTCCCTGTTGAAGAACATCGTATGGTAACATACTTAGCAATGAAGTTTAGCTTCAAAAATAATGTATGGAAAAGATGCACTGAGGACAAATAGTAAAAATCTTACCATCCTTCCTAAATAGATGTGACCGTAGTTCATTACGAACACTATTGGTCGCACGTTTTCAGTACTAACATTTCTAAATGCAGGAAGAAAATTTGTCTTGACAATATCAAGATCCGCAAGCCATGAAACATAATGACTTAGCTCCTCGCAGTTGAGTTCAGCCCCGGGATAGTAGTAGGTCCTGTCTACCAAGCGCTGGACATGTTTGCTTGCACCAAAATAAGTTGTCAATACAAATTAGTTGTCAACTATTTTTGAATAAACAATATCAAAGACATAAATATGGTTGATAAACTTACATAATGGTATAACTGGAGGCATCTGCACATCGACCCAGATGTCGGTATTACCTTCAATATCATCTTCCGGACGAATATCAAAGGTGATAACCATATCAGGCTCAAATGCATAAGTCTTGCATGGTGCTCGCCATGTTTTGCATCCAAAATAGGAGTAGTCGTCTGAATTGTATAATTTTGCATGGAAAATATAACCATGCTCGGTCTTTAAGTAAACTTTCTTTACCTCCATAGTATGACTGAAACCTATCTTATCCAATACAAAAACTCTTGCATGGCAAGGGATATGCTAGTAGAATAGTAAAAAAATATAAGTTGAAGCAAATGAAGCAGATGTCATGCTTAATTACGAAAAAAGACTTGTCATTGTGACTTACTGTATCCACTTCGAAGTTCTCGTCCAGCTTGATGCTGAAGCGCCTATCATCATCTAGGAAGATTCCGTCGCACAGGCCATGCTCGTCTTTGTAGTATTTGCAAATACCGAAATCCTTTTCGTCGTCAGACATTTCCTATGTTCATAGTTAAAACATTAATTGAAAATCGATCGAAGACAACTACCAGGATACTCAACACACAAATCCGGGGCACTCGATATTTCCTACATATTCTGGCACAAGTCATGCCAAAATTCACGAAAAAATCCGGCATGACCTTTGCTAAAATAGGACATATCGAGCGCCTGAAATTTGCCGGAACGGAAATGAATCAACACTCCGGCAAAACATAGGCCACTTGGAGGTTACACCTGCAAACATGACCGGCCACTAGGATATTGAGTAACACAAGATATACATTTCAAAATATCTTATAGGACTCAAATTAGCATGCATTCAATAAGCAAAAGTAAATCATCTCATGCGTCCGTACATCGTCGAATATTATCACTAATACATCCCGAGTAGTGTCATACATATAACATCACTAATACAACTAAAACCCTAGCACACGACGGTATCGGCGCGGCGGTGGACACCACGAGAAGGAACCATCACGGGATCATAGCTCGGTGAGATCCACGGAGAACCTGCCGGTATTGGAGAATCTGTGCTCCAACGCAAACAAGTAGCGACGGACGTGCGCGTCCTCCTCACTGACACGGTGACGCACCACCTCCGCGGAGTCCTCGAGCCTCTGGACCGTCACTGGCCCACGCGACCGCCACCAAAGAAGGTTCGGGTCAACGACAGACTGGCTCCTCACCAACCTGCGCCCCCGGTAGGTAGCGCCTCCCAGTACCACCCCGGCGGAGCCCAGTCCCGGACATGGCCCATCTGGTCAAGCAGGTGTCGTCCTCCGCCGACTCGACGACGAGGATGTGGGATAGGCATCGTCCACGTCGATGCGGGAAAATTGCTTTAACTAAAAAAATAGCACAAAGTTCTTACTAACTAGTTCTATTAATTCAACTAGTTCTTACTAAAAATAAACTTACTATAAATAAAAATAAACTAGAACCTAATTAGTACCTATTTCTTACTAACTAATTAGTACCTAGGAACTACTGCCCTAATTACCATCTAATTTGAAGAACCTAGGGGTGGAAAGTGGTACGGATATTCCAATTATCCAACTATAAAGTGAAATAAGTGGTCAAATTTTACTCGTTTTATGATTCATCTTAGAAATTTGATTCGTTTCCACCCTTACATGAACCCTAACTCATTTGAGCCGCATCCGCATCCAATTCGTTTCCACCCTTACATGAACCCTAACTAATTTGATGCAACTAAAATATAAAGAAACCCTATGCAGGGGTAGGGGAGAGGGAGGAGCAGGTGTGCTCACCTCGGGTTCCTGCGACGAGGGAGGGGCAGGCGGCATCGAGGTCGGGGTCGGGGCTCGGGCGCACGGCGGATGGTGGCGTCGAGGTCGGGGTCGGGGGTGGCGTCCGGGGCGGCGTTGAGGTCGGGAGCGGCGTCCGGGCGGCGTTGAGGTCGGGGCAGGGGCGGCGTGAGGGTGTGCGAGGGGAGCCTTGGCGGCCGACGAGGCGGCGGGCGGCGTAGAGTGGGGAGTTGGATTTGGGGGAAGTGGCCGTGGGGAAGGACGAACCCCGTGGTTAAGTCAAAGTAGCAGTAGCGCGTTCCAGAAAGCGTGTTGCGGCTAAGTTAGCTACATCGCGTTCTGGGATACATGCTACTGCTACTCCTTTCTCTTTTTTCCACATTTTCATTTAGTTTTCTTCACATTTTATTTTTTTCCTTTCACCTTATTCTATTTCTTTCATTTTCAATTACCTTTCTATTTGCTTTCCATTTAATTTTATATCCTTTAGCAGTAGCGAGTTTACATTAAAACGCGCTGCTACAAAGAAAGTAGCAGTAGCGTGGTTCGTTATAGGTCGCTACTACTATGTGTAGACTATCGGCTAAGCCGTGGGAATTCTAGTAGTAACGTGTTTAGAACAAGACGCGCTACTGCTAGAACTTTATCTGCAGCACGGTTTGCACAGGAGCGCTACTGCTACTTAGCACCAGCGTGCTTTTTGACCCTCGCTACTGCTAAAGTTCTGTGTATAAGGTTTTCCCTAGTAGTGAGATATGGTGGACACTCATGGAATAAACTTGGTTCAAAGAATTTGGATGCACAAGCAGTATTCCCGCTTAGTACATATATTTTGGCTAGCAAAGGATTCTAAATAGCAAGTACCACATGTTAGAGGATCCATAACAATATAACTTCTATACAAATACACCCAAGCATAACTCATTATGCTGTCTTCCTTGTCCAACTTCAACTAATTTGCTCAGGTTTGAAAATAACTAATGGGGCTCACAATCATAGAAGATGTCCAAGATAGTATATTTATATGTGAAATCTCTCTTCCTTCAATATTCTTTCATGAATTATTCAAGTGACCAATACAATGTTTGCTAACCTTCAAAAAATTTACCACCTCTACTTCTTATATGTGAAGGCATTACTCCCCATGGGAAAGGCATATGAAACATATATAATTTCATATTTATGACATTCAAATCATTCAACCATTTACTCACAGGATATAAGTGAAGCACACAAGTAAATGACAAACTACTCCAAAAAGATATAAGTGAAGATCAATGAATAGTTAAATAATTATGTAGCTTTGTGAAGACTCTCTCTCATTTAAGAATTTCAGATCTTGGGATATTATTCAAACAGCAAGCAAAACAAAATAAAACGACATTTCAAGGATAGCACTCATCATGTGAAGAAGCAAAAACTTAGGCTCAACCGATACTAACTGATAATTGTTGAAGAAGAAAGGTGAGGCATCCCCAAGCTTAGATGCTTGAGACTTCTTAAAATATTATCTTGGGATGCCTTGGGCATCCCCAAGCTTGAGCTATTGTGTCTCCCTAATTCCTCTCTTATCATGGTTTCCTAAATCTCGAAAGCTTCATCCACACCAAACTCAACAAGAACTCGGGAGATAAGTTAGTATAAACCAATGCAAAAACCTTATCATTTTATACTGTAAAAAATCACTAAAATTATTATTCAACATTGCATACTAAATGCCTCTGCATATTTAATACTCCTATCCTCAAATAGAATCATTAAACAAACAAACATATGCAAACATTGCAAACATAACAGCAATCTGCCAAAACATCACACTCTGTAAAGAATGCAAGATTCATCACACTTGCCTAACTCCAAACATTATGAAATCTA
Source organism: Aegilops longissima (assembly GCA_021605205.1). Classification (NCBI taxonomy): domain Eukaryota; kingdom Viridiplantae; phylum Streptophyta; class Magnoliopsida; order Poales; family Poaceae; genus Aegilops; species Aegilops longissima. Next base: position 268,829,705 of record CM038677.1, read on the forward strand.
CCACACTGTAGAAAATTTATCAGAGATCAATATGCAAAAAGTACCAACATTTTATCACATTCGGACTTTTCTAGGGAATTTTTGCAACAGTGGTAAACTTTCTGTTTTGAAACAGCAACATGTATACTTGCAAAATAAGCATGGTAAAAGCTATCCTTGACATTTTTATTGAAAATACAGATGCAAAACATTATTCTAAATAACAGTAAGCAAATACTAACAAAATAAAATGATGCTCCAAGCAAAACACATATCATGTGGTGAATAAAAATATAGCTCCAAGTAAAGTTACCGATGAATGAAGACGAAAGAGGGGATGCCATCCGGGGCATCCCCAAGCTTAGGCTCTTGGTTGTCGTTGAATTTTACCTTGAGGTGCCGTGGGCATCCCCAAGCTTAGGCTCTTGCCACTCCTTATTCCATAGTCCATCGAATCTTTACCCAAAACTTGAAAACATTACAACACAAAACTCAACAGAAAACGCGTAAGCTCCGTTAGTATAAGAAAATAAATCACCACTTAGGTACTGTTGTAAACTCATTCTAAATTCATATTGGCGTAATATCTACTGTATTCCAACTTCTCTATGGTTCATACCCTCCGATACTACTCATAGATTCATCAAAATAAGCAAACAACACATAGAAAACAGAATCTCTCAAAAACAGAATAATCTGTAGTAATCTGTATCAAACGCAAACTTCTGGAACTCATAAAAATCTACGAAAATAGGACGACCTAGATAAATTGATTATTGATCTACTGCGATTGGAATCAGTATTTTATCACTTTGTGGTGATTTTTAACAATTGTTTTTGTGAGCAGAAAGTTTCTGTCTTTTTCAGCAAGATCAAATAATTATCATCCAAGAAGATCCTATAGGTCTTACTTGGCACAAACACTAATTAAAACATAAGACCACATCTAACCAGAGGCTAGATGATTTATTTATTACTAAACAGGAACAAAAATCAAGGAACAAAAGTAAAATTGGGTTGCCTCCCAACAAGCGCTAACGTTTAACGCCCCTAGCTAGGCATGATGATTTCAATGATGCTCACATAGAAGATAAGAATTGAAATATAAAGAGAGCATCATGAAGAATATTACTAGCACATTTAAGTCTAACCCACTTCATATGCATAGGGATTTTGTGAGCAAACAACTTATGGGAACAATAATCAACTAGCATAGGAAGGCAAAACAAGCATAACTTTAAAACTTTAAGCACATAGAGAGGAAACTTGATATTATTGCAATTCCTACAAGCATATGTTCCTCCCTCATAATAATTTTCACTAGCATCATGAATGAATTAAACAATATAACTACCACATAAAGCATTCTTTTCGTGATCTACAAGCATAGAAATTTTATTACTCCCCACATAAGCAATCTCTTTCGGAATAGTGGGAGTATCATAAGAGACTTGAATACTATAAATTGTTTCCACATTAAAAGAGTAATATTTAGAAAAGGGGTAATCATAATCATGACAAGTTTTATAAATATAATCATCACTACTCTTTATAGCATAAGTGTCATCACAAATAATCATCATAAATAGGAGGCATGCTATCATCATAATAAATTTGCTCATCAAAACTTGGGAGGCTAAAAATATCATCTTCATTAAAAATAGCATCCCCAAGCGTGGGACAAACATTAATTGCGGCAAATATATTCTCAAACTTGTCATTATCATCGAACATAGCGTCCCCAAGCTTGGGCCTTTTCATATTATAAGCATAATCTCTCTCATCATTAATAGTATGTATAGCACCAATAGTATAGCAATTATCATCATCACAATGAGTAATAGGAGCAACATCATTTGGGAGGGATACCTTTTTACCTTTGCTTCTCCATCTTTTCTTTTTCTTCTTCACATCATGTGTGGGTTTAACCCTCTCTTTTGAGCTCCTTATAAATGAGATTGGTTGAATAGAAAGCTCCTCCTCGTTACCTGATTCATCATAAGAAATAATAGGAGGATATTGGGAAGTCTCTTCCCTTTCATTAGTATTCTCTTCATCTTCTATTTGTTTTCTTGTCTTTATGTAATTGGAAATATAAGGATTTTCAATACGATTCACCGCACAATACATATAAATTCCCTCTAGATCAAAATCAAGAACTTTATAAAGGACAAATTATGGAAGATCCTTAGTTATATGTTTCATTTCTTCATAACCCAAAAGGAAACTAAGTTCATTATGATATGCAAGGGAAATCAAGTCATCACAATTCTTGGTCACAATTCGATCATGAAACAATTTGCATTGGAGACTTAAATGACCACGTTCATTGCAAAGTTCACAAGTACGGCTAAGATAGTTTAAATTTTCAACACAAACATCTAGCCTTTCTTGCAACCATTTAGTTTCTAAATACTTATGCCTCTTGCAAAATCTATCTTCCCTATTTGGTGTATACTTGCAAACTCTATGCACTCCACAAAAATCGACATGCTTATAAGAGATATTTTCATCATGACTAGTGCAATCATCATTAGTACTATGGATATTCAAAGAATTCATACTAACAACATTGCAATCATGCTCATCATACAAAGATTTAGTGCCAAACATTTTATAGATTTCTTCTTCTAGCAATTGAGCACAAGTATCAGAATCCTTATTTTCATGAAAGATATTAAAAAGATGAAGCATATGAGGTCCCTCGATTCCATTTTTTGTAGTTTTCTTTTATAAAATAAACTGGTGATAAAACAAGAAATAAAAAGATTCAATTGCAAGATCCAAAGATATACCTTCAAGCACTCACCTCCCCGGAAACGGCGCCAGAAAAGAGCTTGATGTCTACTACACAACCTTCTTCTTGTAGACGTTGTTGGGCCTCCAAGTGCAGAGGTTTGTAGGACAGTAGCAAATTTCCCTCAAGTGGATGACCTAAGGTTTATCAATGCGTGGGAGGCGTAGGGTGAAGATGGTCTCTCTCAAACAACCCTACAACCAAATAACAAAGAGTCTCTTGTGTCCCCAACACACCCAATACAATGGTAAATTGTATAGGTGCACTAGTTTCGCGAAGAGATGGTGATACAAGTGCAATATGGATGGTAGATATAGGTTTTTGTAATCTGAAAATATAAAAACAACAAGGTAACTAATGATAAAAGTGAGCACAAATGGTATTGCAATGCTAGGAAACAAGGCCTAGGGTTCATACTTTCACTAGTGCAAGTTCTCTCAATAATAATAACATAATTGGATCATATAACTATCCCTCAACATGCAACAGAGAGTCACTCCAAAGTCACTAATAGTGGAGAACAAACGAAGAGATTATTGTAGGGTACGCAACCACCTCAAAGTTATTCTTTCTGATTGATCTATTCAAGAGTCCATAGTAAAATAACACGAAGCTATTCTTTCCGTTCGATCTATCCTAGAGTTCGTACTGGAATAACACCTTAAGAAACAAATCAACCAAAACCCTAATGTCACCTAGATACTCCAATGTCACCTCAAGTATCCGTAGGTATGATTATACGATATGCATCACACAATCTCAGATTCATCTATTCAACCAACACAAATAACTTCAAACAGTGCCCCAAAGTTTCTACTGGAGAGTCAAGACGAAAACGTGTGCCAACCCCTATGCATAAGTTCACGAGGTCACGGAACTCGCAAGTTGATCACCAAAACATACATCAAGTGGATCACGTGATATCCCATTGTCACCACAGATAAGCACATGCAAGACATACATCAAGTGTTCTAAAATCCTTAAAGACTCAATCCGATAAGATAACTTCAAAGGGTAAACTCAATCCATTACAAGAGAGTAGAGGGGAAGAAACATCATAGGATCCAACTATAATAGCAAAGCTCGCAATACATCAAGATCGTACCACCTCAAGAACACGAGAGAGAGATCAAACACATAGCTACTGGTACATACCCTCAGCCCCGAGGGTGAACTACTCCCTCCTCGTCATGGAGAGCACCGGGATGATGAAGATGGCCACCGGGTGAGGGATCCCCCCTCCGGAAGGGTGCTGGAACAGGGTCTCGATTGTCTTTTGGTGGCTACAGAGGCTTGCGGCGGCGGATCTCCCGATCTATTCTGTTCCCCGATGTTTTTAGGGTATATGGACATATATAGGCGAAAGAAGTCGGTCAGGGGAGCCACGAGGGGCCCACGAGGGTGGGGGGCACGCCCAGGGGGTAGGACGTGCCTCCCTGCCTCGTGGCTTCCTTGAAGCTTCCCTGACGTCTACTCCAAGTCTCCTGGATTGCTTCTGTTCCAAAAATAACTCTTCCGAAGATTTCATTCCGTTTGGACTCTGTTTGATATTTCTTTTCTTCGAAACACTGAAATAGGCAAAAAAAAACAACAATTTGGGTTGGGCCTCCGGTTAATAGGTTAGTCCCAAAAATAATATAAAAGTGTTTAGTAAAGCCCATAAACATCCAAAATAGATAATATAATAGCATGAATACTTCAAAAATTATAGATACGTTGGAGACGTATCAGACAACTACAATACCGTGCCTGCCGCTGCTGCTCCTTTAGCGACGCTCACATCGAACTCCCTCTGCCGCTCCAAACAACCCCTCTCGAAGCGGTGGTTCTCCTCGTAGATCTCCTGATTCCTCGCCTTTTAGGCGGCGTCTGCCGCAGCCACGGCGGCGGTAAGGCTCTTTGCGTGCTCGATGAGGTGCTCCTCCTCCTCCCGCAGGAACTCGGTGTGGCGCACAAGGTCGCTGACGCACGTGCGGGCATCCACCTCCACCTTACGCCTTCGGGCGGCGGTGGCAGAGCGGGTGATGACCACGGCGATCGATGGTGGGCTGGCGGACACGGCGGCCGATGATGGGGTGGCAGCCACGACCACCACCTCCCGCCTTCAGGCCGCGGTGGCGGAAGTGGGTGATGGCCACTGTGGCCGACAGTGGCATGGCGGCGACGCCGGCCACCTCCCGCCTTCGGGTCGCGGAGGCGGAGCGGGCGATGGCCCTGGCTTTTCGACGGTTGTGTGGCGGCAATGGCGGACGACAACATTCGTGTGCATGCGGTTGTGCCGGGCGCGGTGTGACAATGAACTTACCCACTGCAAAAACTGCCATGCGGACGCACCGAGAATCCTGGCCCCCCGGCCCCCATTTACTCCTGCAGCCATTTAATTTCATCTCTTGCATCACACGACACAATAAGCACACCCACGATGACACATACGGAGAGGACATCCAGCAGTTCCAATGGCGATGCCCGTGGCTCCAATGGCGCTCCCAGCGGCCGATGATGAAAACGACGGGCAGTTCACCTGGCATCACGTAGTGGACACCCACGTGAGGGGGAAGGCCCTCTTGATAGTCTACACGAATGATCCGGTCTCGGTGGAGAGCTCCATCCAAACTATGGAGCAGTTCCTTTTCGAGGAAAAGTACCAAGTGGTCAGCTTCGACCTCGAGTACACCATCGGTCGTTCTGGGCACGATCAGAAGGTTGCCGTCACCCAGTTGAGCGTGGGACATGACGTCCTCGTCTACCACTACCACCTGGCCACAAGGCCTTGCAAGCATTTCTCCAGGTTTATCAACAGCTCCGACTACAACTTCACTATGATGGACACCACCAACGATCTAAAAGCTCTCAAGGTTTCGGGCTTGAAATGCCAGAATCTTGTCAACATCTAGGACCACTACAAGGTCTGGGGCAGCAACAACAACAAAAAGAACTCCCTGGTTGACCTCGCCTCGGCCATCATTGACCCCTACTACATGAAGATGAAGGTTGAGAGGAAGAAGGACAAGAACGCCTGGCACAGTGTCTGACATGAGAGACTGGATGAACAACACGTCACCTACGCGTCCAAGGACGCGTACAAAATCTACGAGATGTACAAGCGGATCGTTGACATGAGGGAGTGTCTTCTTCCTACCCTAGACGAGGGATAGAGCCACGGAGCAGTGGCGAGAGAATCACAACAAGTAGATGACTAGATGATCGTTTCCCCTAGTTTAGAATGCATACAATTGTTTATTGAGGTGTGTGTGAATTATCTGTATAGTCACTTATGTAATTCTTCTATAGACAGAGCAAATCACACGGCTTATTATCAGCAATAGTCTGTGTTATTATTTTTCTTTGCACACATTTCTTATTATGGACCTGTCTGCCGTGTATCACACATCTTGTTCAATTGAACCATTTCTATTGTGTTGCCTAATCACACAAAGTACATCCTAGTGAATTGTATGTCGTATATCGCGCACGCCCTCATCCGGCTGCCCGTTTCTGTTGTTCTGCTTCATCGCAAACAGTTGTTCTGAATTAATCGTTTGCCACTCATCGCACACATAACTCCAATATGAATCATGTTTGCTGTCACCGCCATCGCAAACATTTTGCATCTTCTTTATGGTTTTATTACATCACCGTTTGTGATTGATGCATCACACACAGTTTCGTCGAAGGGTCTCTGATTCAACTGTCGCGTTTGGACCATCCTGTAGTAGTGGGGTGTGTAGTGGAGACAAAGAGAGAGATGCCCTTCATTTTTCTTGCCGGTGACTAACATTTTAGGAGAAAATATAAACATTCACAATGCTGAACAAATATTATTGGATGCACCATGCAATTAACTTTCATGTATAACTTTGTACTATTGTATATGCTTATTTTCTTAGTGGCGAATTGTGTGTGGGGTGTGGTGGGCACATCATTTCTAGTTGTGGTGGGTCAACGTGAGGACTCATGGGTTGGTTCCATCCTGCGCCACATAGGTTGGACTGAGACGAGTTATGCAATGACCAATGTGGAGGAATTCACGTACAAGAAGAAGCTACCAGAGTCATGGAGGACTCTATCCCCACTAATGATAACCCGACTATATATGATTTGTAACCATCGGCCTCGAGTATGTTATATAAGCTTGGGGGCTAGTTCGTCGATTGTATACACACACGCACAATTCCTGGTATTCACGTGTACTTTATACGCACCCCTGTCACAAATATACAATACCAGGAGTAGGCTTTTTCCTCAACTGCAAGGGCCCGGACTTGGGTAAAACTTTGCCTTTTATTACCATCCAGCCTAACAGTCGGGGATATCCTACCGAATGATCTAATGGAATCATATCTGCCAACTATTAAGAGAGATGTGTGTGGGCGGGGGGGGGGGGGGTGGGGGGCAATGTGTGCGAGATAGGCCTATAGATAATGTGCGTGCGGGATACACGTAGGCATGTGCCTATAGAGGGGTAAGTAGAGAACGTGCGCGTGTATATATGCATGTGAGAGAAATAGTGTTTTCCAACTAACATTAGTGAAAAGAGTGGTACATAGTAGTATGAAAGATAGAGGGAGATATATAGAGAGTGTGTGCGCGAGACACCCCGGGAGAGAATGTGAGCATGTGTGAGAGAGAAATGTCGATGTATATAAAGTGTGTGCACTGCGTCAGATAGAGAGATATATAGCGAGTGTGTGAGAACGGGCCGAGGCATAGTGAATCTATGTGTAAAAGGCGGTTCTACACATTAAATTAAAATGTAAATAGCAATATTATTTGGGGATGATATCATGAATTTTGCAATTTGCATATGAACGAACATTGGTTTATCAGACACCCATACTCTATTGAAATCGAGCATGTGTATGGGCTTATTTCATATTATGAATCTGTAAAGTGAGAGTGGTTTGAAATCCAGACAATGCATGGCTTTTGCAATGCATTTATAAACATTAATTAGTGCACTCCATGTTGTTAGTGTCAAGCACTTTATACATTTGTCACATAAATGGTTACATTTATAATTGCTAGGTATGAAATAGAATACATGTTGAATTCAACATAAAGGTGGTTTTGAAGATCAGAATTCATAGGAAGTGCATTCATCTATTTGAATTTGAGATAATGACATTTGTAAATCGGATCTAAAAGGGGGCATCAATTTTTGTTGTGCGTTTGAACATGCTATATATTCATACACAATTCTAACTATTTTTTTGCTACCAAGGAGATTATATCTGGAACCGTACATGAATTGACATAAGTTTCATATTTTTTCATATATACTCGTGTACAACGTATATTCAAATGTGCCCCCTCCATTCCAAAATAATCATAGTTTTAGGATTTTCAAGAGTCAAGATTTGTGAAGTTTGACAAATCCTGAAATTCCAATTCAAGAGAATTGTAAACGTTCATGCTTCTGCTGCCAAATATTGATCGAAGCGCCAAATACGCCTCTGATTACCAAAAACTACGCGAGACTAATGTTTGGTGGTAGGAAATTACTGTCCTGACTCTGACCTGTGTAGCCTATCGGCCCGATGTACGAAGGTCTAAACCGGTGTAGGTTTCTAACTTCACCAAGACGCTAGTATCAACCACCTCCGAGAAATATTCATACACCGTGGGCGCCTAAACACACATGCGTTCGGCCAAAATCTATCCCGCCCACTATTTGGGACACCCTAGATTACTGTCCTACCCCTGACCCGCAAGATGTCTGAAATTTTAGATGTGGGCAAATTTTGTAACTTCCCCCAAATTTCAAACAAGCACGTCCCAAACCGAAACATTGTTCCCCCTTAGTTCCCCCTCCCTCCGTTTCCCCATTCATACTCTGTGGGTGCCAAAATGCCCTCTCCACCAGTCATGAAACCCTAGCCTCCTCCGTCCTCCACCCCATCGTGCCCAATCCACCACCACCTCCTCCATCATGCTGGAGCTGGTACCCCGGCGCGATCGTCCAATGCAACCGCAACCACAATGCCCTCAAGGATAGAGCAGGTAAAGTTGAGGCAGAGTTGCCTCCATGACGCCGATGCCGACGTGCGTTGTACCAGAACCACTTCGACCACGCTGTCCTGCGCCTCACCGCTGTTGCTCCATTGTCACAACCGTCCACCGCACGGAGTTGTTCCCACTACGCCGTCGTTTACCGCATCGGATATGGTTCCCCGCCGCCGACATAAGGCCACCGCACCACACTCAACAACTTGGCCATGGGTTCTTCCAAGGCACCAGAGGAGAAAGGAGAGAAGGCGGGGGAGCGGTGGCACAGGCCTGGTTTGGTCGCCGCGTGACGCTCAGCGTGAGGGAGGCCGACGGTAGCAGAGGTGCTGAGAGGGGTGGAGCTCCACATCGAGGCACCCATGGAGGTCACTCTGAGGCCAATAGAGAGAAAGGGAAAATCACAGGAGGGGAGAAATCGAGAAAGAAAGGGGAGAACATGGACGAAGGGGTCCTGGTGGTGCTGCTGCTTGCAGCCAGCGATGAGCTGCTCGTGATCCCCTCGGGATCGAGCAGAGGAGGCGTTGGTGGATCGAGGGGGCTGTTGATTGGTGGATTTGGGATCAGGAGGTATCCCGAGGTGAGTGGCGACGGGGGTGGCTAGGAGGATGGGACAAGGCTCCTAATTTCTACGGCTCGGTCGGACTATATAGGTAGGGGACTAGGTTTTGGACTATTTTGTCCCTCTGATAATAATTGGACGGTCCGAAATAAATAGATTAGGGAGTCCAAAAAAGAAACCAAAGATATTTGGGGGATGTTCGAGGATGATCCAGATCCATCAGTCATGATAGCCCGGTTCGGGTTCAGGGAAGTTTCGGACGCGCATGTGAGGGTCTGACAAAAGTTCACGGAGACAAGGGGGTTTGATGGGCTCAGAAAGAGAGAGAAGAGAGCGGTCCGGTTGATCTGAGAGGAGGTCAACAGGGACAAGGAGGAAGGGAGAGCTACAAGCGGATGCAAGTTTTATGAAAAGATGTGGATTTAGTGCTCATGATGACATGATGAAATGCAACAAACAATTAAAACACACGACGAGGACGAAAACATGGAAGGCGTCTGGAGCGTCGGTCTCAGGCTGTTACAACTCTCCTCCACTTACAACAGATCTCGCCTCAAGATCTAGGGATGAAAAACGGAAGAGGAAGAGGAGGTAAAACTAAGTTGCTCCTTCGACAAATGAGTGAAACCATGAACCTTGAGAGGTTGAACAAGTTGAAATAAAGAATACAATGGAGATGAAGAAGATTGCAAATAGTCCACTGGATAAGAGGAACAAGGAATATGATGAGAACCAAGAGCTTAAGGGACAAGATAGATTTTAAAACCACTCCGATTAATGAGAGAGAGAAGGAATAAGAACGAAATAATTCGGATAGCACTCCAGCTGAAAAGAGATGCAAGAAATAGAACATGAACCTGACAAGAGGAGATGATGCTTGATGATAGAAACAACACATTGCCTCCAGAAGAAATGAAAGAATGGAAATAAATGAACGGAGAAGAACATGTAAACTTGGAAGAGTAACATTACATAAAAGGGTTGAACGGAGTTGTTGAAGAAAAACAACAACAAGAGGATAAGCTTGTTGTGTGCTTACGAAAAACACCTCAAAACTTGAGGTGAAATTCTACCACTACCAAATGATTGATTAGTTGAGAGGAACCAAGAGATGCAAACTTCTTTCGCCGAGAGGATAGGAGAAAACTTGGATCATTGATAAGCACCACAAATATCAACATTCCTTTGGGAAGTCATTTAGGTGAAATATATACCAAGATAATACTCCAAATAAGAGATTGATGGATTTAAAATATCACATTCTTTATAACTTGTGAATCATGAAACACGAAGGGAAATTGTCGATAATAACATAACACCACCTCAAAAGATAAGGTATAAATAATTGCATTTTGCATTGTAAGATGAAGAATATTTGAGATCCTCCAACAAAATCTTGAAGAACACTTCGAGAATCAATTAAATCTTGATGAACTATCATGAAGAAAAGTCTAGAAGGACTCCGGTAATAAAAGGATGATAGATAGAAAGAGGAGTTTAAATAACAAGGTGAAGCCTTGCAATGATTTAAATGGATCTTCATGACGAGATAACCAAGAAGCTTGGAACTTCGGGAAGAAAAGATGAAGCACTTGGAACCGAGAATTTGATATCATGGACAAACTCCAAAAGAAGGAATTACATCATTTCCACAAAAACAAGAATAAGAATTATGTTATGCTGATCCTTCATCAACTTAAATTGATGGCAAGCAATGGATTTGGCATACTACTTATTCTTCTTGAAAAGATTGAAGAGAGATATAGCACAAACTCAAAAGACCACCGATAGGAGTTTGAAAACAATAAAGGAAATGATACGAGAACAATGGAAGAGGAATCTTGAACGAACCACTGTAAAAATATGACAGTGAACGAAGATAGAGTACGAATTGCGGACAAGAATTAAAAAACGAACGAAGATACTTTAGGTAATTCAGATGCAAGATAATGAAGAGATCACGAGCTGAAAGCTGAGAATGAATAATTCCTAAATGATGGCCTTCGTAGGAATAAAATGGAAATAACTCATGAAATGCTTCAGATGGGTATGAAAAGAATTCTCATGATTGGAAATGATTTGAGAGGATGACAACAAGCTAGAACGATGAATCTTCAAGAGAAAGGACAAATATTCAAGAGAAAATGTTCTTCGGTCTTCAAATGTTGAGAATGACGATGAGAAACACCACCATGAATTGTTGAGGCACTCCAGAACTATGAAGAATAGAAATGTTGAACCAACGATTAAAATGTTTTGAAAGCGATCTTGGAGAAGGAATATGACGGATGATAATTCATTATTACATGAAACTTTGAAAAGAATTTGAGAATAACTCTGGAAATGTAGAAGAGTCAGGTAAGATCCTGGGAAAAGACCTGTGGGTTAGGGCCCAATCAAAAGAAAACACCATTGAATGATTATTAAAGAGAGATTGCACCAGTTGATTTAAATGTCTTGAATGAGATAACAACCTCCAAATAGCTTGAACAGATTAAGAACGGAAACACGAATCTTTGGAGATATCTTCAACACATTGAAACAAAATGAATAGCAATATGTGAATGGTTGAGAGGTGCACCAGCATGAAAAGGCTTTTGAAACGAGGAAAGGGATATGATCAGCACTGAAACCTTGCATTGAATCCACCGGAGAAGATAAGGGAACGAAGAATCATAAACTTTGTCGGTGCAACAACAAGACTGTACACAGGCACGGAGGCAAGGTTGCAACAACAAGACAAGACTAAGCTAAGGAAATAGCTCTTTAAGAGATCAAAGGGCGGATCAAGAATACCAAGACAAGACAGAAGAGCAAGGCATCACCAAGGAAAAACCTCCCATACCGGGCAGGCAAGCCCGGTCAGGTCGAGGCCACAGTGAGGACAAGTCTCAAGACTCCCCCGACAGGCTTGCCGGGGATGCCGAGGGTGGATCACCCCGCCATGGCATCACCGCTCCACCGCGTAGTGACACAAGTCACTTATCAGTGCGGTGTCGAGCCCCCAAGTGATTAAGTGGCTGTCATCAGGCACGTGGCAGCCATTTGGGGAGAAGATTCACCCTGCATGACACTTGTCCAGAGGCGTGTCAGGCAGACAGCGCGAGAGACAGCTAAAGTGGCACGGTAAGGCTTGCTGGGCTACATCCATGACGTGGCACTAAGCGGTGCACTTAATGTGCCTTGTCCTGTCTGCAGAGTTAGGTATGATATCACTGTTTGCTATCTAATAAGTGTGTAATGACTGATTGCCATTGTGGTAACCCCTTAGCCTATAAAAGGAGGTCCATGGTGACCTGAAATTGGATTCGGACCCTTGTACACTCTTACGCGTGTAGCTGCTCTCCCTGATTTGACCTTGCCGGGCTTGAGCGTTGCATGTTTGTCATGGTCCTCCATCAAATCCACCAAAGCAGGAGTAGGGTTTTACGCTTCACAGCGGCTCGAGCCTGGGCAAAAACCACTGTGTCACCATTGTCGTGCTGCCCCTGTGACCTCTGCTCTTTGTGCAACGTGCCCCTCCCCCTTGACGAACCACAAGGGGACAATGGCCCCATAGGTAATCCTGTTATGCCACAACATCTTTGGTGCTCCAAGTAGGGGGACCGCTTGCGCGAACCCGAGGTTGTAAGCAGCGCGTCAATCTTCATCATCGTCTTCTTCATCGACGGCTTCATCATCCATGGCACCCAAGAAAAAGCCCGGCGCTACAGCTCACCTGCCCACCTCGAAGGCCCCCCTCTCATGTAGCCACTGATGTCGTGGGGGCTACAGAGGTGCATGGGGATGTGGACGCCGTGGGGAACGTGGACGCCGTGGGGAACGTGACCGGCGCAGGTGGCGCCATTACCGTTCCCCCTGTGGCCGAAGCGGGAGCAGGAGGCCCCGGAGGAGGGCAGCATCAACAACACCCTAGCAGCCATGCTCCACAAGATGCGGGTGGGGATAATATTCCATCTCCGCCTCTCCACCTCACTGAAGGACATAGCCGTAGCGATGGCACTCGCTCTGGTGTGAATCGCAACCCTCTAGCTGCCCCTACTGCGGGTGTGGCTACGAGGGCAAGTTAACCAAGACGATGCGTCAAATGGGGTCGTCAATCCACAAACGCATCCGCCTCGTCGCCACGCCACCAATACTAAAAAATACACTTCCATGATGATACGTGTTTGTCACAGTAGGTCATGTTTTCTGTCATGCATGGACGTCCATGACGATTTTATGACAGAATCAAGATAGTCATACATGTGCTGTCGTAGAAGTATTCCATGCCATTACCAAAATTATCATCACGGAAGTGTCCACTTCCATGATGATAAATGGTGCATCATGAAGTGCTTTCGTCAAGGGTGACCGACACATGGCATCCACCATAACGGGTCGCCATTAAGCTATCGGGTCCGGTTTTGGATCCAATAACCCGCTAACAGCCCAGACCAATGAGGATTTTCCATGTGTAAAATTCTTATTGGCCGGAGGAAACACGTGTTGGCTCACCGTTGGGACATATATCATACATTCATTGGATAGGAGGCGCCTACGATACGTTGACACGTGGCACAGCTCAATAGAGGCCCATTCTGGTGAAAATGCCGGCCCATTTGACTTGGTCAAAAGGTAACGGGCCAGCCCATGGAAAGCCTGTTAACGGCCTATTCGTATATAGCCCATTTACGGCCAGCTAACTCATGGCCTGTTACGGCCTATCGGAATTAAGCCCAGTAGCTTGATGTGGGCCGTCCAATCTGACTCCAGCCTGTTGTAACTTCCGTCCCATGTATGGCCCATGATGTCTTTCGGCCATACGAGGCCATTTGTAACTCTTGGCCCATTAACGGCCCGTGGTGAATCTGGCCCGCAATGAATAGTGTACCGCCTTATACCCATTAACGACCCATTATTCCATTGGGCCATTTCCAACCCGTGTTATCTTTCGTCCTTCTCAGGGCCCATTTATTCTTGGGCTCATTTCCAGCATTCGATTACTTACGGCCCGTTACTGGCCTTTTATGCTTGTGGGCCAAATTCAACACATGGCTACAATCGGCCCGTTTGCGGCCAATCGGTTGGGCCGTTTTCATAGCGTCATCAAATACGGCTGATTACCGATGGCCCGTTATTGTCAGCCCATGAATGGACGATTCCAAATCTAGCCTGTTATTGCCCCATGTTTGGCCGATCAATCATACGCCCCGTAGAAGGCCCATTGATGCTATGGCCCGTAGAAGGCCCATTGTTTCTATGGCCCTTAGAAGGCCCATTGTTTCTACGGCCCATAGGAGGCCCATGGTAACTAAAGTAAATATGTAGCCCATGGTCATTGTTCCCTAGTTCTAAAAATAGGTTATTGCGACCACTAGCAAACCACAGAAAAAGAACTGCACTAACTACAAGCAAACAAATAAACAAGATAACAAGGAAATAAATAAGCAAGCAACTTACGCTAGCCTATCATGGATATTACACATATTACATCCATAGGGCATCAAAGATCACCACCAGTGCAAATATAGGGAACAAAGCAGCATATCTTATACACTGGTTGTCAAAGTTGGCGACTAGTGCAAATAAACGCCGCAGCAAAACAAGTCCAGAACTGAAACCACTTCAGAATAGCTCAAGAAACAATATCCTGGGTACCCATAATGCTGGCAAGATGCTTAGCAAGCTTATTATTTTCTCTTGTTTGGAGCTTAAATCATCAAGCACTTGCTGTTGCACCAGAAAGTATGCATCTGAATTCTGCAGGGACTTCCTCAGTCCTTCGGCTTCCTGTCGCATAACATTTGATCGATGTCTTTCAACTTGAAGTTGAGACTCAACAAGCCGAACTGATTCAGGCAGCAAGTTCGAGGAGCTGGTGCCAGCAGTAGTAGCCAGTAACTCGAACACTACATCAAGACATGACTTGGGGTTGTCTCAACGTCTTCAATATAGTTTTTATCAGCTTTATTGGAGACCAACAGGGATGTCTCTGAAGGAAATATGCCCTAGAGGCAATAATAAAGTTATTATTTATTTCCTTATATCATGATAAATGTTTATTATTCATGCTAGAATTGTATTAACCGAAACATAATACATGTGTGAATATATAGACAAACAAGATGTCACTAGTATGCCTCTACTTGACTAGCTTGTTAATCAAAGATGGTTATGTTTCCTAACCATGAACAAGGAGTTGTTATTTGATTAACAAGGTCACATCATTAGTTGAATGATCTGATTGACATGACCCATTCCGTTAGCTTAACACTTGATCGCTTAGTATGTTAATGCTTTCTTCATGACCCATACATGTTCCTGTAACTATGAGATTATGCAACTCCGCTTACGGAGGAACACTTTGGTACTACCAAACGTCACAACGTAATCGGGTGATTATAAAGGAGTACTACAGGTGTCTCCAAAGGTACTTGTTGGGTTGGCGATTTCGAGATTAGGTTTTGTCACTCCGATTGTCGGAGAGGTATCTCTAGGCCTTCTCGGTAATACACATCACTTAAGCCTTGCAAGCATTACAACTAATGAGTTAGTTGTGAGATGATGTATTACGGAACGAGTAAAGAGACTTACGGTAACGAGATTGAACTAGGTATTGGATACCGACGATCGAATCTCGGGTAAGTAACATACCGATGACAAAGGGAACAATGTATGTCGTTATGCGGTTTGACCGATAAAGATCTTCAGTAGAATATGTAGGAACCAATATGGACATCCAGGTTCCGCTATTGGTTATTGACCGAGAATGGTTCTAGGTCATGTCTACATAGTTCTCGAACCCGTAGGGTCCGCACGCTTAACGCTTCGATGACAGATTCATTATGAGTTTATAAGTATTGATGCACCAAGTTTGTTTGGAGTCCCGGATGTGATCACGGACATGACGAGGAGTCTCAAATGGTCGAGACATAAAGATTGATATATTGAAGCCTATGTTTGGACTTCGGAAGGGTTCCGAGTGAAAACAGGATGTTACCGAACACCGGGGTTACGGAACCCCTGGGGTATATGGGCCTTCATGGGCCACAAGGAGAAGAGGAAGGGCCGGCCAGGTGGGCTGCGCGTCCCCTCCCCTCTAGTCCGAATGGGACAGGAGAGGGGGCGGCGCCTTCTTCCTCTTTCCCCTCCCAATCCTACTCCAACTAGGACAGGGGAGTCCTACTCCGGTGGGAGTAGGACTCCTCCAGCGCGCCTCCCAAGGCTGGCCGCACCCCCTTGGCTCCTTTATATACGGGGCAAGGGCACCCCATGACACAAGTTGATCTACGGATCTTTCCTTAGCCGTGTCAGCGGTGCCCCTTCCACCATATTCCACTTCGGTCATATCGTCATGAGCTTAGGCGAAGCCCTGCGCCGGAGAAGTCATATCGTCATGAGCTTAGGCGAAGCCCTGCGTCGGTGGAGCATCAACATCGCCACCACGCCGTCGTGTTGACGGAACTCATCCCCGACACTTTGCTGGATCGAGTCCGGGATCGCCATCGAGCTGAACGTGTGCAGAACTCGGAGGTGCCGTGACGTTCGGTGCTTGGATCGGTCGGATCGTGAGACGTCGACTACATCAACCGCGTTGTTATAATGCTTCCGCTTTGGTCTCACGAGGGTACGTGGACGGACACTCTCCCTCTCGTTGCTATGCCATCACCATGGTCTTGCGTGATCGTAGGAAATTTTTGAAATTACTACGCTCTCCAACAATGGCATCCGAGCCTGGTTTTATGCGTTCATGTCATATGCACGAGTAGAACACAAGTGAGTTGTGGGCGATACAAGTCATACTACCTACCAGCATGTCATACTTTGGTTCAGCGGTATTGTGAGATGAAGCGCCCGGACCGACATTACGCGTGACGCTTACGCGAGACTGGTTTCACCGCCCGAGCACTCGTTGCTTAAAGGTGACCGCGGTGTGTCTGCTCTCTCACTTTAGTTGAACCGAGTGTGGCTACGCCCGTCCTTGAGAAGGTTAAAACGGAGTCTATTTGACGAAGTATCGCTGTGGTTTTGATGCGTAGGTAAGAACGGTTCTTGCTCAGCCCGTAGCAGCCACGTAAAACTTGCAACAACAAAGTAGAGGACGCCTAACTTGTTTTTGCAGGGCATGTTGTGATGTGATATGGTCAAGACGTGATGCTATATTTTATTGTATGAGATGATCATGTTTTGTAACCGAGTTATCGGCAATCGGCAGGAGCCATATGGTTGTCGCTTATTGTATGAAATGCAACGCCATGTAATTGCTTTACTTTATCACTAAGGAGTAGCGATAGTCGAGAAGCAATAGTTGGCGAGACGACAACGATGCTACGATGGAGATCAAGGTGTCGCGCCGGTGATTTATGGTGATCATGGCGGTGCTTGGCGATGGAGATCACAAGCACAAGATGATGATGACCATATCATATCACTTATATTGATTGCATGTGATGTTTATCCTTTATGCATCTTATCTTGCTTTGATTGACGGTAGCATTATAAGATGATCTCTCACCAAAATTATCAAGAAGTGTTCTCCCGAGTATGCACCGCTGCGAAAGTTCTTCGTCTTTGAGACACCACGTGATGATCGGGTGTGATAGGCTCTACGCTCAAATACAACGGGTGCAAAACAGTTGCACGCGGAATACTCAGTTAAACTTGACGAGCCTAGCATATAACAGATATGGCCTCGAACACGGAGACCGAAGGTCGAGCGTGAATCATATAGTAGATATGATCAACATAGTGATGTTCACCATTGAAACTACTCCATCTCACGTGATGATCGGACATGGTTTAGTTGATTTGGATCACGTAATCACTTAGATGACTAGAGAGATGTCTGTCTAAGTGGGAGGTTTTTAATATGATTAATTAAACTTAAATTTATCATGAACTTAGTACCGATAGTATTTTGCTTGTCTATGTTTACTGTAGATAGATGGCTCGTCTTTGTTGTTCCGTTGAATTTTAATGCGTTCCTTGAGAAAGCAAAGTTGAAAGATGATGGTAGCAATTACACGGACTGGGTCCGTAACGAGGATTATCCTCATTGCTGCACGTAAAAATTACGCCCCGGAAGCACCGCTGGGTGACAGCCTGCTGCAGATGCTTGAGCCGAAGTTGTGAACGTCGACAAAGCAGAGCTGATGACTACTCAATAGTTCAAGATGTGCCATGCTTTACGGCTTAGAACCGGTCTTCAACGACGTTTTGAACGTCATGGAGCATATGAGATGTTCCAGAGTTGAAGTTAATATTTCAAGCAAATGCCCGGATTGAGAGATATGAAGTCTCCAATAAGTTCTATAGCTGCAAGATGGAGGAGAATAGTTCACAATGAGCACATACTCAAAATGTCCGGGTATAACAATCACTTAATTCAGCTGGGAGTTAATCTTCCGGATGATAGTGTCATTGATGAATTCTCCAATCATCGCCACCAAGCTACAAGAGCTTCGTGATGAACTATAATATGCAAGGGATGACTAAGACAATTCCTGAGCTCTTCGCGATGCTAAAAGCAGCGAGGTAGAAATCAAGAAAGAGCATCAAGTGTTGATGGTCAACAAGACCACTAGTTTCAAGAAAAGGGCAAAGGGAAGAAGAAGGAAACTTCAAAAGAACAGCAAGCAAGTTGCTGCTCAGGAGAAGAAACCCAAGTCTGGACCTAAGCCTGAAACGAGTGTTTTTACCGCAAGCAAACTGAAACCGAAGCGGAACTGCCCCAAGTATTTGGCGGATAAGAAGGATGGCAAGGTGATCAAAGGTATATGTGATATACATGTTATTGATGTGTACCTTACTAATACTCGCAGAGTACCTGGTATTTGATATCGGTTCTGTTGCTAATATTTGCAACTCAAACAGAACTACGGATTGCGAAGATTGGCTAAGGACGAGGTGACGATCTTGCGTTGGAAATGGTTCCAAAGTCGATGTGATCGCGGTCGGCACGCTACCTCTACATCTACCTTCGGGATTAGTTTTAGACCTAAATAATTGTTATTTGGTGCCAGCGTTGAGCATGAACATTATATCTGGATCTTGTTTAATGCGAGACGGTTATTCATTTAAATCGAGAATAATGGTTGTTCTATTTATATGAGTAATATCTTTTATGGTCATGCACCCTTGAAGAATGGTCTATTCTTGTTGAATCTCGACAGAGTGATACACATATTCATAATGTTGAAGCCAAAAGATGCAGAGTTGATAATGATAGTGCAACTTATTTGTGGCACTTGCCGCTTAGGTCATATCGGTGTAAAACGCATGAAGAAACTCCATACCGATGGGATTCGAATCACTTGATTATGAATCACTTGGTACTTATGTAACCGTGCCTCATGGGCAAGATGACCAAAACGCCGTTCTCCGAACTATGGAGCGAGCAACTGATTTGTTGGAAATCATACATACCGATGTTTGTGGTCCAATGAATGTTGAGGCACGCATGGTATCGTTATTTTCTCACCTTCACAGATGATTTGAGCAGATATGGGTATATCTACTTAATGAAACACAAATCTGAAACATTTGAAAAGTTCAAAGAATTTCAGAGTGAAGTGGAAAATCATCGTAACAAGAAAATAAAGTTTCTACGATCTGATCGTGGAGGAGAATATTTGAGTTACGAGTTTGGTTTACATTTGAAACAATGTGGAATAGTTTCAGCAACTCACGCCACCCGAACACCATAGAGAAATGGTGTGTCCGAACGTCGAATCGTATTTTACTAGATATGGTGCGATCTATGATGTCTATTTCGATTTACCGCTATCGCTTTTGGGGTTATGCTTTAGAGACGGCCGCATTCACGTTGAATAGGACACCGTCAAAATCCGCTGAGACGACGCCTTATGAACTGTGGTTTGGCAAGAAACCAAAGTTGTCGTTTCTTAAAGTTTGGGGCTGCGATGCTTATGTAAAGAAACTTCAACCAGATAAGCTCGAACCCAAATCGGAAAATGTGTCTTCATAGGATACCCAAAGGAGACTGTTGGGTACACCTTCTATCACAGATCTGAAGGCAAGATTTTCGTTGTTAATTCGGATCCTTTCTAGAGAAGGAGTTTCTCTCGAAAGAAGTGAGTGGGAGGAAAGTAGAACTTGATGAGATAATCATCTACTCCTTATTGGAAAGTAGTTCATCACAAGAAATGGTTCTGTGACAACTACACCAATTAGTGAGGAACTAATGATGATGATCATGAAGCTTCAGATCAAGTTACTACTGAACTCAGAGGTCAACCAGAGTAAATACGCACTGAGTGGTACGGTAATCTCATTCGGAAGTCATGTTACTTGACCATGGCGAACCTACAAACTATGAAGAAGCGATGGTGAGCCCAGATTCGCAAAATGGCTGGAAGCCATGAAATCTGAGATGGGATCCATGTATGAGAACAAAGTATGGACTTTGGTTGACTTGCCCGATGATCGGCAAGCCATTGAAAATAAATGGATCTTTAAGAAGAAGACGACGCGATGGTAATATAACTGTCTACAAAGCTCGACTTGTTGCGAAAGGTTTTCGACAAGTTCAAGGGGTTGACTACGATGAGACTTTCTCACCAGAGCGATGCTTAAGTCTGTCCGAATCATGTTAGCAATTGCCGATTTTATGATTATGAAATTTGGCAAATGGATGTAAAACTGCATTCTTGAATGGATTTCTAGAAGAAGAGTTGTATATGATGCAACCAGAAGGTTTTGTCGATCCAAAGGGTGCTAACAAAGTGTGCAAGCTCCAACGATCAATTTATGGTCCTGCAAGCCTCTCGAGTTGGAATAAACGCTTTGATAGTGTGATCAAAGCATATGGGTTTATATGCACTTTTGGAGAAGCTCAGATTTACAAGAAAGTGAGTGGGAGCTCAGAGCATTTCTAATATTATATGTGGACGATATATTATTGATTGGAAATGATATAGAATTTCTGGATAGCATAAAAGGATACTTGAATAAAAGTTTTCAATGAAAGACCTCGTGAAGCTGCTTACATATTGGGCATCAAGATCTATAGAGATAGATCAAGACGCTTAATTGACTTTCACAAAGCACATACCTTGATAAAGTTTTGAAAAGTTCAAAATGGATCAGCAAAGAAAGGTTTTTACCTGTATTACAAGGTGTAAGATTGAGTCGACTCAATGCCCGACCACAGCAGAAGATAGAGAGAAATGAAAGATGTTCCTATGCTTCAGCCATAGGCTCTATCATGTATGCAATGCTGTGTACCAGACTGACGATGCTTAGCTGTAAGCTTGGCAGGAAGGTACCAAAGTAATCCAGAGTGGATCATCGACAGCGGTCAAGAACATCCCGAAATACCGAAAAGGACTAAGGATATGTTTCTCGATATGGAGGTGACAAAGAGCTAGTCGTAAATGGTTACGCCGATGTAAGCTTTGACACCGATCCGGACGATTCTAAATCGCAAACCGGATACGTGTTTTTATTAAACGGTGGAGCTGTCGGTTGGTGCAGTTCTAAACAAAGCGCCGTGGCGGGATCTACATGTGAAGCGGAGTACATAGCTGCTTGAAGCAGCAAATGAAGGAGTCTGGATGAAAGAGTTCATTTCCGATCTAGGTGTCATACCTAGTGCATCGGGACCGATGAAGATCTTCTCGTGACAATATCGTGCAATTGCCTTGGCAAAGGAATCCAGATTTCACAAGAGGACCAAGCACATCAAGAGACGCTTCAATTCCATTCGGGACCAAGTCCAAGTGGGAGACATAGAGATTTGCAAAATACATACGGATCTGAATGTTGCGCATCCGCTGACTAAGCCTCTTCCACGAGCAAAACATGATCAGCACCAAGACTCCATGGGTGTGAGGATCATTACTTTGTAATCTAGATTATTGACTCTAGTGCAAGTGGGAGATCAAGGAAATATGCCCTAGAGGCAATAATAAAGTTATTATTTATTTCCTTATATCATGATAAATGTTTATTATTCATGCTAGAATTGTATTAACCGGAAACATAATACATGTGTGAATATATAGACAAACAAGATGTCACTAGTATGCCTCTACTTGACTAGCTTGTTAATCAAAGATGGTTATGTTTCCTAACCATGAACAAGGAGTTGTTATTTGATTAACAAGGTCACATCATTAGTTGAATGATCTGATTGACATGACCCATTCCGTTAGCTTAACACTTGATCGCTTAGTATGTTAATGCTTTCTTCATGACCCATACATGTTCCTATAACTATGAGATTATGCAACTCCGCTTACGGAGGAACACTTTGGGTACTACCAAACGTCACAACGAATCGGGTGATTATAAAGGAGTACTACAGGTGTCTCCAAAGGTACTTGTTGGGTTGGCGATTTCGAGATTAGGTTTTGTCACTCCGATTGTCGGAGAGGTATCTCTAGGCCTTCTCGGTAATACACATCACTTAAGCCTTGCAAGCATTACAACTAATGAGTTAGTTGTGAGATGATGTATTACGGAACGAGTAAAGAGATTTTACCGTAACGAGATTGAACTAGGTATTGATACCGACGATCGAATCTCGGGTAAGTAACATACCGATGACAAAGGAACAACGATGTCGTTATGCGGTTTGACCGATAAAGATCTTCAGAGAATATGTAGGAACCAATATGGGCATCCAGGTTCCACTATTGGTTATTGACCGAGAATGGTTCTAGGTCATGTCTACATAGTTCTCGAACCCGTAGGGTCCGCACGCTTAACGCTTCGATGACAGCTCATTATGAGTTTATAAGTATTGATGCACCGAAGTTTGTTCGAGTCCCGGATGTGATCACGGACATGACGAGGAGTCTCAAATGGTCGAGACATAAAGATTGATATATTGGAAGCCTATGTTTGACTTCGAAGGGTTCCGAGGAAAACAGGATGTTATTGAACACCGGGGTTACCGAACCCCGGGGTATATGGGCCTTCATGGGCCACAAGGAGAAGAGGAAGGGCGGCCAGGTGGGCTGCGCCCTCCCCTCTAGTCCGAATAGGACAGGAGAGGGGGCGGCGCCTTCCCTCTTTCCCCCTCCCCAATCCTACTCCAACTAGGACAGGGGAGTCCTACTCCCGGTGGGAGTAGGACTCCTCCAAGGCGCGCCTCCCAAGGCTGGCCGCACCCCCCCTTGGCTCCTTTATATACGGGGGCAAGGGGCACCCCATGACACAAGTTGATCTACGGATCTTTCCTTAGCCGTGTGCGGTGCCCCTTCCACCATATTCCACTTCGGTCATATCGTCATGAGCTTAGGCGAAGCCTCGCGCCGGAGAAGTCATATCGTCATGAGCTTAGGCGAAGCCCTGCGCCGGTGGAGCATCAACATCGCCACCACGCCGTCGTCTTGACGGAACTCATCCCGACACTTTGCTGGATCGGAGTCCGGGATCGCCATCGAGCTGAACGTGTGCGTAACTCGGAGGTGCCGACGCTCGGTGCTTGGATCGGTCGGATCGTGGAGACGTCGACTACATCAACCGCGTTGTTATAACGCTTCGCTTTCGGTCTCACGAGGGTACGTGGACGGACACTCTCCCCTCTCGTTGCTATGCCATCACCATGGTCTTGCGTGATCGTAGGAAATTTTTTGAAATTACTACGTTCTCCAACAGTCTCAGTATCTTGAACCTTATCTGCATTACTTCCTTTACCATTGCAAAATGGGGTACTCTTCTCCAATATTTTATCCACGTTCTAAAAGAGAAACAAACAAACACATCACAGGTTTACCATGTTGTATATGAAACTCATTTTGGTAAACCAGTTCAGTAGTAAGGTGGACATGATAACAACATGAAACAAACATATATCTATGTAGTATGGTCACTATATGGTCTATATCATTCTAGTTTATGTTGCCAAATCAAGATAGAGACAGTTTGAATCATATCTATTTAAGACAAAGCAACATAGAAAGAATATAAGTGTGGGAAACTACACAACAATAACAACACTTGTAATGTGCATAGCATGAGAACATAACTGTTTATTCAATTGAAACAGAAATCAACATAGAGCAAGTTACAACAACAAACACGTTAAAAGAAACAGGGTTAAAACATACCTGTTGCACCATTGGAGTTTCAATTGCATCCTTCAAATTTGAAATTAGTTGGTATGAGTAAATACAGTGATGGAACTCCTTCAAACGATCGTTTGTGAATTTGCCTTAGGTTGGTATAAGAGTTTCAATGATCTCTGAATCAAAAGTAATTCTTTTTGCCACTTAAGGGAATAACTCTACGAGTCACCTTTCCTAAGGTGTCCCATTATGGAATTATGGCAACTCTTCCTTGCTATTCTGAAACCCTCGTCAAATTGCTTCTTCCGTCCCTCCTAATGCATGTTTTGCCTCTCAGCTCGAGAGATGTTGCTATGTCTCATTCCGTGAGTTAAATCCTGAGTTGTCCGATCCACGAGAAGATCGATCCTTCTAGAGTTCTCCCTTTCCTCTCGTTGTCATGGTAGCTGGAGTTCTCAGAGCAAGTCGTCGAGACAAAGATGATGAAGGAATCGACGTTCCTATGAAGTACAAGTTGGATATTGAAGATCATGATAGCTTTGTGTCCCCTCTGTCTTCTTACCTCACGTCTTGAATCTCGGGACGAGATTCTTGTTTAGTAGGGGCGAGTTGTTACATCTTTAGCTTCTGGTGCTGCCTAGTGTTTGCATCTTGCTTGCATCATGTTTAACTTTCATGGAAATCTGAAATGGGGATTGCCTAAACCCCTAGCATCACAGAATTCACTAGGTTCACTTAAAATATTTTCAAGAATCCAAATGGCTTTCAAAATGTTCATCATTTCGGGAAATGCCGAAACAATAACCGTAGGTGTTGCACATTTTCCATGACATATTTGGTCACTGAATTAAATCTTTTAGTATTTGCAATTGGGCATTTAAATGCTATATATTATTTTAAGTGCTCAATTAATTCTGAATTTAAGTGTGGGCTATTAGGAATAATCCCTCACAGAGCCCACATTTATTTGCAGGATTTCTCGAAACGCTTTTAGTATTTTTAATAAAGCCCAACATTACAGGAAAATAGAAAAGCAAACTAAATGAAAAGAAGAGAGGAGAGAAAGGCCAGGAGGCCACTTACAGGCTGGGCCGCCCACCTGCCCGTGCAGTCACCCTCCTCCTTGCGCCCGGAAGGACGCCGGCATGTCGACGCTGCGTGCCGAGCTCCACCTCCTGCTTCCACCTCCTCCTGCCTCCCCGCTGCTCCTCACGACCCCGGAGACGCCCACGCAGACCCCCTCGACTCTCCCTTCGCTCTCTGCTCTCCCCTGGCCTCTAGCCCTCTCCCGAGCAGACCGAACCCGCTTGCCGCCACCGACGCCGCTCACCGTAGCCACCGTGATCCCCTCGACCTGTCTCCACGCCCTAGAGCTCCGCCTGCCGCCTACATCGCCCTCGACGAGTCAAGCAACCAGGCGCGCCCGTAACGCCGCCATCAACATCGCTTTCACCTCCGCCACCGGAGATCGCCTTCGCTGCCCCGACCCTCCAGCCCTTTCCCGAGCCCTCTGCGCTTCCCCACGTGACCGCCGTGAGCTCCCGCCTCAACCCTCTCTTCCCGCCTCATTTGCGTCACAGAGTTCTAGTTTCACCGGAGCCGATAGCTCCTCCCGCACGCCATGCCGCCACATGCTACGGCCGCGCAAAGCTCGCCTCGAGCACGCTAATGCACCTGTGGAGTCTCCAGAGCTCGAATCACCCGCCTGTTAGGCCTACCTCGCACTGCTGCCGCAACCCCGTGCACACCCGAAATCCGTCCGCCGCCGCGAACTTGATTCCGGCAAGCTTGTGTCGTCCCAGCCCCTCCCACCTGCCTAGCAGATGCGCGCGAACACCAGCTCGCCGTAGAGCCAAACCCCGCCAAAACCGCCATCAGAAAAGCGAGCCCGAGCAATTCCGGCGTGCCTTCGCCGTGTTCCATGGTCGCCGCCGGCCAAACTCCGGCGGGCCGACGTGGCCACATAGTTAGGGGCTAATCACCCCATGAGCCACTGCCACGTGGGCCCCTGCACTTAATTAGGATTAGTATATTATTTCTATTAAATTAGTGTTAATGCCGTGGACCCCACGTGCCAGTTTGACTTTGGCCAAGTCAGCTTTGACTGGTCCCACATGTCATCCACCTAAACCAGCTCGAGACGCCGACGATGGGTCCCATCGTCAGGTTTGACCTGGCCGACCAGTTGATCGTTGACGTCACGAAAGGACGTCATCTCGACGATTAATTCGATTTCGGATTTATTCTTACTCGAAATTCCGTAAAATAGTGTAAACTTCTAAAATTCATAGAAATTAATCCATAACTCCAAATGAAAAGATTTATATATGAAAAAAGATCAGAAAAATCCAATCTTTCCATCTGTACTAGTTTCATGCATGTCAGAACACTTTAACCTTGCTGTTTATGTGAAACAAGCTAATGCACTTATATCACTTATTATTTGGGTGATCATTTGAATCCTTGGTTCAAATGGACTCAAACCTTTACGTCCCAAGTTGCATTAGACCTATCACACATCATATTGCCATGTCATAGCATGCATCATATTGTCGCATTGCATTGATTGTGTCCTTCTGTGTTTGCCGGTAATCGCCCCTCTCAAGAGATTTATGTTCGGACGACGAGATCGATGACACTGATGAAGACTCAATGTTATCTTCAGAAGTGCCAGGCAAGCAAAACCCCCTTGTTCATTCCGATACAATCCCACTCTCTCGCTCTTGCTCTCTTTTACTGCATTAGGACAACAACGTTTCAACTGTTACATGCTGCGGTAGCTGAACCCTTTCCTCTGCATGACCTGTCATTGCCACAGTAAATAGATGAAACCCACTAGCATGAGTAGGAGTTGTGTGAGCCCTGATGTGCCTACTCATTCATGCTTGTTTGTCATGCCTGCTACTGCTTAGAGTTGTGTCAGGTCTGATTCATCGGGAATGAATTCAAAGTGGTGAACATGTCCTCTCTGTGTGAGCTAAGTGTGTGAACACGATTTGGTAAAGGTAGCGGTGAGAGGCCATGTAGGAGTACATGGTGGGTTGTCTCATTGCAGCCGTCCTCAGAAACTGAGTTCTGTGTTTGTGATCCATGAACAGTTACTACCACACATTGGGTTCCGGTAACTCGACCCCTCTCGACTTATTAATCAACTTGATCTCTGTCCAGGAGTTGCAACTAGTTTCTGGTGTTTGTAGGTAGTGTTAGTAGTCTACCAAGTGGCACCCGGTACAGGTGGGCTTGGGACAGACTAGGCACAGTGGCACGGTGTACCAAGTGGCACCCGGTTGGTGGGCTTGGGAACCCTGCTCACATCATTTGGGGCCGTGGCGACACCCGGCCGGATCTCCTTGCGGATGGAACCCAATAGGCGATAAACCTGACGACGAGACTTGTGTGGTTAGTCAGGTCGTGGCCGACTCCCTCGCCCGGCTTCCGCTTGAAGGTTGCCGAGGTACATGACGGTGTCAGGCGATAAGTGGCGAGAGCGTGTGAAGAAGTACACCCTGCAGGTTATCATTATCTATTCAATAGCCGGATTCCTCGGATATGGAAACTTGGACCCTTGCATAGTTCATAGACAAGTGAAAGTGGATACTCTAAAACTCGCAAGATAAGCGTGAGTGCTATGGATGGCGCTCTCGAGGTAGACGGAGCGGATCCATAGTGGTGTATTGGTATGGTGAATATGTGGACTCGTGTGCGCCACCTCAAAAGAGTTACTTGCAGTCGTAGTTCAGGATAGCCACTGAGTCAAAGCTGGCTTGCTGCAGTCAAACTCCACCACCCCCTTTGTTGATAATGTTGCATGTGTAGTTAGTTCTGATGTAAGTCTTGCTGAGTACAATTGTACTCACGTTTGCCTATTTTATGTTTTGCAGAGAGACTTCAGTCTCGCTAGTAGTTCCGCATGGACTTCGACGTTTAGCTTGATACCTCAGCTACGATCTTGTGCCCTCGGCAGGATCTGGTAGATAGTCAGGCCTCTAAGCCTTTTTCATTTGTAGATGTCTCAGTACTCGACATGTTAAGCTTCCGCATGTGCCTTGACTTGTATGCTCGAAAAGTTGGGTCATGAGATCCATGTTTGTAATATCTCGCCCTGAGCCTAATGAATACATAATTGAGTCAGAGAGTTATGTTGTGATGCCATGTTGTATTTACACATATCGAGCATATTGTGTGTATGATTGAAATGCTTGGAATGTGTGGATCCGACAAACTAGTTGTTTATCCTTAGCCGCCTCTCATATGGGGAAATGTAGTCTAGTGCTTCTGAGCGATAGTAGTCCGCTACAGCCGGTTCACCGGAGTCCTGCTAGCCCAAAGACTACCGCTCCGGACACTTGACGGCCGGATGTGTTTCACTTCGCTCGTGTGGTCTGTTCCTTCGGGAAATGTCACGCGGTGACATCCGAGTCCTGCTTAGCTGCTACAGCCCGGTTACGGAGTCCTGTTAGCCCAAAGGCTACAGCCCGGATTCATACGTTGATGACCGACATGCTCGGTTGATTCATGTATGCCTGTCCCCATGGGTTAGTGCCGCTTTGGGTTCACGACTAGCCATGTCGGTCCGGTTCTCTCGTCATATGGATGCTAGCGACACTATCATATACGTGAGCCAAAAGGCTCAAACGGTCCCGGGCCATGGTAAGGCGACACCCGTGGGAATACCGTGCGTGAGGCGCAAAGTGATATGAGGTGTTACCGGCTAGATCGATGTGACTTGGAATCGGGGTCGTGACAGCAAGGGTCAGCTTCAAGGGGCCCGGGAGCAGGAGGCGCGTCTGCGGATCGTCCCGGGGCCAGGGCGGACCCACGGGGGACAAGCCCAGTCCGGTCCTTCTTCAGGATCGGGGGCAGGCTTCCGCCTCCCTGCTCATCCTCATCCTTGTCGTCGTCACTCTGGGGAGGTGGAGAGTGTGGGACCTGCGCCGAAGGGGAGGAGCCCTTGACTCCGCCCCCGATTCAACCCCCTCTCCCGACTCTCTTTCCTCCACCTCTTCACCGGAGTCGGCAGAGGACACGTCCACTAGGTCCTCCGGAGCCTCCACGGGCACGGCCCATCCCCATTGAAGACAGGCATGGGCCCCACTACCTGCTCCCAATCTCGCTGAAGGAACAAGGCGCTGGGCGCCCAATCTCGCCACATCGCCTCAACCAAGGATCGGAGGATCACCAGATCCTCGCCGCCAGACCACGGGCTCGAGTGAGGCCTCCACATCGAAGCGTAGCATCGACGGCGGAGCCGCTTGATGCTCTAGGAACTCCCTCAGCAGCGATGCACCGGTCATCTTCGCCGCCGCCACGCTGGCCGGCTTCAGATCTGTGTCCATCTTCTCCAAAGACCAGCTGGGATCCAAGCTCCACTGGGACCACTGCCGGAGTCATGGGGCACTCCGTGGGCAAGATCAGCCGAGGTGGATGCGCCCAAAGATCCACCAAGACCCACTTGCTCCTCAAGCCCTCAATCCGCTTCCTGTGGTTTGAAATGGCGATGGCTCCACCGTGTCATGATGAAGCTCACAAGACGCTGGAGGCGGAACCACGGAGGTTCGGAGGGAGAAATAGTGGCGCAGCAAGGCCACCGAGGGCTTCACCCCAACATGGGCCTCACAATAGTAGGCTAAGATTGCCGTAAGAAGGACGGAGTTGGGATGGAGGTGCAGAGCTTGAATGTTGTAGTGATGAAGGACGAGAAGAAGAACTCGTAAAAGGAGGCACCGCACCAGCAATGATGGCGCCACGAAGAACGGGTAGAAGGTACTCCTCGACTCTCGGCGGAAGAGCCGCCTTGAACGCCTGCCTGCTGATGCTCGCGCCCGCCATCCGGGCGCACTGTATGCAGGCTCGCCGACACATTTGGCGGGTCCAAGGCAGAGAGTACCAAGCTCCGCCGGGCTTGGCGACGCGACATGACGGGTTAGGGCACGCAGCGGAGGGATCTCAAGATCTTGGAAGCGTAGAGAGAGGCGCAAGAAAGGGATCCGAGCAGCAATCGAGAAAGTAAAGGAGGCAAGGAAGATGCCGCTTATTATCAACTCACGCTGTTGCAGAGGCGCACGCGCCCAATCAACCGCCACGCTGGCGCCCAAGGCTGCAGGCTGTTAGGGCCCGAACGCCGCGACTTGCCCTTCGCCTCTCTGCTCGGCTGTTCGGCGCGCCAGGCCCGGGCTACTATCGGCGCTTCGGGAACGGGGTCCCCAGACTTGCTCGCTCATGCTCTGCGGCGTGGCTCAAGGAGGCCCAAGATGGCCCATCTTCATCAACACAAGCTTAAGACCCTGAGGGACCAGATTGCGGGCGGATGACAAGGAGCTTCGTGCACGGCCTCGTCAGCTGGCTCATGAGGAGGCGGAGAGTTCAAGGTAGGGTATGTCACGAGGTGCCCATGACGCAAGCCATGACGCATCAAGGGCGCCAGTCGGCGCCAGCCAGCAGGTCCTCCTTTCCTCTTTGGGGCAAAGGGAGCAAGCGCAGCGAGAGCATCAAGCAAAGGCATCCGCTTCGTGCAACAAGACCAAGACCAGCCCAACGGCTGGAAGGAGTCATCGTGGAGCCCAAGCAAGCGCTATCACCAGAGCTGCTGGCGTGGGAGGACCAACTTAGTCGGATAAGTGTACCGTTGTTCCCTTCAAATGGCCAATTGTTGGCGCCTTCCGCTCAATATTTGGGAAGAGGCCCAGGCCTTCGCCTATAAATAGGAGTAGCCACCCCTGTATGGAGAAAGCCGAATCCTCATCAAGAAACCGTAGCTAGAGCGACTGAACACCACCTAGCAGTTCATCGCACCCGCCAAGAACAGACCCTCACGAGGCTGTTCTTCCTTGTATTGTTCCTCATCAGCCCAAGAGGCAATCCACCACACACTAGAGTAGGGTATTACACCACAATGGTGGCCCGAACCAGTATAAATCTCGTGTCTCTTGTGCTGTTCCGTTTAGTAGTTTAGGTCCCAGCGATTCGGCGAGGTGCGAGACGGTGGAAGGTTGGATCTCCGCGCGCACCCCAGTGTTTGAACCTCAAGGGTCTGCCGGAACCCGAAATCCGACATTCACTCATACACACAATATGCTCGATATGTGTAAATACAACATGGCATCATAACAAGACTCTATGACTCAGAGTATTTATTCATTAGGCTAAGAGGAGCCAAGTATTACAAGCATGGTCTCATGACCCATCATACAAAGCATACAAACATCAAGCGGAAGCATAAACATGTCTGAGTACAGACAACTACAAATGAAAAAGGCTGAAAGCCTAACTATCTACAAGACCCTCCCAAGGGTACAATATCGTAGCTGAGGTAACAAGCTAAACGTCGGAGTCCACGCGGAACTACTAGCAAGACTGAAGTCTCTCTTCAAAAACATAAATTAATCAAACATGAGTACAAATGTACCCAGCAAGACTTACATCAGAACTATCTACATATGCATCAGTATCAACAAAGGGGGTGGTGGAGTTTGACTGCAGCAAGCCAGCTTTGACTCGGTGGCTATCCTAAACTACGACTGCAAGTAACTCTTTTGAGGTGGCGCACACGAGTCCACATATTCACCATATCAATACACCACTATGGATCCGCTCCGCCTCCCCACGAGAACGCCATCCATAGCACTCACGCTATCTTGCGCACTTCGTAGTATCCACTTTCACTTGTCTATGAACCGCACGGCAACCTGTAAGTCCTTACCGCTAACACGGCTATTGAAATAGATGATGTTAACCTTCAGGTGTACTTCTTCACACACGCCTCGCCACTTACCACCATGTACACGCTGTATCTTGGCAACCTTCAAGCCGAAGCTCGGTGAGGGAGTCGGCCACGACCGACTAACCACGTAAGTCTCTAGTCCAGGTTTATCGCCTATTTGGGTTCCATCCATGAGGAGATCGGCTGGGGTGTCGCTCACAGCCCCAAACAATGAGAGAAGGGTTCCCGAGGCACCAAACGGGCGTCCCGGTACACCGTGCCTTGTGTCTCTACCACAACATAGCCCACCGCTAGGGTCAGCGCTACACACGGCCCCTAACACATATCCTAAAAATACCATAAACTAGTTGCAACTCTTGGACAGATATCGAGGCGATTAATAAGCCGAGAAGGGTCGAGTTGCCAGAACCCAATGTGTGGTAGTAACTGTTCATGGGTCACAAACACAGAACTCAGTTCCTGAGGACGCTGCAATGAGACAACCCACCATGTACTCCTACATGGCCTCTCACCGCTACCTTTACCAAATCGTGTTCACACACTTAGCTCTCTACAGTAGGACATGTTCACCACATTCCAATTCATTCCCGATGAATCTGACCTGACTCAACTCTAAGCAGTAGTAGGCATGACAACAAGAATGAATGAGTAGGCACATCAGGGCTCAAACAATTCGTACTCATGCTAGTGGGTTTCATCTATTTACTGTGGCAATGACAGGTCATGCAGAGGAAATGGGTTTAACTACTGCAGCATGTAACTGTTGAATCATTGTTGTCCTAATACAGTAAAAGAGAGCAGGACCGAGAGAGTGGGAATGTATCGGAATGAACAAGGGGGTTTTGCTTGCCTGGCACTTCTAAAGATAGTAATAGATCTTCATCGGTGTCATCAATCTCATCTTCGGGAGAATGTCTACTGAGAGGGGACAAACACCGGAAAAAGAAAGGAAGCACAATCAATACAATGCGCAATATGATGCATGATCATGACATGGCAATATGCTTTGATTTGGACTAATGCAACTAGTAATAATTTGAGTGAAGCTGATTTGATCACAAGATTCAAATCCAAACTCCATGTAAGGCATTTCAAATGCCATTTATTAAAATTGCCATATACAGTGGCTTTAAGTTGTTCAAACATGCATGACAATGCCCTAAACAGATTATTCATATTTTTCTGATAATTTTTCATATATAACGTATTTCATTCTGAGCTACGGTTGAATTTCTATGATTTTGACAAGTTTAGGACATTTCTGATTTATTTAAAATACAGAAAGTAGTAACAGCATCAGCGTGACATCATCATGACGTCAGCAGGTCAACGGGGCTAGTCCAGGTCAAACCTGACGCGTGGGGTCCACACGTCAGTGACATAGGGTTGGTTTGTGTAGCTGACATGTGGGCCTGGTCAACGGCCACATCAGCAGGGTCAAAGCTGACGCGTAAGGCCACTGGATTAATCTAAACTAAACAGGGAATAAATCCCAGCGTTAATTTGGGCGTGGGGCCCGTATGTCAGTGAGAGAGGGTGTTAATTAGCAGGGTAATTAGTCCCTAACGACGGTGCCACGTCATCATTGCGGGAGGTTAACTGGTGACGACAACACCCTAAGGCGGAGGTTCACCGTGCGCTCGCTAAAGGTCACCAATCTACGCGTGGTTTGTGGCTACGGTTAGCTATGGTTCTTGCGCATCTAGTGGAGCAATCGGGAGTAGCTGGGGTGGTCGGGGCTTGCCGGAACGAACCTCGCGGCGGCGGCGAGAGTTCGGCTCTGAGTGGGCGCAGGCTACAGGGCACGAAGGACGAAATGGAGAGGGGGGAACGACGAAGGGGCTCACAGCTAGTCTTCGCGTGCGTTGTTGAGA